>CM060944.1:227554526-228804526 GCA_030765085.1 Allium cepa | reverse complement strand
GTAAAGGCTATACTCAACAACATGGTTTTGACTTTAATAAAACCTTCTCTCTAGTTGTGAAGCCAACAATAATCAGAACTATTCTTATTGTAGAATTACATAAAAACTGGAATATTAGACATCTGGATGTAAGTAATGAATTTTTAAATAATGATTCGTAGGAAGAGGTATATATGGAGCAACCACCAGGCTATGTACAAGACAGAAAATATGTGTGCAGAATAAATAAAGCTATTTATGGGCTTAAGCAAGCTCCTAGAGTCTGGTTTGACAAACTGAAACAACAATGATAAGTTTAAGTTTTCAGTCTGGCAAATTAGATAATTTCCTGTTTATTAAAAGTGATAATGTATCAATTATATATATTTTAATATATGTTGATGACTTGATTATTAAAGATGAAAATGATGCAAAAATCAACATTCTTCTTCAATATTTCAACAAGCAATTTTCCATCATAGACCTCATAACGCTAAATTATTTTTTGGGTATAGAAGTCAGAAGAAAGTCAAGCTCCGAAATCTTCTTGAGTCAAAAAAAATACATCACAGAAATACTACAATGATGGATGGTGCAAATCCAATGCCTACACCAATGATAACAAATTAACTTCTATCAAAAACAGGAGAGGACCAATATTAATGATAAATAATATTGAAACATTGTTGTGAATTACAATATGTAACCATAACAATGTCAGAAATTTCCTTCAGTGTTAACAAAGTGTGTCAATTTATGTAGGATCCAAAGGATGAGCACTGCAAAGTAGTTAAAAGAATATTGAAATATCTAAAAGGACCTGCAGATCATGGATTAAAGCTAAAAGCATGTAAAAATCTCAACATAACAAGATATGCAGATATATATTGGGCTATAGATCCTGATGATAGAAGGTATACCACAGGTTATTGCATTTACATTGCTGACAATCCAGTTTAATGGTGTTCAAATAAAAAAGCTACTATGTCTAGATCAATCACAGAGGTAGAATATAGGAGCATAGCAAGTGCTACAAAAGAAATCATGTGGATTCAATCTCTGCTCAATGAATTAAAGTCAGATGCAAAAATAAATCCAACTATATGGTGTGATAACCTAAATGTTGTGTCACCTCAGCTAATCCAGTACTTCATTTAAGAACAAAACATATAGGAATCGGTTTATACTTTGTAGTATGAGAGCAAGTTATTAAAGGAAAATTGCAAATCAATCACAAGCATGCTACTTACCAAGCCGCTTTCAGTCAAAACCTTCATCGGATTGAAGAAGGAGCTAAAGGTTGAAGAAGGCAGAACCCAAACCTCATCAACGCATGAACAAATTTGAAAGCAGCAGAGAGCAAACTGTAAATTTGCAAATCACTGGGTGTCGCAAGCTCAAATCGTCTATTGAGGCGAAGATCGTAGAAAACGGAAGCCAAATTTCGTTATTTCATGAAGAAATCTGAAAGCGGCAGTAGCCGAGTAAGGAATTTGTAAAACATTTTACCGGGACCTTGTTTTATTTACTGAAGAGAAGATCATAACAATCAGAAGATCATCCAACGGTCCATAACACTGAAGACAAATACAAAGGCAACAGAAGCGGTTTTGGGCCTATCCACTAAAGCCCAATATGACTGTATATGTAATCAGTGTATCATGTACAGAAAGAAGAATTGCATTGTATCATTAGAACACTTTTTGTATCAAATCATTCTGAATAAAATCATTTCTTCAATTTCAATTCTTTTATCAACTGTTTCATCAATTACAAATTCTATTAGGTATCAGAGCCAAACAAGGCTTAACAGCCAATTCACACGATTAATTAGACTCATCGAAGAAGATTCATCAACCGAGTAATCTCCACTCATCAGAAGGCAGTGATTCATCATCTGAGTGGTTAGGTTTGGTTGAGAAAATCAAGTGCCATGCCTTAGTTCAAAGAACTCGATTGCATCAAGCTTTTTCTCACCAAATCTTAAAGAAAATCAATCAAGAAAATCCTAGAAAACAGTTAAAGAAATCAATAATTATCATAAAACTAAAGAAAGTGCCTTCCGGTAAGCCTTATCAGATTAAAAGACGAAGTAAAAGAAAGTGAATCATCATTTAAGTCTTGCGATTGCATCAAACCTGGTTGTGAGCAATTCTTGCCCTCTATTTCTTGAGTTCTGTCTTTGATTTATTTTCTTCATTAGCCTTGTTTAGTATTGCTTTGTTTGTATATAATTTGAAATCATCATGACTGATGATACAAACTCTGCCACATCCGCCAATGTGAGCAATAATCATTAATCTAGTACTCCTGTTGAAAAGCTTATCAACACTGTAGTTAGTCAAAGCAATCTCGTAACTGTGCACTTGAGTGAAGATAATTATCTTCTCTGAAAACTACAGACTGAGACTGCAGTCCAAGGATATGGGCTTGAAGGTCATATTCTTGAAACCATTCAATTCCTTACAAATATTCACAGACAAGACAAATTCATCTGTTTTTGGCTATTATCATGAATAAATACAAATTTACTGTCTCATGTTAATGGATGCAAGACAGCAAATGATATATGGTCAACAAATGAAAAAGTGTTCAACACATAATCTGCTGCTAAGGTAATGTATCACAAGAAACAACTGCACAGTATGAGGAAAGATAATAATACTATAAGAGAGCATCTTTTCAAAGTTACAACAACTTATGATCTTTTAGAGGCTGCAAATCACAAGATATCAGACTCTGAGCCAATTCTAACCGTTCTAAATGGGTTAAGTGATGATTATGAATCAGTAGTTGCTTTCATTGCATCTCAAAAGGAGTTGCCATCTATTGATGATGTTTGCTCCATATTACTTGCTAATGAGGCCAAAATTAACAATAAGAAACCATAAGATTCTGATTTCACCATTAATTATACTACTCATTCCAAAAACAAAGGCCAAAGCAATAACAAGACAGACCAAAATACACAACGAGGAGGATATTCTAACAGATCTAGAGGAAGGGGCAGATGGAATAATACCAACAGACCTAGATGTCAGATCTATAAAAAAGTTGGTCATACAGTAGTCAAGTGCTACTTCAGATACTCAAATCAAAATAGTGGTCAAAGGAGTAATAATCCCAATGCTAATATGGCTCAAGCTAATTCAGAAACACAAACAAATTGTGATAAGAATCACAATTCCAATCATCAAAGCCAGAAAGCATTTAGGATAACTGCTGGTACCCAGACTTTGGTGCAACAAAACATATTACAAATAATCTTGATAATTTGAATCTTGGCAACAGAGAGTATAGAGGTAAACAATCAATTTGTATGTGGAATGGTATCAAGATTACTCATATTGGTAATGCTTATATTAAAGGGAAGAAACAACTGTTCTTACATAATTTATTAAGAGTACCAAAAATAACGAAAAACCTTATCAGTGTATCCCAATTTGCCAATGATAATAAAGTTTGTTTTGAATTTTATCCAAAATACTGTTTAGTTAGAGACATACTGACAAAGGACATTTTGTTACAGGATGATGCTGAAAAAAGACCGTATAAATTCAAATCAGTCAATAATAATGTGTACTCAGATCATCAGAAGTCTTGTAACTTGTATGTGGAGCAAGACTCCAAAAGTGTATTTGATGTATGGCATTACAAACTTGGTCACTTAAGTGTGAAAGTTGTAAAGCAGGTTCTTAATGAAAATAGAATATCTTTTGATAATATCTCATTACCCTACATTTGTACATATTGCCAAATGGGCAAAAGTCATAAGTTTACATTTAATGACTCTTCAACGATTTACTCAAAATCTTTAAACTTAATTGCCACAGACATATGGGGGACAACACCCATATGCTCAGACTTTGGATATAAGCATTATATTTCTTTTGTTGATGCACACACTAGACACACATGGATTTGTTTTTTAAAAGCTATGTTTGAAGCCTATACTGCTGTTATAAACTTTATAGTCATGGCTGAAAAGCAAATTGGTAATCAAGTTAAAGTAATTCAATCAGATGGGGGGCTGAATTCAAAGCTTTCGGTAGTTATTTTAAAGAGAAATGTATAATGCATAGAACTACATATCCACACACTTCTGAACAGAATGGGTTAGTAGAATGAAAGCATAGACATATAGTTGATACTGGTCTTACTTTATTAGCTCATGCATCATTACCACTAAAGTTTAGGCCTGAAGCCTTTAATACTGCTGTATATCTCATCAATAGATTATCAATAAAGGTAATCAGTGGAATAAGTCCAATAGAAAAACTATATGGAGTAAAGCCTGACTTTCATAGCTTGAAAACCTTTGAATGTCCATGTTTCCCTTATTTAAGACCCTACAATACTAATAAACTAAATTTCAGATCTAAACCTTGCACCTTTCTTGGATATGCTGTTAATCAGAAAGGTTACAAGTGTTTAGATGAAAATGGAAGAATCTTCATTAGTAGGCATGTTATATTTAATGAAAATATCTTTCCCTACAATAATTCAGAATAAAAACCACAAGTAAAGTATATAATCCAAAATTTTCAATACCTGACTTGCCAATTTATTCTGAAAATGAGATTCAGAATTAAGAAGTGAGGTTTACCAGAGATCACTGCACTCAATCCACTGTATCTAATCAACATAGCTCTGAGTGGATAGGTGATCCTAGTCATGCCATTCACTCTCCTGCTCAAACAGAAAGTGAAAAGAATCAGACAGAAGAAGCTGTTCATCAAAGCAACACCAAAAGTATGTCAAATTAAGTAAATGAAGAGAGCTCACCTCATACTAAAACTCATACAAGGTCCAGTCATCCCATGATTACCGGGGCTAAAAGTGGCATCTTCAAGCCTAAGATATACAGTGCAAGCATAATCCCACATGAGACAGAAACATATGAACAAGCTGCAAAAGACAAAAACTGGGCAGCAGCTATGGATGAAGAAGGCTCTCATAAAAAACAATACATGGAATCATGTATGTCCTTTAGATGACAAAAACATAGTTGGATGCAAGTGGACATACAGGATAAAGAAGAATCCTGATGGTATAATACATAGATACAAGGCAAGACTTGTTGCCAAAGGATTTACAAGCAATATGGATTTGATTTTAAGGAGACTTTTTCTCCAGTAATCAAACCAGCCACTATAAGAATTATTCTTACTATTGCTCTACACAAAGGGTGGTGTATGAGGCAATTAGATGTCAATAATGCATTTCTAAATGGCATTTTACCGGAAGATGTATACATGAAACAACCACTATGATATATCAAGCAGGCAAACAATGTGTGCAAACTGAATAAAACTATATATGGAGTTAAACAAGCTCCAAGGATCTGGTTTGATAGACTGAAAGCAGCACTGTCAGATATGAAATTTCAGTCTACCAAATCAGACAGTTTATTATTTTTTAAGGTTAATGATTCATTAACTGTTTATGTACTCATATATGTTGATGACTTGATTGTTATAGGAAATAACAATGATGAAATCAGCAATGTCATCAATTACTTGGACAAAGAATTTTCAATTAAAGATATGAGGGACAACAACTATTTCCTGGGAATAGAAGTGTTGAGTAAAGGAAATTCAGAAATAATGCTATGTTAGAAAAAAAATATTTAGGAACTACTTGCCAAAAAAAAATGGATGGTGCAAATCCACAGCCAACTCCTATGGTTAGCAATCGTCAATTATCTAAAAACATGGGAGAAGCCATACATAATATCAAACAATACAGAAGTGTTGTAGGAGCATTACAATATGCTACTATAACACGACCAGATATTATGTGTAGTGTTAACAAAGTGTCTCAATTTATGCAGAACCCTCTGGATGAACACTGGAAAGCAGTGAAAAGAACACTTAGATATCCCAAAAGAACTCTGGACTATGGCATGTCGTTCAAAGCATGCAACAACTTAAACATAACTGGATTTTCAGATGCAGATTGGGTCATAGATCCAGACGACAGGAAATCTGTCAGTGGATACTGCATATACATTGGAAACAACTTATCCGAATGGATGCAACCCACGTCTTTCACATGGCAAATTCACCTTATCGTGGTGCTCAAAGAAACAAAATACAATATCCAGATCTAGCACGGAGGCAGAGTACAGAAGCATAGCTAATGCTACAGCAGAAATAATGTGTTTACAATCTATACTGGAAGAACTAAAGATAAAGAATAAAGCAAAACCAGTGCTGGGGTGTAATAACCAGAGTGCAGTATCGATGACTGCTAATCCAATACTACATTTCAGAACTAAACATATTGAAATCGACATATTTTCTATTCGTGAACAAGTTCAAAAAGGACATGTGCAAATCAACCGCATACCTGCCACTTACTAGAGAGCAGACACACTCACTAAAGCTCTAACCACAAAGAACTTCATAAAATTCAGGTCTGACCTTCAAGTAAAGCATGTCGAAGACAAATCACTCAACAAGGAGTCAAATCTAAGTAAGTCTACAAAGATCTGTAAGATCTGAGCTGAGACCAATTATTTTCTACTATATACACACTGGCGCTCAAATACTCAACTCAAGTGTCAACGCTGCAACTCAGATTGAAGGAATTCAATGAAGCTAAAGTGTCGAATAAAGTTGTATTGAGGATATTTTGATAATTTTTCTACTTTCGAATTGAAAATAGGCATGGATGCTGCATATCGTCATCAAACCCTAACCTTAGCAGCTCCCTTTTGAGGGGGACAATTGAAGATACGAAGGAAACATTTTACCGAGACCTTATTTTATTTTCTGAAGAGAAGATCATAACAATCAAAAGATCATCCAACGGTCCACAACACTGAAGATAAATACAAAGGCAACGGAAGTGGTTTTGGGCCTATCCACTATAGTCCAATATGACTGTATATATAATCAGTGTATCATGTACACAAAGAAGAATTGCATTGTATCATTAGAACACTTTTTGTATCAAATCATTTCAAATAAAATCATTTCTTTAATTTCCGTTCTTCTATCAACTGTTTCATCAGTTACAAATTCTTTTAGTAAAACCCTATATTTCGCAAGCTCAAAAACATGAATTAAACCGAAGATTGAAAAAGAGAAGAGCTAAATTCCATCATATTACGAAGAAATTTTAAACTCGCTAGCAACATATTAGAGAAATTTGAAGAACCCTAGAAATCGCACACCCTAGATCGGTTTGAAGGGTAGTATTGAGATAAGAGTGAAATGAACAGCTGACTCAAATATATCAAGTATAACATAACAGTAGCGGTTCGAGTATACAAGAATAAAGAAGTGGTCAAGGCCCAAAAGCCCAATACGTTATGTTATAAGTACAATCTGATGTGTCAATGTACATGTTGTTTTATCATTATTTTGCTCTCAGTAAAAATCAACTCTAATATTTCTGTAATACATCAAATACTCAAAATCATCAAATGGCATCAAATTCTAATACTCATGTGGCTGCTGCTAATTCGTCAGTTGAAACTGCATATATATGAACATCCTTGAAACTGTAATTCTGATATACTTTTACTGTTTGCTATGAAAAAGTGCTTCCACTACTGCTATATTTGGAGTTGTGTGGTTTCAGTAGGATGAACAGTAAGAGTGTAGTAGAGTAAAGGATGTTTGCCGTAACATGCATATTTAAGTTTCAACGTATGTTTCTTTAGTGTATGAAATGAGAGATAACCATACGTAGTTGTCGCGCACTAACGTAGAGGCAGTGCTATATTTGGAGTTGTATGGTTTCAGTTGGACCTAAATTCATTTATTATTCCTGACTTTTACAAGTGATGAACAATTGAAGCAAATTTTTGTAGGTGTTATAATTACTTGTTTTTTCTGTTTTTTTGTTTTTTTGTTACTGTGCTATAGAATGCAAGCGATTTGGATCAAGGTATGATAAACATGCAACATGGACAAGTAATGAATGAATTGTCGTTTCCTTTAGTAAATTCTCTCCTCGTCTTGTTCATAGTTATTCCATTTAGTGTGAATTTTCTAACCTAAATTAGACTTATCAGGTCCCCTGTCCCTACTGGATGAATGCATTTATACAAATATTCTAGTGATATCTCCTCTACGTGTAGGAAGATGGTTAATTTCAATTATGTTTCATGCTTACAGATGGTAAAATGAATGAAAACGTTAAAAATATATACCTATCTACATCTCGTATTTGGATATTACAAAAGAAACTTTTGGACGATCTCCGCTGAGTCTATTTCCAATAGATATTTTTGGCCTATAAAAGTTTTTTTGAATTGTGCAACTAATGGATACATTTTTATGCTCGTGCAGTAATCTATTGCCCAATATAGCAATTTGTTCATGGATCGTTAACAAACATGTTTTTTTTATTCGTGTAATCGTGTTGTTTTGACAATTTGATATTGAGAAGTCTTACTAGCATAATGAGTTGCGTTTTCCATAATTGGTACTAGCTTTAACATTCTGTACTTTTAATTAAGATATCTCAAAGATTCTAAGCCATACTCGTAATGGTTCACTATATTTCCTAGTGGTACGAAAAGCTAGTTATAAACAATAATTTTTTAAACAGTGAGCCGGGATTCAAATATATATCTATATATATAATAGGAATACCCTCAAATGAAGCTTTTGAAATTACACATTTAACCCTGTAACATTCTGCTTTAATCAAGGGATATTTTGGTCAGTACATGGAACTCTCACCCACGTTTCAATCCGTCAAACCGTATCCACTACGCCCTATTACGCCTTCTTGATTTGGGAAAGTTAACCATGGTGAATACGGTTATTTCTGCGATCTAACGTGATTTATGGTGGATTCGGTAGTTCTGCAATCAATTTGAGAAAGAAGTATGTCCTCCTGCTTCAAATGGACTGACGCAACTTTGATTTGGGGAAGAAGTCGTCGTCTTGCTTCAAACTGAATGTCGACTTAGGTAACTTCTTGCAATCATTTCTTTATTAACATTTGGCGATTATTATTTCATTTACGATCTGCAAAACTATCAACAGATGGTTACGCGATTCAAGAATTTGGTTAATTTCCAGAAATCGACTATCTGATAAGTACTGCGATCAACTTTGATTTATGGTGATTTGGGGAAGAAGTCTACGATCTGCAAAACTATCAATGGATGGTTACGCGACTCAGGAATTGGGTAAATTTCCATTTCTTCGACTATCTGCTAAGTAATCCTGATTATTAGGATCCGCAAATCAATTGTCATTTTAGTAAACATCACTTTGCTTTTTAATACAAAATCAAAGGCCAGTTGATCATTTCTTCGACCCATATGCAAGAAGCATTGCAATTTTTTAAACTGCCTTCTTTTTTACGTGTACTAATTTGTTGCAAAATTGAAATTTATTACACACTGATCAAAGATTGAAATTTTATTCTGATCTTTGTTTTGCAGACTGGCAGTGGAAAGAAACATGCTATGGATGGAACCTTGAATACTGCAAAAACGTCGATTTGTCACCCAGGAATCGCAACAGGGTTTTCACTACAATTTTTTAAACTTATAACTGTTATATTACCAGTTAATATTGTTTTTGACATGTATTAATTTGTTGCTAAATTTAAATTTATTACACACTGATCGAAGAATGAAATTTTATTTTGATGTTTGTTTTGCAGACTGACAGTGGAAAGAAACATGCTACGGTAGGAGATATTGACAATGGTACTATAGCATTAGTCCTCAAGCATTTGAATTTTTGTTTTCTACATTACATAAGGTAAAGTTTTAATAATCTTAATGCCGCAGTGTGTGATTCCTTAATGATTTGTTTCGTAATGTTGCTACAGTTCGTTTGTATTTTTCTCTCATCAAACTATTGCGCTAGATGCTAGATATAGGATAGCAATACTATTTTCTCAACCAATTTGTCAGGCGGAAAATAATCAATGATATGTGATTTATCTACTACCGCTTCAATATTTCCTCCTCGAATGTCTGCGTTTTCAAATTTTAGGTATTCAGTGTTACTGTATTCTTCCAATTTGTGTTAGTTGTTTCGTGTTATGGCTGCAAATCATTGTCCCGTCCTCTGATTCTGATACCTTTGATGTAGCTGGGGACTGAAAATTTTGGGGCATGTGAGCATGTGTTCAATTCCTTTTTGATGTGAAGTGAGCCGGTTATAATACACGAATCAAAGAATGATATGGTGGCCAAAGCGGGAAAGATGAACAATTCGGATTTGTTAAACATGGGTAATGAGGTGGTGGAACACATGGTGGTTTTTCGAATTTGATACGAACCAGATCTTACTACCTAGACTGTCTTTCAATATATTCAGCAGGATTGATATTCTTCAGACTATTATTGTAATCCTCCTTTTATATGATGATAAGTTCTGCATGAATCATTTAGGAATATGCTATGTTGGGTTATCAAAGCTGATCATTTTTTGTTTTATTTCAGTTTCAGTTGCAATACTACTCGAGAATAGGATAATTTGTGAAAGCTTTTTTTCTGAGGGCTAGATCTTATTTGACAACTACAGTTGGTATGACATTAATATTGTTGTACAATTAAATATTGTAGGATTGATATTCTTCAAACTATTATTGTAATCCTCCTTTTATTTGACAATAAGTTTTGCATGAATCATTTATGAATATGCTATGTTGGATTATCAAAGGTGATCATTTTTTGTTTTATTTTAGATTCAGTTGCAGTACTTATACTCGAGAAGAGGATAATTTGTGAAAGCTTTGTTTTTTGAGGGCTAGATCTTATTTGACAACTACCCTTGGTATGAAATTAATATTGTTGTACAATTAAATATTGTCATTTGAACTATACACTGAAATATTATTGCATTTCATTAGAATTATATAAGGTTTATTACATGTTTTATACTAATGCCTTGGATCTAAGGATCGCCTATAAACTGCAGTACATTTTGTTTTATACTTCATAGTCTACTAACACATTACTGTGGCTAATTTTACAGGTTTTTCTTAGTTGTCCACTTTCAGTAACTATTTTTTTTTAAAACCAATCTTTTTTCTTGATTTGAGTAATTCCTTCTATGCAGACTATCAAAGATAATTTGGTAAAAGGTACCGTTGGCCAGACATCATGTTTTATGTCTAGGGATGAAATGATTTAGTTGTTGATGCTATTGCCAATTTCATAAATTGAAGTATAAATTACAGAGATGGCAATAGCTTGCTCAATGATACTGCAAACTGTTTAGAGAAGGTAGATATCTTCAAAGCCTTGGACAGATCAAAGAAAAGGAATGCATATGCACTGGGTATATCGAAAGTAAGTACGCACGAATTAATTTTTTACATAGTTCATACTTTATTGTCATTTTTCACGTCTACATGTAACCCATATTGCTTCTATCAAAATAGATGAACAATACATCAACAAATTTGTCAGTGCCTTTTTCATAAATAGGAGTATAAAAGTATAAATTACAGAGATGGCAATAGCTTGCTCAATGATACTGCAAAATGTTTAGACAAGGTAGATATCTTCAAAGCCTTGGACAGATCAAAGAAAAGGAATGCATATGCATTGGGTATATCGAAAGTAAGTATGCACGAATTAATTTCTTACATAGTTCATACTTTACTGTCATTTTTCACGTCTATATATAAACCATATTGTTTCTGTCAAAATATATGAACAATACATCTACAAATTTGTCAGTGCTTTTTTCTATTGGTTTTGCTACGCAGGTTCATGTGAATCAGAGGCAAAGAGTGGTATTAGGTAGCAAAATTGAAAAGTATGTTGCTGGGTTAATGGATTTCTATGTTCAATGTATAAGAACTTAGATGCACAATAGTTTAGCTGCAACGTTTGTCCGTTCAATTCTTTTATGTCGATGGATATTAAGTTGTAAATATTTTAAATGTTGGATTTGTAACTTACTGTATTTATTAATAAATTGCTGAATGTTTTTTCAATAGTTTGCTGCAACTACTATGTGTATCGCATAAACTGATCCCTAAAAAAATGTTTTTAACTCCGCCATCACCTATTACTTGGTGATGTCGGTCTTAAGCCCGGATAAAGTAGGAGAGAAAACATTTTACAAACAAAGAGGCAATAATATAGTCATCCAGGAATAGCAGCAATATAATAGTATGAGTATGCAATCTTAATCGATAAGCTTATGCACCTGTATGACAATATATTTTTTATATGTACTACTTTACATTAAAAAAAAGTTAACTCACGGTTGTCTTCGCACACGTCTAACGGACGTGCCATACATACTGGTTTAGATAATGACAAATATAATGATGAGGTATACGAATAGAAGGAAACTGTTCATATTATTTATGTTGCTCTGTTGTGATTAAAACCATAGATTTTTTTTTTAAAACTTAGTTTCAGCTAAAAGAATTTAAAACCAAGTAAACGTTTTAACATGAAATCACTTGATAATTCGGCTAATAAGTAACTGAGGTATGGAAAGAAAGATCAATCCAACAAAAGAGTAAGAGAGGAGCACCGACACACACACAATACATATATATAGTGTTGAAATTCGTAACACCGCAACTAACATTGGGTGCCGACAACACAAATTTACGAGAAGCAGCAACTACAACAATAAGAATAGACTCAAACATCCTTTATTCTCATCTACAACCACTCTTCCAGCTTCCGAAATCAATCATTCTTAAGACACCCTGAAATTCGAAAAACCGACACATGATTCAAATCAATACGTGAAACTTAAGAGGAAGAAAACGAATCCTGAATTGTTAATGCAAACCTGGAACAGTCGGTGGAAAGGCTGATAGCGAAAGGAACTTTGACGCCACAGGTTCTTGGAAGGCTGGCCGCTTTGCCGTAGTTCAAACCCTTGAGCCTGACTGCAACAGACTTAAGGCAGCTGCAAGCTGTACGTCGGTCAGCAGTGGTCGCAGCGGATGCAACCAGTCCCTTGACGCCGGCGCAGCAGCCGCCGAGGGGTCCGTTTTTGGTCAGGTAGTTGATGCATGGCGATATGGACGATGCCACCGTTCCGCAGGAAACTGCACTTTCGACCCGGGGCGTTGCGACAAGTAGGAATGCAACGAGGAACGCAGCGAGGACGAGAGCGGAGAAGCGAGCCATTGATTTGTGGTGTAAGCGTATAACAGTAGTGTGTGGTAGTGGAGTGATGATGGTGGTGGAAGTGGGTTGATGGAGTAGGCTTTATATAGAGTGTGTCGGCGAAGAGAGCTATGGGCGTAGTTGGGGTTGGATGAAATTTTATTTAATGTTTTATGTCGGTGGAGAATGTTATAAATTATCACCAAAATTTTCAAGTTTCAATAAACAGTCTTAACCAAGCAAATTGGACCAACAAAACAAACGATGAAGAAACGATTCAAGGACTTTAGAAACATCAAAGTAATCATAATATAAAGTAACTCAACCATGGACCTCCAAAACCACTTGTGCCTAAAGCAGGTGATTGCCACAAAGTGCTTTTCTCAAATAATAAATGAGCAACGCTAAGGATTTTCTGGAAAAAAAGAAATAAAACAAATATGAATAAAGCAATATTAACCTATAAAAAACAACACAATATTCAAGAAAAAGTGTCTGCAACACAACGGATCAAAGACAGAAAGCCAATTAGAGGAAAAGTCTTACTTACAAAAACCTATTGGTGCCGAGTGGTTTTTGAAGTATAAGCCTCAAAGCTCACTCCTGGATACTTAGACTTGGATCTGGACTTCATATCTCGTAGACCTCCGGTTCTGCTAGACGGTTCCCCTATAAATAGCAAGCTACCCGCAACTTGGAGATGACTTTTTTTTTGGACTTTTTGGCACTTGATTTCTCTTCTATCTTCTTCTTTCCAAAATACTCTAATCATTCCCAAATCCAAGATCTACTGGATTGTGGTCGAATTTTAGTAATAATCGTTGTATTACAAAGAGAATCTATCAAATAACAAAGATCAAAGTGGATGTGGATCATAATATTTGCCGAACCACTATTAAAAAAATTCTTTTCTGCTGTTTGTACTTTTATTTCATTAGTTCTATACTTTTTCTGCTTTAAATTACATCTAGGGTGTTTGTATCATCTTAAGCGCAAACAGGGATGTATTCAGAGACTTGTACGAAAAATTGATGATTTGTATGGGAATTCAAATGTATGAGGTGATATGTTTTGGATGATAGGGTCCATTGCGTTTAACTACTATGAAGTAGAATCGTTTTTTTTAGTGTGTGCGCGGTGTGGCTCTCTATGTCAAATATTTTTGCGCTTTTTGGTGTTGGAAAATGGAGAGAAGGTATGAATTAAGTTGGGGTAAGATGGGAAGATGTGATTGCATAAATTTTGATGATTATGTTATTTACAAAACGAGCAAAGTATTTGAATGGTGCATTTGAGTGGAAAACTTGGTTGAAAGAAGATTGTGTTTGATGATGCCTGTATACTGCTTGCATATATAATATAATCGCCCTTACTGAAATTTATCCATATTATATATGTGTTTCCTAACAATGCTTTTGTTTACTGCAACTCTGTGCATATAAGTAAGTCTCCTGCAATTGCTTCAGTTATATTTCGTTACTTAGGCCTATCTATAGCTACTAAAGTGTTCCATTTGGCTAAACTAAACTATAATTTAACCGACTCCAAGGTTATTCTTGTTTATTTATAGTCAAGTTTCCATTAACCAGTTACGAATTACCAATAATTTAAGTTCCGAGTTGTTCCCTATCATAAGTTTGAAGTTATCCTAACATTTCCAATCCCACTGATAACTAGGCGTGATTGGTGCAATCCATAGGTTCACACTATTAAACCTTGGCAAAACGTATCATGTTAAGCCGTAAGTGAAACAATAACCTCTATGTTAATCGATCACATGACGAGTCATGTTTTCGAGACTGGTTGTTCCAAATGCCAAAATCCAAGCATCATTCCCCGACCTTGCCTATTTCCAGGCATTAGTCGGTGATAAATTATGTGAGCAAAATCACCTGATTGCCCATAGTCCAGTTATACCCTTCCGATCCCGATGCTGGACCGAAGGAGTCTGGTCGTTCCTAATTTTATCTTTCAATGACTATCCTCGCTTATCCTCGGCCAAGCGTCTCCCGCTAGGCCGCAAGCTTAGTCGGGAATAACCTAACTGTAGACCAGTTCATATATCTGAGAAACAGTGCCATTGGACACTTATCTTTAAGTATCATATTACAACTCATCTTTTTGATCATCGGTAGTCTACATTAATGCATCCACGTTATTCTTATATCGAGCATCCAAGTGTTGGAAAGACAGATTATAAGGGGTGGAAGAAAGAACTTTAATTTTCATACAATATTAGAGTACACCAATCTATTATCAGCTTGGGCAGTTATAACACAATATGCCCTTACAATTGCCGATATCTACGACAATAACAAATAGGGAAAAATAAAAGAAAGTAAGAAAGTACATCTTGGGCATATAACTCTTCACCTAAACTCCAAAGCATCGAAAGCTAATCTGGAAACATGATCGATCCGACCCAAGCATTATAAGAAAAAAAATGAACCGGGCCAGTATGGTATAACTAGCATAAAAAGTCAAATCACAAGGAATTCCATTATAACTTATAAAATTCTTTAAAATAAAAAATATCTCGTAAGTCAACGCCGCACATAAACATGGACAGGTTTTTACCTTACGATAAACAAAATATTTTATATTAAAATCCAGTGATATTATAATAATGTCTAAAATGGAAAATGTTTAGTAACAAAGTAGCTCTGATTCGTGTACATGACAGCAATAATAGGTATACAATCAGAAATCGATGGCGCATAATGGAGAATGGACATTCAACAAATGGAAAGGTAAGGGACAACCTTATGAAAATCTATATACCTTTAGATAAAATGTACAGTGAGATCGAAAACTTTTCGACATCGGCATGACAAGAATGGCCTACCTCTTACTGGATAGTATCGAATACGATCACTCCTTGGTTGTGATCAACAACCAAAAAGGGCCCCGAAACATACATAGAGATATCGACATTAGATCTTAGGATGATCATACCCTAATGGATGCTACCCACATAGCCTTATGGCCTATCCTTTTTTTGTCATTCCTAGGATGTGAGGCTACAAGAGGCTACAATTACCTTTTTCCTTTTAGCAGACCATCTTAAAATGCTAACACTACCCTCCAAGTGAAAAATAAATGTCAGCATTCATCCATACAACTTGTTCCAGGATCCAACAAACATTCAGCATTTACTATCTTCCATTTTGAAATCATCCTCAGGAAGAATAGTATAGCTCCATAACATACTTCATTACGATTCATCATGAACATTATTAGTTTGAAGTGGTTCAGATAAATCAGACTTATCCAAAACTGGGGTCTCCCAACTAAGTGGTAATTTCCACCTAACTCAATTCTGGTTCTTTGCAAGTATGCAACAAGTATTTGAGTCCTCATCGGGGAACTTGAATATACACAGCATACTTTCTGAGTTAAACAGGACAAGATTTGATAGTTGATTATTTAACTATCAAATGCACAAATAAACGAAATCTAGAGATTTAATCACCCATAATAACCACTAAGCCTTGAAATAAGTTTTCATTTATCAAATCTCTTTTCAAACATTTATCAAAATATTCATATACTTATCTCACTGACAAAACTGTATTCACAAAATATTTATGAAAGATTTCTTATTATCATATTAAAATGATCAAACAAATTTTATTTAAATTAGACATAAGAATAACACCATCCTTTGGTGTTAAAAATGAAAAGAAATTTCCATGCCACCATAATTAAGAAGGTCGATTAAGGGAAATTTCAATCTCAAATTCTTTTTTAATAAATTTCTTCAATAAATCCTTTTAATAAATCATTTCTATTTAGAAATCTCCTTTTTCTTAATTCTAAATCCATTAGTAAAACTCTTTTACAAATATCCAATAATCATTTATGGAACTCTTTATTTAACATCAAAAAATCATTTACAAAACTTTTTCTATAAATCTTTCTTTATAACACCTTTATAAAAATCTTCTTGTAAAATATTATTTACAAACTATCATTTGTAAATCTCCTTTAAATGAATCCTTTGTAAAATATTATATACAAAATATCATTTGTAAATACCTTTATTAAAAAAATTGGACATCTTACGAATTCATTCAAAACAATTAACCTTAAATTGATATAGAATTAAAGTCAATTTAAAAACCAAAATTTTACAAATTTGAAAGGAGGCTTAGTGACCATAATGGTACTAAATCAAGCTACCATTTATTTAAATTTGTCTTCCAAGTCACATAACAGTTATTTACATAAGCCAACATATATGTAAATAAAATCCATAACCAAATCACAGAATAACATATCAATACAAACCAACTGGTAGATACATACCCAAGCAACATAATAGCGAGATTTTGATTTTTCCTGCTCAATAGATGTCTATACAATCTATTAAGTTTAACTATAGTAGAACGAGATTTATTCTACTAATAGAGGTCCACGTAGTTAAACAATTGCATTATAGCAGAATGGAGATTTATTCTGTTAAACAAATGTCAAGTTTAGTATAACCTAATCACATTTGTATGGTTAATTATGTCAACAATAGAATCTTTTGTGTTCAAAACTATTCTTTATAAAGGAAAGTTGTCGTGAAACAAATTGATCCTTGGAAGACAAAGCAATTTAGAACTTAAACCTCTTTTTAAATAATTAATTACAAATTAAATCCTTTATAAAAACATAATTAAACATTAATTAAGTCCTAACCTAACTTAATTATTAATTAAGAAATAATTAACCTTTAATAAATAAATTATTTATAAATTAAACCCTTAGTACTTTATAATTAGAATAATTGAACACTTACTTAATAATTAATTAACAATTAACCATATACTTAATTAATAATTAATTAAAATAAATTGTATACTTAATTCATAATTAATTAAAATTTAATCTTAACCAAATATTAACTAAAATTAATCTCGCTTTTAAAAGATAATTAATTGGTAATTAATCACCACTTAATTATAATTAATAAACCTTGTTTAATACTTAATTAATAATTAATTACCCAACATAACTAATTATTTATTAATTAATAAATACTTAATTAACCATCTTAAAAATCATTATTTAGTTTAGAAAAACATTTTTAAGCTTTGATTTTATATAAAAATTCAAGTTTGTAAGAAGTAGAACTTTTTTCGAAAAACTACATCCATAACATGAAATTATTTTCAAGATTTCTTTTAAAATCTTACTCTTTGAAAAGATTGCTTTCTTTTACAACCATAAAGTAAGTATTTTATAAAACTAAAACAAAATTTGAACTTAAAAATGATTTTAAAACTAAATGACCCAATATTTACACAAGGATTCTAAGTCACTAAACCATACAAAGTGCTAACTTTCTTAGCATCCTCTTACAAAATCTTGTCCATAGCATACCATTCATATCACAAACCAAACACACACACAAAGATCCAAACTTTATCACACCCATAACACTTTTGGAACTTTTATCAAGTCTAAGGCAAATTTACATAAAAGCACATATAAATTCATATCCAAACTATACCTACAAGCTCACGATCGAACAACATACATATAATCTCGTATATATACACATCAAATATCATGAATTTCCAACCAAGAGTCAACATTAAACTAACTATAATAAAACGTTAAAAACTTGACAAAAATGTAAACTTTACTCACCAAAACTTAATTAAATCGACTAGAACTATTGAAAAGAGCCTAGATCTCGGATCTTCTTTGCAAAAGGCTTAATTTTTGACGACCTAAAGACTAGATGGGCTCGGCCTAGAGTATTTTGGCTCATCCATGGTGGGCTTGAGAGATTTTTGTACTTGTTTTGAATATGAAGGGGCGTAGGAAGGAAGAGAGAAGTGTTTAAATAAGTTTAAGAGATTTTAAAGAGAAAATGGTGAAGTTTTTAAAACTTTTAAAAATATGGAAGTTGTTAATAATCTTTTGAAAAATTTAAAAAAGAAGATGAGGGTTTTGAACAAAAGAAAATGAAATGAAGAAGGAGAGAGAGGAAATGAATTAGTTTTTATAAAATATAATTAAGAAAATTACCAAATGCCCCTTAAGTACTTATACTCCCTTAAATTTTGAACACATCACCACTTCAACCTCATCCTCCCTCCTTTACACTTTATACCGATAGGTTAATTCTTTTACCCACCATGCAAAGCCCCTAAGTGTACTAAGATGTGAAATAATGTATGACATTTCATAATTTTCATTTTTATTTAAATCTTATGAAAATTGTCACATCGATTTCTTATCATAAGTAAACATATATTTATGCTTTCACACACTTAATTAAGTACTTCTTACTTATATAAGTGTGTACATAGATATATTAAGGTGTTCACAACCTTTTTAACACCTTTTGATGATCAAAAGTCTGGATTTTTGAAAAAGCTTTACGGTCATATTTTCTAATTTTCTTTTAGCTAATTATTTTTTTAAACATACCTTGAAAATAACTTAACCACTATTTAGTTATAAAATAAAAAAGAGGTATTTTTAGTTATTAAAACCATTATTTGAATATTTTAAATTAATTAAATATTCATAAATCAAAGCGATAAAATCCCAGGTCGTTACATTCTTCCCCCTTCAAAGAATTTCATCCCCAAAATTTCACCATATGGATTCGCAATGTTATTCATAAGTCCGCATGATATTCACAGATCATCCATATACAAAATCTGATTTGATCATTATTCGAATATATAACTTTATTTCCAATCTACTATCGCCTACCCGATTCACTAGTGTGGACACCGATCAGTTTTTTATTAGAAACCTTCGTTCTCCTTACATAGTCATCTACTATGATATAAAACTTTGGTTTCCTATCCAGAACCCTCATCAAGTGCTCATCGTCAAGAATCAAGTGATAAACACATATTTGGAATGGGGGAAAACATCTCAAGTCATGTACTCGAATCTTGGATCGAGAATCATATGAGAAAGGGAAATGATCTATGTATAACCTACGTACTCATCCAAAGGTTCCTTTTTACCCATTTTCCTTCTTACCTTCCCACAAATATTTGAAATCATTTCATAACAGTTTCAACTTAGGTTCAAACATTTCTAAATGATACAAATTATTTATTAAACCTTTCATAAAATTATTTAAATTTATTAACATTGATAATACCCTCTTATATCCTAAGAGTATATTTACACAAAACATCTGATTTTTAATTCTTTTCACTTTTAAATATTCAGAAGTAGGCCTAAATATTTTTGGGCCTTTAAAAATGAGTCGATCAATTCAACCTCTTTACTATTAGGTCTGGTAAATTGCTAAGAAGTGTAGGATGCTGATATCCAAACTCCGACCTAGAGTCTACTTTTTCCTGGACACCTCTAACATAAAGATGTTTATTAGCAGCCCCAATAACATTAAATTTTATTTAACCTCCTAAACTTTAAAATCCAACAGACGTTATTTAATAAAACCAAATTTATTAAACCTGCTTATTAAATTAATTCAATTTTAAAACTTCATCAATTAACCATTTTAAATCAAGATCCATTTACATCCTGATAACTTAGGAGCCAAATACCTAGGCTTTATTTTAAAAATCTTTTGAAATAATACCTTGTATTTTATCCATAGAAAATATACATATAGCTCGAGTAACTGCATAATGATACTAAGGAACTAGGTACTTCCAAATAGTATCACACACTCTTTACCTAGAAGGGTAATACTCAAGTGAAGTGTTTACCATCCGAACACAATTCTTTCCTATTTTAAGTTATTTTTGGGTCGCTCGAACTTAGAAATACTTCTGTTATTCCAAAACTCCCTTTTTGAGACAATTCATTACGTATTTCCAACAAATAGTTTAAACAAAATATATATCGGTAGCTAACTAGCTTTGAATTCGTTTGGATTTGAAGTTGTTTCGATCATACAATGATAAAGAGCATAATTTACTAAGTGCCCTACAACATTCGCCTAGACAATCATCCGATCGTCACTTAGAAAATTATTACAATTGTCACAAAAAAATCGAGATTCATTCCCCAAACCAATCCAAAAAAATATTATTTTATTACTTAAAAGTCTCATTCCTAAATGTTTTTATATTTAAATCAAAATACTTTCAAATAATAATATTATTACTTTCCAAAACCTTGAAGACCATTTTTGAAAAACACCAAGATTTAAGTCAATTCTTTTTATTTATAGGTCATCTCTTATAAACCAATTTTATAAATTTATTTTCTTATATTAAATCATCCCTAATATTCTAACTTTCCTCTTAATAGACCTCTTTTATTGAATTAAGTTTTAACCCAACATTAACATCGAAAGCGTTATAATCAAATTGTGAAACTTAATTCACAAGGTGTTCGTTTCAAGGTTTTCCAATTTTCTATACACCCAACCCATGATTTAAAAGGGAAACTACCTATAACACTCAACAACAGTCAATGCTCAAACAGGATAAGCATGAATAAACCAAATCCTAATTGATTATAATGGAATATTATTATTTCCTATTCAACAAGCATCTCAAAAATATTATACTATTTTTGAAAATCACTTTTGTGTATATAAAATATATTCCTAGGTAAATTATTTCGTTTACCAATTTTAAAATAATACTATGTATTATGGTCTTTTTCAACTGTTTAGGGGTCCCTATCAATAAAGTTAGTTACTCGTACTGACCGGAATCAATAAGCCACTCAACGGACCAATTAACACAATATAAAACATTTTTATATTATTACAAATACGCACTCTAATATACGATACACTCAAGCTCATAATAAGGCATGCCTTTACCTTATCCCTTAATGAGTTTACCACATAAATCCAAGGTTCTCACTTGACCTTGCGCTATGATACCAAAAGTAACAACCCACCTTTTAGATTTTCAAAAGTCGACACTAATACATCCATGGTATTCGTGTGCCAAGCATCCAAGTGCTGGAAAGACAGATCATTAAAGGTGGAAGAAAGAAAACATGAAACAGAATTTCACAAAAACATGACAAGTAACATATAATATATAAATCAGTTCTTTACAAAAAGAGAGAACTTTAATATTCATAAAATATTAGAGTCAACTAACATATTATCAACTTGGACAGTTATAACAACCTGCCCTTACAATTGCTGATATCAACAATAACAACAAACGACGGAAAATAAAAAAATACAGAAGTATGTCTTAGGCATCCAGCTCGTTCCCTGAACTCCAAAGCATCCAAAGCTAATCTGAAAACATGCTTTGTTTGACCCAAACAGTATAAGTAAACAACGCCCGGGTCAGTCTACTGAAACTAGCGCGAGAAACTCAAATCATAAGTAATTTCATTATAACATATAAAATCCCTTAAAATCAACGGTATCTCGTAAGACCACACCATATATAAACACGAACGGAATTTTGCCTTACGATAACCAAAACAATTTATATAAAAATACAATGATATTGTCATAATGTCTAAGGTTTAAACTATTTAACAACCAAGTAGCTACGATGTGTGTACATGACAGCAATAATTGGTACAAAATAAAAAACCGAAGGCGCTAATTGGAGATTTCAACAATTGGTAAGGTAAAGAACAACCTTCCAAAAATTTGTAGACCTTTAGATAAAATGTACAATGAGATCAAACACTATTCAAGCCAGCATGAGAAGGCCAGCCTACCCCTTACTAGATAGTCCGAATATGATCACCCCTTGTCTATGATCAACAGCCAAAAATGGGCCTAAAGCATACATAGAGATATCGACATTAATCTTCGGATGATCCTACCCTAGTGGTGCAACCCACATAGCCTTGCTGCCTACCATGCTTTTGCAATTCCAAGGTGGTGTGAATTTGAGAGGCCATAATTATCTTTTTCCTCCTAGTAGACCATCTTGGAATGATGAAACTGCCCTCCAAACAGAAATGCAATGCCAGCATTTATCCAAACAAGTTGTTTTAGGATCGAATAAACATTCAACATTTACTATTTTCCATTTTGGAATCACCCTCAAGAAGAATAGTATAGCTCCATAGCATACTTCATAACGACCTATCACGAACGTTTTTAGTTTGGAGTGGTTCGAATAAATCATACTTATCGATACCTGGGTCACCCAACTAAGCGATAATTTCTGGCTAACTTAATTCTGGTTTTTTGGAAATATACAAATATTCGAGTCCTCATTGGGAAACTCGAATTGACACAACATACTCCTTGAGTTAATCTGGACAAGATTTGTATAGTTGGTTATTTAACTATCAAATACATAAACAAAAAACCTAGGGATTTAATTTCTTATAGCAATCACTAAGCCTCAAAATATGTTTTCATTTATTAAATCTCATTTCAAATCGTTTATTTAAACATTCATATACTTATCTCACTGACATAAATATATTCACAAAACATTTGTGGAAGATATCTTATTTCAAAATCATATCAAAAGGATCAAACAAATGTTATTTAAATTAGAGATAAGAACAACCCTAAACATTATTCCTTCATTGTTAAGCAAGGAATGAAAGTTCCACACCACCATACTTAATAAGGTCAGTTAAGGGAAATCCAATCTCAAATTCTTTTTTTTATAAATAAAATAAATCCTTTTTTATAAATCATTTCCATTTATGTAATCTCCATTTGCTTAACCTAAACCCATTTATAAAACTCTTATATAAATATACGAAAATCATTTATAAAACTCTTTTATAAATATCCACAAGTCATTTATAAAACTTCTTCTATAAATCTCTTTATAATAGGTTTATAAAAATATTTTTATAAAATATTATTTACTAATTGTCATTTGTAAATCTCCTTTAAATAAATCCTTTATAAAATATTATTTACAAAATATGTTATGTAAATACTTTTATTAAAATAATTGGACATCTTACAAAATCATTCAACATTTGACTTTAAATTGATGTAGAATTAAAGTCAATTTAAAACCATGATTTTAAAATTTTAAAAGGAGGCTTGGTGACCGTAATGGTATTAAATCAAGTTATCATTTATTTTAATTTTTCTTCCAGGTCACATAACTGTTATTTACATAAGTCAACATATATGTAAATAAAATCAACCAAATCAAGGAATAACATGTCAATACAAACCAACTAATAGATACATATCCAAGCAACATAATAGCAGGATGGTGGTTTATCAAGCTAAGTAGATGTCCAAATAATCTATTAAGTTTAGTTATGGCCGAACGAAGATTATTCCACTAACATATGTGCATATAATTATACAATAGGGTAATAGCAGAACGTGGATTTATTCTGCTAAAAGAAGTAGAGTTTAGTATAGCTTAATCACATTTGTATTATTACTCAGTGGTATCGAAATAGACTACATTGTGTCCAAACTATTCTTTGTAAAAGAAAGTAGCCTTTAAACAAATTGATCCTTGGAAAACAAAGTAATTAAGAACTTAAACATCTTTTTAAATAATTAATTACAAGTTAAATCTTTTTAAAAACATAATTAAGTCTTAATTCAACTTAATTATTAATTAAGAAATAATTAACATTTAATAAATAATTTATTTATAAATTAAACCCATAATTAATTAGAATTAGAACACTTACTTAATAATTAATTAGTAATTAACCCTGCACTTAATTAATAATTAATTAAAAATAAATCATGTACTTAAATCATAATTAATTAAAAAATAATCTTGCTTATTCAAAGATTAATTAAAATTATTCTCACTTTTAAAAGATAATAATTAGGAATTAATCTCCACTTAATTATAATTAATTTACCTTGTTTAATAATTAATTAATTATTAATTACCCAACTTAATTATTTACTAATTAATGAATAAATACTTAATTAACTATCTTAAACATCATTTTAAAGTTTAGAAAAATATTTTAAGGTTTACTTATTTGTAGAAACTCAAGTTTGTAAGAAGTTGAAATTTCTTTGAAAAACTACATCCATAGCGATTATCGTTTGGATACCACAAATTAAAATTGTTTTCTAAGTTTTATTGAAATCTTACCCTTTGGAAAGCTTGCTTACTTTTACAACCATAAAGTAAGTATTTTTCTAAATAAAGTTTGAAGTTAAAAATGATTTTGATTTAAAACTAAATAACCCAATATTTACACAAGGATTCCTAGTCGCCAAACCATACAAGGATGCTAACTTTCTTAGCATCCTCTTACAAAATCTTGTCTATGGAAAACCATTCATGTCACAAACCAAAAACACATATATAGATCCAAACTTTCTCACACCCATAGCACTTTTAGACTTTTTGTCAAGTTTAAGGAAAATTTACATACAAGCACATACATATTCACATCCAAACTATACCTACAAGCTCAAGACCAAACAACATACATATAATGTCATATATACACACATCAAATACCATGTATTTCAAATCTATGTTCAACATTAAATTTTCATGGTCTTCCATACATTCAAATGGCGCCATTTATATAATAGCCTGATAACTATTATTATGGGAAAACACAAACAAATGTAGGTGATCCCCCCAAGATCCACCAAACTCTAATGCACAAGCTCTCAATAAATCTTTGAGTACCTTATTGACTCTCTCTATCCGCCCATCCATCTGAGGTGATATGCAGTACTCATATTGAGCTTGGTACCCATCACTTCCTGTAGACTCTTCCAGAATTCACTAGTGAACAATGCATCTTTGTCACTGACGATACTACTATGAACTCCATGGAGTCTAACTAGGTTCTTCAAGAAAAATTTAGCTAAAATAAGTGTCATTCTGGTTAACTTAATTAGAATAAAATAAGCACTCTTGGACACGCTGTCCTATAACCCACATACTTTCAATACCTCTATTTGACCTTAGCAATCCGTCTATAAAATCCATAGATATCAAATCCCATTTCCAAACTGGAATATCTTAAGGTTGAAGCAATCCATTTGTCTTTTGTTTTGATATTCAGCCTTCACTTATTGACAGTTCACGCACCGCCTAACCCACACGCCAACATCCTTCTTCGTGCCTTCCCAATAGAATCTCCTCTTCATATCTTGAAGCATCTTGGTTCTCCCAAGATGCATCGTAAACTTGGACCGATAACATTCTCCATGAACTTCCTTTCTCAAATCCTCCACATTCGAAATACACAACCATCCTTTTTTCTCAGCTATGCTCTCTGGTCAAGGCTAAAGTCCTTTAGATCATCGATCTCAGTTCCAAACTCAAGTCTTCTAATTTTCTCAACTAACAATGGATCCTCCTTCTACTTAGAAGTAATTCTCTCGATCAAAATTGATCGAACTTCCGAACAGGATAACGTGGAAGTATTTGGACTAGAACTAGCAGTCGACCTTAACTGCACACCACAATCGGCCAAAGATTCTAAATCCTTCCACTCTTCCAACATAGATAACACCGCATTCTGAATCTTTTGCTAAGAGCATCCGCTACCTTATTACCTTTTCCTGGTGTATACTCTATACTAAAATCATAAGCAGCCCAAAAATCTAGCCACCTCTGCTGTCTTATATTTAACTCCTTCTGAGAGAATAAGTATGTGAATGACTTATGATCAGTAAAAAGCTCAAAGCTCTCCCTTAAGAGATAATATCTCCAATCTTCAGTGATACGATCATAGCAGCCAACTCCAAATCATAAGTAGGATATCTAACTTCAGGCAGTCTAAGCTACCTAGATGCATAGGCAATCACTTTATCATTCTGCATCAATACTGCTGATAATCATGTTCCATATGCATCAGTATACACCATCAACACTTGATTTCCACTTGGAACTACTAAAACTGGTGCATTGGCCAACAAATGCTATAACTTAAGGAATGCTTCTTCACATTTGTTAGATCAAACAAACTTCACCTCCTTTCTGGTAAGATTGGTTAAAGATGTTGCTATCCGCGATAAATCCTTAATGAATCTTTGTTAGTAGCTACCAAGTCCAAGAAAACTCCTAATTTCAGTCACCGTCTCTAGCCTCTTCCAATTATTCATGGCTTCGATCTTATCTGGATCGACTGACGATCCTTTCTCCGAAACCATGGGACCAAGAAATTTAAACTCTTTCTTCCAAAAATGACACTTGGTAAACTTCGCCTTTAACTAATTCTGCCTCAGCTTCTCAAGAAAAACTCTAAGATGATCTTTATGCTCTCTCTCATCCATAGAATATACTAAAATGTTATCTACAAATACTAGAACAAACCTATCCAACTACTCTCGAAAAAATCGACTCATCAAATCCACAAAGAAACCAGGTGCATTCATTAATCCAAACGGTATCACCAACCACTTATATGAACCATATCTAGTTTGAAATGCTGTCAAAATATTAATGTCCTCCACCCCTCTTAACTGATGGAAACCTATTGCCAAGTCCAATTGGGAAAACAACCTAGCTCCACTCAACTAATCAAACAGATCCTCTATTCTAGGCAAACGATACTTATTCTTAATTGTCCTTTTGTTTATCTTACAATAGTCAATACACATCCTTAACGACACATCTATTTTCTTCACGAACACCATGGCCTCTTTCCCAGGCGAACTGCATGGTCTAATAAAAATTTCTTCCTTCAAGGTCCACTAGCTGCACCTTCAACTCCTTCGTCTCAATCGGTGTCATCCTGCTAGATGGTCTACTCACAGGTTCAGCTCCTGATATAAGATTTATTCTAAACTCAGCATCTCTTTTCGGGAGTAGTCTAGTGACTGGATCAAAGACATCTGCAAACTCTCTTGCTACTTGAACCTGACTTAACTCATTTCCTACCTCCATAACATTAAATAATGCACTAACACTTTGGTCAGAATATTCCACTGAGATTTGAACTTTGTTATGACTATCGAGATGTCTCAGCGATATTTCCTTATTATGGAAAAATATTCTAGCCTCATAATTACCCAACCAATCCATATCCAAAATGATTTTGAAATCTACTAAATCAATAACATACAAACAGCATGTAAACTTATGACCTAACAAATCATGTTCTATCTGGTCACAACTCAATTCTAGAGTTGCATACCCTCCTATTGGATTCGTAATCCTTAAGGAAGTAACAAGGTAGGTGGGTTCTAAACATAATTTATCAACCAAACACTAAGATATAAATGAATGTGATGCAACAGTATCAAAAATTACCTTAACTGTTATACTTTGAATCAAAAACGTACATCCCATCTCAATCTTTCCTTTATCGGCTGTAGTATGCCTAGTTGGTCCTATAGCAAAGACTCTTCCCCTGTCCTCCCTAACTGGCTCTAGACACTGATCCTTGTAATGCCAGACTTGATCATAGTTAAAGCACTTCACATTCTTTTTACTGGTAGCTTTCTTCCCATTTCCTGGTCGGCACTCATTAGCAAAGTGATCCTTCTTGTCACACTTATAGCACGCTACCTCAGCTTTTGACTTCTTAGCAGCATCTCCCTTCTTGGCTCCCTTCTTCATAAAGAACTTCCTCTTTTCCTTGAGAACCCTGAGTTTCCACTGGCTTTTCCCTAGCACAATTAGCAAGCATTTCCTCATGGAGAAGAGCCATCTCTACCACCACATGACAAGGATCACAGACATTTTTCATGGTCACTCTAGCAAGCTTGGGCCTCAATCCCCGATTGAATCTCTCATTCCTTCTGATGTCAGTGTCTATAATATTTTTTTCCATACTGGGATAGTTCCTCAAACTTAGAGGCATACTCAACAATCGACATCTCTCCCTGCTCTTGATCCATAAACTTCCTCATTGGTTTTGACTTAGAAAATTCAGATACAAACTACTACTCAAATCCTGTTTTAAAATAAGCCTAAGACAACTGCTCTTCCGGAACTTCGGCAGTGAACAATTCCACCAATGTAGAGCTGACCCTTGCAACTGTCTAGAGGCAAACTTTCACTTTTGTCTGTCATTCAGACCCAAATCAAAAAATATACACTCATAATGTAACAGCCAATTTTTAACCTCTATGGCACTCTCCGTTCCCAATAATGGCTTCCCACCCAAACTTTTGAAATCTCTACTCAGCAAGGTAATATTCCTTAGTGGAGCCATAGGATTAGCTCCTCCTACATTTCTAGCAACACCAGCCGCAACTCCAGCTTATACCAAACCAGCAAAGAACTGATACATCACCCCTATATATACTGGCGGATTTCCAACACTCACATTGGCATTAGCATTTTGATTATTTGCATTAGCCGATCAACCCAAATTTCTCCTGGTAGTGGTCGAGCATTTCCATTAGTTGTGGTGCTTCCTCCATCGAGATGTCCTCTTCTGTTTCCTGGTTCCATATCTTTTTCCTCGTAAATCCGCATATGAGCCTTAGTAAAAAATAGAAGAACTATTTAAGAGAGCGGGGGATAAGTACATACATACATACATATATATATATATATATAACTATATATAGCAAATACAAGTACGTTACTATTGAGCTAACCCAAACCCCAATCTTATTATCTGATTCAATGGATTATTTCTAAAAAATCTTTTAGGTTTAAGTTTCTTCTAAAGTTTCGTAAACCTATGCTCTGATACCAATATGTAACATCCCCCTACTTGGAGCCCCAAAACTAACGGCTACGGATGCCGCAGTCATTCATATTTATTAATTTTTGGCAACCAAATATGGTGATATTAGATCCATTGATACACAGAAATATAAAAATATAGAAAATAATTAAACAGCAAATAAACTCCACATCCCATTTCAAAACATTCTAAATTGATTACATAATTCCAATTGGCTGACCACGTTCAGATAACATATTATTATTAAAAATTACGCCAAGAGCGACATACAAAGATGTCCCCTTGGATGATTAGAGAATATAATAAGGCACTAAAATAGTTTTGCCTTTACAAACAAACATACAACAGAAATAAAAGAACTCTAATAACAAGCTTGCCTCCTGCAAGTCTTCAAAAGCTTTATTTGTCTAAAAGAACACCAAAAAAACTTATCTCTCAACCTACTTAAAGTCAATTGAGTACCCGAGAGTTTAAGAGGAAAACAAAAACTTCGAGTCGGAAATAAAGCCTGATATGAATAATAATTTACCATCTTAAACCATTTGGATATCTAGTGAGATCACGCCACTTAGCTGAAAGGGTTTTCCCCTCAATAGTATCTTAAAACATGTATAAAACCATATATTATGCTTTTGCATCCATAATGGTTGAAACATAGTATTTCAAAACATTTTGATGATATGCAAAATATGTAAATCAAATCTATATTACCCATTCACATTCATTCTAACTATCTGTCTCAAATATTAACATGTTAAATGTTTATGGACTATCTGTCTAGTTTCATAGTTTTCATGGGATCACTAAGAGTCTATTGGTAACTCCAATAGACTTTCTCATATCCTAGTTTTCATGGGCTAACTAGGAACATATTGACTAACAGTCAATATCTTAATCCAGATATAGTTTTCATGGGCTGACTACAAACCTATTGTCCTTTCCAGTACCAGATCATAGTTTTCATGTTCTGACTATGAATCTATTGGCCCCTACCAATATCATACAGTTTTCATGAACTTATTGTAAGCCTATTTCCTCTGCCAATATCTTTAATTAAAATTTGAACATCTTTTAAGTTATGTTCACTACTGGATCTACCTAACTAGTTACTCTGTCCTTTCTCCAAAATAAAGTTATGAGTTAATAACATTGTGAATAATATTTCAAAATCTTTATTTATTGCCATGGTGACTACTTTAAATTCAAGATTGGGTTTATGTTTTAAAACCATAAAAACATTTCTTCCGAAACCTCTGGAGAGCCTCTTACGAAAGCAAAGACCTCTTTTCAAAACATTGAACACATACCTTTCGAAGCCCTTAATAAACATTCTCTTTTGAAACCTATGTTGCCTTTCGATGGTATCGAATCATCATTTAAAATATATAGCTTTGAAACAAATGAAAGTACCCTTTTCAAAAGCATTGGTTTTACTCTTTAAAACATCTTTTGGGTCACAATGATTATATACAAAAGTATCTCTTTTGAAACCAATAAAAATAATTTAGAGAAAAATTGATGGTTTCGGAACCATCTTAGTCGAAAGCAAAATCTTTAAAACAAAACTTTGGAGAACAGAGTGGAAACCCCTTTCGACTTCTTAAAACAAAACTTTGAAGGATAGAGTTGGAACACTTTTCGAATCTGTCACCTTTGAAACCCTCAACCCCTTCAAAAGAAATTAGGAAAAAAACTTTGTTTAAGGTGTAATAAGGGTAACCTTTCGTAAGCAATACTGGTCAATATACTCGAAAGGTAGAGTAGTGGCTAGGTCTCGACTAGGTCAGAACCTACCCCTTCAAAAGCAATTATTTAAAGGAAAAATTACCTCTTCGGAAGTAAATACTTTAACACAACATGACAATATTCTCCGGAAGCTAATTATAAAACGATTTCAAAAGCATATGTTTCGACTGTGTGAAAGCATTAGGTAAAACTAGTCAAGAATGTTTATTTATGAAAACAAAGAAGGGTTTCGACCCCATTGGAAGTTACCCATTCAACACCAAGGCTTCTGCCTTCCTTCCAATCCACTACATACCATCTAAGTGATATCACATGTATTGGTTTTGACTATGGTGGTTTCGACTATGTGGGTTTCGACTCGCACGAGGCGAAGTCATTGGAGTTGAAAAGTACTTTCCAACAGAGGTGGAACACCTTTTTCTGATTAAAGGCTGAAATTATAGGAACTTTTAGTGATTACTTTCTAACAACTTGCCTATTTGTAAACTATCGATTGGTTGTCACAAAAACTTTTCAAATACTTTACCTTTATAACAGTTGTAAGTATAACAAATTAAAATCATTAAGATGCAATGTTTTAGCCTTTCCATATACTAAAACCAATTATTTCAAAAAAATTCGTCTTATAAAATAAATCCTTGGTAAATTAATTAGAAAAAATCTCCAAAAATCATAGAATTTCAATTTCATCCTATAATCAAACATATTAAAATATTAGACCTAATTTTGTCCTTTAACTCTCAAAATAGATTTTAAACCCAATTATATCATATATTTTTATCAAAAATTCATAATAAAATTTTCATAGCTTGGAAAATTCTAAAAATTAAAACCCATCACTAAAATTATGTTTTAGTTAAATAAAAATTTTCCATGGCAATCTGAAACCATATATTCTCGGTTTCATGTCAAAACCTTGTAAATTCATGTGCTCATGAATTAAAACAAATCATCATAATATAACTCAAGCATATCATCATCCATTATATCACAAAAACGAATTTGAATCATAAATCCAAAACTATATAGTCATAGAACGAAAATACAGATGGTAGAAGATTTGTATTCACCTTAAATTTGATAAGGAACTTAGGATTTGATTATCTTAATCCTTCCTGGATTTGATCTTATCTTTTGATTAAAATTCCTCTATTTCCTTCCTTGGTAATGGCCAGCTTTGGCTTAGGTTTTGGAATTGTATTTGTGATCATATGAAATGAAACGTAAATGGACAAAAATGAGAAGTAATAGCTATGTGCGATAAATTGGCTAATTTACTAATATGCTTATGTGTAGTTTAATTAACCAATAAACCAATGTAAGCATATTTACTTTGTTAATAAGCATGGCCCTATATAATTTACTCAAATTTCAATCTCCTTATCATCATTACTCTATTTAATTTATCTAATTAAATTTTTGGAATAATGTTATCAAAAATTGGTTATGTTACAAAATATCTACAGCATCTTTATTCTCAGTTCATCTTCTAATGTTCGGCCCTGCTATCAACACCTTGTACATGGCCTCATTGTTAGTTGTTGGAAATTCCAATCCCAATGCATAAAAAATTGATCATCCTTCTAAAGTTTTAAGTACTACTCCTGCACTTGAACTATGTTCGTTCGACACTCCATCCACAAACAATTTTCAATTAGGAAGTGCAACCGCGTTGTCCTCCTCTTCTCCATCTTGCACACACATTCCTCATGGTGTTAATCTGCTCTAGGTTAGCCTTAGTACCTCTTGAATTCATGATAAATCCTAAAAATTTCCCAGATGCAAATCCAAAAGAGCATTTCTACGGATTCAACTTTACTTCTTACTCCTGCAATATCTCGAACATCTTAGAAAGGTCATCTATGTGATTCCTCGATAGCTGTGGCTTCCGAGCTTATTATCTATATACACTTCCACTATTCATTCGATTTGCTTTCTGAACATAGAATTGACTAACCTCTAGTATGCTTCAAACTGAATAGTATTACTTGATAATAACATGGTCTCAAATATGTTATAAAGCTAGAATGTTCTTGATCCGGCATATGCATCAGTATCTTGTTATAACTAGAATAAACGTCAATAAGAGAGAGAAACTATGGCACATAGTTATGTCTACCAGCTGATTGATCATAGGCAAAAGAAATCTATCCTTCAGGCATGCTTTATTCAGGTCAAAATAATCAATACATGTCCCCCACTTTCTGTTTGACTTTTTGAAAAACACAGGGTTTGGCACCAATCCATGGTATAAATCATCATGAATAAAATCATTTAATTTCATCTTATCCACTTCTTCATTCAAGGCAGCGGATCGTCAAACAATGCCTTTTTTGCTTCACGGGTGGAAACTTCGAGTCCACGTTTAATATGTGGCATGATATTTGTGGTGATATCCCGCTCATATCTAAATGTGTCCAAGCAAACACGTCCAATTTTTCGCATAGACAACTAAACAATTCCTTCCTCAATCCTGCGCTGAGATGGGATCCGATCTTAAGTGCCCGTGTAGGATTTTACATATCGATTGAAACACTAATCGTTAGCTCAACTAGTATCACCCGTAATTCCTCTGACTTCTTGCTAGGATCAATAGACTTAACGAACCTGCTATGGTTCCCGAGCTAGGGCTTGTGCTTTAATTGTTATGCTTCTAAATTATTAATGTAAAGAGCCCTATCTACATTCTTGCCTTTATCTTGTCACTTTGCTACTCTTAGCTTAGCAAACATTCCCTACCTACACTCTGGTCTCCTCTTACTGACCCAACCTTGTTCTTCATAGGGAATTTCATCATGAAGCACTAAGAACACAATGCTATTCTAAAACAAGTTAAGGCCATTCGACTCAAAAATGTGTTGTTTGCCGAATATTCATTCATTATGACAAATGAATATGTACCACCTTTTAATCTCCATCTCCTAACTCCACAATCGGTTTTTGTGCCTCGCTTATGAATCATTGAATCAAAGATTTGCAAAGCTTGACATTCTTCCTACTCTACCAATGTCCTTTTGAACAATATATTTAAAGAACTTTTGATGTCCACTAAGACTGATGTCCAGTGGCCAGGCTAATAATAGTCGTGAAGTCACCATAAGGTCGAAGGTTTGCAATTTGACTCCATCAGAATCCATATTCTTGAACATAATGTCATATTTTACATTATTTGTTACGTAGCCGAAGCTCCGTCCTCTACAACAAGGTAGCTCTCTTGTGGTATGTGCTTCAATGAGCTCGCATACCGTTCCATTTCCCTCCAAATCCTCTTCTTATAATACTTACAACTTTTATTCCATCAATTCACCAGGGCCCCTCTCCGCTAGGTCTAGATTGATTTCCTTGCGAATTCGGTCTTGAGGTGTAGTATTTTGTCTGCCATCCTACCGATCTCTCACATATTATTTAACTTTTTCTTTCTTATCAATTCCTTGAAAAAGTCTTGAAGATGCCAACACTCATTCATGTTGTGTCCTTGAGTTTCATGGAAACAATGGTACTTGCTAAAGCACCTCTTCCTTAATCGCCTCCTACCAAGGTGGCTTTATATTCCATTTTGTGGTTTGCGTGGCAAGGTATATATTTTCCAAGGTATCATTTAATGATGTATATTTATCACGTCTCATATTCCTTTGATACTTTTTGGCTCCATTTTGTTTATGATTTCTCTATTTTTGATTATTAGAACTTCAACATTTACTGATATGTTACTAGAACTCTCGTCGGATTGTTTGATTGCCACATTTCTCCGCATCATTTCCTTCGATTGATCACTATCAATCTATTCGACTGCTAGAATTTCTTCTTCCAATCATAAGAACCAATTGGGATTTCGATGGAATTCCTCCATAGTCGTTGGCTGCTTCATTTTCAACCATTTTCAAATGTCTTTTTCTAGATGTTTGCCATGAACCATTCCATGAGTGCTAAATTTTCCTTTTTAGATTGTTGACCTCCATTACAGCAAAATTAAACCTATTCAAGAATTGCTTCAATTACTCCTTAGGCCATTGAGAAAGGCCGAGCGGTATGGAGCCTAAACTACTCCAGAAATTTCATTGCTAACACATAAAAAGTTGATGTGGATTTTAACGAGAGCGGAGTGAACCATATCGAAGCGACGCCCTCTTGGAAAATCAAAAAATATCTACACCGACGTCTGTTACCCAAGCACCATCTATATGCCATTTATATTTAAACATGTGCTACTTGGGATAGGTAGTCTCATTATATGATGGCATCATTGACATTGTAAACCTCCTTGAATATTCCTTCCTTATGATATTCTCAATGAATGGCTCAAGATTCTTCATAATACTGACCTGATTGTGGTCGGTACCAAGTTGAATCCCCTTAGAGGGAGACTTCTTGCTCATTCAATAATTCCTCCTACTGCCCCCAATAGCCTTTTCCTTCTGCGTTTTCTTTTCAATTCCTCTGTTCTGACCATAAACAAGCAAGTTCTCTTCTTTAAATCCGGTAGGTGAAATTTCTCTCCTGCTCCTTCTAGTTCCCTACGAATGCTGGGTCGGCAGAGTAATGCTAGCATCCATCTTTTCATATAAATCCTTCTGATTATCATCCATCTTCTGATTAAACTCCTATGTCGTCTTGTCTTCCAGTACGGTAACTATCTCTTGAGGAGTAGATGGTTCTGATTTTGGAATCGGGCCAGCCCACAGTGGAAGTAATTGGTTAATTTCAAAAAATACTCCCTTATTGGATCTTTATTAGGCACATGAAGTCTAATTTATTTAGAAAATTTCAAAATATTATTTAAATTTTATCTTCTATTTTTTCTAAATTTATAAATTATATAGTTTTAGTTAAATTATATCTTAATATATATAGATCTATGTAATATTTCTATGTGTCATATATACACATATATGCATGTGTGTGTGTCTGTGCATGCGTAACATATCAGCCTGTGTATATATGTTGGGATTTACATCGTAGCAGACACATTAGCTTATCCAATATATAAGTATATATTGTCCAATTAGTTTGATTTAATCAGGCAGACATTAGTTTAATCCCTAAAAGGAGAATTTTTGGGTTCCTTTCGACTTCAGACCCATCTCTTTAATTATTTGCTCTATCAAAATAATCATTAAGCTGTTAGCTAACAGGCTTAGACTCAAAATGGGTAAATTAATTAAAAAACACAAATGACATTCATTTAACATTGATATATTATAGACGTGTCACCACAGACTAAGAATTCATCATCAGCTACTCTCATAAAGAAAAAATTATTTGCGTTCTTATAAAACTAAACTTTCCAAGGCATTTGACTCTATCAACTTGAGTTTTTTGCTCAAAATTCTTAAAGCTCGAGGATTTTCCAAGAAGTAGATCTCTTAAGTTATCCTTATCGTGAAATCTAGCATGTCCTCAATCTTAGTGAATGGTATCAACCGTAACAAAATTCAATTATAGAGGGGCCTTCGACAGGGTGATCCCTTATCAACTCTCTTGTTCAATTTTGTGGCCGATACCCTCTTTAGAATTTTCACCCTCACTATCTGAAACAACATCTTGCCTTGCATGGGGAATGATATGACTATAGGAGGGATATCGACTCTGCAATATGTGGACGACGCCCTCTTATTCTTTTCTCATCATCCTCACTATATTTCCTCCCTTAAGCCTATCTTATATAATTTTGAACTCCTATCATGTAATAATATCAACTTCCATAAAGTTTTGGTCCTTGTCTTTAACGAAACATCAAACTATATGTCTATAGTTGCCAATGCACTAAATTGCCAATCCATGAGCTTTCCTTTCAACTATTTAGTTATAACAATTAGATACACTAAGCCAAAATAGAAGATTAGCATATTATCATTGGTAAAATTAAAAATAAACTGCCTTTTTAGAAAGCTAATTATCGCCCAAGAGCTGATAAGGTGATACTAATTAACTCGGTATTGTTTGTTATTCCATTTTACAGGGTGTCGTATTATAAGTTTCCTAGCTGGATAATTAACAAAATAGGCAGCATTTGTATAAATTTCTTATGAAAAGGAGGCGAGGATAAGTCTAACCTGAACTGTCTCATCAATTAGGACCTGGTATGCAAACCTAAAATCAAGGAGGATTGGGCATTGTTAACTTGAAAGCCTTAACTTTTCCTTGCACTTTAAATGCATTTGGTAGTTTTTGGGAGATGAGACTTATCCCTAGAAGGAGATTATTAGTAACTACTATTATAGTGGCTCAAAGAATCTAACCGTTTACAATAATGAAAAATTCTGTTTCTTCTACAAAAACATTTCTAATTTATATCACATGTTTAAAATTGGAAGCAAATTCACCATTAATTCTGGTGGTATTACCTCCTTTCGAAACGAGCCTTGGATTTCTCCCATCACCTTGAAACATAAGCTTCCAGATCTGTTTCTTGCATTTAACAACAAAAATGATCTAGTTAAAGATGTTTATAGAGACCGATCATCCTTTAGATTGGGCATCTATTTTAATCAAAACTTGATAGCGATCCTTTTAATACAATACCAAAAATTTGTTAACGTGGTAAAAAAACTAATACCAGTGTTAATCCTAATAATCTCGTATGCTGGTTAGATAAAAAAGGAATATATGCCCCTAAATCAATGTACAGATTCCTTACTTTCTCAGGAGTAAAAGATTTCAGTTACTTCAAACCCATTTGGAGAATCATGGCTCCTTCCAAAGTTAAAATTAACATGTGGATTGTTTTACATAAAAAATTAAACACAAAACCAAGCTCAATTCAATAATTACAGCAAACAATAATCCTCACCCATTCAACCTATGCAGTCTATTGCTCGAGACTATTCCTTATATGTTTTACGACTGTAAATTCTCTAAATATATTATTGATAAGATCTTAGAGGTTTTAACCTGAATATTGGTGATAGCGTACCCCTTCTAGCGTTTACTGGAAAAAATTTAGACTAAATTTCTCCCTTTATACCAGGAAAATGATAGATTCAGTCTATTCAATTACATGCTAGAGCTTATGGATTAAACATAACCAACATATTTTTAATAATATTTATAACAACTCCTGTAATGATTCAGATTTTTCGTAGTTAGATTTTGAATATTTAAATGGTTTAAATATTGAATTTGGAATTTTAATTAATTTAATAAGTTTTTAAAACAAAACTTTAAGCGATTTCAAAATTTTTGAAATCATCGATTTAATCGACCTGTTGATCTAGGGCACAGTCCCGGAATTTGACGAAATCTATTCCGTTGGATCTATAATAATTTATTTTTATCGAATTTCAAATTTCATAGCTTTTGGAGTTATCATTTAGTCGTACGGGATATAAACGCACTGAAATTAATATAAAAAATTAAATTTAATAATTAGATGCAAAAAGCTATCTTCTCCATACGATCGTATTAGGACTCAGAACCTTTTCCATTGCGTCCGAAATAGAGGTATAACATTATAAATGATTAGCAGCACGTCTCAATAGGAGTACAAAATTATGCAGTATAGAATTCGAGATATTTTAAAATAAAAATAAAGGTAAAAAAATCAAATCAAGTCACCATACCTTCTGAAATACGCTACCCCTTTTTATCTTCAAATCACGTCTTTCTCCTTATCACTCTATCTGTTCAAAAAATAAAGAAGGCAAATCAAGTTCATGTACGGAAAAAAAGAAGGGGGATCTCGCGATGAAGTTGCAACGGTGCATGAGCCTGACAGAACTTCTGGAGGGAGGTCGTTGGGTGCGAGGATGGATAGTGTGGCACGGCGTTCGAAGGTTATGTATTTAGTGATTGTTGTGCATGCGTATGGAGGCGGGGTTCGTCCCCTAACGAAGCTCGAAGTTGTGCATGCGATGGCGATGGGAGGTGGGGTCGAGGTTGTCAATGAGCGACAGGAGGCGAAGGTGCCGAGGCGATCGAAATTGGGAGGAGAGCTCGCTTTCACGTTTGGAATGAGAAGCGAGCACCCGGGCGAGACGGAAAAGACAAGGGTATTCTCGCGATTAGGTCGTGACAGGCGATGCTTCGATCGTGGTGGGGTTTCGTGCTGGCAGCATGGAGTAGGTGGTGTACGGATGGTTCAGGCAAGTTGAAGGTGGTCGTTTGAGTGCAAACGAGGTCTTGGGAAGAAGCTGTTAGGTATATGTAGGTTAAATAAAATTAAATGTTAAATTAGCTTATTAAATTCAAATGTTTAAGATCGTATAATTTTTTGAATGCAAGGTCCTAATGAAAAAACAATTCGAGTTTGAATTCGTAGGTGTGAAATTTGCGTAATAAATATCAAGGTGAGAAAATTTTCACTCATTTGGATTATCATATTAATTTAGAAAATAGTCAAAATGAATTATTGAATGTCTAGTTGATTTAATAATTATTATCTGATGAATGATATATATTACATATAGAATATATATATATATATATATATATATATTAGTATTTGGAGTGATATTCCCACACATTATAACGGATGAGACCATATGTACCCCGCATAATAGCGGATGACCCTATATACCGCGATAACCCTCTCAAAGTGGGATTGATATTTTTTGGTTGTATTAACATCTAGGATGCATGGAAACAGTTTGGAGGGATCCAACTGGATTCCTCAAATATATTGTTTATTTTTCATATATAGTGATATATGATATGCGTAGATAATCTGTTATAGATTATTGTTGTAATTTGAATTATTGGATGCTATGTAGCACTGGCCTGAATTTTGATATTTTAAATACCATAAATATATTTTTAAAATTGAAGGAATAAAAGGAATTTTTGATATAAATATACTTATATTGGAATTGGTTTATTTTAAAATTTTAGTTAGAAAAATACATTTGATTTTTTGGATATACTTAACTTTTATGAATTTTTAAAAGGGGATGATTTTACGAATGAATTTTATAAAAAAAGAAATTTATAAATGATAGTCGGAAAATATAAATATAAATATAAAAAGGAGTCGAAGTCGATATTAAAAATAGATTGAAAAGTTATAAATGAGATTCATAAAGAAATGGATTTATAGAATGAAAATTTACAAATAAGAATGCTTTTATAAACAAGTAAAACTCAAAGGAGTATAAGAATTTATAAAACAATGTTTATAAATAAGGTAAGCGACATTAGTTACTAAATTAGGAATATAACATTCAGAGAATGAATTTATATTAAAAATATAAATAGGACGAGAAAAGCAGTGGATACTATTTTTGAAAAGAGAAAATGGTTAAGGAGATCGAAATGGAAGCGATGTGATGAGATTTAAGGGGAATTTATAAATTGAATTAGTTATTAAGGTTTTAAAAATATATTTTTAATTCTAAGAAGTAAGTTTGGTTTTAAAAAGAAAATTTATTACTTAAAACTATGAAATTTTGAATTATATATGATTGAAATACTTCGATAAGTAGATTTTCAAATATTCAGTATTTATTTAATAAATTTTAACTTTTAAAATTAGCTTTAAAAATTTATTTGTTTATATATAAATGAGTTATTGATGTTTATAAAAGTATTTTCAGTGTTTAAATAATAACTTAAACATATTTTAAAATAAATTACTATTCTTTAAAAACACTCATTATATATAGTTTTGAAATGATTGAAAATTTGTTTATAAATTCTCGCGAGATGTGTAGACAGGGTCTATTTAAAGGATAAGATTTTATCAGAGAAATCCTATATATGGAATTATGAGAATTTAAGAAAATTTCCAAAGGTTTAAATGTGATAAATTCAAAGAGAATTCAAATTCATTAAAGAATTATAAATGGTTAGATGATATTATAAATAAATATAATCGGTTTTGGAAATTATGAGGAGAAATTTATTAATAGATTTTGGAAATGTAGGAGATAAGCTAAGAAAATTTCTAAGTTTGATACTTGAGATGATTTTGGGAAATGGACTTAGAATATTTTCTAAGTGTTGAAATTTTTTGGGATATCCTGTTATGGATTTAAATATTGAAAATTGTTTCAAATATTTGAATGTGGAAAGGAATTTGAAATATATACCGTGTAAAGGTTTTTGGAAAAGAATTTATTTGGAAAATTTATTATAAGGCCTGGTGTCTGCTTATGGATGTTTTATTGATAGTTAGATAACTGAATATCAATAATGGCCAATCTCGTTAATCGTTTTGAAGAGACCGGAATCAGATTTGATTATCAAAAACCACTTTGATCCATTTTGAACGTTATGAATGATTACCGCGAAAATGATGAAGGTGGTGATTCGGTTTGTCCAGACCTAAGGAAACTTGCATGCACGAATGCTATCAGAACATCGTCATTGGAGGACTATGAGCATTCTAAGAAGAATTGTTTCTCGAAAGGTAATGCTTAGCCTCAAGCCTCATCAACTGGGAATGACTAAAACAAGGGAGATGCAGCAAGGCTAAATGGGTCACATCCAATTAGGGTATGTTATCACTTTTCTAGATATCCTTGGCACATTGTTCTACAGGTGTACTGTGATGGGTGGTACCCAGTTGCCTAGTCATTCATATAAAATCCATTCTCTAATAAGCGTCGTACAGTTTTGATTGTGCCCAACTATGCTGGAACGTGAGATGCAAGCGTTTTAGCTATTTTCTATTTACTTGGTTTAGACACTATTATAATATCGGATGATTTTAGAAATCGTTTTGCTTATCGTAAGGGAAAAACCTATGAGTTTATATGTAACGTGATCTTACGAGATAACTTTGTTTTTCAAAGGATTTTGAAAATAATAGTAATAATTCAAATTGAGTGCTTATTCTCACGCTAGTTTCCAAACTGACTCGACTGTTATTTTATTATAATGCTCGGGTCAGATCGAGTATTACAGATTCAGGTTAGAATGCTGTGGAGCTCAAGAGACGAGCTGGATGATAGAGACATATCTCCGTACTTGGTTATATTTCCGATGTGTGAAGGCAAGTTAATATAACTATCCATTTTGATGCATTGGATTGTTGTACTTTGATGATTATATGTATATTACCAGATAAAATTTCCCTTGCACAAAAATCTATTATTAATTATTATATTTTGTTCCGCTGCGATTGTGAGATTATGTGATATTATTGTTCTATTTTCTTCTACCTCTTTCTTCTTTACCCTAGTTATTCGCTCTTTATTACACTTTGGGTTAAACTAGAGTGAATTGTTGTCATTTCAAAGGGGTACAGAACCGTGGATCGCTACAACTCTAGTTCTATAGTTTATTCTACTGCTTGGTATTCTTGTTGGTCAGGCCAGACATTCTCATATAAATAGGATCGACTTTCCTACTCCCATTATGCCTCGGACTCTATTAGCTCTAACCTCCGATTGATTACCTCCTTCCAATCTTTACTCTTTACTTATTCAATCTGTTTCAAAAAATGATAACCTCTCTGCAACCATTAAGGGTCATGTGACATGTATTTAAATATAATCAATATATATGTATGCATACATACATACATACATATACATATACATATATATATTAAAATCAAAAATACAAAAAGAAAAGGAAATATAATCCTTTAAAGTAAGAAATGTGACTCTCATTGGCTTCTCGATGTAATAGGTATCTTTAGTTACACGTATTCATACATAAACACACATAAATACATGCACAGATTTATATTACATATATATATATATATATTCATAATTCTATGGGCACATAATAATTTTGATATAAGAACATATGTGGATGTGTACACCCATATATATAAATATTTTAATACAATTATTCATAATTCTATAGACATACATATACGTAAAAGTATAAATTCTGATATAAATGTGTATTTATATTTATATACATATACATATACATATACATATACATATACATATACATATACATATACATATACATATACATATACATAGACATATACATATACATAGACATATACATATACATATAGATATATATATATATATATATATTCATACATATATATGGGTGTGTATCCCACTGCATTGTTGTTCTATATCAATACATATAGTTTTATGTGCATGTATACCTCCTATATCACTTTAAAAGCTTTAATTGACTAATGCTAGGTAAAGCATCATCCTTAGTTTTACATAAAGATTTCCTTAATATCTAATTCAAATTCTTCCTATACTGAGATTCTATCCATAGCTCTATACCGATGTATATCTTATACACACACAGACATTCATACATACAGACAATATTTAAGTATACATATAAAATTTCAGATTAATACATATAATAATGATCTTATGGGATTTAAGCTCAAAAGATTGCCATGGATAAACCTACATATATAATTATAGGTATATATGCATTAATGTATTTTTTTCTGGCACGTCAAATCCTCAAACAAAGCATTTTGTCTCCCATCACCTAGCTTATCCTCCTACAAGTCGAATCAGTTCGGCACCTCACATCTTGATCAGGTTTTCAGGTCATCCAGCATCATTTACCATTCAAGGCAAACAAAACTCGCCCAAGGCACAAGTCAGATTAGCTCTCCACATTTTCCATCACCCCGAAGCCTCATCAAATTCTCATAATCTGCATTCATCTCCAATGCCTTAGCTCCATCGGGCCATCATCAAATTCTCACAGTCCTTGCATGAAGCTGCAACTCATTCATATTCTATGTTGAATTGTATAGCCTTGAAATTACACACCAGGCTTTGTATCTAATAATGACTTGCTGGTCTAACTTGCAATTGTTGTTTTCTTCCTAAAGTGCAACTACAGTCTAATGTGCAACATAAATGTACACAAGCACATTTCTTAGCATGTAGTCCTCATCCGTATAAAGCTTCCTTACATTGATGTTTTCTACCTCTCGTGCAACTTTAGTTTTGTTTCCTATTTAATCCTTGCAATTGTGGTACAATTGTGCCTACTACCCATGTTCACTTGCTTCAGCCTGCCTTAGACTTGCATTTCCCTAATTAGTTTGCTACTATGGTTCACATCCAATAAGCCAATACAAATAATTACATACATAAAGTTGTTGCAATATAAATGTGCCTGCTTTCCTAACCTTGCAAACTCTCATTCAATAATAGTATGATTCACCCACCACATAGCCGCAATAGCCGCATGCATCATCAACAACTTCATCATCCCGACCTAGGAACAGTTTCAGTCTGGCCACTTGGTTAAGCAGTAACTCTTATTGCTCCAAAATTCATGGAACAACAAAGACACTCCTTTTAGTTAATATAAATAACTATACACATATTCTTATTTGATTGTTTTGTTTCCAATTTTCATTTTTTATCATCACAGTGATTATCTTATATATCTGTTGTAACAAAATTTTGTATGGATTTTTGGTTTTTATTTATTAGTAAAATTATTAGTGCTCTTCTCTTAAAAGGACCACTCATTCGTAAATAAAAATTATATATAATCCAAATATATGTATGTATGTATGTATATACATTATTATTTATATATGTATCATATATGTATGTATGTATATACATTATTATTTATATATGTATCATATATGTATGTATGTATATACATTATTATTTATATATGTATTATATATGTATCTATGTATTAAGATTTGTTTAAATAATACTAAATAAGTATATAAATATATATTTTTTGAAAGGAAAGGTTCTTCTATTAATAACTAGTTAAGAACTAAACAATAGCTGGATTCGCCTCCTTATAAAACCTTACCATTGTGGTAAGGAAAAAGAACACGACATCCTACATTACAACAGCTCTAATATAGTACAACTTAGCAGTACATAAACAAATACAAATGCATAAACCAAAAGAAGAAATAGAAAAAAGAAAATCGGCCCACTTAGGCAAACAACACACCGCCACTTGCAAGCATATCAACCCAGATTGGCCCAAACACTTCGCGTACACAAATAACCTAATTTCCTTTCATCAATATCATTACCTTCATTATCCAGCATCATTAAGGTCAATTCCCCATTTTAAAAACTTCTGTCGTTCAGACGATGTCAGTGATAATGGCAAATTTGTTTCCTTAGTTACAAGCGAACATCGATTTCGCTGAGTTTTCTTCTTTGCTCCATCGAGCAACTTTTCCGTTCCCATCGATGCCTAACCCTCTCCATCCAAATGTGATGAGTGGTTGTAGCTACCACAACATAAGCCAGGTGTTGATCACCAGATTTATTTGCAATGCTCCACCGCTGTAACAACCCGATTTTTAGAGATACTAAATTGGGAATCAACTTAATAAATTGATAATTAACTAGTTAATAATAATAAATAATTAAATATTTATTGAGAAAATAAAATAATAGATAAATGGAAAAAAAAATTAATATGGTTGAGAGCAAACTATATTGTAACGAACTCATTTGCTTTTATTTGGCGTTATAAATTATGCATTTTTAGTGGTAATGTAATTTATAAATGAACAATTTTATTAAACCAAATTATTTGGAAAGTTAAAAATAAATAAATAAATAAATAAATAAAATAAAATAAAGAAAAATTGTTTTTACTTAAAAAGTTTTTTTATTCCCATGTTTTGCATTAAAGAAAAAAAGGAGAGAAAATAAAATTTTCATACTAATTTACAAATTATACATAAATAATAATAATAATATCATTTTCATGATGCCATGTAGGAAAGTTCTAGAATTGAATAAAATAATGTTGAGGAAAAGAAAAATCTAGAACAAAAACATAATAAAATGATTACACTTTATTAAAAAAAATAAGGATCAATTGGAAGAAGATTCTAGAGGAGGGGGTTTGCAATAAAAATACCAAACCCCTCTCCTCAACCCTCCCTTACTGTACGTACAGTTCAGAAACAGAAACGAGAAAAAAAGAAGTAAGAAGAAAACCTAATTTCTAATCTCCTCAATCTAACATAAATTTTAATTTGCAATTAAAGGCTAAAGAGAAAAGATTCCCAATTATAAGAGTAAGTATCCCTATAATCACTTAACATCTTTCTTTTTCAGTGAATACCTATTTAGGGTTTTTGATTTTGTTAGCATTTGAAGGGGGAAAGTCAAGCAATCAAGGGCAAGTTGAATTAGAGCTTGAAGATTGCAATTTGAAGGTTTAGGTGAGTGAAGTTATAATCATGTTTTTATTTATTTATCATATATGCATTCAAATATTGGATGAAATTCTTGAATTGTTATTTTGTACTCATTCCCAAATGCATGCGTTGATTGAAAAAAAATGCATGCATGATGTTTGGTTATTTGTCACAATAAGTTGTAGTTTCCTCCTCTCTAAAAAAAATTTACTTTTTGAACTGCAAAAAAAAAAAAAATTCAGCACAACATACGGCGAAACTGTACAGCTCGGACAGAACTGCACTGTGCAGTCCACACTGGACTGTCGGTGCAACCTTCTATGGACTGCACAGGTGCAGCCCCAGAGTAGGTTGCACAGGTACAAGCAGGGGCTGCACAGGTGCAGCATGGGCTGCATCTGGCTGCACAGGATGCAGCTCCAGGGCTGAAATGTGCAACCGGGGACTGCACAGATGTGCAGCCGCTGGCTGCACTCTACAGCCTAGGGCTGCACAGGTATGCAGCCCCTGACTGCACAGGAGTGCAGCAGGGCTGCACTGAGCCCCAGGCTGCACAGGTGTGCAGCCCCAGGGCTGCACAGGCTGCACTGTGCAGCCGGGCTGCACAGACGCAACCCATGGCTGCGCGGGCAGCACAGGCGCAGCCCAGGCGGCTGCATAGACGCAGCCCAGGGCTGCGCGGGCTGCACATGCACAGCCCAGGGCTGCACAGGCGCAGCCCAGGCGGGCTGCACAGACGCAGCCAGACGGGCTGCGTAGCTACAGCCCAACTTTGAACGAAGAAAAAAAGTTAATTAAAAAAAAATTAAAAAATTATAGAACTTTTTATTTAGAATTTTGATTAGATTTTTTATTACTAAAACTTGTGTTTTTAAAAAAAAAATTAAATTAACTTTATTTAAATTAACGAATTTTTTTCCAATAAAATAGGTTTCTGTGTTTCGCCTTTATACATAAGTATTATGGGGTACTTGTGTGTTAATGCGAAACGGATATGTAATTATTTTCTTTTATACGCATAATTGTTTGCTAAATTTTATTTGCTTTTGAATATTATATTGGGTTTATCAAAGGTTTTATTGGAAGATGTTGTCGCCAATGTTTTTTTAGAAGTGTTTTGAAATTACAAACACTTTGTTTTTTGGGTCGGGATAGAATGGACTCTGTTGTACCAATGGGTCAAAACTCCACCTTGACCGACCTGATTCAGGATCGCTACCTGAATCGGTGGTATATCACATGCCCTGTTACCACCAAAGGTCAACGGTTTGCTACATAGCGCTAATTTTATTTTTGATTGGGATCTCCGATCGGCGGGTCACGGACTATGATGGATGGAGGCGTGTGGGTCCCACGTGTAGATCCGTGAACGGGTAGCATACGGCCTTTGCCTTAGACCGTCTTGGTTATCCTGAGTTGATCGCCAGGTGTATTACGGCGTTATGAGCAGGTTACGGTGTTGATGTCTCCGCGCGCGCTCGAGCTCTACCACTGTGATTTTACAATACTAGCGTCTGTTTATTTGGTATATCTTATGAGTCATGTTATATTAATCCCATAATTCCCATATGCAATTTTTCTTTATCTTATGATTTTTGGAAAATATGAAAGTTGATTTTAAAAACCCAGTATTTTTAGAGAAAGTGCGTATGAACTTATTCATTGTGTTACATATGATAATTGGGTTGGTATCGTATTGGATTATATACGATAGTTTGGCCTAAGACCATTGTTTGATTAAATGAATTGTCTATGAAACCAAATTTGCATGTTGGTTCTCACACACATATATGCCTCATGTTGCTTTATACATGCGGCGCTTTCTTTTCCTTTTGTTGATTGAGACAATTATTGTTCATAGACCTTAGTTCACTCACACTAGAAATAGTCTGACCCGTGTGATTTGTTTTATAATCCTCGGGTCAGTCTGAGGATTATGGTTGCAGGTTAGGTTGTGTGGACTGTAGCAGCACTCATATTATTTTCCACGTTTTGGGGTTTTGGACATTTCAGCTTGGACTTAGGAGTAGTTAATATGTATTATGGTATGTATATTATTATGTATTTTGGAAGTAATATGTACTATGGACTATGTATCGTGGACATTATGATATGTATTATGCATTATGCTGTTGTTGTGCTGAACTGTACATTCTATTATATTCTATATTATGTAACCTGGAAAATTTTTATCTTGTACCATTGCTTTGAACCAACACTGCGCACGAATGGTAAGTAGAAGAAAAAAAATTGAAAAATTTCTCGTGCCAGTGTTAGTTCAAGGGAATGAGTACAACATCTAGCCCTATCGAGTCCCATTCTCCGTGCTTTCCGACAGTAATACTTAGTATTGCTCTTGGTTGGCATGGGTATAGGGGCCGGGCGTTACAACCGCAGAGTCAAAAACTGTTGTCTCAACGAGCTATCCACTGTGGGCTGAAGTTCTAATTAATTCAACAAATTCCACAGATAAGTACTGTATATAAATAATAATAAAAAATCATACCAGAAGTCCGTTTTCTCCCATTAACGATAATTCGATTCATGATATTAGCTGCCAAATCACGTTGTCATAGAATAGATCTCATCGCATCGGAAAAATTATTACTGATGTGCAGGATCTAAAAATTTGTTATAGATAAATACTTGTTTCACCATAAGCAATTTGAAGTTAGTAATTTCCATAATAGTTTAAGTCTGGCAGTCGTATTAAGATCAGTGAACTTTCGAATCCCTGTTCCTCCTTCAATTTTGGGTTCACATAAAGTATCCGAAGATATTTTATTAAACTTGCCCTTCCAAAAAAGTCCGCACATAAGCAATCAATTTTCTATGAAACTGAGTCAGGCGGGTGGTAAATAAGAATCCAGTACATATTGATAGGAGTTATTGTACTTTGTATCATCTCAGGCCTTCCTACTAATGTTAATAAATTACTGTCACATCCTTCTAATTTTGCATTGTTCTTTTGTAACAAAGAAGAGCAGTGGAGAGCATGAATGTAGTATGATGTCAGTGGTATCCCGAGGTATTTGACAAGTAATTCCTTCTCTGCTATATGTAAAATACTTGATATTTCATATTTCCACATTGTTCCTTTGTTGAAAAATAACTATGATTTTCTTTGATTAATCCGTAAGCCAACTGTTTCCTCCATTATAGATTCCTCCATTCTAGAAAAAATATGAGTCAGCATTTGTTGTGGTGGCAGCTAAAAAAATCATAACTTCATCAGCATATATTAAATGAGATATAGTAGGCTGAAATTTGTTTATCGGCTCTAAATGCTTTTCAAACATACCCTCCTCCATTAATAAGGAATAATAATCTTTAGCAATGCAAAATAAGTATGGGGATAAAGGGTGTCCCTGTCTCAATACTCTGTTAGGAGTAATGAATCCTTCCGGCCTACCATCAACCATTATAGAAAAGGTGGGGGGTTAAAATACACGCATGGATTATCTAAACAAGAGCTAGGGGAAAACCTAAACACTTAAGCATATGGCAAACAAATTCATGATTAACCATATCATAAGCCTTTTGTAAATCAATCTTGATGCACATTTTTTCTTTAATATATTTAGCAAAGTCGCGTATTTTTTCATGAGCCAACAGTATATTTTCACCAATATTCCTACTCGGTATAACGGATGATTGATTTTCTACAAGTAATATTGGAAGAAACCATTTAATTTTATTGCATATGATTTTTTAAATGATTTTATATATCACATTAGCACATGCAATAGGTCGGTAATCTAAAATTAATTGTGGCTTATCTTTTTGGGGATTAAAGTGATGAAATTGCGGTTAACACCCCGTGGAAGCTTTACCGAATGAAATCTTCTGATACGGCATTGAATATGTTGTTTTTCAGGTCATTCCAGTGGAGCTTATAGAATTTTTTTGAAAGAGCGTCAGGCCTTGGGAACTAGGCATCATGAATCGAGAAACAGTCGCTTTAACTTCATCTATAATTATTGGAGAAGATAAGTAATCTTGTCCCATTGCATTAATTTGCATTTCGGTTTCTATGTGGGGAAAATCTGTTGTTAAAGCCCCATTAAAGTAGCTGTTGATAGTATTGAATGGCTGCATCTTTGATGTTGTTGTAGTAATATAAATACTGTTCTTGAGCGTCATGCAGTGCATGAATTTTATTTATATGCCTTCTCATATTCATTTTAGCATATAAATACTTTGTATTGCTATCTCTTTGTCGTAATCATAACACTTCGCTTTGTTTCCTAAGAAATTCATTATGTTGTTGAGTTTGTTCATTTAGTCTCCGGCCCATTTCATACATTTAATTTAACCAATCTGGTATCCATATATAATTTTCTATCCTATGACTAAGTGGATAGTTATTCCAATTTTTATAATTTTAGGGATGGATATATATATATATATATATATATATATATATCATTTTAATCAAATCAAAGTGTCGTAGATATGTATCATTTCAACCTATCTCTTAATTTATTCGAAATAATTCAAATAACAGTTTATATGTTGTCACTTAATATACAGAATGATAACATGGATATATAAAAATAAATTAGCATCCAATTATCCAAAATGTCAACAAATAGAAATCATCACATCCAACATCCAAATCAACCAATAAATCATAACAATTATAGGTTATCATTTTTCAGGGTTAACTAGCAATTAAATTCAGTATTAATTTAACTGTCAATTTAATTCCATATAAACTTCAATTTCAATTAAAAAATCAATTTAAACTACCAAACAACAACCAATAAATTTTTTATCACTTCATAAATTTAATAACTAATAGAAGAAGATTTAGTATTGCATGAGTGTGTTTAATCACTCCCCTTTGATTTATAGTCCATTAAAAATCCAATAAAAGCCCATAAATCCATCGGTCTCCAAATTCAACCAAACTTGTTTCATTTTGCCTGAAATTTCAGTATGAACCCAACAGAAGAAACCACATGTAAATCTGAGTTCGTATGCAAAAGTTATTGATGTTAGAAGTTTGAAATTTAAACAAACAAAAGGGTAACATGTAAATTACCATGCTCTCAACCCTACAGACGCATCGAGCAACCACAAACGTACTACATCTGCCACGAAACCCTACTATTGCATGCGTCCATGGCTAACTTCGCCGTGATCCGTTCCCATCATTTGAAAAGCCACCTCCGACCGCCCCATTGTCCAAATTGCCACCCCCTCTGGTCACGCCAGGTGACCTCGCCGTCGCCGTCGCTTAAAGATTATTTATGGCGATTTTTTTGCCGATGACATGATCCAACCCGATGGATTATCTCCCTTTGATGCCCTCTACACTACAAAACCATCCAATTGCCTTATCGTCGATGTTAAGCCATTGATTTCAAAACCGTACAACGGACGGTCGAGGAAAGAATCTCAATTTCTTGCAATATTGAGACTCAAATGCAAAAACGAATTGTAGATGCAAATTACATTCATCAAAAGATTCGAAATGATATATTATATCATATGATTTTAGCAGTCTGGATTTTTCGATTCGATTTGAAATTGTATTTTAGGGTTTGGAGATGTATGACATTGGAAAGGAACGGTTGAGAATAACAATTATGTACAGAAATTAGAATAGAAGCAACTAAGGTTTATAACAACATATATATAGGTAGAGATGGATAAGAATGGATAGATGGATCGAATTGGGACTAAGCGATAACAAAGACCCAAAAGGCCCATTTCGTTCCCAGAACGAAAATAGGTCATCCTATGTATCGAAATATAGGTTTTTGATATTTTCAAAATCAACGAAACTAATTTCAAACCCTAATTCTACTATATATATAAGTTAACTTTAAAATCAAATTATATTCATTTAAATTCCATTAATTGATTTCTACACGTTTCGAGCTTGTACGGTTAAACGATAAGTCTGATCGCTATGAAATTTGAAATCCTATAATAATTCACTATTGCGGTTCCTATGGAAACTGGTTTCATCGAAATCCACGACAGTGCCCAAAGAGACTAATTTTACAAGTTAATTAAATGAATTATTATTTTAAATCAATTTAATCACTTTTAAATTTAAATTTCAAAGCTAATCATTTTTCATTATTCTTGATTGCATAGAAATTCAATGATCTTTTGAAAATCAATTTTTCCATGTCAATTTCAATATTTAAATATTACATTAATTACAACGTTAAATTACAATAGTTATAAAATCCTAGTTATATTATATCTTAATTTGAATCAAATTCTTTTACTTTGATTTACAAGTTCTTATTAATAAATCAACCATTACCTCAAGAATTTATTTGACATTAGTTTCCATCTTATTACACTCATATTCTATAGTTAACCCTTAGCCCATTTTAACCGTATTATTTAATTACATTAATTTCATCATTAGCACATCATCTATTTTAATACTTATTTACCTTTATTATTATAACTGATTGAAATTACGTTAATTAGTTGTCAACTACATGCAATCAACATTGTTAAATTATATTTTAATAATTTTCCCCATTAATAAATCATAATTTTTAATTTCTCACAGTATTAATTTTCAAAAATCTTATTAAATTTAATATTTTTAATTATCAAAAATATGGGTCGTTACAATATCCCTCACTCAAAACTTTCCGTCTAGGTTTGATATATTTTATTCAAAATATTCAATTTATAAACACTTCAAACTTGCATATTTAGTTTAATATAAATTTTGAAAACAACTCAATTTCCAAAAAAAATTTCTTAGTCCTTAATTTACGAAAAATTTCGACAGCATCTCCATTGCGCGGCTAGGTCCGGAAAAATAATAATATCAATAATTGCAATATATATCATATTTCTATAATAAAACATCCCAAACCATAAGAAAAATAATAAAATAACGTTTCAAAAACCATAATCCGAAAATGTACCTATTTGTCGGGCAAACAAACATTATTTATGAAACAAAAAGAAACTTCTGTTGCTTCTATAAACCTATATTTCACTTAGTAGCACAAGCAACACAACAATATATAATAATTGTATGCAACAAAAGCAGCGTGACTATTATATGAAACAAAAGAAACCATCACACATCCATTGAAAACAAAACTAATGGTTTGTCCAGGTTTAGAAACTTTTCATCATACAAGGATGATAAATAAACTACGAAGTGTACCTTACGCTCAACAGCCTTAGATAATTACTTAATTGATTATTCCTACTACCTTAAACAATTTGAAGTACCATTTTCCAAACTTCTCGTAAGCCAACAATATAGAATTTAAATGTTATTTAAGTTTGTTCTATTGGATTCTTTTCACATTATTTACCTTTCATTTATTTTAATTTTCATTCATTCATACAAGATAATCTTTTATTAGTTCATATTCAATTTCGTACGTAAAAGTTTCCATTCAATATTTAGAAACATCGATGAATCAATTCTTAAAGTAATACATTTATTCCTTTGGAGTTTAATTCACATTTGTTTACATATATAACTCGATTCCCATTTAATATTAATATTCACTGATGAATCAATTCATACATAAGTTTCTTCACTTTTAAATTCACATTTATTTCTTCATATAGAACATCATTTAATATTAAAACTATTTATGAATCATTTTAACTCTTTCTTAAGTTTATAATCATTTACTTAAATTGTATTCACTTTTAACTGTTCAATTTAATTTATTATGCATTTCAAAACATTAAGTTATGTTTATAACATTTCTTGTAACTCTTAATTCTTCATTTATAAACATATGTTCATTTTGAAACATTTTGGTTACTTAAGCTTTTACCTGTATAATATTCTATTACATATTCATTTTTAACATTTCAACTTTATAAACATTTCGGTAAGTTTTATATATATTTTTAGAAAGTAATTGATTGTTATACAAATTTATCTTATTCATTTTGGTCAGCAAAAATGTTCAATAATTTACAACTATTATAATTTAACAACTCATATTTCATTTAAACACTGTTGACGCCAAAAATGGGAATCAACACCCGTAGAATCTTATGAATATCAAACAAAGAATGAAATCAGAAGAATGGAGCATACAACTTAATGAACACATAAATTTTATAGTGGTTCGATAATTTTAGCCCACATAAACTTCATACTTTTATTAATCTTTCATAGGATTATAATTACAGGAGCATTTGGATCAGCTTGGATCCATTGATACATACTCTTATCAATCTTTCATAGGATTAAAATTACAAGAGCATTTGGATCAGCTTGGATCCATTGATACATACTTTTATTAACCTTTCATAGGATTATAATTACAAGAGCATTTGGATCAGCTTGGATCCATTTAACAAAATTTTCAATAAATAAAAAAAGGGCAGAGCCTCCGTAGCAGGAAGAAGAAGATGATGTTCCTTTTTTGAAGCTATGACAGTTGTATTTATAGCAGTAAATGCGCATAGATCAGGCTAAAACTTTACAAGAAGGTTCCCCAGCTCCAGTAGAGCCTACCATATTGATCGACCCCCATAACTCATTGATCGAGAATGATCAGCATAGATAAGGCCGGTCCATTATTCTTAACTCCAATCACATGTGATCCATTTTGGAGGGACCCACGTGCTTCATAATGTTGCTCCTAAAAAATAGGATCATTCAGAGTTGCAGATTGTGAAATATGGATCGATCCTGTTAGAGCTAGAATGAACACTGAGTTTCACCGATCGTTACCTTGAACCATCCAATAACGATCGATGAATATCGATCGTTGTTTTTTTCCTTATCACTTTGGGGGGTGTGATTGCTTTGGTATGCTCCCATTGCCATGTTGTCGATGCCTTAAAAGTTTCACATGGATTCGCTTCATGGATCTCGAGATATCAAATGCACTCCTACGATTTAAACTATCTCCTTGATCGTTCCCTTGTTGTCCCAAACAAATTATTATTTCCACTGTAGATTGTGTATCTAAACTTCAACCAATTCCAAACTCGGGATATTACTTCACGGGGCCAGGCTAGTGAATTCATGCAGGCTACACTTCAATTTGGTCCTAGTTCTTATTTGTTTGACTATAGTCCATGGTGCGATATATGGATGGCTCTTTAAGTTATCGAATATTCATCCCTTGTTGAATCGATGATATCACGACTTTGCCAAAATGGCGGGATAACATTTGCCCCCCTCCAAAGTATGTCTTGTGATCAACATGACATGCTTTGAATCTGAAAAGGCCTGAATTGCCATACAGAAATCCATTCAGCTTCCTAATGAATTACTATTCCTCTATCATCTGTCGATAGTATAAATCCGGAGTTGTGTTTTGTTTGAATATGCTAATTTGGTTGTGGGGAATCTATAAGTCCCCGTTCATCTGATCCTGCCTCAAACCTGATAGCTCTAGATTTGTTTGCAATCTTTTATTGATTACAGAAAACAGAACTTTTAAACTTGTTTTCATGCACTTTCATACATGTGTTCATGTTGTTGGCTCCATGTCATGTTCATGTCCGTGGATCGTTGCTAACTTTTATGGTATTCTGAATAGTCGTGTACGTAATCGAATTTCTTTGATTACTCTTCTCATTCACCACAGTTTTCATTTATTTCATCACCTTTCCATTCATCACCACACTTATTATTTTATTTCATTTTTGGAACGTCCTCGACTGAGTGTGGTAGGTTAGGAAATGATACGGTCATCCGAAGGCTCAAATAAACGGGAGACAAAAACGATTGGCATAGGTATGGTTGGAAGATGGATCAAGAATGGACCATCAAATGTACAACTCAAAGATGGGTCGGCATGGTAACTTGGTATAAAATAATTGGTACAGCCATCTGAAGTGAAAATGATCAGCTAAATCTTTCAAAGTGAAAATGATCGGCATAAACTATCCCTTCTATAATTCTCGACACTTAGCCATTTTCTTCACTTTACATGCCACATCTTTTTCCTTATGTTTATTAACAATACGACTTCTCCACCATTTTTCCTACCGAACTTCAAAGCAATATCATCTTCCCCCACACCAAGGCTTTGAATCGATTTCAAGCTCTCCTCGCTTTCAGAACGCGAGTATAGGTAGAAAAGTTTTTAAACTTGCTGCACAATTGCTTAGAATAGTGCAGCAAACCTAATGATAATCGACTTGCTTCGTCAGTCTTCCCCCTTTTTAACTATGATTTCATGGGAAGGAGGAACAGATCGTTTCGATGGGAGTCGATCAATTATTAGGATAGCCAATCACTTTCGAGAGGAGATGAGGTGTGGATACGAAAGAGTTATAGACGATCGATGAGATTTTGGTTGGAAAATGGTTTATGAACGACCGAACAAGTTAGCTTGGGCAAGAATGATCGATGGGGAGGATCATTGTTGCAAGATTGGTGGACGTTGCCTCGGGAGATTATCAGCATATTCGAAACATTCGGCTTTTAACATATTGAAACGATTGGACCATCTAATGTCACTGCGACTCATTTACACTTGGACTTAGTTTTTTCACCCATTTAAAAGAATATAACTTATAACTTAAACATGATCTCGAACCAAATGACTAGTTCTGGTTCCTAGTAAACATTTGAACGTAAACATGACCATAGCACGAAACGGCCTTCATGACTAATAGCGGGTCGCCTTAGAACAAGTGCCATAAACGATTTAACCACCATGCTAAAACTTATGCTTAGTTTTTGGACTAGAGTATGGTTTCCATTAGCTAATGACTGTTCTTTTGAACAAATTTCTAGGCCTTGTCGTCATTTCTTATCTTCGTTTAACCCACTATCACTTCGATTAGCACTTTATCACACAGCACATACACTCATAATGCACTAGGGTACGAGTCATTTTTCTCTAATTATGGCTTTTACTAAGTTTGATAGCAACGGAAGTCCACGTGTTTCGGATATTCCGTAATCATGCCAGCTTGATCTTCCTCTCATAGGACAAATTCAGACGTAGCTGATCTTCTCGAGATTGTTCCTGTTTTTCTACTGGAAGTTATCAAACCAGTGCCTGACACTTTGGAAGATGCAATCATTTTTGAAATCCTTCTAATTCAGTAGTTCAAAGATTAAAGAAGACGCTCTCTAAAGAATCTACACATGACATTAGATTTCTTTTGATGACATATTAGCTCCGTCACAAGGCGGCATGGCACATAGACCCCCCCAGAAGGGTACACAGCATTCAACAAATTCATGTGTTGGGCGGGATGCATACCGCCGTTTAATTCGTATATCCGGGAGATTTTACATTATTTAAGAATTTATCCTGCATAACTCCACCAAACGGCTACATGCTTCTCAACTGCATATACATGGTATTCATGGTGTTTTTGCACCGGCGCCCACTATCGAAGACATCTGATTTCTTTTCACATTTAAATAATGGATGGGGAGTCTATCATTCACTTTTCTTGAATCGATAAAGAAATGCCAGATTCTGACCTGTACTTGGAACAAATTAAGTGCTTTCAAAACCGAATGGTACTTCGCTCATTGTCCGCTCGCCTTCGCTCGATTATGGCTAGAGAGGCGTAAGCATTCCTCGCTAATTTCATAAATATACAAGGAAAACATATCCAAGCTGCACTCTGACGATTCCATACATTTTCAGGTGCACTTACTGGACCCGGTGGCGATGTTTACGAAGAAGCAGTCTCTATTTTGAAGAACGCTCCAACCGAAGATAGAAATATTGAACTTTTGCTCAGTGACGAATGGCTTATCCCTTTTGTCTTGATGGAAAAGGGCCTCAGCATAGGGCTAACCAAGACTGCCCGGCTAGCTGGGACCAGACTACAGGCCGTAACCGTCAAAGAGATGTTCGATCAGGCCCTATGGTGTCCCCAGTCATGAGCACACAAGAGTCTACCAATATCAATGCCGGAGGACATAGTAAAGGCGCACCTAGTCTTCATGATGATAGACTTGATCCCGGGGTTGGCGTCGGACCTTCACAGTTTCCTCAGTCCCCAACCGTGACTAAAAGAAAGGGGAAAGTGATTACTCACAAGCCTCTAAGAAGAACAATTCGATCTAACTGATCCATCGATGAGCCTACTATGAGATCCTTTGTCGGGTCTATCGATCGCAACTAATCTGGACTCTTATCATTTCACTGACATGAGCATTGGAGGATCAGAGTCTCTGGTCAAAACCAGTTTGGAGATCCTTACTTCTAGAGGGGAAGTTACACCGATGAGCAAGGCTCCTCCATCTGGTCTATTGTGGGGATGCACCACAACACCCGCACACACTCGCACATCTAACATTGCACTGTGCTCTATTTGTAGGTCCTAATATTCAAAGCTTCTCATTATCCATTTCTCTTTGCAGCAACGATTGTGAGGAAAAGGAATAAGTTTGATTCCCTATAAGATGTACAACATCAATTGTCTGGGTCGTGATCAGGTGCTTATCGCGATGTCGTGACTATTATGACAAGCCATTGCACCGGCCATTGTCACGATTACCAAGAAATAGAGGACAGGGATAGTCCTACTTAAGACGTTCATAGATAAAGATCAAGGTATCCTCCTCAAAAAGGTCTCGAATGATCAGCGGTGCATAGGGACTTTCCCATCGATCCCGTCGTGGCCCTTCTACAGATCCCATGCCTCCAAAGTCTCAGTGGCGATCGATCACCGCCATCTAAGTGAACAAGCTGCAGTGTAAAGGCCTAGTAAGGAAGGTTCCGACGCCAAAATTGTTTCTGAGGACCCCTAGCTGACCCAAATGTTCGCATGGCAGAGCTTCGAAAGCTATTTCCAAACATTTGCTTCGATGGGATCTATTTTCCTCCAAATCTGAAGAAGGTTCTGGAAGATGTCTAAAGAATGACTATCAACCGCATCACCAACATCCACATGCAATACCGGGAATAGATGAAAGCCGTGGAAGAAATATCAAATGTTTCCTTCGAACGCGTGGCGGAAATAGAGAAACTAAAGCGACAAGAGGCCCAGGTTAAATGGATTATTGAAGCTTTAACAAACGAACAAAAGACCGCTAGAATCGCCCTAACCGTAGCTGAAGAAAGAGCTGATGCTACTTTAAAATCTATGGAGGAGATCAAAATCAGTCATCACGACATGGTTCAAGTGTTGCATCATTGGAATTAGGAGATAACGCTTGAGCGTGACGCGGCTCGAAACAATGAGTTTGTAGCCTTGAAGGAAATAACCGAGCTAAAGGGAAAGCTCGATGATGCGATTAAGGACAGAGATGACGCTTAAAAGATCACTCAAGATTCTTGCAAAAAGTTGGTTCGTGTTAGGCTTGAACGAGATGCAGCGATCAAAAAAGATAAAGACGTCGACACGCTCATTTAACGTGAGACATAAACGATCACAAACAAAGTGAGATAAGATGCGATGATTGAGCTTGACCGGGTTCTCATTCTCTACAATTCTAATGTACTCAAACGTAGGAATTTAACGTGGCTTGGCGAAGACTACCACTACCTTCTGCATCGTGCTTGGGACTTACTTGTTTCGGAGGAGCAAAGACTTCACGGCATTGAGAATGTCGACTCATCCAAACTTGAGGGTGAAGTGTTGATGGGTAATGAACCTAAAATACTGCATGATATTCAGTTTTGTTTCCAAAAAGAGCTTATAACTGCTTCTTCACGTGAAATAGGCGAAGGATCTGGGTCGGCACATTCTGATATTCAACTGAGCTGCTCCTGGTGTTCAAATCATGACCTGTCCTGAGACTAGCTCTTCAACCATTGCTGAGTACGATCCGGATAAACCGCGACTATCCCCGATTCTAGAGGTTGGCTCTGACGATGCTTCGGTCCAGCATGAAATCCATACCATAAAGGTATTCCTTCGATTTTTCCTTTACCTTGTAAAATTAGGATTTTATTAATCAATCTTTCTAATCTTGTCACCTTTCTCTTTTTCTAGCATAAACTCGTTGAACATTACTTCTCTCCGTCCTGAAGGAGCTCGACTGGAGTTTCAAACAACTGTAGCTGAATCTGTTACAGTTACAACTTCGCCTGCCACTTAGAGTGTTCGTGAAGAGGCCTTATTTTTTGACGATCAACTAATGGAGGCACTACTCAAGGAGGGAGGAGATCCACATCATGAAAAATCGTTCGACACAGAAATGGTAATCATAGGATCCTATGATCCTGCCAGTGGGCCCAGCATGAAAGAAAGGATTGAGTGAGAGGAGATCGAGAAAAGGAAAATGAAGGGAGAGCCAGTCGAACAGGTCTCGGGTGAGCCGATGCTTTCCCCTCTTCAGATGGTTCCTCCCGATGGTGCGACTCCTCCAAAAAATGTTCCTCACACTTCTATTGCCGAAGATGCCCACATCCCCCCAACTTCTAGAAACGACATCACCTCGGCCTATACAACCGAGGAAACTTTTTCCAAAAAAGGCCGAGGTAGCAAGGGATCGAAGAGGGGGACTAGAAGTAGTTCAGAGGGAGCTACCCAGAGAAGCAAAAAAGGATAAGAAATCTAAAGAGTGACCTCCGAGAATGCAAATAATTTAGATAGTTGCTTCTCTTTTGACTGGTTGTACTTCTTTGGCATGGCCTCTCAATTTTGTTTTATATTCTGTACAACCAGATTTCATGTGAATAAAAATTCTTCTACACTTGTGTATGATCTCTATATTTACTTGTTTAAATGTTGAACTACGGCATTTTTTTTTTCATGTTCTTGCAACTTATTGGATGTCAAATCGAATACTAATTTGATCAATCCACCTTAAGGCCTTTCTAGGATCATGGCCTTGAGGTGTTGTGAACATTGGATATGAGCCATAATGTTAAGCTTTCACAATCATTCTTTGGACAATCGCATTTATGTCCTCGGTATTCGGGCCGGTAAATGTGGTGTGTGAACGGTTGAGTCTTGTTCCAGCGGTGTTAATGTTCCGCCATATCCTCTAGAAGACTTAATGCCATTCGATGAATGGTCAATTCGTATTCATCATATCATCCTCGTACCCCTAAGTCCGAGGTATACATAAATGAGATAGAGGGCAAGCAGTGCTTACTTTAGCTTTACATTTTGTCTCGTCAAATTGTAGAACCAAATTAATGGATAGTAAGCCAAGTCGTGCATACTCTGGTCTTTAACAGTCTGGACGTCTTCTTCTGATTTTAGGCTGGAATTATTAAAATAGGGAATGAGGAAAATATGATGAATATGAATCGTTTATACTCTAGTTCATACTCCAGGGACTTAGGTTACTCTAATCCGTGATTTGGGGATTAAGAGATTTTGTAAATCATTTATACTCTAGTCCACGCTCAGGGGACTTAGAGTACTCTAGTCCACGTTGCAGGGATTTAGAGATTTTTTTAAATCGTTTATACTCTAGTCCATACATCGGAGACTCGGAGTACTCTAACCTGTGCTTTGAGGATTTAGAGATTTTTGTAAATCGTTTATACTCTAATCCACACTCTAAGGACTAAGAGCACTGCAAGGACTTAGAGATTTTTGTGAACTGTTTATACTCTAGTCCACACTCCGGGGACTCAAAGTACTCTAATCTGCGCTTTGGGGATTTAGATATTTTTGTAAATCATTTATACTCTAGTCCATGCTCCAGGGACTCAGAGTACTCTAGTCCGTGCTCCGGGGACTAAGAGATTTTTGTGAATCGTTAATACTCTAGCCCGCACTCTGGAGACTTAGACTACTCTAATCCGTGCTCTAGGGACTTAAAGATTTTTGCAAATCGTTTATACTCCAGTCCATGCTCCAGGGACTTAGAGTACTAGCCTACGCTATGGGAATTTAGAGATTTTTGTGAATCGTTTATGCTCTAGTCCGCACTTCGGGAACTTAGAGTACTTTAATCCATGCTCGGGGGATTTAGAGATTTTTGTAAATCGTTTATACTCTAGTCCACACTCCGGGAACATGGAGTACACTAGTCCACACTCTCAGGACTTAGAGATTTTTGTGAATCATTTATAATCTAGTCCGCACTTCGGAGACTCAGAGTACTCTAATCCATGCTTTGGGGATTTAGAGATTTTTGTAAATCATTTATACTCTAGTCCACGCTCCGAGGACCTAGAGATTTTTGTGAATTGTTTATACTCAAGTCCGCACTATGGGGACTCGAAGTACTCTAATCCATGCTCTAGGGATTAGAGATTTTTATGAGAGTAGTCATATTTTCACCTTTTGATTTGTACTTCATTTACCGTGTCGAGGTAGAAGTTATCGAATGAATGGTCGAACCATTTTCATTTATCGAATAGGATTCTACCCCCAGCATTCAGGACAGATCTTGGTAAGAAAACGGCCAATTCTTGCCCACTTGGTAGTTGTGCCACTTCCCATTAAATCAAGGAAAAAGGTAGCTGATGAATGACGAGATTACATCCATGCTGGGGTTGGATGATCGAGCCTTGCTTAATTTGCTTCATATTTCTTTCTAGCAAACGAGGATAATGGATTATTGAGGAGACAAATTAAGTCGCATCTGTTTCGGGATGAAATCATGCCCATTTGTTGAAATTTGTGGCTAACAAGTAGGCAGTCAATATTAGATGCTTCAAGTCTAATACGAAGATTGTCGAATGAATGAAAAGTCGCATCCAATTTCTATGGTATCGTGACCTTGTTGAGTCTTTTCAGTTCTGTACTTCATCATCCCAAGTTAGGGACACACGGTTACCGATGAATGGTCGAATCATGCTTATCCAGATAAAATCTTTTGTAGGTTTCATCATGATCTTCAAAGATTGGTTGGCTCCTATGCACTTAGATACATTAATAAGCAAAGTATCATTGTGCACTCGCTATTCCACTCTGCCCCTGACTTCCTTTAGCGAGGTATCGACCCTCGTCGGTCTAGTTGATAATCAAGGTTCTTTATTAATATGGCTATGATGTTTCTTCATCATCGAGCCGATATGTTCCTCGGGTACGATTACTCGTTTCACTTGCCAATGACATCTTCATGTCTGAGACGTGCGTAAGGATAAGTGGTCCAGGATTGATGGGTAGTCCCACATCACTTGCGGTTAGACTTAGGGAAAATATGATGGTTGCTTTGAGTCTCACTTTGGGTCGCTTGGGGCCAGAGACTGAATCACTTGGAACTAGAGATCTTTAAGGCATGACAATAGGCACCCAGGGTCTCTTTGGGGTTTGCTTCGAGAAAAACATCATCTTATCTAATCCCTGCTTCGGGTCACAGCCCATGTGATAAAATCTTCCTTGTACTTATCAAAATTCACAAGTCACTCCTTTATGCCTCCTCCCACCAGGATTGAATATATCATGTCTAGTAGTTAATAACTTGAAGTATCTTGTCAAAGGAGGTGGTAAGTCTAATAGCTTAGAGAGGTGAATGAAGTTCCCAATATTGTAGGATCAGCCTACGAGAATAAGGCCACGTACGATAATTTTGTAGAGGGGCATGGAGATAAAAATGATCAGCCAAACCCAATGACCTCGAAACTATCGTGCTAGAATTAATCGTATAGGAGCAACCAAAGTTCATTGCAGGTTGGTAGAGAGGCTGATAGGGAACGATCAGCCACAAATACGAGAGTGGAATGATCGTACTTAAAATGGTCATATTGAAACCTCCATATGTAACCAGTCACTACCAATCTATTTGGGATGATCATGTAAAAGCAAACGTATAAAGATAATGGATTATCTTCAATTAGCAAATATAATGAAGAGATATGGTCGGTCATACTCGAGCCAAATCGATTGTTTCCTAAAGAGCTGAGATGATCGTCAAAGAATAAATGCATAGGAACGACCGGAGATAAATGATCGTGTAAGATTGTGATTGGCCATATTCACATGGGTGGAATGAACGACGATATCCATTATAAAGAACGATCGGGTATGGCGATGATGCGCATGGATCCATGTAGAAACTTTAAAGATGGGGATGGAATGGTCGATTGAGGGTAAATAAAGGATGATCATTTCAAAGAGAAAATTTATGGAATCAATTGGTGGGGAGATATATCCAACTGTCGACCGTCTCCTAGCCTTAAAACTTAAGAATGTTAAGATACTTATGAACCACATGGCTACTTGATTGTTGATTTAATCATTTCTTCCTTTGGCCATGATAGTAGACATGATTTCAAGGCCTTGTAAAGAAATTTCCATCTAGACTTTTCTCAAATCTAAGTTGAGTAGAATCAAAACCTGGATCTATTTGACTAATTTGGGAATTCACCAATAGAAAATGATATCCAATCCAACTGAGAATTGAATTCTCGGTGAAAGCACCAAAATGTTGACGTCAAAAATGGGCATCTACACGCGTAGAATATAATGGATATCAAACAAAGAATGAAATCAAAAGAACAAAGCATAAAAGTTATTGAACAGATAGATTTTATAGTGGTTCGGCAATTTTGGCCTACGCCCACTTCATGCTTTTATTAATCTTTTATATAATTACAATTACAAGAGCATTTGGATCAGCTTGGATCCATTGATAAAAGTTTCAAGAAATAAAAAATGGCAGTGCCTCCAGAGAAGGTAGAGGAAGATGAAGTCCCTTTTCTTAAGCTATGAATGTTGTAATTATAGTAGAAGACGCGCACGGATCGGGCTAAAACTTTACAAGAAGGTTCCCCAGGTCCAATAGAGCCCACCAATCGATCGGCCCTTATAACTTGTTGATCAAGAAACATCATTATAGATAAGGCCAATCCATTATTCTTAACTCCAATCACTATGAAATCCATTTTGGAGGGACCACACGCTTCTTGATATTGCTCCCAAATTATAGGATCATTCTGAGTTGCTGATTGTGAAATATGGATCGATGCTAGTCGAAGCTAGAATGTACACTGAATTTCACCGATCGTTACCTCAAATCATCCAATAACGATCAGTGAATATCGATTGGTATTTTTCCTTATCACTTTGGGAGGTGCGATCATTATGGTATGCTCCCCTTTCCATGTTGTCCATTCCCTAAAAGTTTCACATGGATTGGCTTTATGGATCTCAAGATATCGAACGCTCTTCGATGATCTGAACTATCTCCTTGATCGTTCCCTTGTTGCCCCAAACAAATCATTATTTCCATCGTAGATTGTGTATCTAAACTTCAGCCAATTTCAAACTCGGGATATTACTTCACGGGGCCAGGCTACTGACTTCATGTTAGCTAGCACTTCAATTTGGCCCTCGTTTAAATTTGTCCGACTATCATCTATAGTGTGATATACGGTTGGCCCTTCAAGCTATCGATTATTCATCCCTAGTCGAATCGATAATATCACGGATTCGCCAAAAAGGCGGGATAACAAACACTTAGCTTCAAATTTCTTATTTCTCATTTTAGAAGTTCTCAACCATTTAAATTTCACATTGTTTCTACAATCGAAGATCATTAATTAACAAGAACTTAAAAATTCAATTCCGGGTTCATTTTAAATCATTTTGAAATAATATATGCATAAATTTGTACATATATATATTTTATCTTAAATCATTTAGTTTATCAAAATAAATGTGTAGCAAAGCTACACAGTGGCCTCCCCCACTTTGAGACCCGAAAATGAATGTCAATGATGCGGCCGTCGTCACCGGAATTATTTTTCAGCGACAGAAGATGGGAGTACATAACTTATTTTCTTTAAAATTCCTTTCAAAAACATTTCATTCTAATTTTATTGAAAATATTTCTATCCAAAAATACTTTCAAATAATACTAATATTATTTTTCAAAATCTTTGAAAACCAATTTTCCACCAGAATTTAATTTCTCAAATTTCCTTTTAAATCATTTTATTTGTAAATAATAATTAATACCATATTTATAAAAATTTAATTTCAATAACATAAAATAGTCAATAGTTTTAAGAACCTCGACCAACCAAATAATAAATGACAATAATTGAATATTATCATTTCCTTACAAACATACATAAAACATAACTACATCAATTTATGAAAATTATCCTTTTAAATACAAATAAAATACTAAGTAAAGTTATTTTATTTACCAGCTTTAAAACAATATTGTGTCAGTTTACCCAGTTTAAGCTTTTAGAAATCCTTATCGATGCCATAGCGTCCTATATGCCGACAAGAATTCATAAATACTCAATAGAACAAATTTACACAATACAAACTTTTTTATAGCATTAACAAGTACGCTCACACATATATAAACTCAAACTCATTCTAGGGTATTAATAACGCTATCTCTAATGAGTTAATCCCAACAGGCTAAGGTATCCCTAAATCAAAGTCATGATACCATCTGTGATGAACCCACCTTTTTGGACGGTTTAAATCTACAATAAACCACACATGTCTAACTCATACCATTCAAAAGGGTAGATTATCAATAGGGTAAACAAGAAATAAGAGAAAAGAAGGAAAAATAAAACACAGAATCTGGTAACGGAATGTCAAAACATAATAATCAAATAAACAATTCATGAAGCTGTTTTAAATTATACATTTGATTGCATAATTTTTACAACATAATCAGAGTACAAACAATAACAACAACATACCAATAATGATGCAAGCAGAATAATATTAATAATATAATATACCAAACTCGATCTTCGTCCTATAGAAAAAATGTCTTCACCATTGAAATGCTCAGACCGACCCGAGTTTAGACAAAACATTCGAGTCAGAACTAAAAATTCTTATGTAAGTTAGATCAGTAATAATTAAACAGGGTGCGATAGCTTCAGATATGTTTACAGGGTTTTCCATCCCCTATCTAGTGTACAACGTGAGTGTAACGTCAGAGATATTACGGGATTTTTCATCTCCTAAGGATCTGTTAAACTATCTATATGTCGTAAGATATGCTATATATGTAGTTTCTAATAATATAAATATTTTTCTTAGCTTTACATTAGTCCCCCTTAACATATTTTAAGTATTGTCCTACGGTTTGCCTTGTGACACCACCAGTAATATCGGTAGTCATGGAGGCTCCAGGATAAGACAACACTAAAAAAAATCGTAGTGGTCGTGTATAAGGATAAAAATATGATAAGGCATGTGAGGTAATGTCCAGTGTAGGATTTAACCAGTTTATCCATTCTGGATGGTGGTAACGCAACGTAGCCACGACCGCCCACCTAGACCACCACCCCAAATCAAATCAAGGTGCACCGATCAAGTCCAAAATCAATATAATAATACGAAAGGGTGATGGCCCCTAAAGGTTGCGAACCCCTTGGCTATACATAGGCTCCTATTTTAGTCATTTCAAATTGGCACAAGTGACGGGATCATCCATCATCGTTCGTTTTCTTCAGATCCAACAGAAGCCTCCAATTTAACCTTTATATTCAGGATATCATCCACCGCATACACAGTTGTTAAAGTAGTTTCGATATTGATAGAGGGTATGTTAATAAGAGGCCCTGGTCTCTTTGACAACCAAACGTCATTTTTCACACCGGTTGGTTCTTTTACAATTCAAAATCGATTCATATTTGATATCAAAATATTATATTCACTTCAAAATATCATTTTATTTCAAAATCCCATATTACCCAAAATATGTCATTTTCACTCGAAAATATCATTTAAAATTCCAACATAGGTTACAACCTCATGTAACCACATTCGCATTTAAACCAACGATTTAAACATATACATTCCAACTTTGCAAGTTTGAATTTTTATATAATAGTTTGAATAGTTTAAATAGTTTAAAATGGTTTAAATAGTTTAAAATGGTTTAAATAGTTTAAAGATTTAAGACAATGTGATATAAAATGGTTTGAGTATTGAAAACGATTTATATAGTAAAATAGTTTGGAAAATCTAAATAATTTGATTATTAAAAAGAAAGGTTTTAAAAAGTTTATATTAAAATAATTTATTTTGAAAATAATATCAAACAAAACTGTTTCTTTCCATTTCAATAAATCTGGACCCATATCCAAGTTTCAAATCAACAAAACTCAATTTCCAATCATTCAATTCAATTGAGTCAATTTCAATTTAGTTTCAAATTAACTTGATTTCAATTTCAATTTGAATTAACTTTAATTTTTGAAACATTCATTTTTAACTTCAAATTCGATTCAAAAATTCAATCCAATGGTTTAAATTTCAATTCAATTCTCATTTTATACCATTTCAATTCATATTGATTTCAAATCCAAATTCAATTTACCGATGCAAATCCCTTAAATCAATTTAATCTTCATTGTTTGATTTAAGGTTCAAACTTTAAAATAATTCAATTTTCCTATATAAAGTCATATATCTATTATAACTTCACATTTCCAATTCAGTTCTTTAAATCAATTTCTTTAACTAATTTCAATTTCAACATTTCAAAGCTTGAATAGAAATAATTTAATCCATATAAATCCATAACTTATTTCCTTCAAAACTGTATCACTTAATCAAAATCCAAATTCTAGATTTTAAAATCATTTAAGTTAACCAATTCGGTGTCCGTATATAATTTTCTATCCCATGGCCAAGCGGGTATTTTTTCCATTTTTTTTAATTTTGGGGATGGATATATATCATTTAAACTAAAGTGTCATGGGTATATATCAATTCAACCTATTTCCTAATTTGTTTAAAATAATTCAAATAATAGTTTATAACCTGTCACTAAATTTATAGAGTGATTATAGGGATATATAAAAATAAATAAACAGTCAATCATCCAAAATGTCAACAAATAGGCATCCATCAAGTTAACATCCAAATCAGCCAATAAATCACAACAATTACTGATTATCAATTTTCAGTGTTAACTAGTAGTTAAATTCAATATTAATTTAAATGTTAATTTAATTCCACATAAAATTCAGTTTCATTTAAAATGTCAATTTAAACTACCAAACAGCAACCAATAAAATTCTTATCACTTCATAAATTTTATTTAACTAAAAAAAGAAGATTTAGTATTGCATGAGCGGGTTTAATCACCCACCTTTGATTTATAGTCCATTAAAAAACCAATAAAGGCCCAAAAATCTAACCGTCAACCAAATAGTTTCATATTTTTCGAAATTTTATTACAAACCCAATGGAAGAAACTGCGCGTGAATCTAGTTCATATGCAAAAATTGTTGATGTTAGAAGTCTGAAATTTAAATTATTAAATTTATACGAACAGAAGTGTAATAATGTAAATCACCATCCTCTCAACCCTACAGATGCATCAACCAACCACAAAAATGCTACAACCACCATGAAACCCTATGCATCCACCGCCAACTTCGCCAAGATCCAAGCCCATCGCTAGAAACGCCACCTCTGGCCGCCCCATTGTCCAAGCCGCCACACTCTTTGGTCACGCCAGGTGACCTTGCCGCCGTTGCTTAAAGATGATTTCTAGGGAAATTCATCACCGATGACATGATCCAACCCAATGGATCATCTCCCCTTGACGCCCTCTACACTACAGCACCATCCAATTGCCTTATCGTCGACATTTAGCCGTTGATTTGAAAACCCTACAACAATCGACCAAGGAAGGATTCTTAATTTCTGGCCCCATCTAGACTCAAATGCAAAAATGAACTGCAGATATAGATTGCATTCATCAAGAGCTTTGCGATGATATATTATATGACATGATTTGAGCAGTTTGGATTTTTCGAATTGATTTGAAATTCTAATTTAGGGTTTTGAGATGTATACCATAGGAAAGGAGCAGATGAGAATAACAAGTACATATAAAAATTAGAATATAAGCAACTAAGGTTTATAACAACATATATATATAGAGATGGATAAGAATGGATGGACATATAGAATTGGGTCGAAGTAATAAGAAATACCCAGAAAGCCCCTTTCTTTTCCTGAAACGAAAATAGGTCATCCTATATATCGAAATATAGGTTTCAATATTTTTGAACTCAATGAAACTAATAAAACCCTAATTCTATTGTATATTGAATTTAGCTTTTAAAATCAAATTATATTCATTTAAATTCCATTAATTGATTTCTACGCGTTTCGAGCTCGCACAGCCAAACGATAAGTCTGATCGCAACGAAATTTGAAATACTATAATAATTTACTATTACGGATCCGATGAAACTGGTTTTGTTAAAATCCGAGACTGTTCCTAGAAAGACTAATTTTACTATTACGGATCCGATGAAAGTGATTAAATTGATCACCTTTAAATTCAAGTTACATGTAAAATTAGTCTTTCTAGGAACAGTCTCAGATTTTGACAAAACCAGTTCCATCGGATCCGTAATAGTAAATTATTATAGTATTTCAAGTTTCGTAGCGATCAGACTTATCGTTTGGCTATGCGAGCTCGAAACGCGTAGAAACTAATTAATGGAATTTAAATGAATATAATTTGATTTTAAAAGCTAAATTCTATATACAGTAGAATTAGGGTTTTAAATTAGTTTCATTGAGTTCAAAAATATTGAAAAACCTATATTTCGATATATAGGATGACCTATTTACGTTTCAGGAAAAAAAGGGCTTTCTGGGTATTTGTTATCGCTTCGACCCAATTCTATATGTCCATCTATTCTTTTACATCTCTACATATATATATGTTGTTATAAACCTTAGTTGCTTATATTCTAATTTTTTTACGTACTTGTTATTCTCATCTGCTCCTTTCGTATGGTATACATCTCAAAACCCTAAATTAGAATTTCAAATCAAATCGAAAAATCCAAATTGCTCAAATCAAGTCATATAATATATCATCGCAAAGCTCTTGATGAACGCAATCTACGTCTGCAGTTCATTTTTGCATTTGAGTCTTGATTGCGCCAGAAATTGACCTTGGTCGTTTGTTGTAGGGTTTTCAAATCAACGGCTAAACGTCGACAATAAGGCGATCGGATGGTGCTGCAGTGTAGAGCGTGTCAAGGGGAGATGATCCATTAGGTTGGATCGTGTCATCGGTGATGAATTTCCCTAGAAATCAACTTTAAGCAATGGCGGCAAGGTCACCCGGCGTGACCAGAGGGTGTGGCGGCTTGGACGATGGGGCGGCGGAGGTGGCATTTCTAGCGATGGGCTTGGATCTTGGCGAAGTTGGCCGTGGATGCATAGGGTTTCATGGTGGTTGTAGCATTTTTGTGGTTGGTTGATGCATCTGTAGGGTTGATAGGAGGGTGATTTACATTATTACCCTTATGTTCATGTAAATTCAATAATTTAAATTTCAGACTTCTAACATCAACAACTTTTGCATACGAACTCAGATTCGCACGCGGTTTCTTCCATTGGGTTTGTATCGAAATTTCGAAAAATATGAAACTATTTCCTTGACGGTTAGATTTTTGGGCCTTTATTGGATTTTTAATGGACTATAAATCAAAGGTGGGTGATCAAACCCACTCATGCAATACTAAATCTTCTTATGTTAGTTAAATTAAATTTATGAAGTGATAAGAATTTTATTGGTTGTTGTTTGGTAGTTTAAATTGACATTTTAGTTAAAATTGAATTTTATGTGGAATTAAAATAACATTTAAATTAATATTGAATTTAACTACTAGTTAACGCTGAATTGATAATCAGTAATTGTTGTGATTTATTGGCTGATTTGGATGTTAACTGTGATGGATGCCTATTTGTTGACATTTTGGATGATTGACTTTTATTTATTTTTATATATCCCTGTAATCACTCTATATATTTAGTAACAGCTTATAAACTATTATTTGAATTATTTCAAACAAATTAGGAAATAGGTTGAATTGATATATACCGATGACACTTTGATTTAGATTTAAATGATATATATCCTTCTCCAAATTAAAAAAATTGGAAAAAATATCCACTTGGCCATGGGATAGAAAACTATATACGGACACCGAATTAGTTAACTTAAATGGTTTTAAAATCTAGAATTTGGATTTCGATTAAATGATACTGTTTTGAAGGAAATAAATTATGGATTTATATGAATTAAATTATTTCTATTCAAGCTTTGAAATGTTGAAATTGAAATTAGTTTAAAAGAAATTGATTTAAAGAACTGAATTGGAAATGTGAAATTTAATTGATATATGACTTTAAATAGGAAAATTGAATTATTTTAAAGTTTGAACCTAAAATCGAACAATGAAGTTTAAATTGATTTAAGGGATTTGCATCGGTAAATTGAATTCGGATTTGAAATCAATATGAATTGAAATGGTTTAAAATGAGAATTGAATTGAAATTTAAATCATTAGATTGAATTTTTGAATCGAATTTGAAGTTAAAAATGAATGTTTCGAAAATTAAAGTTTGTTCGAATTAAAATTGAAAACAAGTTAATTTGAAACTAAATTGAAATTGACTCAATTTAATTGAAAGATTGGAAATTGAGTTTCGTTGATTTGAAACTTGGACATGGGTCCAGATTTACTGAAATGGAAAGAAACAGTTTAGTTTGATATTATTTTCAAAACAAATTATTTTAATATAAACTTTTTAAAACCTATCTTTTTAATAATCAAATTATTTAGATTTTCTAAACTATTTTACTATATAAATCATTTTCAATACTCAAACCATTTTATATCACACTGTTTTAAATCTTTAAACTATTTAAACCATTTTAAACTATTCAAACTATTATATAAAAATTCAAACTGTGCAAAGTTGGAATGTATGTGTTTAAATCGTTCGTTTAAATGCGAATGTGGTTACATGAGGTTGTAACTAAGTTGGAATTTAAATGATATTTTCGAGTGAAAATGACATATTTTGGGTAATATGGGATTTTGAAATGAAGTGATATTTTTGAAGTGAATATGATATTTTGATATCAAATATGGATCGGTTTTGAAATGTATAGAACCAACCGGTGTGAAAAATGACGTTTGGTTGTTAAAGAGACCCAGGCCTCTTATTAGCATACCCTCTATCAATATTGAAACTACTTTAACAACCGTGTATGCGGTGGGTGATATCCAGAATGTAAAGGTTAAATTGGAGGCTTCTGTTGGATTTGAAGAAAATGAACGATGATCGATGATCCCGTCACTTGTGCCAATTTGAAATGACTAAAATAGGAGCCTATGTATAGCCAAGGGGTTCGCAACCTTTAGGGGCCATCACCCCTTTGTATTATTATATTGATTTTGGACTTGATCGATGCACCTTGATTTGGTTTGGGGGTGGTGGTCTAGGTGGGCGGTCGTGGCTACGTTGCGTTACCACCAGCCAGAATGGATAAACTGGTAGAATCCTACATTGGATATTGCCTCACATGCCTTGTCATATTTTTATCCTTATACACGACCACTACGATTTTTTTAGTGTTGTCTTATCCTGGTGCCTCCCTGACTACCGATATTACTGGTGGTGTCACAAGGCAAACCATAGGAAAATACTTAAAATGTGTTAAAGGGGACTAATGTAAAGCTAAGAAAAAAATATGTATATTAGTAGACACTACATATATAGCGTATCTTATGACATATAGATAGTTTAACAGATCCTTAGGAGATGGAAAATCCCGTAATATCTCTGACGTTATTACACTCACATTGTACACTAGATAGGGGATGGAAAACCCTATAAACATCTCTGAAGCTATCACACCCATGTTTAATTATTACTGATCTAACTTACTTAAGAATTTTTAGTTCTGACTCGAATGCTTTGTCTAAACTCGGGTCGGCCTGAGCATTTCAATGGTGAAGACATTATTTCTACAGGACGGAGACCGAATTTGGTACATTATATTATTAATATTATTCTGCTGCATCATTATTGGTATGTTGTTGTTGTTGTTTTTACTCTGATTATGTTTTAAAAATTATGAAATCAAATGTATATTTTAAAGCAGCTTCATGAACTGTTTATTTGATTATTATGTTTTGACATTCCGTTGCCAGATTCTGTGTTTTATTTTCCTTCTTTTCTCTTATTTCTTGTTTACCCTATTGATAATCTACCCTTTTGAATGGTATGAGTTAGATATGTGTGGTTTATTACAGATTTAAACCGTCCAAAAAGGTGGGTCATCACAGATGGTATCATGACTTTGATTTAGAGATACCTTAGCCTGTTGGGATTAACTCATTAGAGATAGGGTTATTAGTACCCTAGAATGAGTTTGAGTTTATATAGGTGTGAGCGTAATTGTTAGTGCTATAAAAAAGTTTGTACTGTGTAAATTTGTTCTATTGAGTATTTATGAATTCTTGTCGGCATATAGGACGCAATGGCATCATAAGGATTTCTAAAAGCTTAAACTGGGTAAACTAACATAATATTGTTTTAAAACTGGTAAATAAAATAACTTTACTTAGTACTTTATTTGTATTTAAAAGGATAATTTTCATAAATTGATGTAGTTATGTTTGGTGTTTGTTTGTAAGGAATTGATAATATTCAATTATTGTCATTTATTGTTTGGTTGGTCGAGGTTCTTAAAACTATTGACTATTTTATGTTATTGCAATTAAAATTTTATAAATATGGTATTAATTATTATTTACAAATAAAATGATTTAAAAGGAAATTTGAGAAATTAAATTCTGGTGGTTTGAAAGTTGGTTTTCAAAGATTTTGAAAAATAATATTAGTATTATTTGGAAGTATTTTCGGATAGAAATATTTTCAATAAAATTAGAATGAAATGTTTTTAAAGGAATTTTAAAGAAAATAAGTTATGTACACCCCTCTTCCGTTGCTTAAAAATAATTTCGATGATGACGACCGCATCATCGACATTCATTTTCAAGTCTCAAAGTGGGGGAGGCCACTTTGTAGCTTTGCTACACATTTATTTTGATAAACTAAATGATTTGGGATAAAATATACATAAGTACAAATGTATGTAAATATTATTTCAAAATAATTTAAAATGAACCTGGTATTGAATTTATAATTTCTTGTTAATTAATGATCTTCGATTGTAGAAACAAAGTGAAATTTCAATGGTTGGGAACTTCTAAAATGAGAAATAAGGAATTTGAAGCTAAGTGTTTGTTATCCCGCCTTTTTGGCGAAGTCGTGATATTATCGATTCGACTGGGGATGAATAATCGATGGCTTGAAGGGCCAACCGTATATCACACTATAGATGATAGTCGGACAAATTTGAACGAGGGCCAAATTGAAGTGCTAGCTAACATGAAGTCAGTAGCCTGGCCCCGTGAAGTAATATCCCGAGTTTGAAATTGGCTGAAGTTTAGATACACAATCTACGATGGAAATAATGATTTGTTTGGGACAACAAGGGAATGATCAAGGAGATAGTTCAAATCATCGGAGAGCATTCGATATCTTGAGATCCATAAAGCCAATCCATGTGAAACTTTTAGGGAATCGACAACATGGCAAGGGGAGCATACCATAACGATCGCACTGCCCAAAGTGATAAGGAAAAAATACCGATCGATATTCATCGATTGTTATTGGATGATTTGAGGTAACGATCGGTGAAATTCAGTGTACATTCTAGCTTCGACTAGGATCGATCCATATTTCACAATCTGCAACTCGGAATGATCCTATATTTTGGGAGCAATATCAAGAAGCGTGTGGTCCCTCCAAAATGGATTTCATAGTGATTGGAGTTATGAGAATAATGGATCGGCCTTATCTATGATGATCTTTCTTGATCAACAAGTTATAGGGGCCGATCGATTGGTGGGCTCTATTGGACCTGGGGAACCTTATTGTAAAGTTTTAGCCCGATCTGTGCGCGTCTTCTACTCTAAATACAACAGTCATAGCTTAAGAAAAGGGACTTCATCTTCCTCTACCTTCTCTGGAGGCTCTGCCTTTTTTATTTCTTGAAACTTTTATCAATGGATCCAAGCTGATCCAAATGCTCTTGTAATTGTAATTATATGAAAGAATAATAAAAGCCTGAAGTGGGCGTAGGCCAAAATTGCCGAACCACTATAAAATCTATCTGTTCATTTACTTTTATGCTTTGTTCTTTTGATTTCATTCTTTGTTTGATATCCATAATATTCTACGGGTGTAGATGCCCATTTTTGGCGTCAACAATTTGGTGCTTTCACCGAGAATTCAATTCTCAGTTGGATTGGATATCATATTGGTGAATTCCCATATTCGTCAAATAGATCCAGGTTTTGATTCTACACAACTTATATTTGAGAAAAGTCTAGATGGAAATTGCTTTACAAGGCCTTTAAATCATGTCTACTACCGTGGCCGAAGGAAGAAATGATGAAACCAACAATCAACTAGCCATGTGGTTCATAAGTATCCTGATATTCTCAAGTTTTAAGGCAAGGAGACGGTCGACAGTTGGCTATATCTCCCCACCAATTGATTCCATAAATTTTCTGTTTGAAAAGATCATCCTTTATTAAACCTCAACCGATCATTCAATCCCAATCTTTATAGTTTCTACATGGATCCATGCGCATCATCGCCATACCTGATCGTTCTTTATAATGGATATCATCGTTCACTCCACCCACGTGAATATGGCCAATCACAATCTTACATGATCATCTATCTACGGTCGTTCCTATGCATTTATTCTTTGACGATCGTCTCAGCTCCATCTTTAGGAAACAAATGATTTGGCTCGAGTATGACTGACCATATCTCATCATTATATTTGCTAATGAAAGATAATCCATTATCTTTATACGCTTGTTTTTGCATGATCAGCCCAAATAGATTGGTAGTGACTGGTTACATATGGAGGTTTTAATATGACCGTTTTAAGTACGATCGTTCCACTCTCGTCATTGTGGCTGATCGTTCCCTATCAGCCTCTCTACCAACCTGCAATGAACTTTGGTTGCTCCTATATGATTAATTCTAGCACGATAGTTTCGAGGTCATTGGGTTTGGCTGATCGTTTTTATCTCCATGCCCCTCTACAAAATTATCGTACGCGGCCTTATGCTCGGAGGCCGATCCTGCAATATTAGGAACTTCATTCACCTCTCTAAGCTAGTGGACTTACCGCCTCCTTTGACAAGGTACTTCGAGTTATTAACTGCTAGATATGATATATTCAATCCTCGTGGAAGGAGGCATAAAGGAGTGACTTGTGAATTTTGACAAGTACAAGGAAGATTTTATCACATGGGCTGTGACCCAAAGCAGGGCTTGGGTTGGATGATGTTTTTCTCGAAGCAAACCCCAAAGAGACCCTGGGTGCTTATTGATAAGCATGATTCGACCATTCATCGGTAACCGCGTGCCCCCAACTTGGGATGATGAAGTACAAAATTGAAAAGACTCAACAAGGTCACGATCCCACAGAAATTGGATGCGACTGATCATTCATTCGACAATCTTTGTATTAGACTTGAAGCGGCTAATATTGACTGCCTACTTGTTAGCCACAAATTTCAACAAATGGGCATGATTGCATCCCGAAACAGATGCGACTTAATTTGTCTCCTCAATAATCCATTATCCTGGTTTGCTAGAAACAAATATGAAGCAAATTAAGCAAGGCTCGATCATCCGACCCCAGCATGGACGTAATCTTGTCATTCATCAGCTGCCTTTTTACTTGATTTAATGGGAAGTGGCACAACTACCAAGTGGGCAAGAATTGGCCGTTTGCTTACCAAGTTCTATCCTGAATGCTAGGGGTAGAATCCTATTCGATAAATGAAAATGATTTGACCATTCATTCGATAACTTCTACCTCGACACGGTAAATGAAGTACAAATCAAAAGGTGAAAATATGACTACTCTCACAAAAATCTCTAAATCCCTAGAGCATGGATTAGAGTACTTCGTGTGACGACCCGACTTTCAAACGACCAGAAAGTCACATCATCTTGAAGAAAGAAAAGGATAGAAAAGAGAAAAGAAAGAAGAGAAAGAAGAAACAACATCAGAATCTCAACAGCGGAACGAATAAATTATATTAATAACATAAGTATTACATAGTATACATCAACTATCAGAGTAATCAGACAATACATCACATACTAGACAGTTATAAACACCTGTCTAGTTATTACAACACAAAACACAATACGGATAACCACTCAGAGAAACCAACACATCGGAGCACACACAATGGAAACTATATATCTAACGCCGAAGCCTCCTGCTCCATTGCTCCTCTATAATCCGTCAAAGCTAACCTGAATCCCATGGCTACTCGTAAAAATTTGAGTATTTAAGAGTTTAAGAAAAACACAAATAAACTCCTGGCCAACATGGGTCTGGTGTGAGTAACAGGTTAATGTTGATTAACTTTGAAAAACCATTGAAAACAAAAAGTATCACGTAAGACTTCCTACACATAAACATGGAAGAAAAATTTACCTTACGCTAACCAAAACATTGACAGAAAATCCAGTGATATTATAATAGGTCTAGGGTTTTCAAGTAAATAAGAAATATCCGAAATTGTTACATGATTAAATTCCAGCTACTAGCCACAAAAGTGGGTAATACAATCAAATCCGAGGGCACTTATTGGATTTTGGATTCCATTCAATGGAGCTACCGGGGTACCGCCTGTCACAGTACGGGGCTTAGATCACCGTACCGAGGATGACTCCCAATCCCCTGCAACACAAAGCCGGAACCATTCCTTACTGAACAGTTCCGAACAAGACCACCATGCAGTTGTGATCAGCAACCGCACCACACAGCCGAAATAAAAGGGGCATCTAGACAGGGGTAAATCTCGTCCGACTTGGGCATGACCCACATAGCCTTGCTGCACCTCCCCTGTTTTAGCCATTCCCGGTTGATGAGGCTTGAGGCTACGATTACCTTATCAGAACACATTACTTAGAATGCTCATCGTCCACCTGACGATGTTCTGAAAGCATTCAATCCATACAAGTTCGTTCCAGGTTCGAACGAAACCGAAGGCATTATCACGGTTACACTCATTTTGGAATCACCCTCAAAGTTAACGACAATAACCCTTGCACTCTGAATCTTCATCTTCACTTCAGATTCACGACCTATCGTTAATTTGGATCGATGTGGTTTTCGGATATCCAAATATGGAAACCCGATCCCGGTCTCACCGAATCCAAAACGTATCTTTTAAGGCCAAGTTGTTTTAGAGTTAAAACAATTCAATTCTATTATCTACATACACAAATATATAGATAATTCACAACATCATAATAGATAATCAACATTATCATCACAACAGATAATCCACATTACCGTTATAAACAGATAATCCATATTATCATCCCAATGCAACCAAAGCATCCATATCACACAGCATTACTTATCTCATTTCTGAGATTTCAAACTATTCAAAGCAAACAATATTATTCATCCATACATAAGCAATGATTTACTTAAACACGACATCTATAATTAATTTAAAATGAATTAAATTATTTACTTCATCTATAATTAATTTAAAGTGAATTAATTTAATTACTTCATCATTTAAATCTTGCTTACTTAACCATTAATTGATTACAATCAATTAATTAATCATCCGCTAATTAATTACCTTAATTAATCACTCTTAATTAATCATCCATTAATTACATTAAAATTATTATCCTTTAATTAATTTCTCAAATCAATTATTCTTAAACAATTACAATTATTATACTTTTCTTACTTCATTAATTAACTATAATTAATTACATCAATCCTTAATTTATTATATTATAATTACCTTAATTACTTATTATTGATTAATTAATCTTAATTAATCAACCTTAATTACATCATTAATTATATTAATGATCCTTAATTAATTTTAAATTAATTACTTATTTGAATTAATTACATTATGTAATTAATTTCAATTAAACATAATTATTAATCACCTTTGATTAACCACATTCAGTAATTAACTACCCTTAATTACTTCATTTTATAAATTAATTACCCTTAATTAATTATCTCAATTAATCCCTCGATTAATTAAAAAGTAATTTAATCCAAATTGTTAGCATTATTAAATCATCTTCCACTAATTACATCTAGTAATTATCAATTAATTACTTCACTAAGTAATTACACTCCTTTAATTACATAAAGTAATTATTATCAAATCATCAAGTGTTTAAATTAATTAAACTTAATTAATTTAAACTAATCACATTAAACTCAATTAATTACATAAAGTAATTAATTCAAAAATTACTTCTATTAAGTAATTAAACTTAAACAATTTCATAAATGATTATTATTAATTAATTAATCTAATTAATTATTAAAATTAATCACATTAGTCAATTATAAAATAATCATAAGTTAACGACCTTCATTAACTATTCTTTAATTTCTTTCTTAAGAAATTAACTTAGATTAACCATTATTAATTACAAATTAAGTAATATTTAATTACTAATAAAGTAATCTCTATTTATTTAATTAAGTGTTAACTACAACTTAATTAATCCTTAATTACTTGATTAATTAATCTTTATTCATTAATTAAAATCTAATTAATAATCCTTAATTACAAATTAATTATCCTTAATTAATCAATCTTAAGTCTTAATTAATCAATTAAAAAACTCTTAATTACTTAATTAATCATCCATATCATTGACTAATTTAATAATTAATTATCCATTTTAACTAACTTAATAATTTAATGAATTAAATTCTAATTTAATTTAATAAAAACATTTCTTACATAATCAAAGCATTTAAAACAATTTGTTTTTTTACTTTAAATTTCATTTTAAATTTAAGATTTAAAATGAACACAAATTTGACTTAAACAGGGTTTTAAAAACAATTCAAAAATCTTTTTATCTCACAAGTTAAAGAAATATTCATTTTATAAAGAAGTTTAAAAGAATTTAAAACCCAATTCATTTTTAAATTCAAATCAGTTTAAAAATACACTTTAACAAACAAGATTGTTTAAATCATTTTAAATTTAAAATTTTCCATTTATTCCAAAGTGGAATACAAATTAAATTTGATCCCAGATTACTTATATTCAAAAACTTACTTACATTTTAAACTTCATTTCAAATTTCAAATCATTTAACATTTTTTTTATAGTAGTTAAACAAATTAAACTTAAAATTTTATTTTATTTTGAAGTCGGGAATTCAAACCCAAACTCCAGATTTTAAAACTTAGATTTAAACTTATTTTAAATCTCTAATTTACAATTTAATTCTTTCAATTTAATTTCAAACCAATATACTTTAACACTTAAAAGTTGTTAAAACCAAATTTAAATTTCAAAATTTAAATCATTTTAGAACTAAGATTCAAACTACTTGAATTCGGATTCAAACTCAAGTTTAAACTTAGTTTAAATTTTTATTTTCATTTTATACTTTTCTTTAAAAAATATAAAAACAGAACAGGTTTTTCTTTAAAAACCTGTAAACAATATTTACTCAAGCCTACCCTAAAATGACTTCGAGTCAAAACCTTATCTGCTTCGAGTTAAAACTCGAATCACCTGAGACAAATGCGAGGCAACTAAATCCCAACCCAAAGTAACCAACCTCACCAGAAAATGATGCATAGTGCACATGCACAGGCCATCCACCTATCTCCGATCAACCTTGATGACTTAAACAAGTCATCGATCACCAATGTACCCCATATCAGTCCCCAGTACCTTGATTCCCCCTCGAAATCAAAATCCAGACTTTAAACCCAAACTGGAACACCATCCAAAACCTGGAACGACCCTCATCCTCCCACTGCCAATCATCAGAACTCCAGAGGCTCCGGCCATTGCTTCGTCCATACCCTAGCCACATTACCCAAAACTTGGTAGCACTCGATCCACCAGAGGATGATTGCTGAAGCAGTTTCCCAACATCCACCAAAACTAGGTTTAGAATACCTTCTGGCCAACCACCATCGCCACAACCCTCTGATCATTATTCAGACTATTTTCCTCAAATCTCCTGTCATACTTCATCCTCTAGAAAGAAACCTGACCTCCCAATTCACTGCGATCACCAGAGAATCCCCAAAACTCCAAATCTGATCAAACCCAAACTGTTCTCCCAACCTATTACTAAAATTGGTGATTTTAGGTTTAAAATTCATGATTTCAGATAAGAATTCAAGTTATAAACTTGAATTGATGTTTTAAGACGATTGAGATTTTGCATATTTTAAAAAATTACTGTTCTTGTAGTTATACAGAGACAACCAGCTTTTATTTTATCTTAATAATAATTTATAAACATAAATCCATATTAAATAGGCAACTTTTGTTTATATCATAATTCCTAACTAAGATCAAATCAAGTGGTAAAGGATTTTTTTATCAAAATCTTAGTTTTAAAAAAAACAGAACAGATAAACAGGTACATAGCAACACATATATATACACATAAAATTTCATCACAATATAAACATTCAAAGCATGCTCACTTCTATTTATCCACAAGCAAACAGATATTTCATACTTAAGCTTTTTAAAATAAAAAGTTACTCATGGATTTGAAGATGAAGAACATGGCACATCTATGAAATAACATTGAAACCTTTATACTTGTTTTTGCTGAAATGCTTTTGTTATTGATTTATAAACCTTAAACTTGAATTGCTGATGTTTTTAACTTGCTTTAGTTCCCAAGTTTGCATGCAGTAGCCTGATTTCCAGATTTTGAAGAAATGAATGTAGGCTTTTGTTTGGAAATGTGCAGGTTAGCTTCAGATTGTTGCATGTGCTTCCAGATTGAATATAATGCAGACTTGCATGATTTGTTTTGAAAATGCTTTGCATTTTGAAAATGAGTTACAGGGAATGACATGCATGTTTGAAGATGGTTATGGGGTATATGGTTTACAGGGATTTTAAGTTTTGAAGAGTGATTTGCAACTTGTTTACAGGTTGATGAAATTGGTTTTAGAGGAAATAAAAATTTACATTTTGAAATGAAAAGTTTGATTACCATTTTTGTAGAAATGGTTTGCAGATTTTCTTTTTCTTTTCTCAGTTTTTAGAGTAACAAGTTTTCAGCTGAAAATTTCTTGGTTTAGAATTAAAAATGAGAAAAAGAATAGGATGGAAGAAGGCAAGTGTTTATAAACTAAATTCATGATTTATAAAAAAATCAAAAAAAATACAATTTTACACTTGCCTTAAATATTAACACTTGTTAATACCCTTAGTTTATTAAATAACATTTGTTGTCATGTGTCTTAATATTCATACACTTGTCCCTTAAGTAATTTATTTAATTTTAAATGTTAATAAAGGGTTTTATACTTACTTTACTATTTATAAATGCTTATCTATATGTGTATATGAATTTCCTTAGAGGAAATAAAATAAAATAAAACAAATTACACACATATTTTTAAATCCAAAATATTTTAAAATATATAACTTTTGAATTTAAATTTTAAATCCAAATTCAACAAATTAAATTCAAAAACCCAATTTAAAATTAACAATATATTAAATTTGAAAATAACAACTCAATTTTCTTTAAGAATCTATTTAGAAAAATAACACATATTTATTATTGTTTTAAAATAATTAATTGCTAATTTTTTTTAAATAATTTATAAAAGAAATTATTTCTTTACTTATAAACTACTTATTTTATCAAGCTATATTTTAAAAAGAAAATAAAACAAACCTTTTTGTTAATTAATTTAAATTTAAAACTTAAGCTAAAATCATTTTAAACATTTAAACATCTATCTTAACAATTTAAAATCATATATTTATTTATTTAATAACTTTGAAAAGCTTAATCAAAAATATTAGAATTAGAAAATGTACCTTATTAATTAAATTTAAAACAAAGCTAATCTATTTACAATATAAACCATATATTTATCTTATAAATAGAAACCAATTTATTAGCTTTAAAAGATAAAATCTACTAATTAAATATTTATTAAAGGAAGATTATTAAATCAATTCAAATTATTATTAACAAAAATTATCAAATCAATTTAATTTTAATATAGACTATTAAATAGATATTGTCAAAAATTCCGAGATATCACAATCCTCTCCCCTTAAAAGAATTTCGTCCCCGAAATTTAAAACAAAGGTAATTTAATAATCTCATTAAATATTTAATTTTTAAACACAAGCATATATTAATCATATGCTAACAACCAAAGCAACCAATTGATCCAATCAAAACAAATCTAACTATTCAAAAAAAATTCTGGATAGAATTTCCTAGAGTTTCCCAAGTATAAATATCGGGATACTCGCTCTTACAGAATCCAAACAATCAAAACTACTAAGCTACAGAGCTCTCACTAATCTAAATCTACAAAACGAAACAGGATATCGGACTACGGACAAGTCTGACTCAACAACCAAACCTCCTGAATTGCTAGTTCTACAACTAGAATTAGATCATACACGTACTCCCTTAGAGATACGTGAAACATATTGAATCCCAATTATCCAAACTGGCAATTCAACTCTTGAAAACCAAAGCACTTATCTTACCAAAACACAGAAGAAATCCAAAACACCTCGAAGCTAGCTTCCCAGACTTACCAAAACTTATAACTCCTTGGATTGGAGAAATCTTAACCATAACCAAATCTCCGACTCCAGAATCCAAATTCCTTCGCCTCTTATCCACAAAATTCTTCGAACGATCCTAGGCTACCAGCATCCTTCCTGATCAGCTCATCCCTATGCTGATGCCTCTCGAAACAAACTGGACCAAAACAACCCATCAAATTGATCCTTCCAAGATCAACCAGCAACCAAGAACACAATTCAACTCCATAAACAGCAGAAGATTGAATTTACTTCTCCTTATCCGAAAAAGACAAACAGAAACACTCCCAAACTGCTTCCGCTGCACAAATCTGATTCGAAGTAGATGAAAATGCTGATGAAGAACACAGGCACAAACTAGACAACACATCCTAGAAATATGGTTCATCAGATCCATAAAAGAAAACTCAGAAATTCCACTGAAACCCGAGTTGCTTCACCAAACTCTATCTCTAGGAACAATCCTTCTATTAGCTGAACCAGCGGTACCAATCCTGGAATCCTAGCCGATAAGGAAAACTCGATCTCCAGATGCGGACAAACCCTTACTTCCCTGAAGACATCCGGAAAATCTCCAACAACCCAAGAGAACACTCAAACTATCGCAAGTCACTTTTGCGATCAACCCAGCCTAATCCAAAGAAACTGCTCTCTCTTTACCAATCAGAACTGCTTACGCTGGCCTATCCAATTCACCAAAGAAACGGATTTATACTGCTGCTTCTGAACTCCTCTTTCAGAAAAACTACTCAACCAGAAAACTTCCTGCCAACACAGAACACTTCGAGCTGCACTGCTGCCACAGATGCCAAAGGTTTCCTAATTCAAAGCTCTTCGAGAAACTCAGACCTCAAAGCCAACAGAAACACCCTGCTGGACTCAACCGCATCACTGAAACAGACACACTTCCTTGAACTTGTTCCAAAGAACATCTACGGAAATATCCATAGTCACTGCATCTCATCACGCAGCTACTACTTCCTGAGGTATCAAGATACCATCACTCACTTCTGCCAAACCGACAGACCCAAACTCTACTCACCAACCTCTACACTTCAAAGATGGACTCTGAACCCTTAACAGGTTTCCTTCTGTTAGAACCTCAATTGTTGGATTTTAATGACAACAACTATACAATTATGTCAAAGAATCTCTAAGCTAATTTGCAGGTACATGGGCATCAGAAAGAGATAAGCAAATACATTCAAAATGAAGATACACAGTACAAAAGAATAAAAGAATGTATATGGAGATACAAGAAGAGATATATACGATAGAGACAAGACAAAGGTGACAAACAAAGTATTATTAGTCATAGAGTGTCGTGTCTAGAGTTTACAAATGTTAAAATCTTCTCCAAATGGTATACACACATATACATTCATATTTTAAATGAAAAATCAAGTTTTCAAAATTTACATGGAGCGTGACTCGAACCAAGGTCACTAGTTCAGAAGGCAAGTGCTATAACCATTTGAGCTATGGTAATTTTTAGTTACATATCAAACTCAGACGTCTGAATTGACCATTTCAGACGTCTGAATCTGGGCAAAAATAGCCTATTTCTTTTCTGGTTTGCACGTTTCAAATTTCAGAAGTCTGAAATTTATTTTCAGACGTCTGAATATTTACAACGGCTATTTTTTTTTAAAAGGCATTTCCATTCATGAAGAGTTGCGACCTTTAATTCAACAGCTTTTGATGATAACTCTTCATGAACAATTACAGCCATTTATTACCTATATAAACACATTAGAATCAAGTTTTAAATACACCAATTCTACTGATTATTATTCGATTATTGAAATTCTTGATTCTAACTCATTTGTGCTAAAAATATCATTCAAATTCAAATTCTACTTTCTTAATCTTCACGCATTCATACATATATCATAAAGGAGAAAGATTATAGGAAGTTTGTACTATCAAGAGACAAATTCGTGTTATTAAGAACACATTGTGTCAAATATACTTTTATATAAGTTGAAGTCCTCTTCGGCTGTTGAGGCGAAATCCTGTTCTGCTGCTCAGGTCCCTTGTTCGGCTGTTCAAGGGTTGTTGTAAACCTGTTCCTCCGGGTTAAGTGAGGATTGTTGTTAGTGAAATTCCAGAAGGGGTCTGGGACTGGACGTAGAACGGGAAGTTCGAACCAGTATAAAAATTCCTGGTGTGCTTGTTTTTTTTTATTTACTCTGTTATAGTAACTTTGTTTTATTTCCGCACTAGTATATTATAATTCCATATAGCACGATCCCCACCAGCACTTTCATTTGGTATCAGAGCCTGGTTTTCTAGAGATCATAACAACATCTTAGAATAAATGGCTACAAAGAGATCTAGTCAAGGCAATAAGAAGAGGAAGAGCAATAAAGAAAAATCAAAGGAGCAAACAAACAAATGCTTCATGGCAAAAGATAATGAGGTTAGTGATCTATCTTTTGATGATATGATAGAAATAAATTCAGAACTTCTAGACACTTTAAAAAGTCTCAAAAGAAAATATAAGGAAGCTCTGGAAAATCAGAAGAAAGCAGAATTCGAAAGAAATATGCTTAAAGACGAGAAGAGAATATTAGAAGAAGAACTTGAGAAACTTCAAGATTCAGACAATTCTCAACTCGCTTTATTAAGTCAAGAAATAGAAGCTCAAAAAGAAAAGAATAATGCTCTAGCTTCTGAAAATCATGAGTTAAAAACAAAAATTAAAATTGTTGAGTTAGATAACACTAGTGTCAAAACTAAGCTTGATGATACTAAAAATATTTCCAATTTTAATAAAGGGAGAGAAAATTTATCCAGGATTATTGAAAATTCTCAACCTGCTTCAAATAAGAAGGGATTAGGTTATGTTAAGAATTCAAAAGCTCACAATGATAAAAGCGGTTTAGGCTATAAACAAGTTAAAAGTAAAAATAGTACTAGATATGCATTCATGTATACTAACTTTAGTGTTAGTACTAGTAATCAAGATAGTTTTAAAACCAGTTATAGTCATAATAGTAATTTGTTTAGAAATGATAGAAATTATTCTTCAAGTACTAAGCTAATGACTAATAGTATTAAGATATGGATTCCAGCTAATATGATTGATCATGATAAACAACTTTATATTAGCAACTATTATAAGAATGTAATTTGTAATGAAAATTATATTTATAAAGGTTCAACCACACCCAAATGGGTATGGTTTCCAAAGAACTAACCCCCCGGACCCTAACATAGTAAGTGGGTACCGAAAATTACTATTATTTTTTGCAGGTACTCAGAGAAACAAAAGGAAAAGGATTGATTTTATAATTTTAAAGAATGTTCTATACGTTTAATAGAATTACGTGCTTACAATAAAATATGGACTTCGGTAAATATGGAAAAAATTATTTTATTTTTCGTTCGTAATTAATAATGAGTTTATCTCGTTATATACAAGATATTTTATATAATTTTATATATTCCCTCATTCTTTTTGATAATGACAGAGGGGGAGAAATTCATATGCATATTAATAGAGGGAGATATTATACTTAGGGGGAGATGTTATACTTAGGGGGAGCTTTAAACATATTAATATTATTTTTTATATAGAATGAATATTTTTTAAAAATTGTATAGTTGTCGTCATCAAAATGGGGGAGAATGTTAGAACCTCAATTGTTGGATTATAATGACAACAACTATACAATTATGTCAAAGAATATCTAAGCTAATTTGCAGGTACATGGGCATCAAAAAGAGATAATCAAATACATTCAAAATGAAGATACACAGTACAAAAGAATAAAAGAATGTATATGGAGATACAAGAAGAGATATATACGATAGAGACAAGACAAAGGTGACAAACAAAGTATTATTAGTCATAGAGTGTCGTGTCTAGAGTTTACAAATGTTAAAATCTTCTCCAAATGGTATACACACATATACATTCATATTTTAAATGAAAAATCAAGTTTTCAAAATTTACATGGAGCGTGACTCGAACCCAGGTCACTAGTTCAGAAGGCAAGTGCTATAACCATTTGAGCTATGGTAATTTTTAGTTACATATCAAATTCAGACGTCTGAATTGACCTTTTCAGACGTCTGAATCTGGGCAAAAATAGCCTATTTCTTTTCTGGTTTGCACGTTTCAAATTTCAGAAGTCTGAAATTTATTTTCAGACGTCTGAATATTTACAACGGCTATTTTTTTTAAAAGGCATTTCCATTCATGAAGAGTTGCGACCTTTAATTCAACAGCTTTTGATGATAACTCTTCATGAACAATTACAGCCATTTATTACCTATATAAACACATTAGAATCAAGTTTTAAATACACCAATTCTATTGATTATTATTCGATTATTGAAATTCTTGATTCTAACTCATTTGTGCTAAAAATATCATTCAAATTCAAATTCTACTTTCTTAATCTTCACGCATTCATACATATATCATAAAGGAGAAAGATTATAGGAAGTTTGTACTATCAAGAGACAAATTCGTGTTATTAAGAACACATTGTGTCAAATATACTTTTATATAAGTTGAAGTCCTCTTCGGCTGTTGAGGCGAAATCCTGTTCTGCTGCTCAGGTCCCTTGTTCGGCTGTTCAAGGGTTGTTGTAAACCTGTTCCTCCGGGTTAAGCGAGGATTGTTGTTAGTGAAATTCCAGAAGGAGTCTGGGACTGGACGTAGAACGGGAAGTTCGAACCAGTATAAAAATTCCTGGTGTGCTTGTTTTTTTTTATTTACTCTGCTATAGTAACTTTGTTTTATTTCCGCACTAGTATATTATAATTCCATATAGCACGATCCGCACCATAATTTTCAGCTTCAGAGATCGATGAAATCCTTACACCCAGCAAAACTCACTCGAGACGGTGTTAGGTCTACAGTCTCGACAGATACGCTTCGAACCTCGAACATTCAAACTCCAACCAATGGTAGTAGTCTTGTTACACACACCACTACCTTATTTACCTTTATAACTTATATTGGAAAACCCAACAGGTAACCCAAATAGGTAGAAATAATTATATATATATATATATATATATATACATATATATATATATATATATATATATATATATCAAAATTACAAATACGCTCTCTCAAGATAGACACCACTCCAGAGCCTAGGTATTCGCTCAACCTAGTGCTCAGATACTAACCGTGACGACCCGACTTTCAGACGACCAGAAAGTCGCATCATCTTGAAGAAAGAAAGGGATAGAAAAGAGAAAAGAAAGAAGAGAAAGAAGAAACAACATCAGAATCTCAACAGTGGAACAAATAAATTATATTAATAACATAAGTATTACATAGTATACATCAACTATGAGAGTAACACAGACAATACATCACATACTAGACAGTTATAAACACCTGTCAAGTTATTACAACACAAAACACTAAACAGATAACCACTCAGAGAAACCAACACAGCGGAACACAAACAGCGGAAACTATATATCTAACGCCGAAGCCTCCTTCTCCATTGCTCCTCCATAATCCGCCAAAGCTAACCTAAATCCCTTGGCTACTTGTTTTCTTTAAGAATCTATTTAGAAAAATAACACATATTTATTATTGTTTGAAAATAATTAATTGCTAATTTTTTTAAACAATTTATAAAAGAAATTATTTCTTTACTTATAAACTACTTATTTTATCAAGCTATATTTTAAAAAGAAAACAAAACAAACCTTTTTGTTATTTAGTTTAAATTTAAAACTTAAGCCAAAATCATTTTAAACATTTAAACATCTATCTTAACAATTTAAAATCATATATTTATTTATTTAATAACTTTGAAAAGCTTAGTCAAAAATATTAGAATTAGAAAATATACCTTATTAATTAAATTTAAAACAAAGCTAATCTATTTACAATATAAACCATATATTTATATTATAAATAGAAACCAATTTATTAGCTTTAAAAGATGAAATCTACTAATTAAATATTTATTAAAGGAAGATTATTAAATCAATTCAAATTATTATTAACAAAAATTATCAAATCAATTTAATTTTAATAAAGATTATTAAATAGATATTGTCAAAAATTCTAGGATATCACACTTCGAGTCCCTGGAGTGAGGACTTGAGTATAAACAATTCACAAAAATCTCTAAGTCCCCGGAGCGTGGACTAGAGTATAAATGATTTACAAAAATCTCTAAATCCCCAAAGCATGGATTAGAGTACTCTGAGTCTCCGAAGAGCGGACTAGAGTATAAACGATTCACAAAAATCTCTAAGTCCTCAAAGTGTGGACTAGTGTACTCTAAGTCCCCGGAGTGTGGACCAGAGTATAAACGATTTAAAAAAATCTCTAAATCCCCCGAGCATGGATTAGAGTTCTCTAAGTTCCCGAAGTGCGGACTAGAGTATAAACGATTCACAAAAATCTCTAAATTCCCGTAGCGCAGGCCAGTACTCTAAGTCCCGAAGCATGGACTGGAGTATAAACGATTTGCAAAAATCTTTAAGTCCCCAGAGCATGGATTAGAGTAATCTAAGTCCCCGGAGTGCGGGCTAGAGTATAAACGATTCACGAAAATCTCTTAGTCCCCGGAGCACGAACTAGAGTACTCTGAGTCCCTAGGGCATGGACTAGAGTATAAATGATTTACAAAAATATCTAAATCCCCAAAGCGCGGATTAGAGTACTTTGAGTCCCTGGAGTGCGGACTAGAGTATAAACAGTTCATAAAAGTCTCTAAGTCCCCGCAGTGCTCTTAGTCCCTAGAGTGTGGATTAGAGTATAAACGATTTACAAAAATCTCTAAATCCTCAAAGCACAGGTTAGAGTACTCCGAGTCTCCGAAGTATGAACTAGAGTATAAACGATTTACAAAAATCTCTAAATCCCTGCAACGCGGACTACAGTACTCTAAGTCCCCAGACCGTGGACTAGAATATAAACGATTTACAAAATCTCTTAATCCCCAAAGCACTGATTAGAGTACTCTAAGTCCCCCGAGTATGAACTAGAGTACAAACGATTCATATTCATCATATTTTCCTCATTCCTTATTTTAATAATTACAGCCTAAAATCAGAAGAAAAGGTCCAGACTGTTAAAGACCAAAGTCTGCATGACTTGGCTTACTATCCATTAATTTGGTTCTACGATTTGACGAGACAAAATGTAAAGCTAAAGTAAGCGCTGCTTGCCCTCTATCTCATTTATGTATACATTGGACTTGGGGGCATGAGGATAATATGATGAATATGAATTGACCATTCATCAACTGGCATTAAGTCTTCTAGAGGTTATTGCAGAACATTAACACCACTGGGACAAGACTCAACTGTTCACACACCACATTTGCCGACCCGAATACCGGGGACATAAATACGATTGTCCAAAGAATGATTGTGAAAGCTTAACATTGTGGCTCATATCTAATGTTCACAACACATCGAGGCCATGATCCTAGAAAGGCCTTAAGGTGGATTGATCAAATTGGTATTCGATTCGACAACCAATAAGTTGCAAGAACATGAAATAAAAAATGATGTAGTTCAACATTTAAACAAGTAAATATAGAGATCATACACAAGTGTATAAGAATTTTTATTCACATGAAATCTGGTTGTACAGAATACAAAACAAAATTGAGAGGCCATGCCCAAACAAGTACAACCAGTCAAAAGAGAAGCAGCTATCTAAATTATTTGCATTCTCGAAGGTCACTCTTTAGATTTCTTATCCTTTTTTTTGCTTCTTCGGGTAGCTCCCTCTGCACTACTGCTAGCCTCCCTCTTCGATCCCTTGCTACCTCGGCCTTTTTTGGAAAAAAATTCCTCGGTTGTATAGACCAAGTTGATGTCGTCTCTAGAAGTTAGAGGGTTGTGGGCATCTTCGGCAATAGAAGTGTGAGGAACATTTTTCGAAGGAGTCGCACCATCGGGAGGAATCATCTAAAGAGGGGAAAGCATCGGCTCACCCGAGACCTGTTCGACTGGCTCTCCCTTCACTTTCCTTTTCTCGATCTCCTCTCACTCAATCCTTTCTTTCATGCTGGGCCCACAAGCAGGATCAGAGGATCCTATGATTACCATTTCTGCGTCGAACGGTATTTCATGATGTGAATCTCCTCCCTCCTTGAGTAGTGCCTCCATTAGTTGATCGTCAAAAAATAAGGCCACTTCGTGAACACTCTAAGTGGCACCCAAAGTTGTAACTGTAACAGATTCAGCTACAGTTGTTTGAAACTCCAGTCGAGGTCCTTCAGGAGGGAGAGAAGTAATGTTCAACGAGTTTATGTTTGAAAAAGGGAAAGGTGACAAGATTAGAAAGATTAATTAATAAAATCCCAACTTTACAAGGTAAAGGAAAAATCGAAGGAATGCCTCTATGGTATAGATTTCAGGCTAGACCGAAGCATCCTCAGAACCAACCTCAAGAATCGGGATAGTCGCGGTTTATCTGGATCGTACTCAGGAATGGTTGAAGAGCTAGTCGCAGGACAGATCATGATTTGAACACCAAGAGCAGCTCAGTTGAATATCAAAATGTGCCGACCCAGATCCTTTGCCAATTTCACGTGAAGAAGCAGTTATAAGCTCTTTTTAGAGACAAAACTGAATATCATGCAATATTTTGGGTTCATTACCCATCAACACTTCACCCTCAAGTTTGGATGAGTTGACATTCTCAACGCCATGAAGTCTTTGCTCCTCCGAAACAAGTAAGTCCCAGGCACGATGCAGCTGGTAGGGCTAGTCTTTGCCAATCCACATTAAATTCCTACGTTTGAGTACATTAGAATTGTAGAGAATAAGAAGCCGGTCAAGCTCAATCATCGCATCTTCTCTCACTTTGTTTGTGATCGTTTATGTCTCACATTGAATGAGCGAGTCGACGTCTTTAGCTTTTTTGATCGCTGCGTCTCGTTCAAGCCTAACACGAACCATCTTTTTGCAAGAATCGTGAGTGATCTTTTAAGCGTCATCTCTGTCTTTAATCGCATCATCGAGCTTTCCTTTTAGCTCGGCTATTTCCTTCAAGGCTATGAACTCGTTGTTTCGAGCCACGTCATGCTCAAGCGTTATCTCCTAATTCCAATGATGCAACACTTGAACCATGTCGAGATGATTGGTTTTCATCTCCTCCATAGATTTTAAAGCAGCATCAGCTCTTTTTTCAGCTACGGTTAGGGCGGTTCTAGAGGTCTTTTGTTCGTTTGTTAAAGCTTCAATAATCCATTTATCATGGGCCTCTTGTCGCTTTAGTTTCTCTATTTCTGCCACGCGTTCGAAGGAAACATTTGATATTTCTTCCACGGCTTTCATCCATTCTCGGTATTGCATGTGGATGTTGGTGATGCGGTTGATAGTCATTCTTTGGACATCGTCCAGAACCTTCTTTAGATTTGGAGGAAAATAGATCCCATCGAAGCATATGTTTGGAAATGGCTATTGAAGCTCTGCTATGTGAACATTTGGGTCAACTAGGGGGTCCTCAGAAATAATTTTGACCTCGGAACCTTCCTTACTAGGCCTTTACACTGCAGTTTGTTTGCTAAGATGGTGGTGATCGATCGCCACTGAGACATTGGAGGCATGGGAGCTGTAGAAAAGCCATGAGGGGGATCGATGGGAAAGTCCCTATGCACCGCTGATCTTTCGAGACCTTTTTGAGGAGGATACTTTGATCTTTATCTGTGAATGTCTTAAGCAGGCCTATCCCTGTCCTCTATTTCTTGGTAATCGTGACAATGGCCGGAGCAATAGCTAATGTCATAATAGTCACGACAGCTGCGATAAGCACCTGATCGCGACCCACACAATTGATGTTGTATATCTCATAGGGAATCAAACATACTCCTTTTCCTCACCATCGTTGCTGCAAAGAGAAATGGATAATGAGAAGCTTTGAATATTAGGACCTACAAATCAAGCATAGTGCAGTGTTAGATGTGCAAGTGTGTGCGGGTGTTGTTTTGCATCCCCACAATAGACCAGGTGGAGGAGCCTTGCTCATCGATGTAACTTCCCCTCTAGAAGTGGGGATCTCCAAACTGGTTTTGACCAGAGACTCTGATCCTCCAATGCTCATGTCAATGAAATGATAAGAGTCGATATTAGTTGCGACCGGTAGACTCGACAAAGGATCTCGTGGTAGGCTCATCGATGGCTTAGTTAGATCGAAGCGTTCTTTTTAGAGGCTTGCGAGTAATCACTTTCCCCTTTCTTTTAGTCATGGTTGGGGGTTGAGGAAACTGTGAAGGTCCGAAGCCAACCCCGGGATCAAGTCTATCATCATGAAGACTAGGTGCGCCTTTACTATGTCCTCCGGCATTGATATCGATAGACTCTTGGGTGCTCATGACTGGGGGCACCAGAGGGCCTGATTGAACATCTCTTTGACCGGTTGTGGCCTGTAGTTTGATCCCAGCCAGCCGGGCAGTCTTGGTTAGCCCAATGCTGAGGCCCTCTTCCATTAAGACAAACGTGATAAGCCATTCTTCACTGAGCAAAAGTTCAATATTTCTATCTTCGATTGGAGCGTTCTTCAAAACAAAGACGGCTTCTTCATAAACATCGCCACCGGGTCGAGTAACTACACCTGAAAATGAATGGAATTGTCAGAGTGCAGCTTGGATATGTTTTCCTTGTATATTTATGAAATTAACGAGGAACGCTTATGCCTCTCTAGCCATAATCGAGCGAAGGCAAGCGGACTATGAGCGAAGTACCATTCGGTTTTGAAAGCACTTAATTTGTTCCAAGTACAGGTCATAATCTGGCATTTCTTCGCCGATTCAAGAAAAGTGAATGATAGACTCCCCATCCATCATTTAAATGTGAAAAGAAATCAGATGTCTTCGATAGTGGGCGCTGGTGCAAAAACACCATGAATACCATGTATGTGCAGTTGAGAAGCATGTAGCCATTTGGTGGAGTTATGCAGGATAAATTCTTAAATAATGTAAAATCTCCTGGATATACGAATTAAACGGCGGGATGCATTCCTCCCAACACATGAATTTATTGGATGCTGTGTACCCTTCTAGGGGGGTCTATGTGCCATGTCGCCTTGTGACAGAGCTAATATGTCATCCAAAGAAATCTTATGCTATGTGTAGATTCTTTAGAGAGCGTCCTCTTTAATCTTTGAACTACTGAATTAGGAGGATTTCAAAAATGATTGCATCTTCCAAAGTGTTAGGCGCTGGTTTGATAACTTCCAGCAAAAAAAAGGAACAATCTCGAGAAGATCAGCTACGTTTGAATTTGTCCTATGAGAAGAAGATCTAGATGGCATGATTATGGAGTATCTGAAACACCTAAACTTCCCTTGCTATGAAACTTAGTAAAAGCCATAATTAGAGAAAAAACGACTCGTACCCCCAGTGCATTATGAGTGTATGTGCTGATAAAGTGATAATCGAAGTGATAATGGGTTAAACGAAGATAAGAAATGACGAAAAGGCCAAGAAATTTGTTCAAAAGAACAGTCATTAGCTAATGGAAACCACACTCTAGTCCAAAAACTACGCATAAGTTTTAGCATGGTGGTTAAATCGTTTATGGCACTTGTTCTAAGGCGACCCGCAATTAGTCGTGAAGGCCGTTTCGTGCTATGGTCATGTTTACGTTCAAATGTTTACTAAGAACCAGAACTAGTCATTTGGTTCGAGATCATGTTTAAGTTATAAGTTATATTCTTCTAAATGGGTGAAAAAACTAAGTCCAAGTGTAAATGAGTCGCAGTGACATTAGATGGTCCAATCGTTTCAACATGTTAAAAGCCGAATGTTTCGAATATGCTGATAATCTCCCGAGGAAACGTCCACCAATCATGCAACAACGATCCTCCCCGTCGATCATTCTTGCCCAAGCTAACATGTTCGGTCATTCGTAAACCATTTTCCAACCAAAATCTCATCGATCGTCTATAACTCCTTCGTTTCCACACCTCATCTCCTCTAGAAAGCGACTGGCTATCCTAATAATCGATCGACTCCCATTGAAACGATCTGTTCCTCCATCCCATGTAACCATAGTTAAAAAGGGGGAAGACTAACAAAGCAAGTCGATTATCATTAGGTTTGCTGCAATATTCTAAGAGATTGTGCAGCAATTTTAAAAACTTTTCTACCTATACTCGCATTCTGAAAGCGAGGAGAGCTCGAAATCGATTCAAAGCTTAGGTGTGGGGGTAGATGATATTGCTGTGAAGTTCGGTAGGAAAAAGGGTGGAGAAGTCGTATTGTTAATAAGCTTGAGGAAAAAGATGTGAGAAGTAAAGTGAAGAAAATGGCTAAGTGTCGAGAATTATAGAAGGGATAGTTTATGCCGATCATTTTCACTTTGAAAGATTTAGCTGATCATTTTCACTTCAGAGGGCTGTACCAGTTATTTTATACCAAGTTACCATGCCGACCCATCTTTGAGTTGTACATTTGATGGTCCATTCTTGATCCATCTTCCAACCATCCCTATGCCAACATTTTTGTCTCCCGTTTATTTGAGCCTTCGGATGACCGTATCATTTCCTAACCTACCACACTCAGTCAAGGACGTTCCAAAAATGAAATAAAATAATAAGTGTGGTGATGAATGGAAAGGTGATGAAATAAATGAAAACTGTGGTGAATGAGAAGAGTAATCATAGAAATTTGATTACGTACACGACCATTCAGAATACCATAAAAGTTAGCAACGATCCACGGACATGAACATGACATGGAGCCAACAACATGAACATGTGTATGAAAGTGCATGAAAACAAGTTTAAAAGTTCTGTTTTCTATAATAAATAAAAGATTGCAAACAAATCTAGAGCTATCAAGTTTGAGGCAGGATCAGATGAACGGGGACTTATAGATATCCCGCAACCAAATTAGCATATGCAAACAAAATACAACTCCAGATTTATACTATCAACAGATGATAGGGGAATAGTAATTGATTAGGAAGCTAAATGGATTTCTGTATGGAAATTCAGGCCTTTTCAGATTCAAAGCACGTCATGTTGATCACAAGACATACTTTTGGGGGAGGGGGGTAAATGTTATCCCACCATTTTGGCGAAGTCATGATATCATCGATTAAACCAGGGATGAACGGTCGATAGCTTGAAGAGCCATCCATATATCGCACCATGGACTATAGTCAAACAGATTAGAACTAGGACCAAATTTAAGTGTAGCCTGCATGAAGTCAGTAGCCTGGCCCCGTGAAGTAATATCCCGAGTTTGGAATTGGTTGAATTTTAGATACACAATCTATAGTGGAAATAATGATTTGTTTGGGACAACAAGGGAACGATCATGGAGATAGTTCAAATCGTCAGAGTGCATTTGATATCTCGAGATCCATGAAGCGAATCCGTGTGAAACTTTTAAGGCATCGACAACATGGCAAGGGGAGCATACCAAAGCAATCACACCCCCTAAAGTGGTAAGGAAAAAACACCGATCGATATTCATCGATCGTTATTGGATGATTCGAGATAACGATCGGTGAAACTCAGTGTTCATTCTAGCTCCAACAGGATCAACCAATATATCACAATCTGCAACTCTGAATGATCCTATATTTTAGGAGCAACAATATGAAGCACGTGGGTCCCTCCAAAATGGATCACATGTGATTGGAGTTAAGAATAATGGACCGGCCTTATCTATGTTGATCATTCTTGATCAATGAGTTATGGGGGTCGATCAATACGGTGGGCTCTACTGGACCTGGGGAACCTTCGTGTAAAGTTTCAGAATGATCTATGTGCATTTACTGCTATAAATATAGTAGTCATAGCTTCAAAAAAGAGGACATCAACTTCTTCTTCCTGCTACGGAGGCTCTGCCATTTTTTATTTATTGAAAATTTTATCAATGGATCCAAGCTGATCCAAATGCTCTTGTAATTATAATACTATGAAAGATTAATAAAAGTATGTATCAATGGATCCAAGCTGATCCAAATGCCCTTGTAATCTTAATCCTATGAAAGATTGATAAAAGTATGTATCAATTGATCCAAGCTGATCCAAATGCTCTTGTAATTGTAATACTATGGAAGATTAATAAAAGTATGAAGTTTATGTGGGCTAAAATTGTCGAACCACTATAAAATTTATGTGTTCATTAAGTTTTGTGCTCCATTCTTCCGATTTCATTCTTTTTTTGATTTTCATAAGATTCTACGGGTGTTGATTCCCATTTTTGGCGTCAACAGTGTTTAAATGAAATATGAGTTGTTAAATTATAATAGTTGTAAATTATTGAACATTTTTTCTAACCAAAATGAATAAGATAAATTTGTATAACACTCAATTATTTTCTATATATATATATATATATCAGTTACCGAAATGTTTAAAAAGTTGAAATGTTAAAAATGAATATGTAATAGAATATTATACAAGTAAAAGCTTAACTAACCAAAATGTTTCAAAATGAACATATGTTTATAAATGAAGAATTAAGAGTTACAAGAAATGTTATAAACATAAGTTATTGTTTTGAAATGCATAATTAATTAAATTGAACAGCTAAAAGTGAATACAATTTAAGTAAATGATTATAAACTTAAGAAAGAGTTAAAATGATTCATAAATAGTTTTACTATTAAATGATGTTGTATATGAAGAAATAAATGTGAATTTAAAAGTGAAGAAACTTATGTATGAATTGATTCATCAGTGAATATTAATATTAAATGGGAATCGAGTTATATACGTAAATAAATGTGAATTAAACTCCAAAGGGATAAATGTATTACTTTAAGAATTGATTCATCGATGTTTCTATATATTGAATGGAAAAATTTATGTAAGAAATTAACATGAACTAATAAAAGATTATCTTGTATGAATGAATGAAAATTAAAATAAATGAAAGGTAAATAATGTGAAAAGAATCCAATAGAACAAACTTAAATAACATTTAAATTCTATATTGTTGGCTTATGGGAAGTTTGAAAATGGTACTTCAAATTGTTTAAGGTTGTATGAATAATCAATTAATTAATTATCTAAGGCTATTGAGCGTAAGGTACACTTCGTAGTTTATTTATCATCCTTGTACGATGAAAAGTTTCTAAACCTGGACAAACCATTAGTTTTGTTTGCTATGGATGTGCGATGGTTTCTTTTGTTGCATATAATAGTCATGCTGCTTTTGTTGCATATAATTATTATATATTGTTGTGTTCCTTGTGCCACTAATTGAAACAACTAACATATTACTCTTTTACATAGTTTCAACTCTTTTGGATTATATAAGTGAAATATATGTTTTTGGAAGCAACAGAAGTTGCTTTTTGTCTCATAAATAAAGTTTGTTTGCCGACAAATAGGTACATTTTCAGATTATGGTTTTTGAAACGTTATTTTATTATTTTTCTTATGGTTTAGGATGTTTTGTTACTGAAATATGATATATATTGCAATTATTGATATTATTATTTTTCCAGACCTAACGGCGCAATGGAGATGCTGTAGAAATTTTTCATAAATTTAGGACTAAGAAATTTTTTATGGAAGTTGAGTTATTTTCAAAATTTATATTAAACTAAATATGCTAGTTTGAAGTGTTTATAAATTGAATATTTTGAATAGAATATATCAAACCTAAACGGAAAGTTTTGAGTGAGGGATATTGTAACAACCCATATATTTGATAATTAAAAATATTAAATTTAATAAGATTTTTGGAAATTAATATTGTGAGAAATTAAAAATTATGATTTATTAATGGGGAAAATTATTAGAATATAATTTAATAATGTTGATTGAATGTAGCTGACAACTAATTAATGTAATTTCAACCAATTATAATAATAAAGGTAAATAAGTATTAAAATAGATGATGTACTAATGATGAAATTAATGTAATTAAATAATACGGTTAAAATGGGCTAAGGGTTAACTATAGAATATGAGTGTAATAAGATGGAAACTAATGTTAAATAAATTCTTGAGGTAATAGTTGATTTATTAATAAGAACTTGTAAATCAAAGTAAAAGATTTTGATTAAAATTAAGATATAGTATAACTAGGATTTTATAACTATTGTAATTTAACGTTGTAATTAATGTAATATTTAAATATTGAAATTGACATGGAAAAATTGAATTTCAAAAGATCATTGAATTTCTATGCAATCAAGAATAATGAAAAATGATTAGCTTTGAAATTTGAACTTAAAAGTGATTAAATTGATTTAAAATAATAATTCATTTAATTAACTTGTAAATTAGTCTCTTTAGGCACTGTCGTGGATTTCGATGAAACCGGTTTCATAGGAACCACAATAGTGAATTATTATAGGACTTCAAATTTCATAGCGATCTGACTTATCGTTTGACCGTACGAGCTCGAAACGTGTAGAAATCAATTAATGGAATTTAAATGAATATAATTTGATTTTAAAGTTAACTTATATATATAGTAGAATTAGGGTCTGAAATTAGTTTCACTGATTTTGAAAATATCGAAAACCTATATTTCGATACGTAGGATGACCTATTTTCATTCAAGGAACGAAATGGGCCTTTTGGGTCTTTGTTATCGCTTGGTCCCAATTCGATCTGTCTATCCATTCTTATCCATCTCTACCTATATATATATATATATATCTTGTTATGAACCCTAGCTGCTTCTTTTCTAATTTATGTACATAATTGTTATTCTCAACTGCTCCTTTCCAATGGCATACATCTCAAAATCCTAAATTACAATTTCAAATCGAATCGAAAAATCCAGACTGCTCAAATCATATGATATAATATATCATTTCAAAGCTCTTGACGAACGTAATTTGTGTCTACAATTCGTTTTTGCATTTGAGTCTCAATATTGCAAGAAATTGAGATTCTTTCCTCGGTCGTCCGTTGTACGGTTTTGAAATCAATGGCTAAACATCGACGATAAGGCAATCGGATGGTTCTGTAGTGTAGAGGGAATCAAGGGGAGATAATCCATCGGGTTGGATCATGTCATCGGCGAAAACTTTCGCCAGAAATAATCTTTAAGTGACGGCGAGGTCACCTGGCTTGACCTGTGGGGGTGGCGGTTTGGACGATGAGGGCGGTCGGAGGTGGCTTTTCCAATAATGGGCATGGATCACGACGAAGTTAGCCATGGATGCATGCGATAGTAGGGTTTCGTGGCAGCTTTAGCATGTTTGTGGTTGCTCGATGCGTTTGTAGGGTTGAGAGCGTGGTAATTTACATCGTTACCCTTTTGTTTATTTAAATTTCAAACTTCTAACATCAATAACTTTTGCATACGAACTCAGATTTACATGTGATTTCTTCTGTTGGGTTCATACTGAAATTTTGGGCAAAATGAAACAAGTTTGGTTGAATTTGGAGACTGTTGGATTTATGGGCTTTTATTGGATTTTTAATGGACTATAAATCAAAGGTGAGTGATTAATTAAACCCACTCATGCAATACTAAATCTTCTTATATTAGTTGAATTAAATTTATGAAGTGATAAGAATTTTATTGGTTGTTGTTTGGTAGTTTAAATTGACTTTTAATTGAAATTGAATTTTATACGGAATTAAATTGACAGTTAAATTAATATTGAATTTAATTGCTAGTTAACACTGAAAATTGATAACCTATAATTGTTATGATTTATTGGCTGATTTGGATGTTAAATGTAATGATGTCTATTTGTTGACATTTTGGATAATTGGATTCTAATTTATTTTTATATATCCATGTTATCACTCTGTATATTAAGTGACAACGTATAAACTGTTATTAGAATAATTTCGAATAAATTAAGAGATAGGTTGAAATGATACATATCTACGACACTTTGATTTGATTGAAATGATATATATATATATATATATATATCCATCCCTAAAATTAAAAAAATTGGAATAACTATCCACTTAGTCATAGAATAGAAAATTATATATGGATACCAGATTGGTTAAATTAAATGTATGAAATGGGCCGGAGACTAAATGAACAGACTCAACAACATAATGAATTTCTTAGGAAACAAAGCAAAGTGCTATGATTACGACAACGAGATAGCAATACAAAGTATTTATGTGCTAAAATGAATATGAGAAGGCATAGAAATAAAATTCATGCACTGCTTGACGCTCAAGAACAGTATTTATATGACTACAACAACATCAAAGATGCAACCATTCATACTATCAACAGCTACTTAATGGGGCTTTAACAACGGATTTTCCCCACATAGAAACCAAAATGCAAATTAATGCAGTGGGACAAGATTACTTATCTTCTCCAATAATTATAGATGAAATTAAAGCGACTGTTTTCTCGATTCATGATGCCAAGAGCCCAGGGTCTGACGGTTTTTCAACAAAATTCTATAAGCTCCATTGGAATGACCTGAAAAACAACATATTCAATGTCGTATCAGAAGATTTTCATTCGATAAAGCTTCCATGGGGTGTTAACCGCAATTTCATCACTTTGATCCCCAAAAAGATAAGCCATAATTAATTTTAGATTACCGACCTATTGCATGTGCTAATGTGATATATAAAATCATTTAAAAAATCATATGCAACAAAATTAAATGGTTTCTTCCATTATTACTTGTAGAAAATCAATCATCCTTTTAACAGAGTAGGAATATTGGTGAAAATATACTGCTGGCTCATGAACAAATTCGCGACTTTGCTAAATATGTTAAAGCAAAAATGTGCATCAACATTGATTTACAAAAGGCTTATGATATGGTTAATCATGAATTTGTTTTCCATATGCTTAAGTGTTTAGGTTTTCCCGTAGCCCTTGTTTAGAAAATCCATGCATGTATTTTAACCCCCACCTTTTCTATAATGGTTGATGGTAGGTCGGAAGGATTCATTACTCCTAACAGAGGATTGAGAAAGGGAGACCCTTTATCCCCATACTTATTTTGCATTGCTAAAGATTATTATTATTCCCTATTAATGGAGGAGGGTATGTTTGAAAAGAATTTAGAGCCGATAAACAAATTTTAGCCTACTACATCTCATTTACTATATGCTGATGATGTTATGATTTTTTTAGCTGCTACCACAACAAATGCTGACTCATATTTTTCTAGAATGGAGGAAACAGTTGGCTTACGGATTAATCGAAGAAAATCACAGTTATTTTTCAACAAAGGTACAATGTGGAAATACGAAATATCAAGTATTTTACATATAGCAGAGAAGGAATTACTTGTCAAATACCTCGAGATGCCACTGACATCAGACTACGTTCATGCTCCCCACTGCTCTTCTCTGTTACAAAAGATCAATGCAAAATTGGAAGGTTGTGACAGTAATTTATTAACATTAGTAGGAAGGCCTGAGCTGATACAAAGTATAATAACTCCTATCATTATGTACGGGATTCTTATTTACCACCCGCTTGACTCGGTTTCACAGAAAATTGATTGCTTATGTGCAGACTTTTTTGGGAAGGGCAAGTTTAATAAATATCTTTGGATACTTTATGTGAACCCAAAATTGAAGGAGGAACAGGGCTTCGAAAGTTCACTGATCTTAATACAACTGCAGACTAAACTATTATGGAAATTAATAACTTCAAATTGCTTATGGTGAACAAAATATTTATCTATAACAAATTTTTGGATCCTGCACATCAGTAATAATTCGTCCGATGCGATGAGATCTATTCTATGACAACGTGATTTGGCAGCTAATATCATGAATCGAATTATCATGAATGGGAGCATACAGACTTCTGGTATGATTTTTTATATAATTTATATATACAGTACTTATCAGTGGAATTTGTTGAATTAATTAGAACTTTAGCCCACAGTGGATAGCTCGTTGAGACAACAGTTTTTGACTCTGCGGTGGAGCTTTGCAAATAAATCAGGTAATCAACACCTGGCTTATGTTGTGGTAGCTACAACCACTCGTCACATTTGGATGGAGAGGGTTAGGCATCGATTGGAACGGAAAAGTTACCCTATGGAGCAAAGAAGCAAGCTCAGCGAAATCGATGTTCGCTTGCAGCTAAGGAAACAAATTTGCCATTATCACTGACATCGTCTGAGCGACAGAAGTTTTTAAAGTGGGGAATTGACCTTAATGATACTGGATAATGAAGGTAATGGTATTGATGAAAGGAAATTAGGTTATTTGTGTACGTGGAGTGTTTGGGCCAATCTAGGTTGATATGCTTGGAAGTGGCGGTGTGTTGTTTGCCTAAGTGGGCCGATTTTCTTTTTTCTATTTCTTCTTTTGGTTTATGCATTTGTATTTGTTTATGTACTGCTAAATTGTACTATATTAGAGCTGTTGTAATATAAGATGTCGTGCCCTTTTTCCTTACCACAATGATAAGGTTTTATAAGGAGGCGAATCCAGCTATTGTTCGGTTCTTAACTAGTTATTAATAGAAGAACCTTTCCTTTCAAAATATATATATTTATATACTTATTTATTATTATTTAAACAAATCTTAATACATACATACATACATACATATATGATACATATATAAATAATAATGTATATACATACATACATATATTTGGATTATATATAATTTTTATTTACGAAAGAGTGGTCCTTTTAAGAGAAGAGCACTAATAATTTTACTAATAAATAAAAATCAAGAATCCATATAAAATTTTGTTACTACAGATATACAAGATAATCGCTGTGATGATAAAAAAAATGAAAATTGGAAACAAAACAATCAAATAAGAATATATGTATAATTATTTATATTAACTAAAAGGAGTGTCTTTGTTGTTCCATGAATTTTGGAGCAATAAGAGTTACTGCTTAACCAAGTGGCCAGACTGAAACTGTTCCTAGGTCGGGATGATGAAGTTGCTGATGATGCATGCGGCTATTACGGCTATGTGGTGGGTGAATCATACTATTATTGAATGAGCGTTTGGAAGGTTAGGAAAGTAGGCACATTTGTGTTGCAACAACTTTATGTATGCAATTATTTGTATTGGCTTATTGGATGTGAACCATTGTAGCGAATTAATTATTGAAATGCAAGTCTAAGGCAAGCTGAAGCAAGTGAACATGGGTAGTAGGCACAATTGTACCACAATTGCAAGGATTAAATAGGAAACAAAACTAAATTTGCACGAGAGGTAGAAAACATCAATGTAAGGAAGCTTTATGTGGATGAGGACTACATGCTAAGAAATGTGCTTGTGTACATGTATGTTGACTATAGTTGCACTTTAGGAAGAAAACAACAATCGCAAGTTAGACCAGCAAGTCATTATTAGATACAAAGCCTGGTGTGTAATTTCAAGGCTATACAATTCAACATAGAATATGAATGAGCTGCAGCTTCATGCGAGGACTGTGAGAATTTGATGATGGCCCGATGGAGCTAAGGCATTGGAGATGAATGCAGATTATGAGAATTCGATGAGGCTTCGGGGTGATGAAAAATGTAGAGAGCTAATCTGGCTTGTGCCTTGGGCGAGTTTTGTTTGCCTGGAACGGTAAATGATGCTGGATGACCTGAAAACCTGATCAATATGTGAGGTGCTGAACTGATTCGACTTGTAGGAGGATAAGCTAGGTGATGGGAGACAAAATGCTTTATTTGAGGATTTGACGTGCCAGAAAAAAATACATTAATGTGTATATACCTACAATTATATATATAGGTTTATCCATGGTTGTAGGGCATTTAGATCAATCTTTTAAGCTTAAATCCCATAAGATCATTATTATCTGTATTAGTCTGAAAGTTTATACGTATACTTAAATATTGTCTGTATGTATGAATGTATGTGTGTGTATAAGATATACATCGGTATAGAGCTATGGATAGAAACTCAGTATTGGAAGAATTTGAATTATACATTAAGGAAATCTTTATGTAAAACTAAGGATGATGCTTTACCTAACATTAGTTAATTAAAGCTTTTAAAGTGATATAGGAGGTATACATGCACATAAAACTATATGTATTGATATAGGACAACAATGCTGTAGGATACACACCCATATATATGTATATGTACATGTATATGTATATGTATATGTATATGTATATGTATATGTATATGTATATATATATGTATATGTATATGTATATGTATATGTATATGTATATGTATATGTATGTAAATATAAATACACATTTATATCATAATTTATACTTTTACATATATGTATGTCTATAGAATTGTGAATAATTGTATAAAAATATTTATATATGTGGGTGTACACATACACACAAGTTCTTATATCAATATTAATATGTGCCCATAGAATTATGAATATACATATATATATATATAATATAAATCTGTGTGTGTATTTATGTGTGTTTATTTATGAATACGTGTAACTAAAGATACCTATTAAATCGAGAAGCCAATGAGAGTCACATTTCCTACTTTAAAGGATTGTGTTTCCTTTTCTTTTAGTATTTTTGATTTTAATATATATATATATACACACATACATACACATATGTTGATTATCTTTAGATACATGTCACATGACCCTTAATGGTTGTAGAGAGGTTATCATTTTTTGAAACAGATTGAGCAAGTAAAGAGTAAAGATTGGAAGGAGGTAATCAATCGGAGGTTAGAGCTAATAGAGTCCGAGGCATAACGGGAGTAGGAAAGTCGATCCTATTTATATGAGAATGTCAGTTAATCTTGGCCTGACCAACAAGAATACCAAGCAGTAGAATAAACTATAGAACTAGAGTTGTAGCGACCCACAATTCTATACCCCTTTGAGTTGACAATAATTCATTCTAGTTTAACCCAAAGTGTAATAAAGAGCGAATAACTAGGGTAAAGAAGAAAGAGGTAGAAGAAAATAGAACAACAATATCACAGAATCTCACAATCGCAACGGAACAAAATATAATAATTAATAATAGATTTTTATGCGAGGGAAATTATATCTGGTAATATACATACAATCATCAGAGTACAACAATCCAATGCATCAACGTGGATAGTTATATTAACTTGCCATCACACAGCTGAAATGTAACCAAGCACGGAGATATGTCTCTATCATCCAGCTCGTCTCTTGAGCTCCACAGCATTCTAACCTAAATCTGTAATACTCGATCTGACTCGAGCATTATAATAAAATAACAGTCGAGTCAATCTGGAAACCAGCATGAGAAAACACACTCAATTTGAATTATTTCTATTATTTTCAAAATCCTTTGAAAAACGAAGGTATCTCGTAAGATCACGTCACACATAAACACACATGTTTTTCTCTTACGATAACCAAAACGATTTCTAAAATCATCGATATTATAATACTGTCTAAACCAAGTAAATAGAAAATAGCTAAAACGCTTGCATCTCACGTTCCAGTATAGTTGGGCACAATCAAAACTGTACGGTGCTTATTGGAGAATGGATTTTATACGAATGACTAGGCAACTGGGCATCGCCCATCACAGTACACCTTTAGAACAATGTGTCGGGACCACGCCAGGATTTCTAGCTACACAAGACCGACCTACCACTTACTGGATAGACCGAATATGTTATCACCCAGGGTGTTCATACCCTCACAATCGAGCGCTCCTTCTTTCATGCACAACCATCTCTATAATATATAGGTTTCCAAGGATATCTAGAGAAGTGATAACATACCCTAATTGGATGTGACCCATTTAGCCTTGCTACATCTCCCTTGTTTTAGTCATTCTCAGTTGATGAGGCTTGAGGCTACGCATTACCTTTCCAGAAACAATTCTTCTTAGAATGCTCATTGTCCTCCAATGACGATGTTCTGATAGCATTCGTCTATGCAAGTTTCCCTGGGTCTGGACAAACCGAATCACCGCCTTCATCATCTTCGCGGTAATCATTCGTAACCTTCAAAATGGATCAAAGTGGTTTTTGATAATTAAATCCGATCCCGGTCTCTTCAAAACGATTAACGAGATTGGCCAATATTGATATTCAGTTATCTAACTATCAATAAAACATCCATAAGCAGACAACAGGCCTTATAATAAATTTTCCAAATAAATTCTTTTCCAAATACCTTTACAAGGTATATATTTCAAATTCCTTTCCACATTCAAATATTTGAAATAATTTTCAATAATTAAATCCATAACAGAATATCCTGAAACTTTTCAACACTTAGAAAAATATTCTAAGTCCATTTCCCAAAATCATCTCAAGTATCAAATTTAGAATTTTTCTTAGCTTATCTCCTACATTTCCAAAAACTATTAATAAATTTCTCCTCATAATTTCCAAAACCAATTATATTTATTTATAATCTCATCTAACCATTTATACTTCTTTAATGAATTCAAATTCTCTTTGAATTTATCACATTTAAACCGTTGGAAATTTACTTAAATTCTCAGAATTCCATTTATAGGATTTCTCTTATAAAATCTTATCCTTTAAATAAACCCTATCTACACAACTCGTGAGTATTTATAAACAAATTTTCAATCATTTCAAAACTATATATATAATGAGTGTTTTTAAAGAATAATAATTTATTTTAAAATATGTTTAAGTTATTATTTGAACACTGAAAATACTTTTATAAACATCATTAACTCGTTTATATATAAAGAAATAAATTTTTAAAGCTAATTTTTGAAGTTAAAATTTATTAAATAAATACTGAATATTTGAAAATCTACTTATCGAAGTATTTCAATCATATCTAATCCAAAATTTCATAGTTTTAAGTAATAAATTTTCTTTTTAAAACCAAACTTACTTCTTAGAATTAAAAATATATTTGTAAAACCTTAATAACTAATTCAATTTATAAATTCCCCTTAAATCTCATCACATCGCTTCCATTCCGATCTCCTTAACCATTTTCTCTTTTCAAAAATAATATCCACTACTTTTCTCATCCTATTTCTATTTTTAATATAAATTCATTCTATGAATATTATATTCCTAATTTAGCAACTAATGTCGCTTACCTAATTTGTAAACATTGTTTTATAAGTTCTTATACTCCTTTGAGTTTTACTTGTTTATAAAAGCGATCTTATTTGTAAATTTTCGTTCTATAATTCCATTTCTTTATGAATCTCATTTATAACTTTTCAATCTATTTTTACTATCGGCTTCGACTCCTTTTTATATTTATATTTTCCGACTATCATTTATAAATTTCTTTTTTTATAAAATTCATTCGTAAAATCATCCCCTTTTAAAATTCATAAAAGTTAAGTATATCCAAAAAAATCAATTGTATTTTCCTAACTAAAATTTTAAAATAAACCAATTCCAATATAAGTATTTTTGTATCAAAAATTCCATTTATTCCTTCAATTTTAAAAATATATTATGGTATTTAAAATATCAAAATTCAGACCAGTGCTACAATAGCATCCAATAAATCAAATTACAACAATAATCATAACAGATTATCTACACACATCATATATCACTATATATAAAAAATAAACAATATATTTGAGGAATCCAGTTGGATCCCTTCAAACTGTTTCCCTGCATCCATAGATGTTAATATAACCAAAAAATATCAATCCCACTTCGAGAGGGTTATCGCGGTATATAGGGCCATATGCTATTATGCGGGGTACATAGGGTCTCATCCGTTATAATGTGTGGGAATATCACTCCAAATACTAATATATATATATATGTACTACTATTTGTAATATGTATCATTCATCAGATAATAATTATTAAATCAACCAGATATTCAATAATTCATTTTGACTATTTTTTAAATTAATCTGGTAATCCAAATGAGTGAAAATTTTCTCACCTTGATCTTTATTACACAAATTTCACACCTACGAATTCAAACTCGAATTGTTTTTTCATTTGGACCGTGCATTCCAAAAATTATACGATCTTAAACATTTGAATTTAATAAGCTAATTTAACATTTAATTTTACTTAACCTACATATACCTAACAGCTTCTTCCCAAGACCTCGTTTGCACTCAGACGGCCATCTCCAACTTGCCTGAACCGTCCGTAAACCACCTACTCCATGCTGCCAGCACGAAATCCCACCACGACCGAAGCATCGCCTGTCACGACCTAATCATGAGAATATGATGCAGCTAAGGCCAGAGAAGAAGTTGTACAAACTATAATTCCTGAAAACATGAGTTTGTGGTGTAGTGTGATGAGTCATTCACGACTCAGTGAAGGCATGAGTCGTTACCGAGCTAAGGAAGGAGGGCCACGAGTCAACAAGCCAAGAGGGAAGGTAGTCCGACCTAAGAAAGCATGGTCACGACCTAACAACGGAGTTTTGAGTCGTCTCCGACCTAAGAAAACACAGGAAGAAGCATTCCGACCTAACAAGCTCCGACCTAATGATATTGAACGAGATAACTGTGCCGAGTTACGAGCTAGTGATGTTGAACAGGATAACTTCGCCGAGTTCCAATCGAAGCAAGCTGAACTGTCTTCTATTTTAGGTCGTAGGGGATTGGGTCGTGTTGTATTTTAGGTCGTTACCGACCTATAGGTTGTGTTGGGTGTTAAGTCATGAATCTTTAAGTTGTTATATGTAGGTCGTACTTGATAAGTCGGCCAGGTTTTTGAGTCGTTATGTTGAGTACTTTGTGTTGTAAATAGTAGGTCGGTATGTAGTTGAGTCGGTTGAGTCGCTTTGTGTTAAGTCGGTCACGACTTAAGGTGAGTCGTAGGTCGGCAACGACTTAAGGACTGGGTCGAAAACTCTATAAATAGGGGCGTGTGTTGTACATTTGTTGGTGGTTGATTTTTTAATAAAATTTCTTGTTGATTGCTTTGTGCTTTCTTCTCCAATTGGTAGTTGAGTGTAATCTCCTATCTCCACTTACGTCATTCAAGTGCGCTCGAATCCACGTTTGTTGAAGCCGATTCACGGAATCTAGTGCGCTAGATCAACGTGCGAAGAATCGTAGATCTTTGAACACGGTATAGTGCGCTATCAACGTGTTTGAGATAGCTAGAGTTCGGTATCTTTGGATCAACGAACTTGGGCATTTTGGTATCTTCAACTCACCGATTGTTACATTTCACCGATTGAAGTTTTGTTTCGATTTATCCGCTGCGTCAGAATACCCTTGTCTTTGCCGTCTCGCCCAGGTGCTCGCTCCTCATTCCAAACGTGAAAGCGAGCTCTCCTCCCAATTTCGATCGCCTCGGCACCTTCGCCCCTGTCGCTCATTGACAACCTCAACCCCACCTCCATCGCCATCACATGCACAACTTCGAGCTTCGTTAGGGGATGAACCCTGCCTCCATACGCATGTACAGAAATCACTAAACACCTAACCTTTAAACACCATGCCACACTATCCATCCTCGCGCCCAACGACCTCCCTCCAGAAGCTCTGTCAGGCTCATGCACCGTTGCGACTTCATCGCGAGATCCCCCTTCTTCTTTTTTTCCGTACATGAACTTGATTTGCCTTCTTTATTCTTTGAACTGATAGAGTGAAAAGGAGAAAGACGTGATTTGAAGATAAAAAGGGGTAGCGTATTTCAGAAGGTAAGACTTGATTTGATTTTTTTACCTTTATTTTTATTTTAAAATATCTCAAATTCCATAATGCGTAATTCCATACTCCTGTTGAGACGTGGTGCTAATCATTTATAACGTTATACCTCTATTTCGGACGCAATGGAAAATGTTCCGGTCCTAATTCGATCGTATGGAGAAGATAGCTTTTTGGATCTAACTATTATATTTAATTTTTTATATTAATTTCAGCGTGTTTATATCCCGTACGACTAAATGATAACTCCAAAAGCTATGAAATTTGAAACTCGATAAAAATAAATTGTTATAGATCCAACAGAACCGATTTCGTCGAATTCCGAAACTGTGCCCTAGATCAACACGTTGATTAAATCGAATTTCAAAAATTTTTAAATCGCTTAAAGTTTTTGTTTTAAAAACTTATTAAATTAATTAAAACTCCAAATTCAATATTTAAACCATTTAAATATTCAAAATCTAACTACGAAAAATCCGGATCATTACAGGAGTTGTTATAAATATTATTAAAAATACGTTGGTTATGTTTATCCATAAGCTCCAGCATGTAATTGAATAGACCGAATCTATCATTTTCCTGGTATAAAGGGAGAAATTTAGTCTAAATTTTTTCCAGTAAACGCTAGAAGGGGTACGCTATCACCAATATTTAGGTTAAAACCACTAAGATCTTATCAATAATATATTTAGAGAATTTACAGTCTAAAAACATATAAGGAATAGTCTCGAGCAATAGACTGCATAGGTAGAATGGGTGAGAAGTATTGTTTGCTGTAATTATTGAATTGAGCTCGGTTTTGTGTTTAATTTTTTATGTAAAACAATCCACGTGTTAATTTTAACTTTGGAAGGAGCTATGATTCTCCAAATGGGTTTGAAGTAACTGAAATCTTTTACTCCTGAGAAGGTAAGGAATCTGTACATTGATTTAAGGGCATATATTCCTTTTTTGTTCAACCAGCATACGAGATTATTAGGATTAACGCTGGTATTAGTTTTTTACCACATTAACTAACTTTTGGTTTTGTGTTAAAAGGATCGCTATCAAATTTTGATTAAAATAGATGCCTAATCTAAAGGATGATCGGTCTCTATAAACATCTTTAACTAGATCATTTTTTTTGTTAGATGCAAGAAACAGATCTGGAAGCTTTTGTTTCAAGGTGATGAGAGAAATCCAAGGCTCATTCCGAAAGGAGGTCATATCTCCAGAATTAATGGTGAATTTGGTTCCAATTTTAAACATGTGATATAAAGTAGAAATGTTTTTGTAGAAGAAACAGAATTTTTCATTATTGTGAACGGTTAGATTCTTTGAGCCACTATAATAGTAGTTACTAATAATCTCCTTCTAGGGATAAGTCTCATCTCCCAAAAACTACCAAATACATTTAAAGTGCAAGGAAAAGTTAAGGCTTTTAAGTTAACAATGCCCAATCCTCCTTGATTTTTAGGTTTGTAGACCACGTCCTAATTAATGAGACAGCTCAGGTTAGACTTATCCCCTCCTCCTTTTCATAAGAAATTTATACAAATGCTACCTATTTTGTTAATTATCCAACTAGGAAACTTATAATACGACACCCTGTAAAATGGAATAACAAACAATACCGAGTTAATTAGTATCACCCTACCAGCTCTTGGGCGACAATTAGCTTTCTAAGAAGGCTGTTTATTATTAATTTTATCAAAGATAATATGATAATCTTCTATTTTGGCTTAGTGTATCTAATTGTTATAACTAAATAGTTGAAAGGAAAGCTCATGGATTAGCAATTTAGTGCATTGGCAACTATAGACATATAGTTTGATGTGTCGTTAAAGACAAGGACCAAACTTTTATGGAAGTTGATATTATCACATGATAGGAGTTCAAAATTATATAAGATAAGCTTAAGGGAGGAAATATAGCGAGGGTGATGAGAATAGAATAAGAGTGCGCCGTTTACATATTGCAGAGTATGGATATCCCTCATATAGTCATATCCCCATGCAAGGCAAGATGTTGTTTCAGATAGTGAGGGTGAAAATTCTAAAGAGGGTATCGGCCATAAAATTGAACAAGAGAGTTGATAAGGGATCACCCTGTCGAAGGCCCCTCTATAATTGAATTTTGTTATGGTTGATACCATTCACTAAGATTGTGGAAATGCTACATTTCACGATAAGGATAATTTAGGGGATCTACTTCTTGGAAAATCCTCGAGCTTTAAGGATTTTGAGCAAGAAACTCAAGTTGATAGAGTCAAATGCCTTGGAAAGTTTAGTTTTATAATAGCGCAAGTAATTTTTTCTTTATGACAGTAGCTGATGATGAATTCTTAGTCTGTGGTGACACATCTATAATATATCAATGTTAAATGAATGCCATTTGTGTTTTTTAATTAATTTACCCATTTTGAGTCTAAGCCTGTTAGCTAACACCTTAATGATTATTTTGATAGAGCAAATAATTAAAGAGATGGGTTTGAAGTCGAAAGGAACCCAAATATTCTCCTTTTAGGGATTAAAATAATGTCTGCATGATTAAATCTAACTAAATGGACAATATATACTTGCATATTGGATAAGCTAATGTGTCTGTTACGATGTAAATGCCAATATATATATACACAGGCAGATATGTTATGCATGCACAGACACACACACACATGCATATATGTGTATATATGACACATACAAATATTACACGGATCTATTTATATCAAGACATAATTTGACTAAAACTATATAATTTATAAATTTAGAAAAAAATAGAAGATAAATTTAAATAATATTTTGAAATTTACTAAATAAATTAGACTTCATGTGCCTAATAAAGGTCCAATAAGGGAATATTTTTTGAAATTAACTAATTACTTCCACTGTAGGCTGGCCCGATTCCAAAATCAGAACCATCTACTCCTCAAGAGATGGTTACCGTACTGGAAGACAACACAACGTAGGAGTTTAATCAGAAGATGGATGATAATCAGAAGGATTTATTTGAAAAGATGGATGCTATCATTACTCTGCCGACCCAGCAGTCGTAGAGAACTAGAAGGAGCAGGAGAGAAATTTCACCTGTCGGATTTAAAGAAGAGAACTCGCTTGTTTCTGGTCAGAACACAGAAGAAAAAGACTAGTGGGGGCAGTAGTAGGAACTATTGAATGAGCAAGAAGTCTCCCTCTAAGGGGATTCAACTTGGTACCGACCACAATCAGGTCAGTATTATGAAGAATCTTGAGCCATTCATGAAGAATATCCCAAGGAAGGAATATTCAAGGAGGTTTACAATGCCAATGATGCCATCATATAACGAGACTGCCTATCCCAAGTAGCACATGTTTAAATATAAATGGCATATAGATGGTTCTAGGGTGACAGACGTCGGTGTAGATACTTTTTGATTTTCTAAGAGGGTGTCGCTTCGATATGGTTCACTCCGCTCTCGTTGAAATCCATATCTACTTTTTATGTGTTAGCAATGAAATTTCTGAAGTAGTTTAGGCTCCATACCGCTCTACCTTTCTCAATGGCCTAAGGAGTAATTGAAGTAGTTCTTGAATAGGTTTAATTTTGCTGTAATGGAGGTCAACAATCTAAAGGAAAATTTAGCACTCATGGAATGGTCCGTGGCAAACATCTAGAAAAAGACATTTGAAAATGGTTGAAAATGAAGCAGCCAACGACTATGGAGGAATTCCATCGGAACCCCAATTGGTTCTTACGATTGGAAGAAGCAAGTCTAGCAGTCAGATAGATTGATAGTGATCAATCTAAGGAAGTGATGCGGTGAAATGTGGCAATCAAACAATGCGACGAAAGTTCTAGTAACATATCAGTAAATGTTGAAATTCTAATAATCAAAATAGAGAAATCATAAGCGGAATGAAGCCAAAAAGTATCAAAGGAATATGAGATGTGATAAATATACATCATTAAATGATACCTTGGAAAATATATACCTTGCCACGCAAGGCACAAAATGGAATATAAAGCCACCTTGGTAGGTGGCGATTGAGGAAGAGGTGCTTTAGCAAGTACCATTGTTTCCATGAAACTCAAGGACAAAACACGAATGAGTGTTGGCATCTTCAAGACTTTTGAATTGAAAAGAAAGAAAAAGTTACAATAATATGTGAGATATCGGTAGGATGGCAGACAAAATACTACACCTCGAGACTAAATTCCCAAGGAAATCAATCTGGACCTAGCGGAGAGGGGCCCTGGTGAATTGATGGAATAAAAGTTGTAAGTACTATAAGAAGAGGACCTCATCCGGTAGAGAAATTTAGAGGGAAATGGAACGGTATGCGAGCTCATTGAGGCACATACCACAAGAGAGCTACCTTGTGTAGAGGACGGAGCTTTGGCTAAGTAACAAACAATGATAAAATATGACATTGTGTTCAAGAATATGGATTCTAATGGAGTCTAATTGCAAAATTTCGACCTTATGGTGACTTCACGACTGTTATTAGCCTGGCCACTGGACATCAGTCTTAGTGGACATCAGAAGTTCTATAAATATATTGTTAAAAAGACACTGGTAGAGTAGGAAGGATGTCAAGCTTTGCAAATCTTTGATTCAATGATTCACAAGCGAGGCACAAAAACCGATTGTGGGGTTAGGCGATGGAGATTAAAAGGTGGTACATGTTCAAAAATTTGTCATAATGGATGAATATTCGGCAAACAACACATTTTTGAGTCGACTGGCCTTAACTTGTTTTAGAATAGCATTGTGTTCTTAGTGCTTCATGATGAAATTCCCTATGGAGAACAAGGTTGGTTCAGTAAGAGGAGACCATAGTATAGGTAGGGAATGTTATGTTGCTAAATTAAGAGCAGCAAAGTGACAAGATAAAGGCAAGAATGTAGATAGGGCTCTTTACATTAATAATTTAGAAGCATAACAATTAAAGCACAAGCCCTAGCTTGAGAACCATAGCAGGTTCGTTAAGTCTATTGATCATAGCAAGAAGTCAGAGGAAGTATGGGCGATGCCGGTTGAGCTAACGATTAGTGTTTCAATCGATATGTAAAATCCTACACGGGCTCTTAAGATCGGATTCCATCTCAGCGCAGGATTAAGGAAGGAATTGTTTAGTTGTCTATGAGAAAAATTGAATGTGTTTGCTTGGACACATTTAGATATGAGCGGGATATCACCACAAATATCATGCCACATATTAAACGTAGACTCGAAGTTTCCACCCGTGAAGCAAAAAAGGCATAGTTTGGCGATCCGCTGCCTTGAATGAAGAAGTGGATAAGATGAAATTAAATGATTTTATTCATGATGCTTTATACCATGGATTGGTGCCAAACGCTGTGTTTTTCAAAAAGTCAAACAGAAAGTGGGGGACATGTATTGATTATTTTGACCTGAATAAAGTATGCCTAAAGGATTCCTATGATCAATCCGTTGGTAGACATAACTATGTGCCATAGTTTCTCTCTCTTATTGACGTTTATTCTAGTTATAACAAGATGCTGATGCATATGCCGGATCAAGAACATTCCAGCTTTATAACATATTTGAGACCATGTTATTATCAAGTAATACCATTCAGTTTGAAGCATACTAGAGGTTAGTGAATTCTATGTTTAGAAAACAAATCGAATGAATAGTGGAAGTGTATATAGGTAATAATCTCAAAAGCCACAACTATCGAGGAATCACATAGATGACCTTTCTAAGATGTTCGAGATATTATAGGAGTACGAAGTGAAGTTGAATCCATAAAAATGCTCTTTTGGAGTCGCATATGGGAAATTTTTAGGATTTATCATGAATTCAAGAGGTACTGAGGCTAACCTAGAGCAGATTAACACCTTGAGGAATATGTGTGCAAGATGGAGAAGAGGAGGACAATGCGGTTGTACTTCCTAACTGAAAATTGTTTGCGGATGGATTGTCGAATGAACATAGTTCAAGTACAGGAGTAGTACTTAAAACTTTAGAAGGATGATCAATCTGTTATGCACAGGGATTGGAATTTCCAACAACTAACAATGAGGCCAACTACAAGGCGTTGATAGCAGGGCGAACATTAGAAAATGAACTGAGAATAAAGATGTTGCAGATATTTTGCAACATAACTAATTTTTGATAACGTTATTCCAAAAATTTAATTAGATAAATTAAATAGAATAATGATGATAAGGAGCTTGAAATTTGAGTAAATTATATAGGGCCATGCTTATGAACAAAGTAAATATGCTTACATTGGTTTATTGGTTAATTAAACTGCACATAAGCATATTAGTAAATTAGCCAATTTATCGCACATAGCTATTACTTCTCATTTTTGTCCCTTTAGGTTTCATTTCATATGATCACAAATACACTTCCAAAACCTAAGCCAAAGATGGCCATTACCAAGGAAGGAAATAGAGGGATTTTAATCAAAAGATAAGATCAAATCCAGGAAGGATTAAGATAATCAAGTCCTAAGTTCCTTATCAAGTTTAAGGTGAATACAAATCTTCTACCATCTGTATTTTTGTTCTATGACTATATAGTTTTGGATTTATGATTTAAATTCGTTTTTGTGATATAATGGATGATGATATGTTTGAGTTATATTATGATGATTTGTTTCAATTCATGAGCATATGAATTACACGGTTTTGACATGAAACCAAGAATATATGGCTTCAGATTGCCATGGAGAGTTTTTATTTAACTAAAACATGATTTTAGTGACGGGTTTTAATTTTTATAATTTTCCAAGCTATGATAATTTTATTATGAATTTTTGATAAAAAATATGATATAATTGGGTTTAAAATCTATTTCGAGAGTTAAAGGACAAAATTAGGTCTAAAATTTTGATATGTTTGATTATAGGATGAAATTGAAATTCTGTGATTTTTGGAGATTTTTTCTAATTAATTTACCAAGGATTTATTTTGAAAGACGAATTTTTTTGAAATAATTGGTTTTAGTATATGGAAAGACTAAAACGTTGCATCTTAATGATTTTAATTTGTTATAATTACGACTGTTATAAAGGTAAAGTATTTGAAAAAATTTTATGACAATCAATCGATAGTTTACAAATAGGCAAGTTGTTAGAAAGTAATTACTAAAAGTTGCTATAATTCAGCCTTTAATCAGATAAAGGTGTTCCGCCTCTGTTGGAAAGTACTTTTCGACTCCAATGACTTCGCCTCGTGCGAGTCGAAACCCACATAATCGAAATCACCATAGTCAAAACCAATACACTGATATCACTTAGATGGTATGTAGTGGATTGGAAGGAAGGAAGAAGCCTTGGTGTTGAATGGGTAACTTCCATTGGGGTCGAAACCCTTCTTTGTTTTCATAAATAAATATTCTTGACTAGTTTTACCTAATGCTTTCACACAGTCGAAAATATGCTTTTGAAATTGTTTTATAATTAACTTTCGGAGAAGATTGTCATGTTGTGTTAAAGTATTTACTTTCGAAGGGGTAATTTTTCCTTCAAATAACTGCTTTTGAAGGGGTGGGTTCCGACCTAGTCGAGACCTTGCCACTACTCTACCTTTCGACTGTATTGACTAGTATTGCTTGCGAAAGGTTACCCTTATTTTACCTTAAGAAAAGCTTTTTTCCTAATTGCTTTTGAATGGGTTGAGGGTTTCAAAGGTGACAGATTCAAAAAGTGTTCCAACTCTATCCTTCAAAGTTTTGTTTTAAGAAGTCGAAAGGGGTTTCCACTATGTTCTCCAAAGTTTTGTTTTAAAGATTTTGCTTTTGTCTAAGATGGTTCCGAAACCATCAATTTTTCCCCAAATTATTTTTATTGGTTTCAAAAGAGATACTTTTGTATATAACCATTGTGACCCAAATGATGTTTTAAAGAGTAAAACCAATGCTTTTGAAAATGGTACTTTCACTTGTTTCAAAGGTATATATTTTAAATGATGATTCGATACCATCGAAAGGCAACATAGGTTTCAAAAGAGAATGTTTATTAAGGGCTTCGAAAGATATGTGTTCAATGTTTTGAAAAGAGGTCTTTGCTTTCGAAAGAGGCTATCCAGAGGTTTCGTAAGAGATGTTTTTATGGTTTTAAAACATAAACCCAATCTCGAATTTAAAGTAGTCACCATGGCAATAAACAAAGATTTTGAAATATTATTCACAATGTTATTAACACATAACTTTATTTTGGAGAAAGGACAGAGTAACTAGTTAGGTAGATCCAGTAGTGAATATAACTTAACAGATGTTCAACTTTTAATTAAAGATATTGGCAGGGGCAATATGATTATAATAAGCTCATGAAAAACTGTATGATATTGGTAGGGGCCAATAGATTCATAGTCAGCATATGAAAACTATAATCTAGTACTGGCAAAGGGCAGTAGGTTTGTAATCAACCCATGAAAACTATATATGGATTAAGATATTGACTATTAGTCAGTAGGTTCCTAGTTAGCCTATGAAAATAAGAGAAAAGATATTGGAGTTACCAATAGACTCTTAGTGATCCCATGAAAACTATGAAACTAGACAGATAGTCCATAAACATTTAACATGTCAATATTTGAGACAGATAGTTAGAATGAATGTGAATGGGTAATCCATATTTGATTTACATATTTTGCATATCATCGTAATGTTTTGAAATACTATGTTTCAACCATTATGGATGCAGGAGCATAATATATGGTTTTATAAATGTGTTAAGATACTATTGAGGGGAAAACCCTTTCCGCTAAGCGGCGTGGTCTCACTAGATATCCAAATGGTTTGAGATGGTAAATTATTATTCATACCAGGCTTTATTTCCGACTCGAAGTTTTCGTTTTCCTCTTAACCTCTTTGTTACTCAATTGACTTTAAGTAGGTTGAGAGATAAGGTTTTCTGGTGTTCTGTTAGACAAATAAAGCTTTTGAAGACTTGCAGGAGGCAAGCTTGTTATTAGAGTTCTTTTATTTCTGTTGTATGTTTGTTTGTAAAGGCAAAACTGTTTTAGTGTCTTATTATATTCTCCAATCATCTAAGGGGACATCTTGTATGTCGCACTTGGCATAGTTTTTAATAATAATATGTTATCTGAACGTGGTCTGCCAATTGGAATTATGTAATTAATTTGGAATGCTTTGAAACGGGATGTGGAGTTTATTTGCAATTTAATTTTTTTCCATATTTTTATATTTTTGTGTATCAGTGGATCTAATACCACCATATTTGGTTGCCAATAATTAATAAATATGAATGGCTGCAACATCCGTAGCTGTTAGTTTTGGGGCTCCAAGTAGGGGGATGCTACAAGTTGGTATTAGAGCATAGGTTTATGAAACTTTAAAAGAAACTTAAACCTAAAAGTTTTTTTTAGAAATAATCCATTGAATCAGATAATAAGATTGAGGTTTGGGTTAGCTCTATAGTAACGTACTTGTATTTTCTATATATATATATATATATATATATATATGTACGTACTTATCCCCCGCTCTCTTAAATCATTCTTCTGTTTCTTACCAAGGCTCGTATGCAGATTTACGAGGAAAAAGATATGGAACCAAGAAACAGAAGAGGACATCTCGGTGGAGGAAGCACCACAACTAATGGAAATGCTCGACCACTAGATAAAAGTGGGTCTGAATGACAGACAAAAGTGAAAGTTTGCCTCTAGACAGTTGCAAGGGTCAGCTCTACAATGGTGGAATTGTTCACTGCCGAAGTTCCGGAAGAGCAGTTGACTGGGCTGATTTTAAAACAAGATTTGGGTAGTAGTTTGTATCTGAATTTTCTAAGTCAAAACCGATGAGGAAGTTTATGGATCAAGAGCAGGGAGAGATGTCGATTGTTGAGTATGCCTCTAAGTTTGAGAAACCATCCCAGTATGGAAAAAAATATTATAGACACTGACATCAGAAGAAATGAGAGATTCAATCGGGGATTGAGGCCCGAGCTTGCTAGAGTGACCATGACAAATGTCTCTGATCCTTGTCATGTGGTGGTAGAGATGGTTATTCTCCATGATGAAATGCTTGCTAATTGTGCTAGGGAAAAGCTAGTGGAAACTCAGGGTTCTCAAGGGAAAAGAGGAAGTTCTTTATGAAGAAGGGAGCCTAGAAGGGAGATACTGCTAAGAAGTCAAAAGCTAAGGTAGTGTGCTATAAGTGTGACAAGAAGGATCACTTTGCTAATGAGTGCCGACCAGGAAATGGGAAGAAAGCTACTGGTAAAAAGATTGTGAAGTGCTTTAACTATGATCAAGTCTGGCATTACAAGAATCAGTGTTTAGAGCAAGTTAGGGAGGACAAATGAAAAGCCTTTGCTATAGGACCAACTAGGCATACTACAGTTGATAAAAGAAGGATTGAGATGGGATGTACGTTTTTGATTCAAAATATAACAGTTAGGGAACTTTTTGATACAGATGCATCACATTCATTTATATCTTAGTGATTGGTTGATAAATTATGTTTAGAACCCACCTACCTGTTACTTCCTTAAGGATTACGAATCCAATAGAAGGGTATGCAACTCTAGAATTGAGATGTGACCAGATAGAACATGATTTGTTAGGTCATAAGTTTACATGCAGTTTGTATGTTATTGATTTAGTAGATTTCAAAATCATTTTGTGTATGGATTGGTTGGGTAGGTATGAGGCTAGAATATTTTTCCATAATAAGGAGATATCGCTGAGACATCTTGATAGTCATAAGAAAGTTAAAATCTCAATGGAATATTCTGACCAGAGCGTTAGTGCTTTATTTAACGTTATGGAGGTAGGAAATGAGTTAAGTTAGGTTCAGGTAGCATGAGAGTTTGCAGATGTCTTTGATCCAGTCACTAGACTACTCCCGAAAAGAGCTGCTGAGTTTAGAATAGATCTTATATCAGGAGCTGAACCTATGAGTAGACCATCTAGCAGGATGACACCGACTGAGATGAAGGAGTTGAAGGTGCAGCTAGTGGACCTTGAAGGAAGGAATTTTTATTAGACCAAGCAGCTTGCCTTGGAAAGAGGCCATGGTGTTTGTGAAGAAACTAGATGTGTCGTTAAGGATGTGTATTGACTATTGTAAGATAAACGAAAGGAAATTAAGAATAAGTACCATTTGCCTAGAATAGAGGATCTGTTTGATCAGTTGAGTGGAGCTAGGTTGTTTTCTCAATTGGACTTGGCAATATGTTTCCATCAGTTAAGAGGGGCGGAGGACAGTAATCCTTTGGCAACATTTCAAACTAGATATGTTTCATATAAGTGGTTGGTGATACCATTTGGATTAATGAATGCACCTGGTTTCTTTGTGGATTTGATGGTCGATTTTTCCGAGAGTAGTTGGATAGGTTTGTTTAGTATTTGTAAATAACATTTTAGTATACTCTATGGATGAGAGAGAGCATGAAGATCAACTTAGAGTTTTGCTTGAGAAGCTAAGGCAAAATTAGTTAAAGGCGAAGTTTACCAAGTGTCATTTTTGGAAGAAAGAGTTTAAATTTCTTGGTCCCATAGTTTCAGAGAAAGGATTGTCAGTCGATCCAGATAAGATCAAAGCCATGAATAGTTGAAAGAGGCTAGAGACGGCGACTGAAATTAGGAGTTCTCTTAGACTTGCTAGCTACTAACGAAGATTCATTAAGGATTTATCGCGGATAGCAACATCTTTAACCAAGCTTACCAGAAAGGAGGTGTTTGGTCTGACAAATGTGAAGAAGCATTCCTTAAATTATAGCATCTGTTGGCCAATGCACCAGTTTTAGTAGTTCCAAATGAAAACCAAGTGTTGATCGTATATACTGATGCATATGGAACATGATTATGAGCAGTATTGATGCAGAATGATAAAGTGATTGCCTATGCATCTAGGCAGCTTAGACTGCCTGAAGTTAGATATCCTACTTATGATTTGGAGTTGGCTGCTATGATCTTATCACTGAAGATTGGAGACATTATCTCTTAGGGGAGAGCTTTGAGCTTTTTACTGATCATAAGTCATTAAGATACTTATTCTCTCAGAAGGATTTAAATATGAGACAACAGAGGTGGCTAGAGTTTTGGGCTGCTTATGATTTTAGTATAGAGTATACACCAGGAAAATGTAATAATGTAGCGGATGCTCTTAGCAAAAGATATCAGAATGCGGTGTTATCTATGTTGGAAGAGTGGAAGGATTTAGAATCTTTGGCCGATTGTGGTGTGCAGTTAAGGTCGACCGTTAGGTCTAGTCCAAATACTTCCACGTTGTCCTGTTTGGAAGTTCGACCAATTTTGATCGAGAGAATTACTTCTAAGCAGAAAGAGGATCCATTGTTAGCTGAGAAAATTAGAAGACATGAGTTTGGAACCGAGATCGATGATCTAAAGGACTTTAGCCCTGACCAGAGAGCATAGTTGAGAAAAAGGACGGTTGTGTATTCCGAATGTGGAGGACTTGAGAAAGGAAGTTCATGGAGAATGTTATCGGTCCAAGTTTACGATTCATCTTCGGAGAACCAAGATGTATCAAGAAATGAAGAGGAGCTTCTATTGGGAAGGCACGAAGAAAGATGTTGGCCTGTGGGTTAGGCGGTGTGTGAACTGTCAATAACTGAAGGCCGAATATCAAAACAAAAGACAAATGGATTGCTTCAACCTTTAGATATTCCAGTTTGGAAATGGGATTTGATATCTATGGATTTTGTAGACGGGTTGCTAAGGTCAAATAGAGGTATTGAAAGTATATGGGTTATAGGACAGCATGTCCAAGAGTGCTTATTTTATTTTAATTAAGTCAACCAGAATGACACTTATTTTAGCTAAATTTTTCTTGAAGAACCTAGTTTGACTCCATGGAGTGCATAGTAGTATCGTCAGCGACAAAGATGCATTGTTCACTAGTGAATTCTGGAAGAATCTACAGGAAGTGATGGGTACCAAGCTCATTATGAGTATTTCATATCACCTCAGATGGATGGGCGGATGAAGAGAGTCAATAAGGTACTCAAAGATTTATTGAGAGCTTGTGCGTTAGAGTTTGGTGGATCTTGGGGGATCACCTACATTTGTTTGAGTTTTCCCATAATAATAGTTATCAGACTAGTATATAAATGGCGCCATTTGAATGTATGAAAGACCATGAAAATTTAATGTTGAATATAGATTTGAAATACATGGTATTTGATGTGCATATATACGACATAATATGTACGTTGTTTGGTCTTGAGCTTGCATGTATAGTTTGGATGTGAATATATATGTACTTGTATGTAAATTTGCCTTAAACTTGACAAAGAGTCTAAAAGTTCTATGGGTGTGATAAAGTTTGGACCTATATATGTGTTTTTGGTTTGTGACATGAATGGTTTTCCATAGACAAGATTTTGTAAGAGGATGCTAAGAAAGTTAGCATCCCTGTATGGTTTGGCGACTTGGAATCGTTGTGTAAATATTGGGTTATTTAGTTTTAAATCAAAATCATTTTTAACTTCAAACTTTATTTTATAAAATACTTACTTTATGGTTGTAAAAGTAAGCAAGCTTTCCAAAGGGTAAGATTTCAATAAAACTTAGAAAATAATTTTAATCTGTGGTATCCATAACGATAATCGCTATGGATGTAGTTTTTAAAAGAAATTTCAACTTCTTACAAACTTGAGTTTCTATAAATAAGTAAACCTTAGAAATATTTTTCTAAACTTTAAAATGATGTTTAAGACAGTTAATTAAGTATTTATTCACTGATTAGTAAATAATTAAGTTGGGCAATTAATAATTAATTAATTATTAAACAAGGTATATTAATTATAATTAAGTGGAGATTAATTCCTAATCATTATCTTTTAAAAGTGAGAATAATTTTAATTAATCTTTGAATAAGAAAGATTAGTTTTTAATTAATTATGATTTAAGTACATGATTTATTTTTAATTAATTATTAATTAAGTGTAGGGCTAATTATTAATTAATTATTAAGTAAGTGTTCTAATTATAATTAATTAAGGGTTTAATTTATAAATAAATTATTTATTAAATGTTAATTATTTCTTAATTAATAATTAAGTTGAATTAAGACTTAATTATGTTTTTAAAAAGATTTAACTTGTAATTAATTATTTAAAAAGATGTTTAAGTTCTTAATTACTTTGTTTTCCAAGGATCAATTTGTTTAAAGGCTACTTTCTTTTACAAAGAATAGTTTTGAACACAATGTAGTCTATTTCGATACCACTGTGTAATAATCCAAATGTGATTAAGCTATACTAAACTCGACTTCTTTTAGCAGAATAAATCCACGTTCTGCTATTACCCTATTGTATAATTATGTGGACATATGTTAGTGGAATAATCTCCGTTCGGCGATAACTAAACTTAGTATATTATTTGGACATCTACTTAGCATGAAAAACCACCATCCTGCTATTATGTTGCTTGGATATGTATCTATTAGTTGGTTTGTATTTACATGTTATTCCTTGATTTGCTGGATTTTATTTACATATATGTTGACTTATGTAAATAACAGTTATGTGACCTGGAAGAAAAATTTAAATAAATGATAACTTGATTTAATACCATTACGGTCACCAAGCCTCCTTTTATAATTTTAAAATCATGGTTTTAAATTGACTTTAATTCTACATCAATTTAAAGTCAAATGTTGAATGATTTTGTAAGATGTCCAATTATTTTAATAAAAGTATTTACAGAACATATTTTGTAAATAATATTTTATAAAGTATTTATTTAAAGGAGATTTACAAATGACAATTAGTAAATAATATTTTATAAAAATATTTTTATAAACCTATTATAAAGAGATTTATAGAAGAAGTTTTATAAATGACTTGTGGATATTTATAAAAGAGTTTTATAAATGATTTTTGTATATTTATAAAAGAGTTTTATAAATGGGTTTAGGTTAAGCAAATGGAGATTACATAAATGGAAATGATTTATAAAAAAGGATTTATTTTATTTATAAAAAAGAATTTGAGATTGGATTTCCCTTAACTGACCTTCTTAAGTATGGTGGTGTGGAACTTTCATTCCTTGCTTAACAACGAAGGAATAATGTTTAGGGTTGTTCTTATCTCTAATTTAAATAACATTTGTTTGATCCTTTTGATATGATTTTGAAATAAGAAATCTTCCACAAATGTTTTGTGAATATATTTATGTCAGTGAGATAAGTATATGAATGTTTAAATAAACGGTTTGAAATGAGATTTAATAAATGAAAACATATTTTGAGGCTTAGTGGTTGCTATAAGAAATTAAATCCCTAGGTTTTTTGTTTATGTATTTGATAGTTAAATAACCAACTATACAAATCTTGTCCAGATTAACTCAAGGAGTATGTTGTGTCAATTTGAGTTTCCCAATGAGGACTCGAATATTTGTATATTTCCAAAAAACCAGAAATAAGTTAGCCAGAAATTATCGCTTAGTTGGGTGACCCAGGTATTGGATAAGCATGATTTATTCGAACCACTCCAAACTAAAAACGTTCGTGATAGGTCATTATGAAGTATGCTTTGGAGCTATACTATTCTCCTTGAGGGTGATTCCAAAATGGAAAATAGTAAATGTTGAATGTTTATTCAATCCTAAAACAACTTGTTTGAATGAATGCTGGCATTGCATTTCTGTTTGGAGGGCAGTTTCATCATTCCAAGATGGTCCACTAGGAGGAAAAAGATAATTATGGCCTCTCAAATTCACACCACCTTGGAATTGCAAAAGCATGATAGGCTGCAAGGCTGTGTGGGTTGCACCACTAGGGTAGGATCATCCGAAGATCTAATGTCGATATCTCTATGTATGCTTTAGGCCCGTTTTTGGCTATTGATCACAGACAAGGGGCGATCATATTCGGACTATCTAGTAAGGGGTAGGCTGGTCTTCTCATGCTGGCTTGAATAGTGTCTGATCTCATTGTACATTTTATCTAAAGGTCTACAAATTTTTGGAAGGTTGTTCTTTACCTTACCAATTGTTGAAATCTCCAATAAGCGCCTTCGGTTTTTTATTTAATGCAAATTATTGATGTCATGTACACACATCCTAGCTACTTGGTTGTTAAATAGTTTAAACCTTAGACATTATGACAATATCGTTGTATTTTTATATAAAATGTTTTGGTTATCGTAAGGCAAAATTCCGTTCGTGTTTATATGTGGCGTGGTCTTACGAGATACCGTTGATTTTAAGGGATTTTATATGTTATAATGAAATCATTTATGATTTGAGTTTCTCGTGCTGGTTTCAACAGACTGACCCGGGCGTTGTTTTCTTATACTGTTTGGGTCAAACAAAGCATGTTTTCAGATTAGCTTTGGATGCTTTGTAGTTCATGGAACGAGCTGGATGCCTAAGACGTACTTCTGTATTTTTTTATTTTCCGTCGTTTGTTATTATTGTTGATATCAGCAATTGTAAGGGCAAGTTGTTATAACTGTCCAAGTTGATAATATTTTAGTTGAATCTGATATTTTATGAATATTAAAGTTCTCTCTTTTTGTAAAGAACTAATTTATATATTATATGTTACTTGTCATGTTTTTGTGAAATTCTGTTCCATGTTTTCTTTCTTCCACCTTTAATGAGCTGTCTTTCCAGCACTTAGATGCTTGGCACACGAATACCATGGATGTATTAGTATCGACTTTTGAAAATCGAAAAGGCAGGTTGTTACTTTTGGTATCAGAGCGCAAGGTCAAGTGAGAACCTTGGATTTATGTGGCAAACTCATTAAGGGATAAGGTGAAGGAATGCCTTATTATGAATTTGAGTGTATTGTATATTAGAGTGCGTATTTGTTAATAATATAAAAATGTTTTATATTGTGTTAATTGGTCTGTTGAGTGGCTTATAGATTCCGGTCAGTATGAGTAGCTAACTTTATTGATAGGGACCCTTAAACAGTTGAAAAAGACCATACGACATAGTATAATTTTAAAATTGGTAAATGAAATAACTTTACCTCGGAATATATTTTATATACACAAAAGTGATTTTCAAAAATAGTATAATATTTTTGAGATGCTTGTTGAATAGGAAATAATAATATGCCATTATTATCAATTAGGATTTGATTTATTCACTCTCATCCAGTTTGAGCATTGACTGTTGTTGAGTGTTATAGGTAGTTTCCCTTTTAAATCATGGGTTGGGTATATAGAAAATTGGAAAACATTGAAACAAACACCTTGTGAATTAAGTTTCACAATTTGATTATAAGGCATTCGATGTTAATGTTGGGTTAAAATTAATTCAATAAAAGAGGTCTATTAAGAGGAAAGTTAGAATATTAGGTATGACTTTATATAAGAAAATAAATTTACAAAATTGATTTATAAGAGGTGACTTATAAATAAAAAGAATTGACTTAAATCTTGGTGTTTTTCAAAAATGGTCTTCAAGGTTTTGGAAAGTAATAATAGTATTATTTGAAAGTATTTTGATTTAAATATAAAGACATTTAGGAATGAGACTTTTAAGTAATAAAATAATATTTTTTTGGATTGGTTTGGGTAATGAATCTCGATTTCTTTTGTGATAATTGGAATAATTTTCTAAGTGATGATCGGATGATTGCCTAGGAGTGTTGTAGGGCACCTAGTAAATTATGCTCTTTATCATTGTATGATCGGAACAACTTCAAATCCAAATGAACCAAAGCTAGTTAGCTATCGATATATATGTTGTTTAAACTATTTGTTGGAAATACGTAATGAATTGTCTCAAAAAGGGAGTTTTGGAATAACAGAGGTATTTCTAAGTTCGAGCGACCCAAAAATAACTTAAAATGTGAAAGAATAGTGTTCGGATGGTAAACACTTCACTTGAGTATTACCTTCTAGGTAAAGAGTGCATGATCCTATTTGGAAGTACCTAGTTCCTTAGTATCATTTGCAGTTACTCGAGCTATATGTATATTTTCTATGGATAAAATACAAGGTATTATTTCAAAAGATTTTTGAAATGAAGCCTGGGTATTTGGCTCCTAAGTTATCAGGATGTAATGGGATCTTGATTTAAAATGGTTAATAAATGAAGTTTTAAAATTAAATTAATTTAATAAGCAGGTTTAATAAATTTGGTTTTATTAAATAATGTCTGTTGGATTTTAACGTTTAGGAGGTTAAATAAAATTTAATGTTATTGGGCCTGCTAATAAACATCTTTATGCTAGAGGTGTCCAAGAAAAAGTAAACTTTAGGTCGGAGTTTGGATATCAGCATCCTACTGTTCTTAGCAATTTACCAAACCTAATAGTAAAGAGGTTGAACTGGTCGACTCACTTTTAAAGGCCCAAAAATATTTAGGCCTACTTCTGAATATTTAAAAGTGAAAAGAATTAAAAATCAGATGTTTTGTGTAAATATACTCTTAGGATATAAGAGGGTATTATCAATGGTAATAAATTTAGATAATTTTATGAAAGGTTTAATAAATAAACTGTATCATTTAGAAATGTTTGAACCTAAGTTGAAACTGTTATGAAATGATTTCATAAATATTTGTGGGAAGGTAAGAAGGAAAATGGGTAAAAAGGAACCTTTATATGAGTACGTAGGTTATACATAGATTATTTCCCTTTCTCATATGATTCTCGATCCAAGATTCGAGTACATGACTTGAGGCGTTTTCCCCCATCCCAAATATGTGTTTATCACTTGATTCTTGACGATGAGCACTTGATGAGGGTTCTGGATAGGAAACCAAAGTTTTATATCATAATATATGACTATGTAAGGAGAATGAAGGTTTCTAATCAAAAACTGATCGGTGTCCACACTAGTAAATCGGGTAGGCGATAGTAGATTGGAAATAAAGCTATATATTTGAATAATGATCGAATCAGATTTGTATATGGATGATCTATGAATATCATGCAGACTTATTAATAACATTAGGAATCCATATGGTGAAATTTTGGGGATGAAATTCTTTGAAGAGGGAAGAATGTAACGACCTGGGATTTTATCGCTTTGATTTATGAATATTTAATTAATTTAAAATATTCAAATAATAGTTTTAATAACTAAAAATACCTCTTTTTTATTTTATAACTAAATAGTGGTTAAGTTATTTTCAAGGTATGTTTAAAAAAATAATTAGCTAAAAGAAAATTAGAAAATATGACCGTAAAGCTTTTTCAAAAATCCTGACTTTTGATCATCAAAAGGTTGTTAAAAAGGTTGTAAACACCTTAATATATCTATGTACACACTTATATAAGTAAGAAGTTCTTAATTAAGTGTGTAAAAGCATAATGTTTACTTATGATAAGAAATCGATGTGACGATTTTCATAAGATTTAAATAAAAATATAAATTATGGAATGTCATACATTATTTCACATCTTAGTACACTTAGGGACTTTGCATGGTGGGTAAAAGAATTAACCCATCGGTATGAAGTGTAAAGGAGGGAGGATGCGGTTGAAGTGGTGATGTGTTCAAAATTTAAGGGAGTATAAGTACTTAAGGGGCAATTTTGTAATTTTCTTAATAAATCTTATAAAAACTAATTCATTTCCTCTCTCTCCTTCTTCAATTCATTTTCTTTTGTTCAAAACCCTCATCTTCTTTTTTAAATTTTTCAAAAGCTTATTAACAACTTCCATATTTTTAAATTTTTTTAAAAACTTCACCATTTTCTCTTTAAAATCTCTTAAACTTATTTAAACACTTCTCTCTTCCTTCCTATGCCCCTTCATATTCAAAACAAGTACAAAAATCTCTCAAACCCACCATGGATGAGCCAAACCACTCTAGGCCGAGCCCATCTAGTCTTTAGGTCGTCAAAAATTAAGCCTTTTGCTAAGAGGATCCGAGATCTTGGCTCTTTTCAATAGTTCTAGTCGATTTAATTAAGTTTTGTTGAGTAAATTTTACATTTTTGTCGAGTTTTTAACTTTATATTATAGCTAGTTTAATGTTGAATCTTGGTTGGAAATTCATGATATTTGATGTGTATATATACGAGATTATATGTATGTTGTTCGATCATGAGCTTGTAGGTATAGTTTGGATGTGAATTTACATGTGCTTTTATGTAAATTTGCCTTAGACTTGATAAAAATCCCAAAAGTGTTATGTGTGTGATAAAGTTTGGGTCTTTGTGTGTGTGTTTGGATTGTGATATGAATGGTATGCTATGGACAAGATTTTGCAAGAGGATGCTAAGAAAGTTAGCACCTTTGTATGGTTTAGTGACTTAGAATCCTTGTGTAAATATTGGGTCATTTAGTTTTAAAATCATTTTTAAGTTCAAACTTTGTATTAGTTTTACAACATACTTACTTTATGGTTGTAAAAGAAAGCAATCTTTTCAAAGGGTAAGATTTTAAAAGAAATCTTGAAAATAATTTCAAGTTATGGATGTAGTTTTTTGAAAAAAGTTCTACTTCTTACAAACTTGAATTTTTATATAAAGCAAAGCTTAAAAATGTTTTTCTAAACTAAATAATGATTTTTAAGATAGTTAATTAAGTATTTATTAATTAATAAATAATTAGTTATGTTAGGTAATTAATTATTAATTAAGTATTAAACAAGCTTTATTAATTATAATTAGGTGGTGATTAATTACCAATTAATTATCTTTTAAAAGCGAGATTAATTTTAGTTAATCTTTGATTAAGTAAGATTAAATTTTAATTAATTATGAATTAAATATACAATTTATTTTAATTAATTATTAATTAAGTATATGGTTAATTGTTAATTAACTATTAAGTAAGTGTTCGATTATTCTAATTATAAACTATTAAGGGTTTAATTTATAAATAATTTATTTATTAAAGGTTAATTATTTCTTAATTAATAATTAAGTTAGGTTAGGACTTAATTAATGTTTAATTATGTTTTTATAAAGGATTTAATTTGTAATTAATTATTTAAAAAGAGGTTTAAGTTCTTAATTGCTTTGTCTTCCAAGGATCAATTTGTTTCACGACAACTTTCCTTTATAAAGAATAGTTTTGAACACAAAAGATTCTATTGTTAACATAATTAAGTAACCATACAAGTGTGATTAGGTTATACTAAACTTGACATTTGTTTAACAGAATAAATCTCAATTCTGCTATAACGCAATTGTTTAACTACGTGGACCTCTATTAGTAGAATAAATCTCGTTCTACTATTGTTAAACTTAATAGATTGTTTGGACATCTATTGAGCAGGAAAAATCACAATCTCACTATTATGTTGCTTGGATATGTATCTACCAGTTGGTTTGTATTGATATTTTATTCTCTGATTTGGTTATGGATTTTATTTACATATATCTTAGCTTATGTAAAAACTGTTATGTGACTTGGAAGACAAATTTAAATAAATGGTAACTTGATTTAGTACCATTATGGTCACTAAGCCTCGTTTCAAATTTGTAAAATTATGGTTTTTAAATTGACTTTAATTCTATATCAGTTTAAGGTTAAGTGTTTTGCATGAATTTGTATGATGTCTAATTTTTTTAATAAAGGTATTTACAAATGATATTTTGTATATAATATTTTATAAAGGATTCATTTAAAGGAGATTTACAAATGATAGTTTGTAAATAGTATTTTATAAGAAGATTTTTATAAAGGTGTTATAAAGAAATATTTATAGAAAAATTTTTGTAAATCAGTTTTTGATGTTAAATAAAGAGTTCCATAAATGATTATTGGATATTTGTAAAAGAGTTTTACAAATGGATTTAGAATTAAGAAAAAGGAGATTTCTAAATGGAAATGATTTATTAAATGGATTTATTGAAGAAATTTATAAAAAAAGAATTTGAGATTGAAATTTTCCTTAATCGACCTTCTTAATTATGGTGGCATGGAACTTTCTTTCCATTTTTAACACCGAAGGATGGTGTTATTCTTATATCTAATTTAAATAAAATTTGTTTGATCACTTTAATATGATAATAAGAAATCTTTCATTAATATTTTGTGAATACAGTTCTGTCAGTGAGATAAGTATATGAATATTTTGATAAATGTTTGAAAAGAGATTTGTTAAATGAAAACTTATTTTAAGGCTTAGTGGTTATTATGGATGAATAAATCTCTAGATTTTGTTTGTTTGTGTATTTGATAGTTAAATAATCAACTATCAAATCTTGTCATGTTTAACTCAGAAAGTATGTTGTGTATATTCAGTTCTCCGATGAGGACTCAAATACTTGTTGCATACTTGGAAAAAACCAGAATTGAGTTAGCTGAAAATTGCCACTTAGTTGGGAGACCCCGATTTTGGATAAGTCTGATTTATCTGAACCACTTCAAACTAATAATGTTCATGATGAATCGTAATGAAGTATGTTATGGAGCTATACTATTCTCCCTAAGGATGATTTCAAAATGGAAGATATTAAATGCTGAATGTTTGTTGGATCCTGGAACAAGTTGTATGGTTGAATGCTGGCATTTATTTTCGCTTGGAGGGCAGTGTTAGCATTTTAAGATGGTCTGCTAAAAGGAAAAAGGTAATTGTAGCCTCTTATAGCCTCACATCCTAGGAATGGAAAAAAAAGGATAGGCCATAAGGCTATGTGGGTCGCATCCATCAGGGTATGATCATCCTAAGATTTATTGTCGATATCTCTATGTATGTTTTGGAGCCCTTTTTGCTTGTTGATCACAACCAAGGGGTGGTCATATTCGATACTATCCAGTAAGAGGCAGGCAAGTCTTGTCATGCCGATGTCGAAAAGTTTTCGATCTCACTGTACATTTTATCTAAAGGTATATAGATTTTCAGAAGGTTGTCCCTTACCTTGCCATTTGTTGAATGTACATTCTCCATTATGTGCCATCGATTTCTGATTGTATAGCTATTATTGCTGTCATGTACACGAATCAGAGCTACTTTGTTATTAAAATTTTAAATTTTAGACATTATGATAATATCACTGGATTTCAATATAAAATATTTTGTTTATCGTAAGGTAAAAACCCGTCCATGTTTATGTGCGGCGTAGAATTACGAGATATTTTTGATTTTAAAGAATTTAAGAAGTTACAATAGAATTCCTTGTGATTTGACTTTTTATGCTAGTTATACCAGACTGGCCCGGTTCATTTTTTTTCTTATAATGCTTGGGTCAGATCGAGCATGTTTCTAGATTAGCTTTGGATGCTTTGGAGTTTAGGTGAAGAGCTAGATGCCCAAGATGTACTTTCTTACTTTCTTTTATTTTTCCCTGTTTGTTATTGTCGTAGATATCGGCAATTGTAAGGGCATATTGTGTTATAACTGCCCAAGCTAATAATAGGTTAGTGTACTCTACTATTGTATGAAAATTAAAGTTCCTTCTTCCACCCCTTATAATCTGCCTTTCCAACACTTGGATGCTCGATACAAGAATAACGTGGATGCATTAATGTAGACTACTGAGGATCAAAAAGATGAGTTGTAATAGGATACTTAAAGATAAGTCTCCAATGCCACTGTTTCTCAGATATATGAACTGGTCTACGGTTAGGATATTCCCGACTAAGCTTGCGGCCTAGCGGGAGACACTTGGCCGAGGATAAGCGAGGATAGTCATTGAAAGATAAAATTAAAAACGACCAGATTCCTCCGGTCCAGGATCGGGATCAGAAGGGTATAACTGGACTATGGGCAATCATGTGATTTTGCTCACATAATTAATCACCGACTAATGCCTGGAAATAGGCAAGGTCGGGGAATGATGCTTGGATTTTGGCATTTGGAACTACCAGTCCCGAAAACATGACTCGTCATGTGATCGAAGAACATAGAGGTTATTGTTTCACTTAGGGCTTAACATGATACGTTTTGCCAATGTTTAATAATGTGAACCTGTGTATTGCACCAATCACGCCCTGTTATCAGTGGGATTGGAAATGTTAGGATGCTTTCAAACTTCTGATAGGGAACAACTCGGAACTTAAATTATTGGTAATTCGTAAGTGGTTAATGGAAACTTGACTATAAATAAACAAGAATAACCTTGGAGTCAGTTAAATTATAGTTTAGTTTAGCCAAACGGAACACTTCGGTAGCTATAGATAGGCCTATGTAACGATATATAACTGAAGCAATTGCAGGAGACTTATTTATATGCATAGAGTTGTAGTAAACAAAAGCATTGTTAGGAAACAAACATATATAATATGGATAAATTTCAGTAAGGGCGATTATATTATATATGCAAGCAGTATACAGGCATCATCAAACACAATCTTCTTTCAACCAAGTTTTCCACTCAAATGCACCATTCAAATACTTTGCTCGTTTTGTAAATAACATAATCATCAAAATTTATGCAATCACATCTTCCCATCTTACCCCAACTTAATTCATACCTTCTCTCCATTTTCCAACACCAAAAAGCGCAAAAATATTTGACATAGAGAGCCACACCGCGCACACACTAAAAAAAAACGATTCTACTTCATAGTAGTTAAACGCAATGGACCCAATCATCCAAAACATATCACCTCATACATTTGAATTCCCATACAAATCATCAATTTTTCGTACAAGTCTCTGAATACATCCCAGTTTGCGCTTAAGATGATACAAACACCCTAGATGTAATTTAACGCAGAAAAAGTATAGAACTAATGAAATAAAAGTACAAACAGCAGAAAAGAATTTTTTTAATAGTGGTTCGGCAAATATTATGATCCACATCCACTTTGATCTTTGTTATTTGATAGATTCTCTTTGTAATACAACGATTATTACTAAAATTCGACCACAATCCAGTAGATCTTGGATTTGGGAATGATTAGAGTATTTTGGAAAGAAGAAGATAGAAGAGAAATCAAGTGCCAAAAAGTCCAAAAAAAAAAGTCATCTCCAAGTTGCGGGTAGCTTGCTATTTATAGGGGAACCGTCTAGCAGAACCGGAGGTCTACGAGATATGAAGTCCAGATCCAAGTCTAAGTATCCAGGAGTGAGCTTTGAGGCTTATACTTCAAAAACCACTCGGCACCAATAGGTTTTTGTAAGTAAGACTTTTCCTCTAATTGGCTTTCTGTCTTTGATCCGTTGTGTTGCAGACACTTTTTCTTGAATATTGTGTTGTTTTTTATAGGTTAATATTGCTTTATTCATATTTGTTTTATTTCTTTTTTTCCAGAAAATCCTTAGCGTTGCTCATTTGTTATTTGAGAAAAGCACTTTGTGGCAATCACCTGCTTTAGGCACAAGTGGTTTTGGAGGTCCATGGTTGAGTTACTTTATATTATGATTATTTTGATGTTTCTAAAGTCCTTGAATCGTTTCTTCATCGTTTGTTTTGTTGGTCCAATTTGCTTGGTTAAGACTGTTTATTGAAACTTGAAAATTTTGGTGATAATTTATAACATTCTCCACCGACATAAAACATTAAATAAAATTTCATCCAACCCCAACTACGCCCATAGCTCTCTTCGCCGACACACTCTATATAAAGCCTACTCCATCAACCCACTTCCACCACCATCATCACTCCACTACCACACACTACTGTTATACGCTTACACCACAAATCAATGGCTCGCTTCTCCGCTCTCGTCCTCGCTGCGTTCCTCGTTGCATTCCTACTTGTCGCAACGCCCCGGGTCGAAAGTGCAGTTTCCTGCGGAACGGTGGCATCGTCCATATCGCCATGCATCAACTACCTGACCAAAAACGGACCCCTCGGCGGCTGCTGCGCCGGCGTCAAGGGACTGGTTGCATCCGCTGCGACCACTGCTGACCGACGTACAGCTTGCAGCTGCCTTAAGTCTGTTGCAGTCAGGCTCAAGGGTTTGAACTACGGCAAAGCGGCCAGCCTTCCAAGAACCTGTGGCGTCAAAGTTCCTTTCGCTATCAGCCTTTCCACCGACTGTTCCAGGTTTGCATTAACAATTCAGGATTCGTTTTCTTCCTCTTAAGTTTCACGTATTGATTTGAATCATGTGTCGGTTTTTCGAATTTCAGGGTGTCTTAAGAATGATTGATTTCGGAAGCTGGAAGAGTGGTTGTAGATGAGAATAAAGGATGTTTGAGTCTATTCTTATTGTTGTAGTTGCTGCTTCTCGTAAATTTGTGTTGTCGGCACCCAATGTTAGTTGCGGTGTTACGAATTTCAACACTATATATATGTATTGTGTGTGTGTCGGTGCTCCTCTCTTACTCTTTTGTTGGATTGATCTTTCTTTCCATACCTCAGTTACTTATTAGCCGAATTATCAAGTGATTTCATGTTAAAACGTTTACTTGGTTTTAAATTCTTTTAGCTGAAACTAAGTTTTAAAAAAAAAATCTATGGTTTTAATCACAACAGAGCAACATAAATAATATGAACAGTTTCCTTCTATTCGTATACCTCATCATTATATTTGTCATTATCTAAATATATTTGAATCCCGGCTCACTGTTTAAAAAATTATTGTTTATAACTAGCTTTTCGTACCACTAGGAAATATAGTGAATCATTACGAGTATGGCTTAGAATCTTTAGATATCTTAATTAAAAGTACAGAATGTTAAAGCTAGTACCATTTATGGAAAACGCAATAGATTACTGCACGAGCGTAAAAATGTGTCGTTTACTTGCACAATTCAAAAAAACTTTTATAGGCCAAAAATATCTATTGGAAATAGACTTAGCGGAGATCGTCCAAAAGAAGTTTCTTTTGTAATATCCAAATACGAGATGTAGATAGGTATATATCTTTTACGTTTTCATTCATTTTACCATCTGTAAGCATGAAACATACATTGAATATTAACCATCTTCCTACGCGTAAAGGAGATATCACTAGGATATTTGTATAAATGCATTCATCCAGTAGGGACAGGAGACCTGATAAGTCTAATTTAGGTTAGAAAATTCACACTAAATGGAATAACTATGAACAAGACGAGGAGAGAATTTACTAAAGGAAACGACAATTCATTCATTACTTGTCCATGTTGCATGTTTATCATACCTGGATCCAAATCGCTTGCATTCTACATCACAATAAAAGAAAACAAAAAACAAGTAATTATAACACCTACAAAAATTTGCTTCAATTATTCATCACTTGTAGAAGTCGGGAATAATAAATGAATTTAGGTCCTACTGAAACCATACAACTCCAAATATAGCACTGCCTCTACGTTAATGCGCGACAACTATACATGGTTATCTCTCATTTCATACACTAGAGAAACATACGTTGAAACTTAAATTTGCATGTTACGGCAAACATCCTTTACTCTACTACACTCTTACCGTTCATCCTACTGAAACCACACAACTCCAAATATAGCAGTAGTGGAAGCACTTTTCATAGCAAACAGTAAAAGTATATCAGAATTACAGTTTCAAGGATGTTCATGTATATGAAGTTTCAACTGACGAATTAGCAGCAGCCACATGAGTATTAGAATTTGATGCCATTTGATGATTTTGAGTATTTGATGTATTACAGAAATATTAGAGTTGATTTTTACTGAGAGCAAAATAATGATAAAACAACGTGTACATTGACACATCTGATTGTACTTATAATTTAACGTATTGGGCTTTTGGGCCTTGACCACTTCTTCATTCTTGTATACTCGAACCGCTGCTGTTATGTTATACTTGATATATTTGACTCAGCTGTTCATTTCACTCTTATCTCAATACTACCCTTCAAACCGATCTAGGGTGTGCGATTTCTAGGGTTCTTCAAATTTCTCTAATATGTTGGTAGCGAGTTTAAAATTTCTTCGTAATATGATGGAATTTAACTCTTCTTTTTTTTAATCTTCAGTTTAATTCATGTTTTTGAGCTTGCGAAATATAGGGTTTTACTAATAGAATTTGTAACTGATGAAACAGGTGATAGAAGAACGAAAATTAAAGAAATGATTTTATTCAAAATGATTTGATACAAAAAGTGTTCTAGTGATACAATGCAATTCTTCTTTATGTACATGATACACTGATTATATATACAGTCATATTGGACTTTAGTGGATAGGCCCAAAAGCACTTCTGTTGTCTTTGTATTATCTTCAGTGTTGTGGACCGTTGGATGATCTTTTGATTGTTATGATCTTCTCTTCAGAAAATAAAATAAGGCCTCGGTAAAATGTTTCCTTCGTATCTTCAATTGTTCCCCTCAAAACGGAGCTGCTAAGGTTAGAGTTTGATGACGATCTACAGTATCCATGTCTATTTTCAATTCGAAAGTAGAAAAATTATCAAAATATCCTCAATACAACTTTATTCGACACTTTAGCTTCCTTGAATTCCTTCAATCTGAGTTGCAACGTTGACACTTGAGTTGAGTATTTGAGCGCCAGTGTGTATATAGTAGAAAATAATTGGTCTCAGCTCAGATCTTATAGATCTTTGTAGACTTACTTAGATCTGCCTCCTTATTGAGTGATTTGTTTTCAACATGCTTTACTTGAAGGTCAGACCTGAATTTTATGAAGTTCTTTGTGGTTAGAGCTTTAGTGAGTGTGTCTGCTCTCTAGTAAGTGGCAGGTATGTGGTTGATTTGCAGATGCCCTTTTTGAACTTGTTCGCAAACAGAAAATATGTCGATTTCAATATATTTAGTTCTGTAATGAAGTATTGGATTGGCAGTCATAGATACTGCACTCTGATTATCACACACCAGCATTGGTTTTGCTTTATTCTTTATCTTTAGTTCTTCCAGTATAGATTGTAAACACATTATTTCTACTGTAGCATTAGCTATGCTTCTGTACTCTGCCTTCGTGCTAGATCTGGATATTGTATTTTGTTTCTTTGAGCACCACGATATTAAGTTGTTTCCAATGTATATGCAGTATCCACTGACAGATTTCCTGTCGTCTGGATCTGTGGCCCAATCTGCATCTGAAAATCCAGTTATGTTTAAGTTGTTGCATGCTTTGAACGACATGTCATAGTCTAGAGTTCTTTTGGGATATCTAAGTGTTCTTTTCACTGCTTTTCAGTGTTCATCCAGAGGGTTCTGCATAAATTGAGACACTTTGTTAGCACTATACATAATATCTGGTCGTGTTATAGTATTAATGCTCCTACAACACTTTCGTATTGTTTGATATTATGAATGGCTTCTCCCCTGTTTTTAGATAATTGATGATTGATGACCATGGGAGTTGGCTGTGGATTTGCACCATCCATTTTTGTTTTGGCAAGTAGTTCCTAAATATATTTTTTCTAACATAGCATTATTTCTGAATTTCCTTTACTCAACACTTCTATTCATAGGAAATAGTTGATGTCCCACGGATCTTAAATTGAAAATTCTTTGTTCAAGTAATTGATGACATTGTTGATTTCATCATTGTTATTTCCTGTAACAACCAAGTCATCAACATATATGAGTATATAAACAGTTAATGAATCATTAACCTTAACAAATAATGAATTGTCTGATTCGGTAGACTGAAATTTCATATCTGATAGTACTGCTTCCAGTCTGTCAAACCAGATCCTTGGAGCTTGTTTAAGTCCATATATGGCTTTATTCATTTTGCACACACAGTTTTCCTGCTTGATATATCCTGGTGGTTGTTTCATGTATACATCTTGTAAAGTGCCATTTAGAAATGCATTATTGATATCTAATTTCCTCATACACCACCCTTTGTGTAGAGCAATAATAAGAATAATTCTTATAGTGGCTGATTTGATTACTGGAGAAAATGTCTCCTTAAAATCAAATCCATATTGCTATGTATATCCTTTGGCAACAATTCTTGCCTTGTATCTATGTATTATACCATCAGGATTCTTCTTTATCCTGTATGTCCACTTGCATCCAACTATGTTTTTGTCATCTGGAGGACATACAAGATTCCATGTATTGTTTTTTATGAGAGCCTTGTACTCTTCATTCATAGCTGCTGCCCAGTTTTTGTCTTTTGCAGCTTGTTCATATGTTTTTGGCTCATGTGGGATTATGCTTGCACTATATATCTTAGGCTTGAAGATGCCACTTTTAGCCCTAGTAATCATGGGATGACTGGGCCTTGTATGTGTTTCAGTATGAGGTGAGCACTCTTCATTTACTTGATTTGACATACTTCCGGTGTTGCTTTGATGAATAGCTTCTTCTGTCTGATTCTTTTCACTTTCTGTTTGAGCAGGAGAGTGAATGGCATGAATAGGATCACCTGTCCACTCAGATCTATGTTGATTAGATATAGTGGATTGAGTGCAGTGATCTCTAGTAGACCTCACTTCTTCATTCTGAGTCTCATTTTCAGAATAAATTGGTAAGTCGGGTATTGAAAATTTTGGATTATATACTTTACTTGTGGTTTTTATTTGTAAATTATTATAGGGAAAGATATTTTCATTAAATACAACATGCCTACTAATAAAGATTCTTCCATTTTCATCTAAACACTTGCAGCCTTTCTGATTAATAGCATATCCAAGAAAGGTGCAAGGTTTAGATCTAAAATTTAGTTTATTAGTATTGTAGGGTCTTAAATAAGGAAAACATAGACATCAAAGGTTTTCAAGCTATGATAGTCAGGTTTTACCCCATATAGTTTTTCTATTGGACTTATTCCACTGATTACCTTTGTTGGTAATCTATTGATGAGATATACAGCAGTATTAAAGGCCTCAGGCCAAAATTTTAGTGGTAATGATGCATGAGCTAATAAAGCAAGTCCAGTCTCAACTATATGTCTATGCTTTCTTTCTACTAACCCATTCTGTTCATAAGTGTGTGGATATATAGTTCTATGCACTATAGCTTTCCCTTTAAAATAACTACTGAGAGCTTTGAATTTAGCCCCCTATCTGATTGAAGTACTTTAACTTGATTACCAGTTTGCTTTTGAGCCATGACTATAAAGTTTATAACAACATTATAGGCTTCAGATTTATCTTTTAAAAAAAATAAATCCATATGTGTCTAGTGTGTGCATCAACAAAAGAAATATAATACTTATATCCAAAGTCTGAGCATATGGCTGATGGCCGCCATAAGTCTATGGCAATTAAGTTTAAAGATTTTGAGTAAATTGTTGAAGAGTCATTAAATGTCAACTTATGACTTTTGCCCATTTGGCAATATGTACAAATATATGGTAATGAGATATTATCAAAAGATATTCAATTTTCATTAAGAACCTGCTTTACAACTTTCACACTTGGGTGCCCAAGTTTGTAATGCCATACATCAAATACACTTTTGGAGTCTTGCTCCACACACAAGTTACATGACTTCTGATGATATGAGAACACATTATTATTGACTGATTTGAATTTATACAGTCTTTTTTCAGCATCACCCTGTAACAAAATGTCCTTTGTCAGTATGTCTCTAATTAAACAGTATTTAGGATAAAATTCAAAATAAACTTTATTATCATTGGCAAATTGGGATACACTGATAAGGTTTTTCTTTATTTTTGGTACTCTTAATAAATTATGTAAGAACGGTTGTTTCTTCCCTTTAATATAAGCATTACCAGTATGAGTAATCTTGATACACTTACCATTCCCCATACAAATTGACTATTTACCTTTATACTCTCTGTTGCCAAGATTCAAGTTATCAAGATTATTTGTAATATGATTTATTGCACCAGAGTCTGGGTACCAGCAGTCATCCTGAATGCTTTCTGGCTTTGTTGTGTCATTGGAAATGTGATTCTTATGACAATTTTTTTGTGTTTCTAAATTAGCTTGAGCCATATTAGCATTGGGATTATTACTCCTTTGACCACTGTTTTGATTTGAGTATCTGAAGTAGCACTTGACTGTTGGTCTGTTGGTATTATTCCATCTGCCTCTTCCTCTATATCTGTTAGAATATCCTCCTTATTGTGTACTTTGGTCTGGCTTGTTATTGCTTTGGCCTTTGTTCTTGGAATGAGTAGTATAATTGATGGTGAAATCAAAATCTTGTGGTTTCTTATTGTCAATTCTGTCCTTATGAGCAAGTAATATGGAGTAAACATCATCAATAAATGGCAACTCCTTTTGAGATGCAATGACAGCAACTACTGATTCATAATCATCACTTAACCCATTTAGAATGGTTAGAATTTGCTCAGAGTTTGATATCTTGTGATTTGCAGCCTCTAAAAGATCACAAGTTGTTTTAACTTTGAAAAGATTCTCTCTCATGGTATTGTTATCTTTCCTCATACTGTGCAGTTGTTTCTTATGATACATTACCTTGGCAGCAGATTGTGTGTTGAACACTTTTTCAATTGTTAACCATATATCATTTGCTGTCTTGCATCCAATAACATGAGATAGTAAATTTGTATTTATTGATTATAATAGCTAAGAACAAATGAGTCTGTCTTGTTTATGAATATTTGGAAGGAATTGGAATGGTTCCAAGAATGTGACCTTCAAGTCCATATCCTTGGATGCAGTATCAATTTGTAGTTTCTAGAGAAGATAATTATCTTCACTCAAGTGCACGGTTACGAGATTGTTTTGAGGACTAACTACAGTGTTGACAAGATTTTCAACAGTAGTTCTAGATTGATGATTATTGCTCACATTGGCAGATGTGGCAGAGTTTGTATCATCAGTCATGATGATTTCAAATTATATACAAACAAAGCAATATTAAACAAGGCTAATGAAGAAAATAAATCAAAGACAAAACTCAAGAAATAGAGGACAAGAATTACTCACAACTAGGTTTGATGCAATCGCAAGACTTAAATGATGATTCACTTTCTTTTCCTTCGTCTTTTAATCTGATTAGTCTTAATGGAAGGCACTTTCTTTAGTTTTGCGATGATTCTTGATTTCTTTAACTGTTTTCTGAGATTTGCTTGATTGATTTTCTTAAATATTTTGTGATAAAAGCCTAGGCAGTCGAGTTCTTTGAACTGGGGCGTGGCACTTGATTTTCTCAATCAAATCTACCCACGCAGATGATGAAACACTGCCTTCTGATGAGTGGAGATTACTCAGAGGATGAATCTTTTCTAATGAGTCAAATTAATCGTGTGGTTTGGCTGTTAAGCCTTGTTTGGCTCTGATACCATAATAGAATTTGTAATTGATGAAACAGTTGATAGAAGGATGTAAATTGAAGAAATGATTTTATTCAAAATGATTTGATACAAAAAGTGTTCTAATGATACAATGCAATTCTTCTTTCTGTACATGATATACTGATTATATATACAGTCATATTGGGTTTTAGTGGATAGGCCCAAAATCGCTTATGTTGCCTTTGTATCCGTCTTCAGTGTTATGGACCGTTGGATGATCTTCTGATTATTATGATCTTCTCTTCAGTAAATAAAATAAGGTCTGAGTAAAATGTTTTACAAATTCCTTGCTCGACTACTGCTGCTTTTAGATTTCTTCATGATATGATGAAATTTGGCTTCCGTTTTCTACGATCTTCACCTCAATAGACGATCTGAGCTTGCGACATCCAGTGATTTGCAAATTTATAGTTTGCTCTCTGCTGCTTTCAAGTTTGTTCATGCGTTGATGAGGTTTGGGTTCTGCCATCTTCAATCTTTAGCTCCTTCTTCAATCCGATGAAGGTTTTGGCTGAAAGCGGCTTGGTAAGTAGCACGCTTTGATTGATTTGCAATTTTCCTTTAATAACTTGCTCTCATACAAAGTATAAATCAATTCCTATATGTTTTGTTCTTAAGTGAAGTACTGGATTAGCTGACGTGACACAACATTTAGGTTTTCACACCATATAGTTGGATTTATTTTTGCATCTGACTTTAATTCATTGAGTAGAGATTGAATCCACATGATTTCTTTCGTAGCACTTTCCATGATCCTATATTCTACCTCTATGATTGATCTAGACATAGTAGCTTTTTTATTTGAACACCATTAAACTGGATTGTCAGCAATGTAAATGCAATAACCTGTGGTATACCTTCTATCATCAGGATCTGTAGCCCAATCTATATATGCATATCTTGTTATGTTGAGATTTTTACATGCTTTTAGCTTTAATCCATGATCTGTAGGTCCTTTTAGATATTTCAATATTCTTTTAACTGCTTTGCAGTGTTCATCCTTTGGATCATGCATAAATTGACACACTTAGTTAACACTGAAGGAAATTTCTGACATTGTTGTGGTTACATATTGTAATTCACAACAATTTTTCTATATTTTTTATCATTAATATTGGTCCTCTCCTGTTTTTTGATAGAAGTTAATTTGTTATCATTGGTGTAGGCATTGGATTTGCACCATCCATCTTTGCAGTATTTCTGTGATGTATTTTTCTTGACTCAAGAAGATTTCTGAGCTTGACTTTCTTCTGACTTTTACGCCCAAAAAACAATTTAGCGTTTTGAGGTCTTTGGTGGAAAACTGCTTGTTGAAATATTGAAGAAGATTGTTGATTTTTGCATCATTGTTACCTTTAATAATCAAGTCATCAACATATATTAAAATATACATAGTTGATACATTATCACATTTAATAAATAGGAAATTATATAATTTGCCAGACTGAAAACTTAAACTTGTCAATGTTGTTTTCAGTTTGTCAAACCAAACTCTAGGAGCTTGCTTAAGCCCATAAATAGCTTTATTTATTCTACACACATATTTTCTGTCTTGTATGTAGCCTGGTGGTTGCTCCATATATACCTCTTCCTACAAATCGCTATTTAAAAATTCTTTACTTACATCCAGATGTCTGATATTCCAGTTTTATGTAATACTATAGTAAGAATAGTTTTGATTATTGTCGGCTTCACAATTGGAGAGAAGGTTTTATTAAAGTCAAAACCATGTTGTTGAGTATAGCCTTTACCCACAAGTCTTGCTTTATATCTTGCAATTGTTCCATCTATATTTTTCTTCAATTTGTATGACCATCTACATCTTATAACATTTTTATGTTCTGGTTGATGACCTAAACTCCATGTCTTATTTCTTATATGTGCATGGTATTTTTCATCCATAGCTTTCTTCCAGTTTGAATCTTTTCCGCTTGAATAATTTTTTCGGTTCATCTGATGCAATAGTTACAATGTTAATTTTTGGTTTAAATATTCCACTCTTTGATATTGTAAATATGTGTTACCCAATTTGAAATGTGAATTGCCTTATGCCTGTTTTGTTGTGTTATCTCTTGAATGCTCTTGTTGTATGCCCGAGTGTTCCTTATTATTGCTTTGAACTCTGCCTTGTTTTGACTAGTTGTATATGCAGGAGTATGGCTGAGATGGTCAGGTGGCTCTGCCTGCCATGACCTGATTCACTGAGTACTATGAGTTGTGGATCATAGCCATTTGGATTCTTCTCAACCCATTCTTTATTCCAGTCAGTAGAATACAAAGGTATGGATGGTATTAAACCCTTTGATTGTTAATCTTTTGTGTTGGCTTTATATCTGTAATAGAAAAATGAAACACATACTCATTGAATACTACATGTCTACTCACAGATACATTTTCATTTCTGTCTAAACATTTGTATCCTTTTTTATTTGTTGAATATCCTAAAAAGGTACAAAGAGTTGATCTAGAATTTAATTTATATCTACTCCGAGGTCTTAAGCAAGGAAAGCACAAGCATCCAAAAGTTCTTAAACTTCGATAATCTGGTTTTACATTGAATAATTTCTCAAGTGGACATTTATTTTTCAAAACTTTGGTTGGCAGTCTATTAATTAAATACACTGCTGTATTGAATGAGTCTGGCCAAAATTTTAAAGGAATAGATGCTTGTGCTAAAAGTATAAGACTTGACTCCACTATGTCATGTTTTCTTTCTACTAATCCATTCTGCTCGAATGTATATAGACATGTAATTCTATAAACTATTCCTTTCTTTTGAAAGAAATTACTGAGTGGTTTATACTAAGTACCACCATCAGTTCGGATGAATTTAACCTGATGGTCAGTTTGTTTTTCTACTTGAGTAATAAAGTCACCACTACTTTACATATATTAGACTTTGCTCTAAGAAAAATCCAGTTGTATCTAGCTTAGGCATAAAGAAATGATGTATAATATTTGAAATCACAATCTGAACCGATAGGTGTTGGACCCTATAAATCAGTAGCAATCATTTCAAGTGGTTTACCATACTTAGTCTGTGAGTCAGAGAAAGTAAGTTTATGACTTTTACCCATTTCACTATATGTACAAACATATGGTAAACAAAATATTTTTAAATGGAATTTTATTTTCAACTAAAACCTACTTCAGAACATTTGCATTAGGATGACCTAATTCATAATGCCATAAATCGAGCAAATTTCTATTTCTTTCTGTAATTTCAGGAAGATTGCAACTATTTCTTCAGAATTCCATAAATTAACAAGATTGAACTTGTAAAGTCTCTTCACAGCATCACCCTGTAAAAGAATGTCTCCACTTACAAACATAGAATTCAAAATATACATTAATGCCACTTGCAAATTATGACACGTTCGTAAGATTTTTCTTTATTTGTGATGCCCTTAATAAATTACTGAGATATATTTGTCTTTCACCTTCGATGCAAGCAATTCCAGTATGTGTGATTTTAACTGGCTCACCATTGCCCATGTGTATGGACCGATTACCTTTATATTCTTTGTTGCCAAGATTTAAGTTGTTTAAATTGCTTATTGTGTGATTTGTGGTTCTAGAGTCCGGATACCAACTTTCATGTTGTATGTCTTCTGGCTTTGTTATCAAGTGACATTCCTGACTTATCTGATTGGATATTTGACCCTTGCTATACTTGCAACATATTTGCACTTGGGTTATTATTTCTTTAACTGTTTGAGTTTTGGTTTGGTGTGAATGAAGCATTGAATCTAAAGTAGCATCTAGGTTCTATATGTCCAATCTTTTCACAAATTTGACACTTAGGTCTATTGCTATAGCTCCACTTTCCTCTGCCTCTTGACCTATTAGATTGACCACTTCTTTAATAATACTGATCTGGTTTGTTGTAGTTTTGATTTTTGCTTCTTGAATTAACCACATAATTTTTTAATAGTTCCGTTTCTTATGGTTTCCTTTGGTCTATCCTCCCTTAATGTGAAAGTAGCATAGAATGCACATGTTGCATTGATGGTAGGGTTTTCTTAGATGAAATAACCGTAACCACTTACTCATATTCTTCATTTAGACCACTTAAAATTGTTTATATCTGCTTTGCCTCAGATATTTTGTGTCGTGCAGCTTCTTGTAGATCACATATTGTCTTGATCTTTGGTTAGTACTCTCTCATTGATATGTTATCCTTTCTGATATTTTGTACTTGCCTTTTATAATGTACTAGTGAGTGACCCGTGCTACGCACACGGGGTGTTGTGAAGCTTATAAATGTGGAGGTTCTACTATGTAATGTTTTTTTTTCTTGTTATTTCTTCCTTTTATTGGCTGTATGTGGAAAGTAATTGTATATCTATTATTGGAACTTCATTTTGCTTTTATTTTGGAAGAACACGTTGAGATGTCTTGAAGTAGGATGATAAATTATGTCCTTCTCTTTTTCATTTTAAACGTAGGATAATGGGTATGGTAAAAGTTTGATAATTTTTGTATGTATAAGAAATAATTAACAACCACCGTTAGATAATTGCAAGTAACTGCATGCATTTAACATTTTAGGACAATGGGTATGGAAAGTTTGATAACTTTTGTATGTATAAGAAATAATCAACAATTACCGTCAGATAATTGCAAGTAACTGTATGCATGTAATATTTTACCGACCAACTGGTAAAAATTATATGTATTTAGTAAATGGTCCAAATTTATTAATTTAAGAAACTAAAAATTATTTATATTGTAATAGTTAAATTCGTAAGCACTAAGTTGTTTATCAATATGAACATTTTTACTTAACTATAATGCCATCACTTTTAATCTACAGACATCCTTACACACAGTTTCAACATAATTCAATTGTCCTTTTTTTCTTCATAAATATATGTTGTGCATTTTTTCACATATGAAAATCGTGCATATCACATTTAGAAGAAGATTTTGCATTCATAGATATTGTTTTTATGGATCCGTATCATTTTATTCGAGATGTAATATTTTTATTTTAGGATGTAATTTAAATGCAGTTTCTAGTTCTTGTTCTAAACTACTGAGGCTCTACTTGATAATTTGATTGTACCGTGTATGAGGGGTTTTCATCATACTGGTTTTGACTATCAATGAGAGGTTCAGTTTTGAAAGGTTATTACAAACGATTTTGTAACATATGAAACTATACTTGAGAGTTTTATTTCATAAGTTATGTAGATCATATTGAAATTATACCTAAGCCCAAAATACATGTTATACTAAAAATAAAAAAAAAGTAAGTTTCTAAGACCAAAGGTTAGATTTTTTTTTTTTACCATAAACTCATAATAATTTTTTATTTATTGTAAGAGTGATACTTTATTCAAAAAGAACACTCATTTTAAAGTTTCAATTATTCGAATCGAAGGCCTCTAGAACTTACGTCTAAAGCGTCATGCAATTAATTAGTTGAGTTAGAGATCCTTGACTAAATCCATAATAAACTATATCTTAAAAGAAAATAAATCAAATTAAATAACGTCAATCTCAATTTGAATTTAAAATATTCCAATTGAGATAAGTATTGTTAAAAATTAGTATTAACAACTTTCTTATTTTTGTTTTTGAAAAATTCATGTATCACCATTAAAATAATATATTTTCAATATTTTTTTAAAGTAGAAAATATAAAATAAAAATTATATGTTTAGTTTTAAATATTTGAAACAATAATTTTAACGATGGCAAAGTTTGAAGAAAATATGGGAAACCAAAAAAATCACTGATTTGGTACGTCGAAAGAAACGACCAAAATCGCACTAAATTGTTTTTGACCAATTTATAAAAATTTCAAAACCAGTGTTTTGAGAAATTCTTAAACTTTGGTTTTTTAGACACTTTATAAAAGGAGCTAACCAAAACCCATCAAGTCAAAGCCAACGGAAAAAAAATTAAAAACACCTAAATGAAATAAAATTTATTTATAACTAAAGTGATAATGCACAAAACCAAAAAGAAACTCTAAAATAATTTTTTCACAAACCGATTAAACTATAGGAAATCAAACTATGAAAAATTGTTATTACTATGACAAATAAAAAACTGTTCTCCATCTTCACTATCTGATGATACATGAGTAACATTACTATAATCGAAGAAAAGGGAGATATGATGCGCGACTGGTCAAGATTTAGGTTGTTGAAATAACAAAGCCGATGATATATTTATATGTCCATTGAATAGGTCATTCATCTCATACAGGTGATAAGATTTTTAGCTCAAAATAACTTAACACGGACTTTTTCCATTGTATGGTCAAGTTTTACATTTTGTTTCCATTGTTTCTAATATCAAACATGCTTCTCAGGATATATATTCTAATGTGGAAATTTGTTTCAAGAAAGAAATTGTTTTCTTTTTTATTTTAAAGAACAACCAACTTTCCTTATCCACATCAAGGACAACTTTAAAGTATTAATTGGATGAGATCCAAATATTTTAAATTAAAGAAACACATCGAAAGTCCACAAATAATAATGATTAATTATGAAAACATTATTTGTGAATGTGAAAAATATATATAACAAATAATAAAAATAATTACGAAAATGTTATAAATGTGAAAAAAAAGAATATAGGAAAATCAGCATGAAAAGGTAAATGTACATAGCTTTATTATCTGCAACAAACACTATTTAAATGCTAAATGAGAATTAGCTTTCGAAACTGCTTAGTTCTATATTTTAAGTGATACAATATAATGCTATTTTTTAAGTTATAAAGCTATGTTCATTTAACTTTCCGAACTCCTTACTTCTACATTTTCTTATTAACATTAATCGATAAATCAATTTTTTTCTTGCAATTTGAGCGTTTTTCTCTATCTTTTATTGATTTAGCGAAATAAGTAATTAAAATGAACTTGAGATTTACATAATTTTATGTGGTCTTCGTCCTTAATTTAATTATGAAAGTTCATTGTCCTTTGATTCAATTTTTTTCTAAAAATATATCCTTAAAACTAAAGATCTATATATTCTAATATCAAACACGCTTCTCAAGATATATACAAAGAATTTACAACAGCGACAATTAGTTTAATACTATGTTTTTCTCTTCTTATATTTTATTGACATAATCAGCTGGTATAGAAGGTATAATACGATTAAACGTAGATATAGAGCAAAAATTTCTACTACCATTGTATTCTAAGGATTTACTTTCTAAATTTGCATCCTAACTTTAATTCACATCGAATAACACATACATTTGTCCCCAACAGGCAATAAATTTAATATGCTAAAGCTTAAATAAACGACAACATTACATAATACGTTGCCCAAACACAGTACTCTTTGAGATACATGCTAGCATCTTCAACTGAAGCCACAAATGCGATAAACACTGAACTCCCTTGTCCCAACCTTCAATCAATAGCATCGAAATAATTTTTTAAGACAATCTAACAAATAGACACGTCAAGACCATCACCCTTGTTGCCTTTTCTCCAAATGAGCATTTGCTGCAAAAACAATTTCAAATACTACTTCATCCAATTCCTCATACAGCTTACTTCTAATTTCTCTTTGTATGCATATAACTTTTCCAATTAAGTACAATGATATCAAGCTCTAATGATTTCAACATCTTTGGTTCTTGTTCAGTGGAAGCGCATCTATTAATTCGGTAAAAATCAACAACAAAGCAAGTAAGACACTTTAGAATTCATGTTTATAGCATTTTTATTGACAAACACAATATCCAATTTCATGTAGTTGTACAGAGAATTCATTGTTATTTATAAAGCTAATGGTTATAGTAGCACTTGATTTAACATATCTAGCAAATATTCTTTTACAAAATTTTCAACCAAGCAAAATCTCTTCCTTATAATTATAGTGATAAGGAGCTCAATATGTGTCTAAAACATTTACAGCTAAAGGCAATTTATAAATCAAGGTTCATGATGTTACTTATCCTAACAATAGTTAAAGTAAAATACTGGATTATAAAGAATGAAACATAAGAATCGAAATATTAGCGAATCAAATTGCATAACAATGGATAATTGATTCTGGAAATGGGACTTTATAGTTAAAGTACAATACTACAATTTGATGACAAAATTAATCTATAGTTAAAGTACAATACTACAATTAAATTACTCAAGGAGTTCAACATTTGCACCACGTCATGAAGATTTGTCTATACTAAGCCTTTGAAAAGATCCAAACTAAGAAATAACCACATAAACAATGATTTACATCAAATTAAAACTGGTTCCATAAAAGCCTTACATTTGAAGAAAATCAATATTTGGCAAATAAAATCACTTCACCAAGTACCAAAATTCAATAACACCACAAAAAATTATACCTGTAAAATTGAATCCTAAACTTAATGAAAATATGTGAGAGAGAGAGAGAGAATCTAATGTTTACAGTTTTGAAATAAACCTATTTGGTTACTACATCCAACCACAGTTTTTTACATCATATACATGTCAAAAATACATTTTTAACTTAACCAATAAGAAAGGAAGTGAATTATGTGTGAATGAACTATTAATTTGTAATAGATGCTCATGTATATTGACGCATCATTTTACTTATGATCTATTTTTCAATAAAGCTGGGAAAGGGCCAAATCCAAAGGAATACCAGTTTGTATGAAGTCCATAATGCTTTATTTACTGAACCTTGATATTACTCAACAAACAAAAATAATTTCTTATTAATATTTACCTTAATAATATCCATTTGTATAGAAACCACTATGTTTTTTTTATTGATTTTTGTATAGAACCTTGGTGTCACCTAACCAAACATTTTTTTGGGTTTCCCTGTACCTTAAAAAAACCCATTTTTTATGACAACATTAAATGTCTTGCTAGAGTATTTGTTTAGCCGTGAAATGCCAATGAAATAGAAAAAAATCTACAACAAAATCAAGCTGACACATAACAAATGTCCAAACTGGATTAAAAAAACTTAATTGGTATTTTTACTCAAATAAGGCTGTTTAGGTGCATATAATGCTCCTTTGATACTATTTGGCATTAAACTCGATAAAAACCACTTTTATTATATCAGCAGTTAATGGACGAAAGTTTGAAGTTGCTTTATCTTTTATCTTTCCTATCTTAATTAAGTTCATAAACTTTGATAAACTTTAAATGTAAGATTAAAAGTAAAATAAAAATTAAATATATCATTATTCATAGCCCAATCTACTATTCCAGCATTTGGTTCTTACAATAGTTCAAAAGATTTCACTACCTCTTCAGAAACATTATTATAGCTCAATCACCTATTCTTTCTCAATAAAAATAAGCCTATTCAAAATAAAGCTTTCAACCACATTTATTTTGAAAAAAAATTTAGCAACCAAACGAATGAATCATGACATAGAAACTGTTGGAAAAAGGATTAGGATAAGGGAAAATAAGTTACCTTCTCCAGTTGGTCTCTTTTTACCTGAACTAATATATGCTTCCATACTCTTAGTTGGAGTGTTGATCCCAACCCGGACTTTAAGCGATTATAAAAACCAAACCTGAGAAACAAAATTGCGATGAGGATAAATCACACAGATCTCATAGCCTTCAGGAGTTGCGATGATGTTGATCCGAGTGCAAGAAATTTAGATGGCTGCATAAAATAACATAGCTGAAATTTGTCTTGATTTTTCACTTTAAGAAGTTTGTAAATGGAGTGTTTGGGGAGTGAGAATAGTGGTTGAATTTGAAACCGTCACCAAAAATTACAAAGGAAAATCATGCAAGTCTAGAAGCAAAAAATCCACTTTTACTACAAAATCTTATGATAGATTCTCCTTTCCAATCAAATAGCAGATAGGTACGATATGTCAGTTGTATTTGTATTTTTCATTTGTTGCTTAAAATCACATATACCCTGCATTAAACATAGATGAAATAAATTGGATTTGATGAGAACTAAATTACTTGCATAAATAAAATATCTGATTTTATATCGTTGAGAATAAATATATATCTTGGAATAAAGATACAGTTTAGGAAACTACTCACATAGCAATATAGCTTCATATTTTCAACCTTAGAGCAATTTTAAAAAAGCCCATATGATCCATGCAGCAGACTGTAATTGTTGTATTTGATAAGGATGGAGAAATGTTATAGATCATGTTAGACTATTTTCACAAGGGATGCAGTGAATATATAGATATATCACTAGCATGGAAAATTCATAACATGGTGGTATTTCTATTCAGTTTAAAAATCCTGGATTTATTAAATATTGAAACACTTTCAAATCCATACATAATATCTACAAATACTTAGCTAGAGTATATCTTTCGACTATCTAATATCTTGTTATCATTAGTCATTCTACCACGGTTTTTTTCCATGGTATTGGATGCTACTAATTTGGCTCATGGAGATATATTATTTCATCATATGCCATCAATATAGCAATATTTGTAAGCAAGAGCAGAACATAAGTACACCTAAAAAAGCATGCTGAGAAAATGATATTCTATTGATCTGCCTAAAAATATATGCAATTGCCAAACGAAGTAAAGTGTATGAAGGAAAATCATATGACAATATTATATATAAAAATTCATTGATAGGAAAATTTGAAACTAACAAAATTATAATAATGAATTGATATTACAAAAGTTTCCTCAAACTCAAACTTGTGTCTGGACATTGCAGAATTGACATTACCGTAAAAATTAATTTGGAAGAGGAATCATAGATTGAATTTTTTTATTTTCAATCTCAGATGCTATAAAGATACACCTTGTGAACGTATTAATTTATTAAAAATACATTTTTAGCACAAATTATGAATTGTGTTCATTGGGTCCCTCCAACAAAAAATAGGTGTCCAACCAATACAAATTCATATTAGAGTTTAGGATTAATGATAATAATAAGAACAACAATAGCAGCTCCTCCTCCTCCTACTACTACTGCTATTATTATTATTATTATTATTATTATGACATACTACATATTCGAAAATATAATAACATGCTCTTTGTCACTCGTAAAACCAACAATTTAATAGGCAATCACATTTAAATATTTGTAGTTGGCAATTAGGGCTAGAGTATAAACTTTATAAAGAGTAAAATTCAACATTGAACATGAAGATAACCTTGAACTCGGAAACAATCTGAAAACAGAACATAAAAACAACAAAATGAGATCAAAAAATAGTAATACCTTAAAAGAATTAATAACTATGAGAGGAAAAGTGATAAACTTGAACGGAATGAGCATTGCGAGGTCGAGGCAATGTTAGAAGCTATGTTGGTGACTGAGCAAAGGTAGTTACCAATAGAAAATTGGGAATTCGGTGCAGTGATATTTTTGGTGGAGATTGGAGAGGAAATGGCAAAGTGGGGGAAGTAACTATTTCTTATTTATTATTAATAACGAAAACAGTAGAGTGGTATTTCATTAGTTTATTATGCTTTGCAAATGAAGATGGCGATTTGGCAAAGATATTGACACATCAGGCTGTGGTTTCTGTTTTCCTATTTAAATTAAATAATAGATTGCATAGATGATTAATCAACACAACTTGTTATAGTAATTTTCATGATTTTCCTTATAGAAAATTTTAAATATTCACCCCAAATAACGTTATTAAAGACCATTCCTATCTTTAGAAATTGATGGTTTAAGTGGATGATAAGCATCAACGTAAGGAATATAATGTGGCTCTATAGCACTCAATGTCACAAGGCAAGGTTAAAGTTGTTAGTCGAATACAGTCACATGAATTCATTAATCGGTTATAATTATAGTGTACAACAATAAAATTTAAGAGAGCCATCCCAACTATAATCACCGATCTTAATTCTTGATCAAAGGATAGTCTTGATTCTACCTTTTTAGTGCAATTACTGAGCACACATTGTTAGGTATGGCTAATGCCTAAGATGAAATCATCACCACAATATCGCTAAGCGATGAAGTTATGGCATAATAATTTTGGCTTGCTAAATAGTAGATGATTCGTGTAAAGTTTGTATAGATTTTTGGGTAAGGGTCTCATAGATTGACCTTGGTAACATGCTCGAATACGATAAATCAATGTTAAATTGTTGAACAAAATTTGGCAGCAACTAAATTTTTATCACGTGAAGAAAAGATATTGCTTAGTGGAAGATGAAGTTGAGTGGAAATAGTATACTACAAACTTATATTTTTCCTTAGTTATTGTGAAACATATAAGAAATGTACATAAGTTTTAAAATGAATTTCAAATGGTTATATCACCAAACATATTACTCATCATTAAAGACAAAGAACAACCTCTCTAGCCTTTTGATCAGAATCATTAAACCTTTTAAATCATTGTTTCATCATGTGTCAACTATGACTTTCTCTCTCAATAGCAAAATTACAAACTAAACTAATGGCTAAACATCAAAAGTAAACCAAACATGATAAACTTTCAAAATTTTAGAAAGAGGGATAATGAGTGGATCCACATAATTTAGATGCATTATAACACAAATTCGTTGAATCATTGCCAACAAAGAAATACCAGGGAAAGCAACTCAGTTGGCGATGTAGTCAAGTACATGTTCTATCTCTTCACTTCTCTCTACAATCTCCAACACTCAAATTCTTCTTAAAATAAGAAATAGTTAATTGCTTTATCATAATAATCTTATAAAACTCCACTTTCTTATACTTGGAAGTTTCGAACTTTCAATGAGTTGAACCTATTCCGGAAATTTATTCAGTAACAAACTCGTGAACGCATTTTTTATTTTTTATCCATGGATAATTAAAACAAAAAAAACACAAAAACACAAAAATCCAAATATTACCTTCTGAAAGCGAAGGTTTAATACCAAAATCAGCATAGACATCAACAAAATCTACGTATGAAACTGTAAATAACATCTACATTGATAAAACAGATCAAGGCGGTGATGCGAATACCTGCGTTAGTATAAGCCCAATTTTTTATTTATGCCAGTGCAATGAAATTTTCAACATGTTGTAGAGGAAATTTAGACGATTGTTGAATCACTCAGTCGAATCCTAGGTCCCTTCAATTATTTAAGAAGATGGTCAAATCTATTATAATGATAGCCATAAGATGCGAGATTGAATTGGAAAAGAAGAAAAGAGTATTCAGGAAACCGGTTATTGAAAACGTTTTTGGGGAAGAACATTAGGTGGTTGTGCAATGGCACGTGGCAGAGAACTACAACGTTGGTTTCTTCGATACAAACACCCGAACCTCACAACATTTTGTTGCATTGCTTTACTGTCTACCAGTAGTGTTAATTGAAACTAGAAAATTTAATATGTTCCGTAGATGTACCGCCATAACATCACTTAGCTTTGCTGTACATCTGGTTTGCCTAATGAAAGAACGGATGAGGGTGTTCATCGATGACCATACTGTGAACAGTAGGGTGTACAAAAATGTAAGGCAAACAGTACAGCCGTTTGGAAAAAAGAAAAGGTTTAACAACATTACCATTTGACTAACCACCATATAATGAGTTCAAATATGATGATAAATAAGAACGTAGCAGTAGAAGTTACGACAGAAAATGATACCAACTTATACCTTACCAAATTTGGAGAAAGGAATCGGCAAGTCTGTGTTGGTAGCCAAGCGATGCAGTTATGAAGGAACCACGATTTTACTGTCTGCCATTGGATAGGAGGGACAGTTATGATGGAGCACTGTATATTGCAATGTAAAACCGTCAAAGTGGAGTACACAATGAATTGTAATTTGTACGCTACGTATACATAAGAAAACATGTTGTGTCTCACAATGTTATTTATAACTGAACGTCCGTCTGTCCGGCTAAATACTGCAATTTGAACCAGGAGCGCTTCTTCCACAGGCAACTAATATAACACAGATTAAGCGTTAGAAATCAAAGTAATACAACAACAGTTTTTAACAACGCAGTCCGCGTAAGTAATTGTATATTTCAATTACTTAACAAACTGTTAAATTTATGTACTTTACAAATAAAAATTGATTGAAACTTATATTTACGTATATAACGAACAGTGTAATCAATTTTCGTAGTGCTATGTACAGTGGTTGCGAGACATCTGCTAACGTTACTATCTATACTGTAAACCTACAGGTTGTCAGAAATTAGCGAAGAGCATGTTCACCATTGTGGATGTTTTACGCATATTATTGAGTTGTCAGAATACACAAATGACAGAGTGTAGGTCAGCACAGTGGTAACGATAATTCCCAACCGCAGGTGCCGGACAAATTATTTTTTGGGTGTAGTTAACTGAACTCATGTGAGTAAATTATTTCATATATGCTTCGTAAACTCGCACATAGATATTTTTCAAACGCTAAAATAGCGTTACCGTCAAGTTAAACTATAACATCAAGTTCATGTATGTGGAGTAAAGTACGGTGCATTTAAACTGGCGTTCAACCAACGGGATGATGCGGAAAAGCACTTTCCCAAAAAGACTTTTTACCCAGATTGGAATTGAGTATCTGTACTGGGCTGATACAGATGGTCGGAGGGGAAATCCCTTACTTTGTTTGATTATACTTTAAGCACCGTACTGTATGATTATCCATCAAGTAATGAGTTCGAATACGATGATGAATAAACACGTAGCAGCAGCGTGCAGGACAGAAATTGAGATGAACTTATATCGTACTAAATATGGAGAAAGGAAGCAGCAAGCCGTTGTTGGTAGCAAAGCGGTGCAATTTTAAAGGAACTACGTTTTTACTGTCTGCAAATGGAGAAGAGGGACAGTTATGACGGAGGAGTGTATATTGCAATGTAAAACCGTCATCGTGGACTAAACAATGGCTTGAAATTTATACAGTACGCTTACAGAAGAACGGCCGCTGCGTCTGACAGGGTTACATATACCTGAACGACCGTCTGTCCACTTAAATACTGCACTTTGGACCGGGAGTGCCTCCTCCACAGGCAACTAATATAACAGACAATAAGTGTTACAAATCAAAGTAAAATAACAACAGTTTGTTACAATGTACGCAGTGTGAGTACTTGTATATTTCAATGACTTGTCAAAGTGTTAAATTTATGTATGTAACATATAATAAGTGATTAAAACTTATAATTACGTACATAAGAAACACTATAATCAAATTAGTTTGGAGTATTATAACTTGAACACATAGCGGCGTGTAAAAAATTACTGGGAAATTTGAAACAAAATGTGATTGGTTATGTGCATGAAATTAAAATGGTGAGTAATTCAGTTGAGTTGAAGCAGCACTTTAAAAGTTAAATAAACAATTCCCATCGGACAGGAAGGAGGTGGAGTAAATACGTGTAGTACACAGTTAATTTAATAGCAGCATGACACGAGTAACATGACGCGATCAATCTGAGCTCGTATTAACCATGTGTGATACTGATTGCACTGTGGAAATAGTGAGAAAAGTAAGTTGCACTTGTTCGTATGTGTCCATATCTGTGTGGTGGTGTCTGTGTGAGTGTATAACTAACATTGCACCGTTGAAAGGAGCTCATATTACGAAGAGGCATTGGAAAATAGGAAATAAATTATGTTTGGAGTATAGAAATCAGTAACAGTAGGAAGAAGTCAATATAACCCATTCATATGAATTTGTGAGGTAAAGTTATGTTGAACAGTAAGTATTGGAGAACAGAAAGGGGTATGAATACAATCAGAGGGAATCAGTGATCAGATAAATACCTTTCCAGGAGTATTAAATATTCGTTACTCAGCAGACAGAGTCATCCCGTTTGAAGACCTGAAAAATAAAGCGGAGATCAAGTTAGCGGGCTGTATATGGTAAGTTGGAAAAGATACCATAGTATAAATCATATTTTGCAGAACTGTAATGACAGACATAATAAGAGGAAATACAGACAGTGAACGGTGAAATGTGAGTAGGAGTGGAAGGCATTGTGTTCCTATTGGTATTTACAGTGGTTGCCACACATATGTTAACAGTACCGTCTACACCGTAAACGTACAGGTTGTCAGAAAGGTACAATGAACATGTTGACCCTTGTGAATGTTAAAAACATATTATCCAGTGGCCATAATATAGAAGTTGCGGAGTGTAGGTCGACAAAGTTGTAACGATAATTCCCAACCGCATGTGTCGTACAATTTTTTTTTCCTACATCTAACTGAGCTCATGTTCATAAATTATTTCATCTATGATTCATATACTCGCAACGTCGCTACTTTTGAAATAGTAGAACGTTGTGTTGGAAGAAAAATGTAAACCCAATGTTATGCTCAACAATTTCAACTGCGAACACATTGGGGAAAAAGTAGGATGACCCTCTAATTGACTTCCATAATGGTGCATTACCACCTACCGTTTCATGTACGCACCCCCATTAGGTGGAAGTAAGAATGCGTTACATTTTACACACGTTCTCTGACATCTTCATATAATGTACAGAGGTAAGACATTGAAATAGATGACATACAGAAGGGGGGGTGGGAGTCTATCAATATGGTTGATAAAACTGTACGGGGTCACAGCTTCGCGTCAACAATCCACGTCAACTAACCATCCACTGAAATTAACATAAAATAGTTGTATAAGGTGGACTGTAGGCAATAGAGGGAAAGTGGTTAACGGACGAATAGGGCACCGTGAAGTAAGTGAGAAGACCAGAAACAGAAGCAGTGTGAAAGGAAAAACATTTGGCGATCCAAACAGTGGATATGTGGTAATTCGTTGCTGGGTTTACATCAAGCCCGAAAATGAAGAAACGAAAGTAAATAAAGTACTGACCTAATTCGGAGCGAAGGTTAAGGCCACCACCCAAGCCGACGTAGCAGGCAATCTTAGCCGTTTGTAGACGGAGAGGAGGTAAGGAGGGAGATGGGGAGTTAGGGTAGATGAGGTGGAGAACCGGGTGTGGGTAGTTGTAAATTGAACTGAACGGGGGCATTGAACTGAACGGTCAGGGTCGATTTAGGGATTTTGTGGGGGAGGGGGGCTGTTACGGTGAGGGTAGAAGAGGAGGGAAGCAAAGATTAAAAATAAGCGGTTCGGTGGGTTGAAAAATTAAGGGGAGGGGAATAAGTTGGGGGAGGAAGACAACAACGGGTACGAATTAGAAGTTAAAGAAGAAAGGGTGTCGTTTGAAAAGGACACATGGCAACATATGACTGCCCTAGTTTCTGCTTTCCTATTTAAGTAATAGATTATTTTGGGCGCTGATTGAGAATTGAAGATCCACTCTATTCTTGACCGTATATCATTGGATGATTTACATCCTACTATTTGTTGTAATAAGTTTGTAGCAATTGACGATAACTTCCATGAACTGATCAGTCTAGCATCTGATACTTTGTATACTCATCATTTCTTATCACCTATTATAAATCTTAGTGGAATAGGTAATGTTTCAAGAACAAAACCTTTAAGTCCATACCCTCAAATGGCTGATTCTATCTGAAACTTCCGAAGTTGATAGTTATCTTCATCAAGATGCAGTGTGATGACTTGGTTTTGAGGCCTAATGACAGCCTTGACAGTTCTTCGGTTGGTGTTGCACTATGATGTAGTGAAGTGGATGAATTTTCAGAAGTGGCCTTCAGCCATAATGGAAAAGAAGCACCAGAAAATGTTGAAGATTCAAATATAGAGGTTTGCAAGAGATGATTTGAATGTAGAAAGCCAAGTACGTTGCCCTCAACATTCAAATGATGATGTTTCTGATGAATTCTTGACATGGCACTTACTTTCCTTTTGTTTTGCGATGATTTTCTTGCCTTCTTGATTCTGTTTTCTGGATTGTCTTCTTAGAATTAGCTTAATCGAGACAAGATGACTTGTTTTAGCCAGAAATTTGATTTTTTTTGGTAGGGCACCGGTCTTCCATATTGCACTTTAATCAAATTCTCTAAAACTCAAGTGATGAATATTCCCTAATGAGTTTATCTAATTATCAAATGATGAAGCTTATCCGATGATAAAAAGATTGATGATTTCAATCTTGTTGTAAAGCTTTGATTCTTTGATATGATCAGTTGATTTGCTGTTAAGCTGATTTAGGGCTCCGATACCATATTAGGATATGTTATTTGATGAATTTGAGTATTTGATGTATTACAAAAATATCGAAGAGAAGGAAATTGATTTTTATTAAGAAAAAAAATGATGATACAATAATGTGTACGTTGATACATCTGATTGTATTTATAATATAACATATTAGGCTTTTTGGACTTGACCACTTCTTCATTCTTGCATACTCGAACCCCTATTGCTATGTTATACTTTGAGATATTTGACTTGGCTGCTCATTACATTCTTATCTCAATAATGAGGAGCGGCTAGAATATTAGATCTGGACATTCTATTTGTCTAGACAGGGCTTGTGCATCAAGGTGAACTTTATCATCCAAAATTTAGACGGTGGTAGATTTAGCATGCACCTTTACACATGCATTATCATATTTAAGGACAACAAGGTTATCTGAGTGTGCATTATCATCATCAAGAACTAAACTAGGCAGAGTGACAGGAGCAGAACCTAGTTGAAACAAAGTAGGAGTAGGAGCATTAGGCAGAGCATTAAAAGCAACTAAAGGAAGTGCACGTAGAGGTGCATGTACAGGCAGATCAAATTGAACATGCAGTAAGGCAATGAAGGGGTGATGGGAGTAGCTGAAGCAAGTTGGAACATCGGCATATTGGCCATTGGCACAACTGGATAGCTAAGCATGCGCTAGCTGATCCAAGAAATGTTTGTTAGAATTATTCAAAGGGGCCCTACACGATTAGATTTGAGAAAATTACAAACAAAAATAAACCTTAAAATTGAGAAGCAATCTCAGATCTCAAAACCCTGGTAAAATAACCTTTCTTCACACATCTTATAATGACCTATATACAAACCTATTTATAGAAGTTTAAATTAATTCTGATAATTGAATAAAAAACTTAAAAAGATCTATGATTGAAACTTCAAAACACACAAAAATAACAAAATTGTCCTGAAAGTTCGACCCTAAAATCTACTAGAAAAACAAATACAATCGACCGATATCAATCGACTTGAAGTGGTTTCGATCGACTAAAAAAGCAAAGCACTCATAATTTGAAAATATCTTAAACTTCAGTCAATTGGTAGCTCCATCATTTAATTAGTAGCTCCACCAGTTGATTGGAAACATTTCCAGTCAAGTGGAAGCTATAGGCGTCTCTCTACCGCTTTTATTCTATTATTCTGCCACGGTTTAACTATAATCAAAGCAAAGCTTCCATATTGAAGATCAGCCGTATTCTCAAGTTAAGAGAAATGTGTAATTTTTTTCACATCGATATTTTCAGTTTGACCTTAGGTATATTAGGCTATAGAAAACTATCGAGTGGGTCATTCCATTGTTATTCAATAACAATCAGTACGTAACCTCTTGGTGCCCCCAGCAGCCATAAGTATTACAGTGCATAACATTTTAAGAGCGTTACGTACTCTAGTCTCAACGGATGTATCGATATCTAGTCTTGATACATCTTGACTAGGATTGTTTAAAATGATATATTTATTTCATTGTGATAAATTACTTATAGTTACAAAACTTTGTAACTGCTATCATGAAACATACCATTATCGATTTTTTTATTAATATACTTTTAGTTAAATTAATTAATTAATATAACACATTATATCAAGTATATAATAGAAAGAAAACACCTTTTATTTTGAAAAAGGTTAGTTATCGAGCTAGATATATGTAACAAGTTATATAATTTCCCCCACGGCATACCCCTAACTCTATCAATCTCCCATTTGCACTTGGGAGGATGAAATCATATTCCAACTTATCCAATCAGTTTCCTCAGAATGAATTGGGTCGGTCCCTAAGTGAATGGGCATACTATTATTTTTCAGTTATCTACCATGTCAATCAACTTTCTCCAACATCGATAAACTACCTTTTTCATGTGAAATAATTCAGAGTATATCTCTAGACTTCTAGTGAGCTCTAAGTTCTGTTGTAAACAATATCGTGATATTGTTATTATATAACAATATTATGAGATTCTCAAAATTTGGAATCATCCTCAGCTCTGTTATAAATTTGTGCATTTATATTTATATATTGCTTTCATTGTGATGCTATTCAAGGCGATGTACTTTGCCCATTTTTTAATCATTCAGAATATCTCATTTGGAACATTTTCAACTTAAAAAATTCTTAATTTTAATTTATTATTGACATACTATACTCAATATCACTTATGAAAGTTTGAGTCCGACCACTTCTTCATAAGGAGTTTGTTGTTTCTATGAACAATTTTCTAGTATTTCACAAATGCACGATAGCACCTCAAAAAACCAGTGATATCAATTTGGATTTGCTATTTGCTTCATGTATCAAATACATAAACACATCATAATATTATTGACAATATATCATGTCTGATTATTCATATTGCCAATGCATAAGGAATCCATCTTATATATTCTGCATTAAAAAATTTAATAAGGCATCCTTGCATATGGTTTGGGAAATTCCTAATATTTTTTATACTTACTATAAAAGACATTATTTACAAATTCAACAACTAAGGAGTATGAAAGTAATTTATTAATATATATATATATATATATATATATGATAGTTGACAATATTATATTGAAAAATCATAATCTTCAGTATATTATAGTGAGTGATATCGACTTATGGAATAATGTATTTTTTTGTAAAATACCCTCGTGATTTAGGTGTCGGACACATCAGAAATCATCGTATATGCATAGTTATGTATGTATTAATTTCTCAAGTCTAGTTAGCATTTCTTAATGTTCCATCTTTAATTATACATTTATATTATATAATTTTATTATTATATAACTTTTATATTTCAAACTATTTATATAATATTTTTATACATAATGTTATATCTTATTTAATTAATTAACATTTTAATTTATTTTATATTAAGATAATATAACATTTATATTAAATATTTATTATATATTGCAATCTTTATAGTATAACACATATATCATATAATTTATATATAATTTAACCAATTAACCTTTTAATTAATTTATTCAATTAAACAATTTTAATTAAATTATATTAATTTTAAAAATCACTTCTTATACATACATGTATACTTTTGTTATTTTAAACATTTTAAAACAACATAAAACAACATAACATATATCATAATATAATGCATTTGTGTATATATATATATATATATATATATATTTATTAACTTATTTGATTAGATAATTTTTATTAATCTTATTAATAAAATTAAAAATATTGAAATTAATTTATATTATTTTTCAATCATTTTTATAATATGTATATGTTTTATTTAAATTTAACTATTAAATTTAAAATCTTATATTTTTAGTTTTCAAATAATTTTGAAAATGAGCCCAATGCCCAGTTGAAATTAAGACTTTTCTATTAGGGGCAACCTTTAGACTCATATATCCATTCAAGCCAAGTTGGTAACTAGGTACGGCAGGGTACTTGATTCTCCAAACTCAATTCTTCCACACCACCTTTCTAGACACTCTACTATCTGAGCTGTGAGCTTAATAGTTAACCTTGACATAACTAATTTAAACACATATGCTATTAGTTTTCGATACTATTGTTGGAATTGGGTCAACCTATAGCGGAAGAAATGAGTGAATTTTAATTTTTTTTAACCATTTTAGTTCATTATTGGGCCTATGAAATCTGATTTATTTATAACATTTCTAATTTTCTGTTAAATAAAATCTTTATTTTATATTAATTTATATAATGATTTTATATTATTTGTGTAACGATCCCAAATTTTAATTTATTTTAAATTGATAATTTAATTTATTTTTGATTTAATATTAAGTTATTTTTAAACAATATTGATATAGAGATATTTGAATTCAGTCTTATGAAATGGATTTTTAAAGTTGTGTAAATATAACAAAATTTTTGAAATAAATATTTAAGTTAAAAATAAAAGCAAACATGCAAAATATAAAGTATTCAAACAAATAAATGCAAGTAGAAAATACAATATCTCAGCCGAGACAAGCAAGAGGAAAACAAAAAATATATACAAGTTGTACATACAAAATAAACAAAGCAAAGAAAGATTTGCAACCACCAAATGTACAGTACTGATGGTCAACAAACAAAGCAAAGTTTTAAATATATGTATGAAGACAAAACAAAAATAAAATATGCAGCCTATAGAGCTAGAAAAATCATGCAAAATAAAATGTTGCCAGCCAAAACAAAGAGATGCAAGGCAAAGAAATAAACAAATTTGCTAAATTTTAACAACATAAATAAAATAGAAATTTATTTATATTATAATATAACAAAAGAAGAATAAACAGAATAAACAAAACAATGTAAAAATAGAAATAAAAAGAAACTCAACCTGGAAATGAAAATCAGTAGCAAGCAATGACAAGTGTTAAACAAAGCAAAAAAAAAAAAAAATCTACATGAACAAAACATCAAATGAGATGATTCCATGTAAACAAATATGGGAACATATGTACAAATTCATATCATCTTAGTAGCACAAAGATATGAAGCAACAAAGAAAAGAAATATGAAAGCATCTATGTATAAACAAATGAAGACAAGTAGTAGGCTGCAACAAAATGTCTTTGATATTGTACATAACAACATCACTTCAGCAGAGATAAAGGAATAAACAAAGTAATATGTACTAAAGCAATTAATGAATACATCTCAGCCATGCTTATTTTACAAATATGAATAATATCACACAGTAAACTCAGTGTATATACAACAACTTCATCTCAGTCTCGTATATTCTAAACTGAGAAAAATCTGAAGTGATACTATCTAAAACTCAAACAAACTTCCACTTAAAACAACAATTCAAATCAAACCCAGAGATCAAAGAGAAAAAGAAAAGAGGCTTCGGCAAACAAATTCAAAGCCAGAGTCAAAGAAATTTGGCAATCTCCATCTAACAACGGTGAGTAACACAACTTTTAAACAAATTTAAAGTACAAGTCTGTTGCTTATGTGTAGGCGAATAACTATGTTTGTATCTATATATATATGGATGCTTTGTGGATGATGAATAGCATTTGTGTGCAGGCTATTAATCATATATGTTCTCTGTTCTGAGTTCTAAACACAAGATTTTGATTTAGAGAACCATTTCCACTTGATTTACTCGATGTTTGAATTTAGTATTAAAACAAAATTTGTTTGATATAGCATAAGCTTAAGATTTAAATTTTATTCAAGTAAAAATAACTTGTAAAGGCCTTTGGATATCAACATGACTGGGAAAAGCTTTAAACAAGTTAAATTCAAAACTTTTATTTTTCGAATTCAGTTATGTGGATTGAATTCTCATACTTTAATATGAATTTTAAAGCAAAAATCTTAATTTTTAGATCAAAGATAAGAGAGCGGTTCGAGGTTGTTTGTTTTGAGCATTTCGAGTTGTCTCGATCGATCTAGAGGGTCGGAGGCGTCATGTTTCTTCCAGTGGGTAGAGGAGAGATCAGTGAAGCTTGGAAAAATAGTGCGATGACATGAAGTTCATCATGGATGAGGCGGCGTACGTTTAAAATTTTTAACCCTAGTTTAATGAGGGGTCGCATTTTTTTTCTCGTTCTCTTTCCATGATGCGTCGAGTGCTACGAGATTTGGAGGGTTGGTGGAGCGAGTATTAGGGAGTAGATGGCCGGAGTTTTAGGCGTAACGGTGGGAGGAGCTCGGAGAACGACGCCATAACAGGTTTGAGGAGCACATGTTCTTTTTGGTTTCCAAGTTTGAGTTGCGAACTCGATTTTGATTCGGGATGCTGCAGTGGCTTTGGAGGATCGTGATGATGTCATGAGTTGATCGACGAAGGGTTGCAGTTCTGGTGGATGGCCGGAGGTGGTCAGAGACACGGTGCACGTGCACCGTGCATTTTTGAGGTCTGGTGGGTTTTTTTTGGGGGTGTGTAGTTTTTTCTCGGGGAAGACTAGGGTTATACGAGAGTTCGACTCGAAGCAGGGGGAGGCAAGACTCCAAGCGAGTCTGTGTACACTCGAGTCAGTGTTTGTTCAGGTATTGGCAAACCTGATTTGTTTCAGGTTTATTTTAGTTCAAATTTAAAAAAAAACATACAAGTTAAAATCAAAGAATTTAAATCAAAGTTAAATTAATAGATTCAAATTCTTCTTTGAACTCAAATTTAAAACTTAAATTAGTTTTTTTTTGAATCTGAATGTTTTAAACCAAGTTTAAATTAAATAGTTTTTAATAAAAAGATAATTAGTTCTCAAACAAATGTTTAAATTTGATCTTTGATTTAATTCTTCTATTAAATGATTTTGAATGAAAGTTAAATAATTTGTTAACTTGAATTTGCAAGTTAAATAATTAATGTATGTAAAAAGCTAAATTTTTAAATATAAATTAAGTGATCTAGTTTAAAATTTTCTTACATAAGTTTCATATGTAAGTAATAAATGTTATTTACATTTATTTAAAAGATTATAAACTGAATTTAAATTTGGTTAATGTTTAAATAAATAATCATTTTGAATCTTAAATTCAAAATGGAATTTGAATTTAAATTTAAAATGTAATGTTCTAATACACTTTAATATTAATGAAGTCATTAATAAAGGAATAGATTATCTTAGAAATTATTAAGGTATTAAAATGATTTAAATTAATAAGATAATTAAGGAATGACTTATGTATTTAATTTATAAATTAATAATTTAGATTAATTTATAATTAGAGATTAATTAAGAAGTAAATTAAGAAATGTTATTAGTTAATGAGGAATATTAACTATGAATTATTAAGTAACAAAATTAATGTGATAAATTTTGATAACAAATTAGATTAATTAATTGAATAAATTTTAAATTGTTAATTACATAATGAAAGCAATTAAGGGGTTAATTACTAATTGTAATTATATTTGGATATTTTGATTAAATTAATGATAAAGATGAATTGGTAATTAATGATTTGTTATTATGAGATGATTGCTTAATGGTAAGTAATTAAAGAGTAAATTTCTTGAAATAATTAATTAAGAAGTTAATTAATTATATAATTGGTTCAAAAGTCAATTTAATTAATATGACTGATTAAGAATAATTTAATTAATCAAAGTGTTTGATAAATTAATTTATATCAAATGATTTGGAATTAATAAATCAGAATTGGATAATAAATTCATAAGTAATTAATTAAATTGGAAATGAATTGAATTAATTAGGATTAAACAATTAATTAATCCTGTTTATAAATAATTATCAAATGCTTGACCTTACTTATGAATGATTGTATTGTATGAGATGCCTTGAATTGATTGTCCTATCTGATCTGTGATATTTTATTCTGTAAATTGTGGTATGCACAATTTATTTATTTATTGATGATGCATCTGTATATTATCTGTGAATCTATGAATGAAGATAAGCGTTATAGTTTATATCGCTTATCAACTATATTTCTGTGTTTTAAACTGTGATGATTGAATGATGTTGCACTATTGTGTTAAACCCCTGGACCACACCATACACACACAAATATGGATTTCACGAGGAAATCGATCAAGTCACAAATTTTTGAAAATAGTTTTGTATTTGAATTTTTAAATTCAAATGTTTTGAAAATGGATTGGGTTTGAAGTGAAAAGCTTTTGAAATAGAACTTCAAAGATGAGATTTATTTTGAATATCTTGATAAAGTATGAAGTTTAAATAATTTGATTTAAACTTAAATACAAGATTTGAAATTGAATTCTAGGATTTGAAACTAGGGATTAAAGATGTTATACCAGTTATATATGGGTTAAACCACTTTAAATGTATTGATTTGGGAATTTGAATTTAAATTCAAGGGCTTTAACTCCTGTAAATATAATTGGATTTTTCTGAAATGAAAACTGTTTGTTTTCAAATAATAAAAGCTTTCACATAAGAAATGAACCTCCAATTTGTGTTAAAAAGAATTTCAAGTTTGAAAATGAAAATGACTTCCAAGTTTTGGAAAAGGTTTGAAACTATAAGTTAAATCTTTGATTTAAAGATTTAATTGGTTAATCCTATTGAAATGAAATTGTTTTGGTAATCTATGAATGGATCTTTGTGAAATTAATCTTTTTGTTTAATGATTTGAAATGGTAATTTGTTTAACCATTTAAAGAAAGTTTTGGGTTTTAAGTTGTGACTTAATTGAAATCCCATATCCATACGTTTTTAAATACTGCGCTCACTATTCGGTTTAGCCTGGAGAGGACCCTTGTGTCATATATCCCACTCCGAATATGTGATACATCGTTATGGATAGCATTTGAAGACCGGTGGTGAAGACCGGATATTTTCGAAAACGAAAGGACAACTCGTCGAATGTCTTTGCATCGACTGGTCCCCGATATAGAGACTCCATATGTGATGGGAAGTCTGAACGTGATTAGTGAATATCCGGATTGCAAGGACTTCTTTGGAAGTGCCTTCGGTTCTGTTCGAACCCAGAACAGACTTGTATGGATTGTGTGTCTGACATTACAAATTGAGATATAAAGCAGATTTCTTTCAAATACATTTCTGTTGGTGGCGGAGAATTTATTCTCTTAGCATTAACACCCTTCTTTGAGACGTACGAGCTCAGAGGTTATGTAGTTGAAGGTTATCAGCGATATATTACCAACTTGGTAATGTGGCATGCTGAGTGCTGCTGATCATTTGTTGATCAAAGCGTGGCTTTTGTAAAAAGCGTAGCTTTGTGGACGAGACTTGCTTGTCTTAGTGAAATGTGATGGGGGGTTCTCGCTTCGCGTTAGGTGGCAAACGGGTGAATCTTACCCCCACATGTCATCTTTACGGGGTTGGTTAGGCGTAACCCGTGACAGTCGAAAGGCTGGCCGAAAAGCAAGTTTCGGGTACCAGTGTGAGCCACGGTGGGTCTGGGATGGTTGCAAAGCCTACCGGTCGCCGCTGCCGTCGCGTCCTTACATTTGGTACCAGAGCTGAGGATTAAACTTTAGCTCAGGAGTATAACACGTTAAGTAGCTCATTAGAGATAGGGTGAAGTATACCCTAGAATGAGTAATCCCTAAGATATCTGTTCGAATGCCTCAGTAAATTCTCTTGCTATCCACTGATAGTGAGTATGAGTGCAAGAAGAGGACGAGATAGGGGACAGGGAAATACGACTATAATTGGTCAATACTCTGTAACAACAGTGGAAACAACTTTCTTCTAAATCTTTTTTTGATTCATTTCCAAATTTCTTTTGATTGCTTCAAGACAGCTCCAGAAAGAAGTTTCGATGCGGTGGTGGCCCTACGAATCATTGTAGGAAATTTTTACGTCGTATCTTCATCAATTTCTTATCAGTTTTTTGTTTTAAACTTTATTGAATTTGAAATTTAGAATTGAAATTTTAAAATAAATTAGAAATTTTAAATCGAGTTAACTTGATTAATAGAATATGAAGAATGATTTGAATTGTAACGATAAAATGATTTTGTTTAAAACCAAATTTGAAATTCTATTATTATTTCTTGTATCTATTGTTGATATTCTGATTTGGTGAGCCAAATGCAGAATTGATAACCAATTTGATCTGAAAAGATATTTCTCTATCTTACATCTATCTTCGTTATCTCTCTGTGGCGAATTTCGAGGACGAAATTCCTTTTAAGGGGAGAAGTCTGTAACGATCCCGAATTTTATTTTATTTTAAATTGATAATTTAATTTATTTTTGATTTAATATTGAGTTATTTTTAAACAATATTGATATAGAGATATTTGAATTCAGTCTTATGAAATGGATTTTTAAAGTTATGTAAATATAACAAAATTTTTGAAATAAATATTTAAGTTAAAAATAAAAGCAAACAAGCAAAATATAAAGTATTCAAACAAATAAATGCAAGTACAAAATACAATATCTCAGCTGAGACAAGCACGAGGAAAACAAAAAATATATACAAGTTGTACATACGAAATAAACAAAGCAAAGAATGATTTGCAGCCACCAAATGTACAATACTGCATGGTCAATAAACAAAGCAAAGTTTTAAATATATGTATGAAGACAAAACAAAAATAAAATATGCAGCCTATAGAGTTAGAAAAATCATGCAAAATAAAATGTTGCCAGCCAAAACAAAGAGATGCAAGGCAAAGAAATAAACAAATTTGCTAAATTTTAACAACATAAATAAAATAGAAATTTATTTATATTATAATATAACAAAAGTAGTATAAACACAATAAACAAAACAATGAAAAAATAAAAAGAAACTCAACCTGGAAATGAAAATCAGTAGCAAGCAATGACAAGTTTTAAACAAAGCAAACAAAAAATATATATCTACATGAACAAAACATCAAATGAGATGATTCCATGTAAACAAATATGGGAACATATGTACAAATTCATATCATCTCAGCAGCACAAAGATATGAAGCAACAAAGAAAAGAAATATGAAAGCATCTATGTATATATAATTGAAGACAAGTAGTAGGCTGCAACAAAATGTCTTTGATATTGTACATAACAACATCACTTCAGCCGAGATAAAGGAATAAACAAAGTAATATGTACTAAAGCAATTAATGAATACATCTCAGCCATGCTTATTTTATAAATATGAATAATATCACACAGTAAACTCAGTGTATGTACAACAACTTCATCTCAGTCTCGTATATTCTAAACTGAGAAAAATCTGAAGTGATACTGTCTAAAACTCAAACAAACTTCCACTTAAAACAACAATTCAAATCAAACCCAGAGATCAAAGAGAAAAAGAAAAGAGGCTTCAGCAAACAAATTCAAAGCCAGAGTCAAAGAACTTAGGCAATCTCCATCTAACAACGGTAACACAACTTTTAAACAAATTTAAAGTATAAGTCTGTTGCTTATGTGTAGGTGAATAACTATGTTTGTATATATATATATATATATATATATATATATATATATGGATGCTCTGTGGATGATGAATAGGATTTGTGTGCAGGCTATTAATCACATATGTTCTCTGTTCTGAGTTCTAAACATAAGATTTTGATTTAAATAACCATTTCCACTTGATTTACTCGATGTTTGAATTTAGTATTAAAACAAAATTTGTTTGATATAGCATAAGCTTAAGGTTTAAATTTTGTTCAAGTAAAAATAACTTGTAAAGGCCTCTGGAAATCAACATGACTGGGAAAATCTTTGAACAGGTAAAAATTCAAAACTTTTATTTTTCGAATTCAGTTATGTGGATTGTATTCTCATACTTTAATATGAATTTTAAAGCAAAAATCTTAATTTTTAGATCAAATATAAGATAGCGGTTTGAGGTTGTTTGGTTTGAGCATTTCGAGTTGTCTCGATCGATCTAGAGGGTCGGAGGCATCGTGTTTCTTCCAGTGGGTAGAGGAGAGATCAGTGAAGCTTGGAAAAATAGTGCGATGACATGAAGTTCATCGTGGATGAGGCGGCGTACGTTTAAAGTTTTTAACCCTAGTTTAATGAGGGGTCGCATTTTTTTTCTCATTCTCTTTCCATGATGCGTCGAGTGCTACGAGATTTGGAGGGTTGGTGGAGCGAGTATTAGGGAGTAGATGGCCGGAGTTTTAGGCATAACGGTGGGAGGAGCTCGGATAACGACGCCGTGACAGATTTGAGGAGCACCTGTTCTTTTTGGTTTCCAGGTTTGAGTTGCGAACTCGATTTTGATTCGAGATGCTGTAGTGGCTTTGGAGGATCGTGATGATGTCATGAGTTGATTGGTGATGGGTTGCAGTTCTGGTGGGTGGCCGGAGGTGGTCAGAGACACGGTGCACGTGCACCGTGCATTTTTGAGGTCTGGTGGGTTATTTTTTGGGGGAGTGCAGTTTTTTCCCGAGGAAGACTAGGGTTAGACGAGAGTTCGACTCGAAGCAGGGGGAGGCAAGACTCGAAGCGAGTCTGTGTACACTCGAGTCAGTGTTTGTTCAGGTATTAGCAAACCTGATTTGTTTCAGGTTTATTTTAGTTCAAATTTTTTAAAAAAAACAAACAAGTTAATATCAAAGAATTTAAATCAAAGTTAAATTAATAGATTCAAATTCTTCTTTGAACTCAAACTTGAAATTTAAATCATTTTTTTTTGAATCTGAATGTTTTAAAACAAGTTTAAATTAAATAGTTTTTGATCAAAGGATAATTAGTTCCCAAAAAATGTTTAAATTTGATCTTTGATTTAATTCTTCTATTAAATCATTTTGAATGAAAGTTAAATAAATAATTTGTTAACTTGAATTTGCAAGTTAAATAATTAATGTATTTAAAAAGCTAAATTTTTAAATATAAATTAAGTAATCTAGTTTAAAATTTTCTTACATAAGTTTCATATGTAAGTAATAAATGTTATTTACATTTATTTAAAAGATTATAAATTGAATTTAAATTTGGTTAATGTTTAAATAAATAATCATTTTGAATCTTAAATTCAAAATGGAATTTGATATTAAATTTAAAATGTAATGTTCTAATACACTTTAATATTAATGAAGTCATTAATAAAGGAATAGATTATCTTAGAAATTATTAAGGTATTAAAATGATTTAAATTAATAAGATAATTAAGGAATGACTTATGTATTTAAATTATAAATTAATAATTTAGACTAATTTATAATTAGAGATTAATTAAGAAGTAAATTAAGAAATGTTATTAGTTAATGAGGAAAATTAACTATGAATTATTAAGTAACAAAATTAATGTGATAAATTTTGACAACAAATTAGATTAATTAATTGAATCAATTGTAAATTGTTAATTACATAATGAAAGCAATTAAGGGGTTAATTACTAATTGTAATTAAATTTGGATATTTTGATTAAATTAATGATAAAGATAAATTGGTAATTAATGATTTGTTATTATGAGATGATTTCTTAATGGTAAGTAGTTAAAGAGTAAATTTCTTGAAATAATTAATTAAGAAGTTAATTAATTATATAATTGGTTCAAAAGTCAATTTAATTAATACGATTGATTAAGAATAATTTAATTAATTAAAGTGTTAGATAAATTAATTTATATCAAATGATTTGGAATTAATAAATCAGAATTGGATAATAAATTCATAAGTAATTAATTAAATTGGAAATGAATTGAATTAATTAGGATTAAACAATTAATTAATCATGTTTATAAATAATTATCAAATGCTTGACCTTACCGATGAATGATTGTATTGTATGAGATGCCTTGAATAGATTGTCCTATCTGATCTGTGATATTTTATTCTGTAAATTGTGGTATGCATAATTTATTCATTTATTGATGATACATCTGTATATTATCTGTGAATCTATGAATGAAGATAGGAGTTATAGTTTATATCGCTTATCAACTATATTTCTGTGTTTTAATCTGTGATGATTGAATGATGTTGCACTATTGTGTTAAACCCTTGGACCACACCATACACACACAAATATGGATTTCATGAGGAAATCGATCAAGTCACAGATTTTTGAAAATAGTTTTGTATTTGAATTTTTAAATTCAAATGTTTTGAAAATGGATTGGTTTGAAGTGAAAAGCTTTTGAAATGGAACTTCAAAGATGAGATTTATTTTGAATAACTTGATAAAGTATGAAGTTTAAATAATTTGATTTAAACTTAAATACAAGATTTGAAATTGAATTCTAGGATTTGAAACTAGGGATTAAAGATGTTATACCAGTTATATATGGGTTAAACTACTTTAAATGTATTGATTTGGGAATTTGAATTTAAATTAAAGGGCTTTAACTCGTGTAAATATAATTGGATTTTTCTGAAACGAAAACTGTTTGTTTTCAAATAATAAAAGCTTTCACATAAGAAATGAACCTCCAATTTGTGTTAAAAAGAATTTCAAGTTTGAAAATGAAAATGACTTCCAAGTTTTGGAAAAGGTTTGAAACTATAAGTTAAATCTTTGATTTAAAGATTTAATGGGTTAATCCTATTGAAATGAAATTGTTTTGCAAATCTATGAATGGATCTTTGTGAAATTAATCTTTTTGTTTAAAGAATTGAAATGGTAATTTGTTTTACCATTTAAAGAAAGTTTTGGGTTTTAAGTTGTTAATTAATTGAAATCCCATATCCATATGTTTTTAAATACTGCGCTCACTATTCGGTTTAGCCAGGAGAGGACCCTTGTGTCATATATCCCACTCCGAATATGTGATACGTCGTTATGGATAGCATTTGAAGACCGGTGGTAAAGACCGGATATTTTCGAAAATGGAAGGACAACTCGTCGAATGTCTTTGCATCGATTGGTCCCTGATATAGAGACTCCATATGTGATGGGAAGTCCGAACGTGATTAGTGAATATCCGGATTGCAAGGACTTCTTTGGAAGTGCCTTCGGTTCTGTTCGAACCCAGAACAGACTTTTATGGATTGTATGTATGACATTACAAATTGAGATATAAAGCAGATTTCTTTCAAATACATTTCTGTTGGTGGCGAGAATTTATTCTCTTAGCATTAACACCTTTCTATGAGACGTACGAGCTCAGTGGTTATGTAGTTGAAGGTTATCAGCGATATATTCCCAACTTGGTAATGTGGCATGCTGAATGCTGCCGATCATTTATTGACAAAGCGTGGATTTTGTAAAAAGCGTGGCTTTGTGGACGAGACTTTCTTGTCTTAGTGAAATGTGATGGGGTGTTCTCGCTTCGCGTTAGGTGGCGAACGGGAGACTCTTACCCCCACATGTCCTCTTTACGGGGTTGGTTAGGCGTAACCCGTGACAGTCGAAAGGCTGGCCGTAAAAGCAAGTTTCAGGTATCAGTGTGAGCTACGGTGGGTCTGGGATGGTTGCAAAGCCTACCGGTCGCCGCTACCGTCGCGTCGTTACATTTGGTATTAGAGCTGAGGGTTAAACTTTAGCTCAGGAGTATAACACGTTAAGTAGCTCATTAGAGATAAGGTGAAGCATACCCTAGAATGAGTAATCCCTAAGATATCTGTTCAAATGCCTCAGTAAATTCTCTTGCTATCCACTGATAGTGAGTATGAGTGCAAGAAGCGGACGAGATAGGGGACAGGGAAATACGACTATAATTGGTCAATACTCTGTAACAACAGTGGAAACAACTTTCTTCTCAATGTCTTTTTGATTCGTTTCCAAATTTCATTTGTTTTCTTCGAGACATCTCCAGAAAGAAGTTTCGATGCGGTGGTGGCCCTACGAATCATTGTAGGAAATTTTTACTTCGTATCTTCATCAATTTCTTATCAGTTTTTGGTTTTAAACTTTAATGAATTTGAAATTTAGAACTAAAATTTTAAAATAAATTGGAAATTTTAAATTGAGTTAACTTGATTAATAGAATATGAAGAATGATTTGAATTGTATCGATAAAATGATTTTGTTTAAAACCAAATTTGAAATTCTATTATAATTTCTTGTATCTATTGTTGATATTCTGATTTGTTGAGCCAAATGCAAAATTGATAACCAGTTTGATCTGGAAAGATATTTTTCTAACTTTCATCTATCTTCGTTATCTCTCTCTGGCGAATTTCGAGAACGAAATTCCTTTTAAGGGGGGAAGTCTGTAATGATCTCGAATTTTAATTTATTTTAAATTGATAATTTAACTTATTTTTGATTTAATATTGAGTTATTTTTAAACAATATTGATATAGAGATATTTGAATTCAGTCTTATGAAATGGATTTTTAAAGTTGTGTAAATATAACAAAATTTTTGAAATAAATATTTAAGTCAAAAATAAAAGTGAACATGCAAAATATAAAGTATTCATACAAATAAATGCAAGTACAAAATACAATATCTCAGCCGAGACAAGCAAGATGAAAACAAAAAATATATACAAGTTGTACATACAAAATAAACAAAGCAAAGAATGATTTGCAGCCACCAAATGTACAATACTGCATGGTCAACAAACAAAGCAAAGTTTTAAATATATGTTTGAAGACAAATAAAAAATAAAATATGCAGCTTATAGAGTTAGAAAAATCATGCAAAATAAAATGTTGCCAGCCAAAACAAAGAGATGCAAGGCAAAGAAATAAACAAACTTGCTAAATTTTAACAACGTAAATAAAATAGAAATTTATTTATATTATAATATAACAAAAGAAGTATAAACACAATAAACAAAACAATGAAAAAATAAAAATAAAAAGAAACTCAACCTAGAAATGAAAATCAGTAGCAAGCAATGACAAGTGTTAAACAAAGCAAACAAAAAATATCTACATGAACAAAACATCAAATGAGATAATTCCATGTAAACAAATATGGGAACATATGTACAAATTCATATCATCTCAGCAGCACAAAGATATGAAGCAACAAAGAAAAGAAATATGAAAGCATCTATGTATAAACAAATAAAGACAAGTAGTAGGCTGCAACAAAATGTCTTTGATATTGTACATAACAACATCACTTCAGCCGAGATAAAGGAATAAACAAAGTAATATGTACTAAAGCAATTAATGAATACATCTCAGCCATGCTTATTTTATAAATATGAATAATATCACACAGTAAACTCAGTGTATGTACAACAACTTCATCTCAGTCTCGTATATTCTAAACTGAGAAAAATCTGAATGATACTATCTAAAACTCAAACAAACTTCCACTTAAAACAACACTTCAAATCAAACCCAGAGATCAAAGAGAAAAAGAAAAGAGGCTTCAGCAAACAAATTCAAAGCCAGAGTCAAAGAACTTAGGCAATCTCCATCTAACAACGGTGAGTAACAAAACTTTTAAACAAATTTAAATTATAAGTCTGTTGCTTATGTGTAGGTGAATAACTATGTTTGTATCTATATATATATGGATGCTCTGTGGATGATGAATAGCCTTTGTGTGCAGGCTATTAATCATATATGTTCTCTGTTCTGATTTCTAAACACAAGATTTTGATTTAAAGAACTATTTCCACTTGATTTACTCGATGTTTGAATTTAGTATTAAAACAAAATTTGTTTGATATAGCATAAGCTTAAGATTTAAATTTTATTCAAGTAAAAATAACTTGTAAAGGCCTCTGGAAATCAACATGACTAGGAAAAGCTTTAAACAAGTTAAAATTCAAAACTTTTATTTTTCGAATTCAGTTATGTGGATTGAATTCTCATACTTTAATATGAATTTTAAAGCAAAAATCTTAATTTTTAGATCAAAGATAAGAGAGCGGTTTGAGGTTGTTTGTTTTGAGCATTTCGAGTTGTCTCGATCGATCTAGAGGGTCGGAGGCATCGTGTTTCTTCCAGTGGGTAGAAGAGAGATCAGTGAAGCTTGGAAAAATAGTGCGGTGACATGAAGCTCATCGTGGATGAGGCGGCGTACGTTTAAATTTTTTAACCCTAATTTAATGAGGGGTCGCATTTTTTTTTCGTTCTCTTTCCTTGATGCGTCGAGTGCTATGAGATTTGGAGGGTTGGTGGAGCGAGTATTAGGGAGTAGATGGCCGGAGTTTTAGGCGTAACGGTGGGAGGAGCTCGGAGAACGACGCCGTGACAGGTTTGAGGAGCACCTGTTCTTTTTGGTTTCCAGGTTTGAGTTGCGAACTCGATTTTGATTCGAGATGCTGCAGTGGCTTTGGAGGATCGTGATGATGTCATGAGTTGATCGGCGAAGGGTTGCAGTTCTGGTGGGTGGCCGGAGGTGGTCAGAGACACGGTGCACATGCACCGTGCATTTTTGAGGTCTGGTGGTTTTTTTTTTGGGGGTGTGCAGTTTTTTCTCGGGGAAGACTCGGGTTATACGAGAGTTCGACTCGAAGCAGGGGGAGGCAAGACTCGTAGCGAGTCTGTGTACACTCGAGTCAGTGTTTGTTCAGGTATTAGCAAACCTGCTTTGTTTCAGGTTTTTTTAGTTCAGATTTTAAAAAAAAGAGTTAAAATCAAAGAATTTAAATCAAAGTTAAATTAATAGATTCAAATTCTTGTTTGAACTCAAACTTGAAATTTAAATCAGTTTTTTTTGAATCTGAATGTTTTAAAACAAGTTTAAATTAAATAGTTTTTAATAAAAAGATAATTCGTTCACAAACAAATGTTTAAATTTGATCTTTGATTTAATTCTTCTATTAAATGATTTTGAATGAAAGTTAAATAATTTGTTAACTTGAATTTGCAAGTTAAATAATTAATGTATTTGAAAATCTAAATTTTTAAATATAAATTAAGTAATCTAGTTTAAAATTTTCTTACATAAGTTTCATATGTAAGTAATAAATGTTATTTACATTTATTTAAAAGATTATAAATTGAATTTAAATGTGGTTAATGTTTAAATAAATAATCATTTTGAATCTTAAATTCAAAATGGAATTTGAATTTAAATTTAAAATGTAATGTTCTAATACACTTTAACATTAATGAAGTCATTAATAAAGGAATAGATTATCTTAGAAATTATTAAGGTATTAAAATGATTTAAATTAATAAGATAATTAAGGAATGACTTATGTATTTAATTTATAAATTAATAATTTAGATTAATTTATAATTAGAGATTAATTAAGAAGTAAATTAAGAAATGTTATTAGTTAATGAGGAAAATTAACTATGAATTATTAAGTAACAAAATTAATGTCATAAATTTTGATAACAAATTAGATTAATTAATTGAATCAATTGTAAATTGTTAATCACTTAATGAAAGCAATTAAGGGGTTAATTATTAATTGTAATTAAATTTGGATATTTTGATTAAATTAATGATAAAGATAAATTGGTAATTAATGATTTGTTATTATGAGATGATTGCTTAATGGTAAGTAATTAAAGAGTAAATTCTTGAAATAATTAAATAAGAAGTTAATTAATTATACAATTGGTTCAAAAGTCAATTTAATTAATATGATTGATTAAGAATAATTTAATTAATTAAAGTGTTTGATAAATTAATTTATATCAAATGATTTGGAATTAATAAATCAGAATTGGATAATAAATTCATAACTAATTAATTAAATTGGAAATGAATTGAATTAATTAGGATTAAACAGTTAATTAATCCTGTTTATAAATAATTATCAAATGCTTGACCTTACTTATGAATGATTGTATTGTATGAGATGCTTTGAATTGATTGTCCTATCTGATCTGTGATATTTTATTCTGTAAATTGTGGTATGTATAGTTTATTCATTTATGGATGATACATCTGTATATTATCTGTGAATCTATGAATGAAGATAAGCGTTATAGTTTATATCGCTTATCAACTATATTTCTATGTTTTAATCTGTGATGATTGAATGATGTTGCACTATTGTGTTAAACCCCTGGACCACACCATACACACACAAATATGGATTTCACGAGGAAATCGATCAAGTCACAGATTTTTGAAAATAGTTTTGTATTTGAATTTTTAAATTCAAATGTTTTGAAAATGGATTGGGTTTGAAGTGAAAAGCTTTTGAAATGGAACTTCAAAGATGAGATTTATTTTGAATAACTTGATAAAGTATGAAGTTTAAATAATTTGATTTAAACTTAAATACAAGATTTGAAATTGAATTCTAGGATTTGAAACTAGGGATTAAAGATGTTATACTAGTTATATATGGGTTAAACTACTTTAAATGTATTGATTTGGGAATTTGAATTTAAATTCAAGGGCTTTAACTCGTGTAAATATAATTGGATTTTTCTGAAACGAAAACTGTTTGTTTTCAAATAATAAAATCTTTCACATAAGAAACGAACATCCAATTTGTGTTAAAAAGAATTTCAAGTTTGAAAATGAAAATGACTTCCAAGTTTTGGAAAAGGTTTGAAACTATAAGTTAAATCTTTGATTTAAAGATTTAATGGGTTAATCCTATTGAAATGAAATTGTTTTGGAAATCTATGAATGGATCTTTGTGAAATTAATCTTTTTGTTTAAAGATTTGAAATTGTAATTTGTTTAACCATTTAAAGAAAGTTTTGGGTTTTAAGTTATGACTTAATTGAAATCCCATATCCATACGTTTTTAAATACTGCGCTCACTATTCAGTTTAGTCGAGAGAGGACCCTTGTGTCATATATCCCACTCCGAATATGTGATACATCATTATGGATAGCATTTAAAGACCGGTGGTGAAGACCGGATATTTTCGAAAACGAAAGGACAACTCGTCGAATGTCTTTGCATCGATTGGTCCCCGATATAGAGACTCCAATGTGATGGGAAGTCCGAACGTGATTAGTGAATATCCGTATTGCAAGGATGTAACATCCCGCCTTTTCGCACACTTCAAATCGACACACATGCCGATTCAAACCATACGGAAGGGCGGATTGTTATGGGGTAAATAAGAAAAACAGAGAAGAAATAAACAAAATAGAATCTCACAGCGAAAGGATAAAATATAATAATAAAATGTACAGTTTATAAAACTGTTTACAAACATTTATATAATACATATCAGAGTTACACATACCAATAACAATGCAGCGGAACAGTGTGTAGTGCACTAGATAAATAATAATAGTAATACTACAAATCCTCGTCTTCGTCCTCTAGAGCTAAACTTCAAATCCTGAAACGCTCGGACTGACCCGAGCGAATTGAAAAGACAAAACACTCGAGTCAGAACTAAAAGATCTTATGTGAGTTAAATCAACAGGAGTAAATATGAGTGCAGTAACTCAAGAGATGCTCGGGATTTACATCCGTTAAACTATTTACTATGTAGTATATTGCGCTATTATAATAGTGTCTAATTGTAAAATAAACTTACTTTTTAATAGCGTTAAGGGGTTACCCATATAGCCCTTAACACAGAATATATTCCCATAGTCTATACAGTACCGTAATCTCCCCCGTACTGGGCGTCGTCAGAGGGCACTCCATAGGTATGGTACAAAACAAAACTCGTAGTAAAGGCTCGGTATGGTAGGTGACACGGCACAACTAGGCAATACCAGGGTAGATATACCAATTGTTATCCGGGCTGGTGGAAACGCGTAGCCGCAGTTACCGCCCACCTCGAACAAACTCCCCCAAAATCAAAAATAGAAGGGGCCACTGAATCAATCCAAAGTCAAAGTATAATATCGAAGAGGAGCGTCCGATCAGAGGTATGACCTCATTGGCCCGAGAATCACTCATGTTTTAGCCACCTTATGCCAACTCACGGGAGTCGGGTCCACGTATTTACCTTACAGGAAACGTCGCCACCACCTACTTCATTCTGGAATCTCCACCGCGTACACGGTTAGTCAAAGTGGTTTTCGGTATCGACAGAGAGTATGTCCATATCCGATCCCGGTCTCTTTGCCAACCCATCGTTATTATAACACCGCGGTCATTTAAAAATAGTTTATACTTTAAAACCAGAATAAAATTTTCCATTTCAAAACTATGAATACGATATCAATTTAAACCCAAAACAATATGATATCATTTTATCTCAAATATAATTCTTTTCCAAAATCATGCTGGTTTAAAATTTAAAATATCCGAAAACCAAATATTTGAAATATACTTTCAAAGCATAATATTTCAAAATTCCAAATTTTAGAACCATAACTTCTAAAACTTGAATGGTTTGGATATTCAACGGTATATAAAATAAATGGTTTAACTTTAAGGTTACTTTGTAAAGAAAAATAATTTCCATGGCTTTACAAATATATTTCTTTATTTAAAGTCTAAACCATAATTTAAATATCACTTTCAAGTTCCAAAACCACTTCAATTTCTACATATATATATATATATATATATATATATATATCCATTTGGAGTATTAATATTTCAAACTAAATTTGGAATTTATTCTTTCACAAATTAAATGTTCTATTATTTAGTCTTGAATATTCACATAAAATCCATAAATAAAACTCCAATTTCTAGCAATTAAATATTTCTTCAATTTAATTATACTAGAATATTCATTTTATATTTATCTTGGGAAAAATCCAATTATAAATATCATACCTTAAAATTACCAAACTTAAACATATAATATAAATTATCAAATTCCATTTTCCCAATTTTTCCATTTTTATTTAACAGATTTATACACAGTTTAAAATCAAAATTTTAACTTCATATGTATATATTTATAGAAGAATAATATTTATAAAATATCAAAATTAAATTTTTTTCTAAATCGTATCCCATCCAAACCATAGAAATCATTTTAAAATATTTTATATATAGACCACGGTGCCTGTATAAAATTTTCTATCCTATGGTCAAGTGATACGGATATTTATCATTTCAATCCGCAATTTAAAAATAAAATTTTGCGGCTGTATATCATTTCAAACCACATCCCGAATGAAACGAAAAATGCATGATAACTTGCAGTTTAATGATATAAAATAAAACATCCATTCATCAACATCATCCATCATCCAAATCACAATCATCATCCAATAATAATTCAATATCAATATATATCTGATAATATATATCAGGTAATAACTGGCGGTTATATTCAAAAATAAATTAAATCAACTATTAAATTAACAGTTTATATTTAGTAATAAATTTTATAACTGTTTACTAGCAGTTCCTATGCAAATAAATAAATTCTAACTGTCAATTAATATGCAATAAATAAAATAAATTAACAGTTAAATTAAATAACACGATTTAGCAAATATGATGAACAAAACATGCCAAACAGTTATAAATAAATTTCTACTCATATCTAAAATAAATTTAACAAACATAAAAACTTTCAGAAGTTGTGAGTGGGTTAAAACACTCACCTTTTTGAATCTAAATCGAATTTAAATCCGATTTAAACCCAAAAATTCGACGGACTCCAAATCAGTCCAAACCTGCGTCAACAGATCCGAAATTAAATTACGATCCTAACGGAAAAAATTTCGTGAGAAACAGAGGTCGTATGTAGAAGTTATGATCATTTAAGCGAATTGAAATCAAAATTAAATTAAAACAGATTAAATAAGAAAACGCACTTGCCACGTCATCCCAGAGAAACGCGCCTTCCCTTCTCTCCAGAATTCAAACACGCACACGCCGAACCCATGAACACGCACGTCCACCTAGCTTTGACCGTGCCTTTGACCGCCGCCCACCGTCACTAGCCACCTCCATACACCGCGCCACCACCACCATCGAGCTCGCCTCGACGAGACGCTCCAGCCATCAAAATCCGGTCGCCAGAAAAGCCTTCGGCCGCCACCTCCTTTAAACCCTAATTCGAATAAATTGCATCGATCTGACCATCAATTCTCGAAATCAACCACACGGATGCACTATCCTACGTTCCCTCGTCAAAACCCAGAAATGGTTTCTCGATCCGATGACTTTTGTTGCGACGATGATGAATGGCCGAAAATGGTTTGAATTTTACTGGACGAACGATAGCTCCAATCGAAAAACAAATCACACCAGCAGATTACGAACCCTGAGAACTATGACATATATTTTTGTAGAATTTTTCTGGAGAGTTTGAATTTTCATTGAAATTTTGAATTGAAATAGATCTAGGTTTGCATCCATTTGAGGAGGAGAAGGAGTTTGAAGAAAAGAACGTACAGACAAATGATAGAAGATGGAGGTTAGAGTTTATGATCTCATATATATAGACAAATAGAAGAAGGCTAGAGGGGCACGAATTACGAACATGTTAAACGGTAGTTGGCCCAAAAAGCCCGTTCTGACCCCGGGACGAAATTTATTAAACCCATATATTCAGATAGGTATTTTAAAATATTCTGAACGCGATGGAAAAAGTTTCACGTCCAAATTCGATCGTATGGAGAAGTTATGCTGAAAATAAAATTTCCAAATTGATTTCAAATTGATTTTAATTGAATCGATTTCAAGGCGTTTCGCGTCCGTACGATCAAACGACAGGTCCGATCGATGCGAAACTTGAAACCCTATAATAATTCACCGATACGGATCCGATGAAACTGGTTTCGTCGAAATCCGAGTCCGCGGCCAAAAATGGCTATTTTTTATATTCATTAAATAAATTAAAATAAATTATAGAAATCCAATTTTATATATAAATTCTAAAATTGGCCAAATTTATCGCTTATATATTTCATAATCAATTTAAATGATTTAACAAGTTGAGATGTGAATTAAAAGTTGATAAGTCTATCTATTGCAGTGTAAATTCCTCCACTTATATTTAGGAGTTATAAATTAAATTCTCAAAAACACATTTATTAGATTTTCAACTTTTATATTCTCATCTTTTATCCAAAATAAGGATGCCACTAGCATTGGTTCATGATTTCACATTATTATCCTCAAAGTCCATTTTAATTTTAATAACGTAATATTTAACCGTTATATTCCATTTTATTATGCAATAAATGCAATTGTTGAATTTGATACTCCAATTAATTTATAAATCCTGCTTTCTATAATCTATATCAACAAAGGTCCAATTATAAATAGAATTAGCATTAGCTTCATCTTATAGAATTAACTACTCCAATTACAAAACATATCTACGCTAACTGCACAATTTAAATCAATTAATTGTTATTGAGTCTACACTAAACGTTATAAATTATAAATTGGAACCTCAATAAATTCGTTTATTGATTTAAAAAATCTTTCTATTCAGTAAATGGACATTTTATGTGTATAAATAACATTTGAATTATAATACATTTCATTAGTGCATGCTTCATTTCTTATAAATTCCCCTTTTATTAACTAGAACACATTAACACAACAAAATAATTAATTTAGATTTATTTCAATCGATTTACATTTCTTAACTTAATATACTCAATAAATGGTTAACCTAAATAATTGTTACCCTTTTACATTCAAATTCAATCACAACCATCATTAACAACAATGTTGCCATAGATTTAGATTTAATTAAATAAATTAGATGAATGGGTAAAATTTTGTAATTATCCAAATTGCCAAATATATATGCCTAAATTACTACTTATTATTATGAATTCCATTTATAAATTTACTAGTTGCCTTTGTCTTCTTATATCCTATCTACTAACAACTTTCAATTTAGTTATAGTTTATCAATATATAAATACCTAGGCAAAATCAAGTTCTTGTCTTACCTGTTATTTCAATTAAATCGGGTATGCACAAATAAATTGTTTATTAACTTATTCCTACCAAATTATTTACATACATTCAGTTCCAAATTTTATAGAATTAAATTCTAATTATTTACCACTTCTTAATTCATCAATTATATATTCTATCCAAACATGCATTTAAATCTTTTTATTTAAATAAATTTATTCAATGTTGACATCCACTAAATAAAATTTACTTTCATTTATATAGTTGCAATTCAATTCAATTATTATTTCATTAATACTATTTCCGATTTATATCTTCCAGTATTAATTTCACAAACCAATTTAATCAACAAATTATAACTTATAACCACAAACGCCAATTTACGTTATTTCAAATCTATTGCCATATATACATTTAAAATTGTTAACCTTATATTACAGTTACTATATCTAATTCCCACATTTACTCAAATAAAATCTTAAGACTTTTATTTCATTCTAAATTAGATTAGAAATCATATTAAATTAACTCATTTAATATCATCAAATTCAACGGGTCGTTACACTCTCCCCCACTCAAAACTTTTCGTCCCCGAAAAGGAAAAGAAGGGAGAAGAAAGAATTAAATAACAATACATCTTATTCAAAATATTTAACTATAAAAAGTAATTTACTAAATTTATTACCTTAAATAAAATATACCCGTTTTATAATCATTATATCCTTTTATACTTAAATAATTAAAGTTTGGAAACATTTTCAACATAATTCTAAATCTAAAATTTACGGAAAATTTTGGCAGAGTCTCCTTTGTACGGAGAGGCTTATCATATAGAATATTCAAAATAGTATATCCCATCACGGGAAAATATATACAAAATAGCGCTATAAACCGTAATCCGAAGCGTACCTATTTGTTGGGCAATTTACGCTTATTATTATGGAACCAAAAGCAGTAGCAGTTGCTTCCATAACCTGCATTTTACTTAAAAAAATCCAAAGGTTTAATAATTTATCACAAGTGAAATATTTAAGTGGTTACAATCACTAACAACAAAGAATACAACGACCATCAATTTCACCAAACCGTATACACAACAAAACAAACAATCATTCAATCAAACAAGCAAATAATTGTTCGGGTTCAAAACTTGAAATGGTACGGAATGAAAAATAACTATCAAGTGCATCATTTACTCAATAGTTTTAGATGGGACAAAATAGATTATTTATTCATCCAACAACTTCAAATTTCCTTACCCAACCATCCCTAAATCAAACAATAACAATTCAAACCAACAAATCAAATTAACTCATTATAAATTTTTATTTCATACATTAGCTATTTGATCTTTTCATTCATATAACAGTTTATCTTTTATTTTCATTTATTTTCATTCATATACCACATAAATTATCTTTTTATAATCTACATTTATTTCTAACAACCTTTAATTTAATTTACTCATCAGTGGTTGTTTCCTTTATTTTTACTTATTACTTACAGTTATTCATTTTCATTTATTTATTCAGGTTATGTAAGTTTCTTTTATTTGTATTACATTTAATGCACTTCTCAATTTAAATCATTTATTAAATGCTTACATTTATATTATATTTAATTATAATAACCCTTTTTATTACACTTAAATTCTTAACCTTATAACATTCATTCTTGTAGGTAAAGGATTTTATTAATTCTTTGACTAGGGTTTGCAGTCATTTATTTATGTTACCTACTTTCCATTATATTCAACTTGTAGCATTTATATCATACTTAAGTTTATAACCCTACACATCAATCCTTATTTATTAAAGAATTTCATTTTATTTACTTAAGTTTTAAAATCACCCATTTATAATACTTACCTTTAATTTTGGTAAAATTTCAATTTATAACTTAAGTTTATAACACTAAATTCTCATTTATAACAGAAATTCATTTAATACTTTATTATTTCCAAAATTTCTACTTGTATAATATTCTATTCTAATCTCTTATTTAACATTTCAACTTTTCATATTTGGTAAGTTATATATGTTAAAGAAAATGCAATTGAACTTATACAAGTTATGTCAATTCTTTAATTCATTCATTGTTCAATAGATCTTTACCATTTTCTTATAAGTTAAAATTTTAACTTCCTTTATAACTTAGCATTTAAGTCTTTTATTTTATTTAGGGTTTCAATTATTAATTAAATTCTGTTTCACTACCATAATTGAAACAATTAATTAATGGAAATTTAGAATTAAATACCAGGTTAAATTTCAATAGATAAGTATATTATTATAACTTATATACCTCTAATTATATTTAAAACAATTAAAATTTAGATATTTTCAAAATAAATCTGCAGTAGAATTTACTACAGTGGTCTTTCCCCTTCGAAACTCGAAAATGAAAGTCGATGATGCGGCCGCCATCACCGAAATTATTTTCCAGCGACAGAGACGAAAGTACAAAACTTATTTTCTCCAAAATCTTCTTTAAAACAATTCTTCCGAATTATACTAAATATTTATATAAGAAAATACTTATAAACAATCTTTATATTTCATAAATCCTTTGAAAGCAAATTTTCAAAAACCCCGGACTTAAGTTCTAAAATTTCCAAATTCCATTGATGTTAATTTCATTCTTATTTTTCTTATTATTTATAAATTTTATTCCTAACAACCAATCTATCGCAACCAAATATAGATATCATTTGAATTTTTTTTTATTTTATATATAGAAAATATAATAGGCAAAATTATTTCATTCACCTATATTAAAAACAAATATTATGTCGGTCTGTCCTATTAAGTATTTAGAAATCCCTATTGATGACACAGCGTCCCATGCATCAACCGGAATTTATAAATACAAAACGGAACAGATTAACACAATATTAAAATCTTTTTATAACACTAACAAATACGCTCTCTCATATATATACACTCAGCGACCCCCATAGGGTATTACTACCCCATTAACAAAGAGTCAAACCCCACAAAGCCAAGGTATATCGCTAAACCTCGCTCTGATACCAACTGTAACATCCCGCCTTTTCGCACGCTTCAAATCGACACACATGCCGATTCAAACCATACGGAAGGGCGGATTGTTATGGGGTAAATAAGAAAAACAGAGAAGAAATAAACAAAATAGAATCTCACAGCGGAAGGATAAAATATAATAATAAAATATACAGTTTATAAAACTGTTTACAAACATTTATATAATACATATCAGAGTTACACATACCAATAACAATGCAGCGGAACAGTGTGCAGTGCACTAGATAAATAATAATAGTAATACTACAAATCTTCGTCTTCGTCCTCCAGAGCTAGACTTCAAATCCTGAAACGCTCGAACTGACCCGATCGAATTGAAAAGACAAAACACTCGAGTCAGAACTAAAAGATCTTATGTGAGTTAAATCAACAGGAGTAAATATGAGTGCAGTAACTCAAGAGATGCTCGGGATTTACATCTCCTAAGGATCCGTTAAACTATTTACTATGTAGTATATTGCTCTATTATAATAGTGTCTAATTGTAAAATAAACTTACTTTTTAATAGCATTAAGGGGTTACCCATATAGCCCTTAACACAGAATATATTCCCATAGTCTATACAGTACCGTAATCTCCCCCGTACTGGGCGTCGTCAGAGGGCACTCCATAGATATGGTACAAAACAAAACTCGTAGTAAAGGCTCGGTATGGTAGGTGACACGTCACAACTAGGCAATGCCAGGGTAGATATACCAATTGCTATCCGGGCTGGTGGAAACGCGTAGCCGCAGTTACCGCCCACCTCGAACAAACTCCCCCAAAATCAAAAATAGAAGTGGCCACTGAATCAATCCAAAGTCAAAGTATAATATCGAAAAGGAGCGTCCGATCAGAGGTATGACCTCATTGGCCCGAGAATCACTCCTGTTTTAGCCACCTTATGCCAACTCACGGGAGTCGGGTCCACGTATTTACCTTACAGGAAACGTCGCCACCACCTACTTCATTCTGGAATCTCCACCGCGTACACGGTTAGTCAAAGTGGTTTTCGGTATCGACAGAGAGTATGTCCATATCCGATCCCGGTCTCTTTGCCAACCCATCGTTATTATAACACCGCGGTCATTTAAAAATAGTTTATACTTTAAAACCAGAATAAAATTTTCCATTTCAAAACTATGAATACGATATCAATTTAAACCCAAAACAATATGACATCATTTTATCTCAAATATAATTCTTTTCCAAAATCATGCTGGTTTAAAATTTAAAATATCTGGAAACCAAATATTTGAAATATACTTTCAAAGCATAATATTTCAAAATTCCAAATTTTAGAACCATAACTTCTAAAACTTGAATGGTTTGGATATTCAACGGTATATAAAATAAATGGTTTAACTTTAAGGTTACTTTGTAAAGAAAAATAATTTCCATGGCTTTACAAATATATTTCTTTATTTAAAGTCTAAACCATAATTTAAATATCACTTTCAAGTTCCAAAACCACTTCAATTTCTACACACACACACACACACACATATATATATATATATATATATATATATCCATTTGGAGTATTAATATTTCAAACTAAATTTGGAATTTATTCTTTCAACAAATTAAATGTTCTATTATTTAGTCTTGAATATTCACATAAAATCCATAAATAAAACTCCAATTTCTAGCAATTAAATATTTCTTCAATTTAATTATACTAGAATATTCATTTTATATTTATCTTGGGAAAAATCCAGTTATAAATATCATACCTTAAAATTTCCAAACTTAAACATATAATATAAATTATCAAATTCCATTTTCTCAATTTTTCCATTTTTATTTAACAGGTTTATACACAGTTTAAAATCAAAATTTTAACTTCATATGTATATATATATAAAAGAATAATATTTATAAAATATCAAAATTAAAATTTTTTCTAAATCGTATCCCATCCAAACCATAGAAATCACTTTAAAATATTTTATATATAGACCACGGTGCCTGTATAAAATTTTCTATCCTATGGTCAAGTGATACAGATATTTATCATTTCAATCCGCAATTTAAAAATAAAATTTTGCGGTTGTATATCATTTCAAACCACATCCCGAATGAAACGAGAAATGCATGATAACTTGCAGTTTAATGATATAAAATAAAACATCCATTCATCAACATCATCCATCATCCAAATCACAATCATCATCCAATAATAATTCAATATCAATATATATCTGATAATATATATCAGGTAATAACTGGCGGTTATATTCAAAAATAAATTAAATCAACTATTAAATTAACAGTTTATATTTAGTAATAAATTTTATAACTGTTTACTACAGTTCCTATGCAAATAAATAAATTCTAACTGTCAATTAATATGCAATAAATAAAATAAATTAACAGTTAAATTAAATAACACGATTTAGCAAATATGATGAACAAAACATGCCAAACAGTTATAAATAAATTTCTACTCATATCTAAAATAAATTTAACAAACATAAAAACTTTCAGAAGTTGTGAGTGGGTTAAAACACTCACCTTTTTGAATCTAAATCGAATTTAAATCCGATTTAAACCTAAAAATTCAACGGTCTCCAAATCAGTCCAAACCAGCGTCAACAGATCCGAAATTAAATTACGATCCTAACGGAAAAAATTTCGTGAGAAACAGAGGTCGTATGTAGAAGTTATGATCATTTAAGCGAATTGAAATCAAAATTAAATTAAAACAAATTAAATAAGAAAACGCACTTGCCACGTCATCCCAGAGAAACGCGCCTTCCCTTCTCTCCAGAATTCAAACACGCACACGCCGAACCCATGAACACGCACGTCCACCTAGCTTTGACCGTGCCTTTGACCGCCGCCCACCGTCACTAGCCACCTCCATACACCGCGCCACCACCACCATCGAGCTCGCCTCGACGAGACGCTCCAGCCATCAAAATCCGGTCGCCAGAAAAGCCTTCGGCCGCCACCTCCTTTAAACCCTAATTCGAATAAATTGCATCGATCTGACCATCAATTCTCGAAATCAACCACACGGATGCACTCCCCTACGTTCCCTCGTCAAAACCCAGAAATGGTTTCTCGATCCGATGACTTTTGTTGCGACGATGATGAATGGCCGAAAATGGTTTGAATTTTACTGGACGAACGATAGCTCCAATCGAAAAACAAATCACACCAGCAGATTACGAACCCTGAGAACTATGACATATATTTTTGTGGAATTTTTCTGGAGAGTTTGAATTTTCATTGAAATTTTGAATTGAAATAGATCTAGGTTTGCATCCATTTGAGGAGGAGAAGGAGTTTGAAGAAAAGAACGTACAGACAAATGATAGAAGATGGAAGTTAGGGTTTATGATCGCATATATATAGACAAATAGAAGAAGGCTAGGGGGCACGAATTACGAACGTGTTAAACGGTACTTGGCCCAAAAAGCCCGTTCTGACCCCGGGACGAAATTTATTAAACCCATATATCCAGATAAGTATTTTAAAATATTCTGAACGCGTTGGAAAAAGTTTCACGTCCAAATTCGATCGTATGGAGAAGTTATGTTGAAAATAAAATTTCCAAATTGATTTCAAATTGATTTTAATTGAATCGATTTCAAGGCGTTTCGCGTCCGTACGATCAAACGACAGGTCCGATCGATACGAAACTTGAAACCCTACAATAATTCACCGATACGGATCCGATGAAACTAGTTTCGTCGAAATCCGAGTCCCCGGCCAAAAATGGCTGTTTTTTATATTCATTAAATAAATTAAAATAAATTATAAAAATCCAATTTTATATCTAAATTCTAAAATTGGCCAAATTTATCGCTTATATATTTCATAATCAATTTAAATGATTTAACAAGTTTAGATGTGAATTAAAAGTTGATAAGTCTATCCATTGCAGTGTAAATTCCTCCACTTATATTTAGGAGTTATAAATTAAATTCTCAAAAAACCCATTTATTAGATTTTCAACTTTTATATTCTCATCTTTTATCCAAAATAAGGATGCCACTAGCATTGGTTCATGATTTCACATTATTATCCTCAAAGTCCATTTAATTTTAATAACGTAATATTTAACCGTTATATTCCATTTTATTATGCAATAAATGCAAATGTTGAATTTGATACTCCAATTAATTTATAAATCCTGCTTTCTATAATCTATATTAACAAAGGTCCAATTATAAATAGAATTAGCATTAGCTTCATCTTATAGAATTAACTACTCCAATTACAAAACAAATCGACGCTAACTGAACAATTTAAATGAATTAATTGTAATTGAGTCTACACTAAACGTTATAAATTATAAATTGGAACCTCAATAAATTCGTTTATTGATTTAAAAATCTTTCTATTCAGTAAATGGAAATTTTATGTGCATAAATAACATTTGAATTATAATACATTTCATTAGTGCATGCTTCATTTCTTATAAATTCCCCTTTTATTAACTAGAACACATTAACACAACAAAATAATTAATTTAGATTTATTTCAATCGATTTACATTTCTTAACTTAATATACTCAATAAATGGTTAACCTAAATAATTGTTACCCTTTTACATTCAAATTCAATCACAACCATCATTAACAACAATGTTGCCGTAGATTTAGATTTAATTAAATAAATTAGATGAATGGGTAAAATTTTGTAATTATCCAAATTGCCAAATATATATGCCTAAATTACTACTTATTATTATGAATTTCATTTATAAATTTACTAGTTGCCTTTGTCTTCTTATATCCTATCTACTACCAACTTTCTATTTAGTTATAGTTTATCAATATATATATACCTAGGCAAAATCAAGTTCTTGTCTTACCTGTTATTTCAATTAAATCGGGTATGCGCAAATAAATTGTTTATTAACTTATTCCTACAAAATTATTTACATACATTCAGTTCCAAATTTTATAGAATTAAATTCTAATTATTTACCACTTCTTAATTCATCAATTATATATTCTATCCAAACATGCATTTAGATCTTTTTATTTAAATAAATTTATTCAATGTTGACATCCACTAAATAAAATTTACTTTCATTTATATAGTTGCAATTCAATTCAGTTATTATTTCATTAATACTATTTCCGATTTATATCTTCCAGTATTAATTTCACAAACCAATTTAATCAACAAATTATAACTTATAACCATAAACGCCAATTTACGTTATTTCAAATCTATTGCCATATAAACATTTAAAATTGTTAACCATATATTACAGTTACTATATCTAATTCCTACATTTACTCAAATAAAATCTTAAGACTTTTATTTCATTCTAAATTAGATTAGAAATCATATTAAATTAACTCATTTAATATCATCAAATTTAACGGGTCGTTACAAAGGACTTCTTTGGAAGTGCCTTCGGTTCTGTTCGAACCCAGAACAGACTTGTATGGATTGTATGTCTGAAATTACAAATTGGGATATAAAGCAGATTTCTTTCAAATACATTTCTGTTGGTGGCGCAGAATTTATCCTCTTAGCATTAACACCTTTCTCTGAGACGTACGAGCTTAGAGGTTATGTAGTTGAAGGTTATCGGTGATATATTCCCAACTTGGTAATGTGACATGCTGAGTGATGCTGATCATTTATTGATCAAAGCGTGGCTTTTGTAAAAATCGTAGCTTTGTGGACGAGACTTGCTTGTCTTAGTGAAATGTGATGGGGGGTTCTCGCTTCGCGTTAGGTGGCGAACGGGAGAATCTTATCCCCACATGTCCTCTTTACATGGTTGGTTAGGCGTGACCTGTGACAGTCGAAAGGCTGGGCGTAAAAGCAAGTTTCGGGTACCAGTGTGAGCCACGGTGGGTCTGGGATGGTTGCAAAGCCTACCGGTCGCCGCTGCCGTCGCGTCGTTACATTTGGTATCAGAGCTGAGGGTTAAACTTTATCTCAGGAGTATAACACGTTAAGTAGCTCATTAGAGATAGGGTGAAGTATACCCTAGAATGAGTAATCCCTAAGATATCTGTTCGAATGCCTCAGTAAATTATCTTGCTATCCACTGATAGTGAGTATGAGTGCAAGAAGAGGACGAGATAGGGGACAGGGAAATGCGACTATAATTGGTCAATACTCTGTAACAACAGTGGAAACAACTTTCTTCTCAATCTCTTTTTGATTCGTTTCCAAATTTCTTTTGATTGCTTCGAGACAGCTCCAGAAAGAAGTTTCGATGCGGTGGTGGCCCTACGAATCATTGTAGGAAATTTTTACTTTGTATCTTCATCAATTTCTTATCAGTTTTTCGTTTTAAACTTTAATGAATTTGAAATTTAGAATTGAAATTTTAAAATAAATTGGAAATTTTAAATTGAGTTAACTTGATTAATAGAATATGAAGAATGATTTGAATTGTATCGATAAAATGATTTTGTTTAAAACCAAATTTGAAATTCTATTATAATTTCTTGTACCTATTGTTGATATTCTGATTTTGTGAGCCAAATGCAGAATTGATGACCAGTTTGATCTGAAAAGATATTTCTCTATCTTTCATCTATCTTCGTTATCTCTCTCTGGCGAATTTCGAGGACGAAATTCCTTTTAAGGGGGGAAGTCTGTAACGATCCCGAATTTTAATTTATTTTAAATTGATAATTTAATTTATTTTTGATTTAATATTGAGTTATTTTTAAACAATATTGATATAGAGATATTTGAATTCAGTCTTATGAAATGGATTTTTAAAGTCGTGTAAATATAACAAAATTTTTGAAATAAATATTTAAGTTAAAAATAAAAGCAAACATGCAAAATATAAAGTATTCATACAAATAAATGCAAGTACAAAATACAATGCCTCAGCCGAGACAAGCAAGATGAAAACAAAAAATATATACAAGTTGTACATACAAAATAAACAAAGCAAAGAATGATTTGCAGCCACCAAATGTACAATACTGCATGGTCAACAAACAATGCAAAGTTTTAAATATATGTATGAAGACAAAACAAAAATAAAATATGCAACATCCTATTAGTAAGCTAATCTGGGCCGATTTATCCTATAGATTTAGAAAAATCATGCAAAATAAAATGTCGCCAGCCAAAACAAAGAGATGCAAGGAAAAGAAATAAACAAATTTGCTAAATTTTAACAACATAAATAAAATAGAAATTTACTTATATTATAATATAATGAAAGAAGTATAAACACAATAAACAAAACAATGAAAAATTAAAAATAAAAAGAAACTCAACCTGGAAATGAAAATCAGTAGCAAGCAATGACAAGTTTTAAACAAAGCAAACAAAAAATATATATCTACATGAACAAAACATCAAATGAGATGATTCCATGTAAACAAATATGGGAACATATGTACAAATTCATATCATCTCAGCAGCACAAAGATATGAAGCAACATAGAAAAGAAATATGAAAGCATCTACGTATATACAATTGAAGACAAGTAGTAGGCTGCAACAAAATGTCTTTGATATTGTACATAACAACATCACTTCAGCCGAGATAAAGGAATAAACAAAGTAATATGTACTAAAGCAATTAATGAATACATCTCAGCCATGCTTATTTTATAAATATGAATAATATCACACAGTAAACTCAGTGTATGTACAACAACTTCATCTCAGTCTCGTATATTCTAAACTGAGAAAAATCTGAAGTGATACTGTCTAGAACTCAAACAAACTTCCACTTAAAACAACAATTCAAATCAAACCCAGAGATCAAAGAGAAAAAGAAAAGAGGCTTCAGCAAACAAATTCAAAGCCAGAGTCAAAGAACTTAGGCAATCTCCATCTAACAACGGTGAGTAACACAACTTTTAAACAAATTTAAAGTATAAGTCTGTTGCTTATGTGTAGGTGAATAACTATGTTTGTATCTATATATATATGGATGCTCTGTGGATGATGAATAGCATTTGTGTGCTGGCTATTAATCATATATGTTCTCTGCTCTGAGTTCTGAACACAAGATTTTGATTTAAAGAACCATTTCCACTTGATTTACTCGATGTTTGAATTTAGTATTAAAAAAAATTTGTTTGATATAGCATAAGCTTAAGATTTAAATTTTATTCAAAAAATAACTTGTAAAGGCCTCTGGAAATCAACATGACTGGGAAAAGCTTTAAACAAGTTAAAATTCAAAACTTTTATTTTTCGAATTTAGTTATGTGGATTGAATTCTCATACTTTAATATGAATTTTAAAGAAAAAATCTTAATTTTTAGATCAAAGATAAGAGAGCGGTTTGAGGTTGTTTGTTTTGAGCATTTCAAGTTGTCTCGATCGATCTAGAGGGTCGGAGACATCGTATTTCTTCCAGTGGGTAGAGGAGACATCAGTGAAGCTTGGAAAAATAGTGCGATGACATGAACACTACAACAAAATTCACTACTTATTACGCCAATAGATAGCTCGATATGGTAAAGCGCTATTAATGTGGTTTAACTCTCATCCAACTCTCTACTGACTTAATTAATTTCCTAACCCGAAACCTAAGTAACGCTTTGCAAAAGAGAGCCCACCCCCAAATATACATTTCCCTCCATCACGCTTCATTTCCCTCCATCACGCAGACGTTGTTTTAATCGATTTCATTCCAAATTTCCAAATTCCCAACCCTAAATTCGATCTCTCCTCTCACGGCCATATTTTACTCCATTTGTTGTTCGATCTCTCCTCTCACGGCCAGAGGCGACCGCGTTCCACTATATTCAACTAGCCGCATTCCCTGTATTCAAGAAGCGTCACGAGGAGGTGAGCGCTCGATTTTATTTTTTTATTTTTCTAATTGGAAGAACATCATATTGAGCAGTTGATTGTAGAGTTGTTTGATTATGGAATATCTATTGAGCTATGTTCTTCACATTAATTAGTTCTAGACTTCCAGTACTAGCTATTTCACTTTTTACTTCCTTATTTTTCATTTTATTACTATCTCGGATTAGCTAAGTATTTTTATTAATAATCCTGGGTTATGAAATTAAAGCTAAGGTGATGTAAGATATGAGTTGCGATATTAAATAAATGATGAAGTAGTTGCTTTCCATTTCTTGATGTCAATGAGAATTCAGTTTGGTGTTTGCTTATTGTCATGTAATGTGATGATGTAATACGTGTGTCTGTGTTTCAAGTCTAAAACCTTGTTATGTACTTTGAATTTGCAGTTCTTAATAATAAGGGGTTCTGAGATCTAGTATGCTTTAGTTGTGGTATTTTGTGCTCATGGACAGTTGGTTAAATCATCTTTGCCACGTTTCTTAATTAAAGGAAATTGATAATGTTAGAAATAGGCTTACTTGGATTATGATACCTTAAGAACTGTCTATGTTGTTGTTGTGCATGCGTTTTCAGAATTCAGGAGTGTAAACTTAGGTTCTTAGGCCTTCGAAATGTAACTGTGAACTATCCACCTGAAATAATTTAATGGTATGTTTGTCTAGTTGGGCATATTGAATGCATTAATACATCAAAATTTGGTCACAGGAGAATTGAAATATCGGAATGGTTGGGTGAAGTGTGAATCAAATATCAATTTTAAAATCGAAATTCTGAATCATTTTGGAGCAACTCAACCTAAAGGTATGAAAACTTATATATTGCTCTGTTCTGTTTGTGAATTAGTAATTATAGTACTGCCATAAAGGGTTAAAACTCAAAGATATAGTGTCAAAAATAATCCAACCATGTATGGTTTTTAATCACCTTCCTTATTGAGTGGAGAGTTATAAATATTGAACAATGAGTTATATTACAAAACTATGCCATCGATTTGTTTAGTTCTCTACCTCCACTAACCTTGCTAAGCATGCTTTCTCAACTGCCGTAAAAAAATTATGTTTCAGATATAAATATTGAACAATGAGTCATAGGAGGTTCTGGGTCTGGTTGTATTGGGTAGTAAAAATGTTATGAAAGTAATTGAGTGTGTGTGTGTGTATAGTGGTGAACATATATTGTAGTTTTGGTTGTGTGGAAAATCTGAACAATTATCTTCGTCTTCAATCTTTTAGTTCTTCATTTTTTTCAGTTCTGTTGCAATTTCTTTAAGTCGGTATCTTCCCTTATAAATCCCATTAGCTAGTTCACTTAATTTGTTAGTTACAAACTCTATTCCAATTATTAGCTCATATTGTTCTTCTTCCTATTTCAATTCTCTATTTGTTAAATTCCTGCATACATACATTATTTAAGTTCTTGTTTTTTTTCTTTTCCAGTAGTTGGAAAGCATGTTCTTGATTCTTGCACTGTGATTTTATTACTAGTTAAAACTTGTTATAGTTCCTTGTGTTTTCTAGTTCATAACTGCAAATTTTAGATCCTGTGTCTAAATTCTGTGTTCATCTTTTCCATATAATTTCTTTCATTTTTTCTATATTTCATTAATCAGCAATGTGATATCAGTCAATTCTTGATTTCCTTGCAATTAGATTCCAGTTCATAGTTCTGCACATTTTCTTTTCCAAATGCAATTTGATAACTTTGACATTTCCTTTTCTTATTGACTCTTCCTATATCTTGCCTGTTCTTCTTTCCTGCAAATTACAACTTTTGTTCATGTTATTCCTAGCAACTTATCACTTGTTCTTTGTCTCTGCCATATACCATTCTTGTTATAATTCATTTCAGTTCTGTTATTACATGCTTTTGATCTTTTAATGCAAATCTTAGTTCAACACCATTACAAACTCTAAGCTTTGCAGTTAATTTCTTGATAATTCTTGCATTACAATTCTCAGTTCTACAATTTCTTGCTTCTTCACAGTTCCTTTCTGTCAATACTTGCTTCATTAATCTTGCCTGTTCCTTGAACTGGACATTGCATTGCCACGTTATCTTCACCATATTTCATCTAAACAACCCATCACATCACCAGAAAACTCACACATCACCATGTATCCTATTTGTTCACCTGCCAACACCTTACTGCTATGTGAAGACTGATTTTTAAATATCGTTGTTTCTGTACTAGATTTCATTTTCATGTACGTACGCGAGTGAGGTACATAAGATTTATTTTATGATAGATGATTGTATAAATGCATCCTTTGTAAAACTGAGAGGTCTGATATTGAACTTTTGTCTCTCTGACTTTATTCGTCACTCCTACACGCTCTCGATGCTACTTTATTTTAACTTTGTTCATGTTGGTAGTAGTGATTTTGGCGAACGTGTTGTAGATTAAAATTTTCTTACTATTTGTACAAAAGGATTTCCTTTATGTTTCAGTTTGTTATAATGTGCATTGCACGTGTATAGTTATTTATGGAAAACTTTGCACTGTTAAACTCAGGAAAAAAAATCAGTTGCCTGATTACAATATTATAAGGGTTGGTCATTAATTGTTACCTGTCAGTTGTAATTTGTAGGAATATACTAAAACAAAGCATTCTCTGCTTAAGCTTGAAATAAGATAAATATTTGTATCTTTACAAGTGAGATGATTCTTCACCATGTAACACAAATTTCTAGCCAGGTTGAAGTCACTCCTGTTTTTCATTTGCAAATTGCATCACTCTATAATTCCATTTTTATTTTTCATTAGTTTAGTGCATGTAACAACTTGTAGGGCATGTGACTTACACAAACCTGAAAGGACCTTCCTTAAAAAAAATATTTTGGAAAGTTGCAATGCATAGACTCTGTAATACTATTTTCAATCTTCTTTTAAAATAAATATTCATGATGATATGTCTATTTCCTGCTTTCCTGCTTTCCTTGTAAGAAATACAAACATATTTCACATCATCATATAGAAACTCCAATCTCCTATCATTCATCTTTATATAACACAACATTTCACAACATATTTGATTATTAATGTATATGCTTCATATTCTAGAAACTTGCTTGTTTCCACATTATATACGCTGATGGAAAAAGATTGGGTTCATTTACACAGGTAAATAGATAATACAATATTTTAAATGATGATTAATTTCAAAAATAAAAATATATTTGATATTAAATATTAATATTTATGTCTTTATATTTTTCATTGAAGAGCAACTAAGGAGTACGACCAAGGGGCTAGGTGTTTTGTTGATGTTGCAAAGAGAAAGTTAAGAAATGTGGAGAAACTTTTATGCCCTTGTGTGGATTGTTGGAATCTTAGTCGACATCATGATGACATTATCGTTGAACATTTGATTATAAGAGGGATGGATCTTAAGTACAAGAGCGGTAGGTGGTATAATCAAGGCGAACAAGTCAATGTAGGCAACGAAATCAAGTTGGATAATACATATGACTTACTTAAAGCCATTCAGTATGAAGATGAAGATTTTTTGAATACTACTTTTTTTCCGATGATAAAGAAAAGAAGGATGTGAAGAAACGAGAGGATGATTTAGTTAAAAATTTGGAAGATGCAGAAACCCCTTTATATCCTGATTGCATAGATCAAACTAAACTATCTGCCATAACTGCTTTGTACAATCTTAAATGCGAGACCGGATTATCCGATAATGGGTTTGATAAGCTTTTGGCCTTGTTACAGTTGTTGTTACCAAAGAATAATGTACTTCCTAAGACTATATATGATGTAAAGAAATTCCTCAAAGTATTTGACATGGGATTCGAAAAGATTCATGCTTGTAAGAATGATTGTTGCCTTTTCAGAAATGAGTACCAAGATTTAGATAGTTGTCCAAAATGCAACTCTTCAAGATGGAAGATAAATGATGGCTCAAAGGAGATTATGCTAGGAGTTCCAGCTAAAGTGTTGAGATACTTTCCAATCATTCCAAGATTAAGGAGAATGTATAGATCTCAAAAAATGGCAAAAGACCTAAGGTGGAATTTCCATAATAAAAGTAATGATGAAAAAATGCGTCACCCTGTAGATTCTGTAACATGGAATGTAGTGGATGAGAGGTTTAAATCATTTTCATCCGACCCACGCAATCTTAGACTTGGTCTTGCCACAGATGGTGTTAATCCATTTGGTTCGATGAGCTCCAAATATAGTTGCTGGCCAGTCATGCTTGTGACATATAATCTCTCACCTATGTTGTGTATGAAGAAGGAAAATATTATGCTAACATTACTAATTCCTGGTCCAAAGCAACCCGGAAATGATATAAATGTATATTTGGCACCATTGATAGAAGACTTGAATCATTTATGGAATAATGGAATTGATATTTATGATGCGTTTAGTAGAACCGTTTTCAATTTAAGAGCAATATTACTATGGACAATAAATGACTTTCCGGCCTATGGAAATCTTGCAGGATGTTGTGTGAAAGGTGAAAAAGGTTGTCCATTATGTGGTGTCAATACGCATCATCGATGGTTAAAACATAGTCGAAAGATTGTTTATATGGGACATAGAAGATTTCTAGATCCTTCACATCCATGGAGGAAACAAAAAACTTGGTTTGATAACACCGTAGAGAAAGGCAGCAAGCCTAGAATTCTCACGGGAAGAAACATTTCTGTAATTTTGAAAGGCTTTCCAAATGTTTTTGGAAAAGATAAGAATAGAGAAACCAAAAAGCGGGAGACCAAGAAGAAGTTAAATATGAAGTTGAATAAGAAGATAATAAGTAAAAAGTGGAAGAGTAAGCACAATAGAAAAGATGATGAGCAAGATGAGCTATTAAGGTGGAAAAAAAGATCAATCTTCTTTGATTTGCCATATTGGGAGGTTAGTATTTAAATTATACCTTTTTCTCATTAGCCTAACAATAATTTTTTTATCTCATTGAAGTGTTATATTATTGATATTTATAGGAACTTTCCTTGCAGCATAATTTAGATGTAATGCATGTTGAGAAAAATGTTGCTGAAATCCTATTAGGCACAATATTGCATGATAGTAAATCGAAAGATGGAACTAATTCTAGAAAGGATTTGGAGGATTGGGGTATTCGACATAGTCTTTATGTACAACCTCGTGGGAATAGAACATATCTTCCACCAGCTCCATATACATTGTCTTTGTCTGAAAAAAAATTATTTTGTAAAAGATTATATGATTTTAAGGGTCCTGATGGTTATTGCTCAAATTTCAAAAGATTTGTTTCATTAGAAGACTGCAAAATTAGTGGTTTGAAGTCACATGATTATCATGTTCTAATGCAACAATTGTTATCCGTTGCAATTAGAGGATTACTTCCAAAGAAAGTCAGAACAACAATAATCCGTTTATGTTCTTTTTTCAATAAAATATGTCAACGTGTTCTTGAACAAGAGAAGTTACGACATCTTGATGATGAGATTGTTGGAATTTTGTGCGAGCTTGAAAGATATTTTCCACCCTCTTTTTTTGTTATAATGATACATTTGACAATTCATCTTGGAAGAGAAGCGCAATTATGTGGTCCGGTTCATTTTCGTTGGATGTACCCATTTGAAAGATACATGAAAACACTTAAAGATTATGTGAGGAATTATGCTCGACCTGAAGGGTGTATTGCAAAATCTTATCTTGCAGAAGAGTCAATGAGATATTTTGGTGAATTTCTAGAAAAGAAAGTACAAATGGAGGAGAGAGAAGTTCGAAATGAAAATTACGAGAACAATGTGATACTCGAAGGACGTCCACTTTTGAAATCGAAGACAATAGAATTGTCATCTAATGAAAAAGATATTGCTCATTTGGCCGTGTTAATGAATATGGCTACGGTGGAACCATATTTAGAGTAAGTACATATTATATTTTGATTCTATTTTTTTGTGAAATTATATCGTTAAATATTACTTAAAATAATTTTTTTCAACATCAGTATGCATTTGGAGGAGTTACAAAATTTGGATAAGCGTTTAGAAAAAAATGCTACATTGCTTTGAAAAAAAATACAGATAATTTCTCCGATTGGATTAAAAAAAAGGTTAGTTTAATTTTAATTTATCATTTCATTATCAAGAAAACATTTTTTCAAAATTTATATTTAATGAATTTTTTGTAGATACCTTTTCACTCAACGAGCGATGAAATATTAAAATGGATTGCCTTTGGTCCGAGTAGTAATGCATTGTCCTATAAAGGGTATGTAATTAACGGACAACGTTTTCACTTAGAAGACATCGAGAGAGAAACTCAAAATTATGGGGTGACTTATGATGCGACTACCATGTGTAGGGCAAGTGCAAAAGATATTTCTCAAAGAGTCGATGTGGTCACTTATTATGGGAAAGTGACTGATATAATCTTGTTAAACTATCATGTTTTTTATATTCCCGTATTTAAGTGTCATTGGGCAAATATAGGAAACGGGGTGAATGTTGAAGACGGATTTACTCTTGTCAATTTACATCAAAGTCAAGCTTCATTTGTAAGAGATCCATATATTCTTGCATCTCAAGCGAAACAAGTTTTTTATTCAAGAGAGAATGATAATTCTAATTGGTATGTTGTAATGAAGGCACCACCAAGAGGTTTTCATGAATTAGAGACAGATGATCATGTCACGGAAGTTAGCTTTGTTAGGGAAGATTGCGAAGAAACTGATAATGATATTGATTCCATGGAAAATATTAGTTATGTTAGAGAAGATTGTGAAGGCATATTTGAGTAAATTTCGAAGTATGAATCTTTTGTTTAAAATCATGTTTGTTAGCCTGTCTGTAATTTAATTTTTTTTTTGAATTTTAACTGGAAAAAAAAATTGACAGCTGTTGCCTTTTGTATTTTTATTTCAATTGTTTTGGATTTCTTCCAGTTTAGCTCATTGATTTACATGTAATATTGATTGTACGTTCCATTTTAAATTTGATGACATTTTGAGCATAATTTTATATGCTTGCTTGCTAGGATTACAGAATTTTATATGCTGCATTTTATTGCTGTCGTGCCGTAATGTGACCTGGATTAAATCTATGCAGCTCCAGCCCTGGTTCTATTTCGAAATTGCATCACTCTTTCATTTGACATAATAAACATTGTTAAATTTATGACTAGAATTCATGAATCTTAACATGATCAATTTGTATAATAGAAAATGGGCAGGACTATGAAAAAGAGAAAGCGCACCGACAAGCAAAAAGAAGTCAAAGACCCCAGATCTACCCCAAACAAACGCATTGCAAGAGGTAATGAGATTCATAATGAAGACAACCCATAGGAATTGGAAAACGATCAGTTGCAAAACGAACAAAACAACAATGCTCAACTACATGACAGCCCACAAATTGTCGAAGACAATGCAATTCAGCCGGAAGAAAATATTGAAGGTGCAGTGAATGATGAGAGACATATGCAAGGTCGCGGTGCATGCCTAAATGGGGGAAAAAAGAGTAGAGGACCAACTAAAGTTAGAAGGCTTCCATTCAGCTCTCAGGAGGTAATCGAAGTTGAATTTAATGGTGCAGGTAAAGTAATAGGAGATGGGTCAATCAAGTTGTCTTCCTTTCTAGGACCGCTTGTACGAGAAGTGGTTAAGGTTACATTAACTGATTGGAGGCAGCTTGGTGATGATTTGAAAGATGTTCTATGGGAAAGCATTCAGGTGACATATATAATTTTATCTACAGCTTATTTAACTAATAAATGTTTTACCAGTTTGAGTCAAGCTGTCCATTCTGGTCATGGCATTGATATGTCATATTCATGATGCAGTTTCCTTGTTATTTAGATAGTATTGTGATTAGTATTGAATAAATGAGTGCTTATTCAAATATTGAATAAGTAGCATTGGCAGTATATAGTTGAGAACTTGTTTGCAGTGTTGTTGTTTAAAACTTTAAATAGAACCTGATTTATCATGGTTTCGCAAGTAAATCAGAAGTAGTACAATTGATTCTACAGCAATTTTAGTCCTGAACTCCTGAATCTATGACACTTTTAATGTTTTGTAATATATTTTGGTATGAAATATTTCTTATTTCATTTCATTACCTTAGTGATACGTTGCATGACAGTGGCAGGTCTCGTTTTGAACACTTACGCATCAATTTATGATCATTCTCGGGGAAGTGCTTAATTAAATATATTAAGCAGTACAACTTCCTTAATTCAAGATCTTTAACCACCTAATCAAACGTCTTATCGTTGCTATCAGTGAACATTGACAGATTTGTGTATGTGTGTTTCACGGGGAAAAAATAGTTGCTATCAGCGTAGAAAAATGCATCGTTAAAATATTGGAAGGGACAGAAAAAATAAAACGAAAATATCTAGGTTTTACATGAAAACTTAGTCTGTACAACATCTGGAAATCGTCATGTCACTATTTGTCATGTCTGTACAGCTATTCGTCATGTCACTTTGCCATGATGAATTCCTTACACTTTGCCCCTAAGCTTGCAGATTGATTTGCAAACATCTTTCCTCAATGGAACAATGGTACACGGGATCGAATTCCATTAACAGTAATCAACCAATATTCAAACAAAAGATAAAGTTAATCAAAAAATTAAATGAACATCGTTGAAGTGTTGCATAATGCATTAAGAATTTCAACCTTTCCTTTGAAGTCTTGATGCTTTATTCTTCCAATAGTGCAAGCTTTTAGAATACATAACAGATATCAGATATATACCATTTATAATAGACGTACAAACAAATATGTTATATTGTTGCAGGCGAGGTTTAAACTGGATGCAGATTGGCAAAAAACATTGATATTTAAGCAACTAGGAGGTATTTGGAGGGCGTCAAAATGTAGACTAGTTCGCCAAATAGTAAAAGCAAAGTCCATGGAGCAAAAACTTCAGTTGAAACCAAGTAACATCAAAAGTATGACTGAATGGAAGAAATTTATAAAGTCAAAAACAAGTGTGGAATTTCAGGTATTTTTTGTTACTGTTATCTATTTTTTTTGTAACAGTTTAAGAACATAAACGATATTGATAATGTATTTAAATCTCTTATTTCAGGCATTAAGCATGAAGAACAGAGCTATTAGAGGCAAACAGTTGCCACATACATGCAGTCGTAAAGGAATGGCTCGACTTGCTGAAGATATGGTAAAAAAAGAGTAATTTTATTTACTGTAATATTTGCAAACTTCTTAGTTAATACGTTTGTTATTTGATGTTCTTTTAAATGCAGAAAGAGCAGAGTGGCGATTGCTCTTCCGTCACGAGAAGTCAAGCTTGGATCAAATCTCGCACACGGAAAAACGGTGAACCAGTGAATATGACTGTTGCAGATACTATAGTAAGTTGATAAAAGCTTGTGTTTATAGCATATATTTAAATGTATTTAAAAGCATTCAGTTTCAAATATCTTTATTTTAATAGTGTGGAGTCTCCTACATGACTATTTTGCATGTATAAATCTGAAGTATAGTTTTACATAAAGCAATTTCCATACAAATCTATAATTTTCTATATGCAGTCTATAATATTGTATCAAGTTCATCATCCTCACTTTGTCCATAGCGTACGTGCTCTTAATCGAGTTCAGTGCTTCTTTTCCTCCATATGCTGCTATGTACAGCTGCACTATGTACAAATGAAAGTGGTTAAAGAAAAGAGATAGTACAAATGATATTGTGATTTTCCATACACAATTAAATGATATTTTATTTATGTTAAATGATATTTTCTTTATGTTACTTAAATGTAGGACATACTTATGGGATTTTCCATACACAATATTTATAACTATGTGCGTTAACTTTTGTAGAAAAAGATTAAACAAGTTGAAACTGTTCCACAATTGAGCTCGGTAATCAATTACAAAGAAGATGCACTTTCTCAAGTATTGGGACAAGATAGACCGGGTCGATTAAGAGCAATGGGAAGAAATATGACCATCAGTAGGGCAACTTTAGCACAGGTTAAGGATAAGCATACAATGCAACTCGAAAGAATTTTTTTGGAGTTAGAGCAGAGATTTCTCGGGATGGTGAAAATCAGGTTTGTTCTCACTTGTTTAAACTTATTGTTCAAGTTCAAAAATTTATACGTTTAATTTGTGAAGACCATGGCATGCCTTCCATTTTTACAGCAAAAATCACACCAAGTCATCAAAAACATAGATGCTGCTTAGCTAATACTTGTTTAAACTGTACCAAACATGATGTGAACTTTTAATTTCATGATCTACACTTTACTTCGTCCTCACTAAGTTTTCTACCATATGTGCACTACAGTACAAGCATATACAAAGGTTATATACAAGTGCAATTGGACAATTAAATTTTATACTTTTAATTTCTCCACATTTTAAAAGTATATACCTATTTTATTTGTATATACCTATTTTATCTGTATATATGTGCAATTGGACAATTAAAATAAAATAGATATTATATATGTGCACTACAGTACAAGCATATTACGTGCACATTTATTCCATCAGTGAATGATTGAGAAAGATCACCTACCAAATATAGAAAAATTATATCAACCCCTGAAACACAATGAAGTTTAGGGGGCTAGAGGTTCGACACCAAGCTCTATCATGATTATTCAAAGTTTTAAGCATTAGAACTTACTGTGTGGACAATCTAAAACACCACGTCGGATCCATAACATTCATCATGCACAATTGTTTCCCATAAATAGTTAGTTTTATTTTATTTTTTACAAAATAGGAGTACCTGCATTAAATTACTTACATGGAACAAATTTTTTCCCTTAATGACACCAGATACAACAAGCATCAAACATTATTATTTTAAATCCTGGTATTGGAAGCAAAATAGGTTCCTGCTATTACTATGTTTTCTCTTTTGCAAAGTCAAGTGTGCACGCTTTACTGTCTATGCATCCCTTTCTTAGGAAATATCTGTAACATAAACTTGTTTTAAATGCCCTCGTTGATTGATTTATATAAAAATATATTCATGGGTGAAACCATAAATCCAGAAATTGTTTTGCCTGCAAATTTGTTTCTTTTATTACTTTTTTCTCTTTCTGTTTTATCCATCTTTCTCAAATTAAATAGAAATTCCTGAAAGATAAAATCAAAAGTACACATTTGACTAGTAGCCATGTCGTAATTGATTTATATGTTACTGTTTTAAGATTTCTCTGTTTATTTTCAGATATCTATTACAGGAAGCAACAATAGATATTATATATGAGAATGTAATAACTTGCTTAAATAAAAAATTATACAGATAAAATAGGTATATACTTTTAATTTTCCAATTGCACTTATATACAGATAAAATAGATATTATATATGTGCACTACAGTACAAGCATATTACATGACAGTTATCGATTAGAGGTAGCAAAACATGTTGTATATACTTTTAATTTCTCCACATATTATGACATTGAGTTTCCCAAATTTGTTGTATTTATAAAATTCAAACAGTTTTGATATTAATAGCAAATTTTTTTAAAATGAAAATTAGAAAATAAAACTGTGCAGGGTCTAATAGATGCATGAAATATCAGACTCTAAAGAGCTAATGATTCTATATTCTGTACGAACGAGTTTTACTTCAACCGCTTTCCTAATCATATTTCATATTGTAGTATGCTTGTTTGACTATCCTTTGGGTCATCTTTCAAACTTTTATTCTTATGCTCTGGTTTTTGCATATGTAATCCCCTTTTTTTTGCATTCATTTGCAGTATTTTGCATTTTATTTGTAGTTTTTTGCATTTCACGTGCAGTTAGTCAATTTTATTATGCAAAATTTCCTTTTCACGGTGCAGATTTAGATTTTTGTGTGCTCTTATGCATTTTGGGTTGCAGTTTTTACATTATATTGCATTCCAAATTAAAATTGCATTAAAAACTTAACGCTATGATTCCTTCAATGATATTGCAGGGTAGAGACAGCTGGACAGAAGTAAACGCACCTTCTGTACGTTGTATTATTGATCTCACATCATTTTTATTTAATTTTTTTCAGTAATTAATATCTTATTCTTTTTGATTAATTACAGTGCAAGTATGATAAAAAACTCCAGAAATGTGATTTATTGGATTGGCGAGGGAATGAAGATATTGTTGCCGAAGGAAGAGTCGTGTCGAAGGATCCAAACAACCTTGTTAATAACATTCCTTTAGGACCGGATGCTATGGTAATTCTAATAGACTTACCAAAAAAGGCAGATGTTTTTTTATGGAGACCTACATCTATGTTCACACTTATTGGGGAACCAAAGGATGATTTAGTGGCATGGCCAGCGAATAGAGTTGTTTTACATCCAAGTGATCACCTTGAAGAAGAAGAGGACGTGGTAAACAATTTTCTTTAGGATTTGATATATAATTTTAAAATATACAACTTTTACTGAGTAAATCATTTTTCTCTAATAGAGTAAAAGTGGAACCTTAGAATGCGAATGCAAAATTTATGATTGGGGAGGGAGTAAAGAATTAGTGGCTGAAGGGCGATTACACTCGAGTGACTCAAATGAAATTATTAATGATCTTCCTCTTGGACCATGCGCCTTGATTGTTTGGATAGATAAACCAATAAAAAAAGATTCTTTTTTGTGGAGGCCAGCCCCTGCAATGATACATGTTGAAGAAGCTGTTGGTAGGAATGTAGCATGGCCTGAGTCCCAAGTAGTTGTTGAGATGGTTAATGTATCAGCACCTATTACGCCTCAGACCATAGTGCAAACATTTATGGTACTTGATTTTTATGCACTGTCATGTCTTTTAAATTATGTTTTTATAATTAACATATCCTTTTTGTTAATTTACAGACGACAAATTCAAGAAAGAACAATAGATGCAAACTGATGGATTTATCAAAAAAGGAAAAAATAGTTGCTGTAGGACGTGTAGAGTCGACTGATCCAAAAGCACTGCTCCATTTTAAACCACTGGGACCAAATGCAGTCAAAGTTTGGATAGAGGTTGTCAAAGAGCCAACTGCTGTGCTATGGAGACAAACATCTGAATTACAATACATGGAAGACGCCATTGGTTCTATAATAGCTTGGCCTGCTGCACACGTTGTAATGACATGAATTTTCAGTAAGTATAATCTACTTTGTTCTGTCATTTAAATAAAATTTCCCATACTCTGAAATGATATTCCTGCAAAAAAAATTTTGGGATCACTTTACATTTGCTCTTATTGAAAAGGTTCTCATAATACACAACTGCTTTCTCACCAAATTCATCTGGATTGAACTTTACCATAAACTGTTATACTGTTATTCAGTTGTAGTGAAGTCTGTGTAAATGGTTTTTGGCAGTGAATCAGGTAAAATGTACAGCAATTTTCGGGGAGAGGGTAATGGCAGATTCTTGTTGATTGGTCACTGGTTTGTTTTATGATATGGTGAAGTAGTGATGTGGTCGGTAATGGTGGCAGTATGTAGTGATACAGCTGGAGACTTAGAAGTGTAGATTGGGAGTAGTTGCAGTTTAGATATCAGTAAGTGCACTTCTTTGTTTAATAGATGTGGGTTGAAACTGGTTGCGTGCAAGAGGATGTCAGGTGCACTGTTTTGTTTAATAGATAGTTGAGATATCAGTGAAGTGCAAGAGGTTGATTTCTTGTTTGGCAGTGAGTTGGTCGCGGTTTGAGATTGGATTTCGATCTGCGATGGGTTGTTTGATTGTGGTTGCTATGCTAGGCTAGTAGAGATGGTCGTGACTATTGCGGCTAACAGAAGCACAAAGGCAAATGTTTTTTTTGATGATTGTCGATTTAAGGTAGGGTTTTTTTTCTTTCTTTTTTTTTGGTTCGTGGTTTGGTGAGTTCTGCTCAGCAGTGTAGGCAGTAGGAATTGTGTAGTTTTGAAGAAGTATGGTTTGTAGTGTTTGCCCTGTGGGTTGTTGGTGAAGTTGTATGGTCGCTTTGTGGTGAAAAGGAGCGTTTGAAGTGTATGGTGAGCAAAGGTTTGTGGGAGATGAACTGCATTGAAGAGGGGTGCTGTAGTGACAGGGACAAGTTGTTATGGTTTGTGAATGTTGTATGGATTTGAAGTGTAGGCAAATGGAAGGTTGATGTTGCAGATGTATGTAAATGTGTGAAGCGGGTCTGGTATGTTTTAGAAGTGGTTGCAGGGAGATGCACAGTCGAACAGTCAGGCGATGTTGTCACTGTTGAGGTAATGTTTGGAGAGCACCAGTTGCTTGATGTCAGATGTATGGAAGAGGTTAGTGATGCAGACAATGTGTAGTGGGGTTTTATTGCAGTGATATGTAAATGACTGTGGTTGTTTGTTGGTCAGGTGGGCAGTTTTTAGTGGCAAGGCAAGTGAATGTTGTATATGTCAGTGGAGTTTGTATGTATTTTGGTAATAGTGGTATGGGTCTGGGTGTTTGCAGTGCTACTAGATATATTTTGGACTGCTGTGTTGGTGTTGAGGCAAATCAGTGGTTGAACTGCTGAAGAACTGTGCAGTGAATGGAAAGTGTGGCTTGCTTGTATGTGATGAGCAGATGAGGCTGGGGTGAAGTGGTTTAGGAGTTAAGTTATGAAGTGAGGCAGTGATACAAATGGATAGTAACTTAGAGTTATAAATATATCTTGGTTTACAGATGTTGTTTCTACCTATGATTATAAAATGAATTAGAGGCTGATGAAATGAGAGTTTCAGGCAACAATTTAGATTTAACATTTGAACAATTTAGGTGTATCAACCTTTAGGTTTAACTTATTTGCAGGTGTATTTAGGTTTAACATTTGAATAATTTAGTTTTTTGCTACATGTAAAAACATCTATCATTAATTATGTATCGTTCTTAATGTAATTATTTATCTTATTTGCAGGTGTTTGCAGGTGTGTGAAAGAAGAAGATGCTAAAGTTGTGATCTTCATTTTAATGCAAACAATCAAATATGTACTTGTTTTTTTTGTTAAACTATGCTACTATTTTTTGGGGTGTGCTTAAAATATTTTGCTACTACGTTTTGATGTGTATAAATATTTGGTATGTTTAAAGTAATGTGTTACATCTCTATATTTATTATCTTTTATGATTATTATTGTGTTCTTTGATATTGGTATTTAATACTGTAGTTTATTAGTAGGATGTAGAATTTTTTTGGAATTGTGAAATTAAATTATAGCACTTCAAAACCGCTATACTATTTAATAGCGCCTAATGGCCGCTATCAAATCTGTTAGTATTAAAGATGCAGACCATAAAAAGCGTTATGGTATTACAAAAAGCGCTATAAATAATGATGAATGATAGGTCAGATAAGCACTATAAAATAAGATATTATAGCAGAGTACAAGCGCTATTGTAGCTGACTTTTTATAGCGGCATATTGGAGTTGTGACAAGTCACCGTCTACAATAACCTGTTCAAATACAGCGCTAATAATTCGCTATCACCACTTTCTATAGCGCAATAATAGTGCTATCTTAGAAAAAACAAAAAGTATTTTGTGGCTAATAACGAATTTCATAGCGGGCTAACAGCGCTATGATTTTAATCAATAACGCCAACTTTGCCGCTATAAAAATAAATAAAATAGCGCAATGTTTGCGCTATGAAATTAACAATTTTTATAGCGCTGTTTTTGCGCTATCTAATGTTGGTTGTTTTTAATCACATGTCGTTATACAGCGTTTATCGAACCGCTATAATATCCTTTAATAGCGTTTTTCGGGCGCTATCGTAGGGTCTTTTTGTTATAGTGGAAGTTCATCGTGGATGAGGCGGCGTACGTTTAAAGTTTTTAACCCTAGTTTAATGAGGGGTCGCATTTTTTTTTCTCGTTCTCTTTCCATGATGCGTCGAGTGCTACGAGATTTGGAGGGTTGGTGGAGCGAGTATTAGGGAGTAGATGGCCGGAGTTTTAGGCGTAACGGTGGGAGGAGCTCGGAGAACGATGCCGTGACAGGTTTGAGGAGCACCTGTTCTTTTTGATTTCCAGGTTTGAGTTGCGAACTCGATTTTGATTCGAGATGCTGCAGTGGCTTTGGAGGATCGTGATGATGTCATGAGTTGATCAGCGAAGGGTTGCAGTTCTGGTGGGTGGCCAGAGGTGGTCAGAGACACGGTGCACGTGCACCGTGCATTTTTGAGGTCTGGTGGGTTATTTTTTGGGGGTGTGCAGTTTTTTCTCGGGGAAGACTCGGGTTATACGAGAGTTCGACTCGAAGCAGGGGGAGGCAAGACTCGAAGTAAGTTTGTGTACACTCGAGTCAGTGTTTGTTCAGGTATTAGCAAACCTGATTTGTTTCAGGTTTTCTTAGTTCAAATTTAAAAAACAAACAAACAAGTTAAAATCAAAGAATTTAAATCAAAGTTAAACTAATAGATTCAAATTCTTCTTTAAAATCAAACTTGAAATTTAAATCAGTTTTTTTTGAATCTGAATGTTTTAAAACAATTTTAAATTAAATAGTTTTTAATAAAAAGACAATTAGTTCCCAAACAAATGTTTAAATTTGATCTTTGATTTAATTCTTCTATTAAATGATTTTGAATGAAAGTTAAATAATTTGTTAACTTGAATTTGCAAGTTAAATAATTAATGTATTTAAAAAGCTAAATTTTAAAATATAAATTAAGTAATCTAGTTTAAAATTTTCTTACATAAGTTTCATATGTAAGTAATAAATGTTATTTACATTTATTTAAAAGATTATAAATTGAATTTAAATTTGGTTAATGTTTAAATAAATTTTGAATCTTAAATTCAAAATGGAATTTGAATTTAAATTTAAAATGTAATGTTCTAATACACTTTAATATTAATGAATTCATTAATAAAGGAATAGATTATCTTAGAAATTATTAAGGTATTAAAATGATTTAAATTAATAAGACAATTAAGGAATGACTTATGTATTTAATTTATAAATTAATAATTTAGATTAATTTATAATTAGATATTAATTAAGAAGTAAATTAAGAAATGTTATTAGTTAATGAGGAAAATTAACTATGAATTATTAAGTAACAAAATTAATGTGATAAATTTTGATAACAAATTAGATTAATTAATTGAATCAATTGTAAATTGTTAATCACTTAATGAAAGCAATTAAGGAGTTAATTACTAATTGTAATTAAATTTGGATATTTTGATTAAATTAATGATAAAGATAAATTGGTAATTAATGATTTGTTATTATGAGATGATTGCTTAATGGTAAGTAACTAAAGAGTAAATTTCTTGAAATAATTAATTAAGAAGTTAATTAGTTATATAATTGGTTCAAAAGTCAATTTAATTAATATGATTGATTAAGAATAATTTAATTAATTAAAGTGTTTGATAAATTAATTTATATCAAATGATTTGGAATTAATAAATCAGAATTGGATAATAAATTCATAAGTAATTAATTAAATTGGAAATGAATTGAATTAGTTAGGATTAAACAATTAATTAATCCTGTTTATAAATAATTATCAAATGCTTGACCTTACTTATGAATGATTGTATTGTATGAGATGCCTTGAATTGATTGTCCTATCTGATCTGTGATATTTTATTCTGTAAATTGTGGTATGTATAATTTATTCATTTATTGATGATACATCTGTATATTATCTGTGAATCTATGAATGAAGATAAGCGTTATAGTTTATATCGCTTATCAACTATATTTCTGTGTTTTAATCTGTGATGATTGAATGATGTTGCACTATTGTGTTAAACCCCTGGACCACACCATACACACACAAATATGGATATCACGAGGAAATCGATTAAGTTACAGATTTTTGAAAATAGTTTTGTATTTGAATTTTTAAATTCAAATGTTTTGAAAATGGATTGGGTTTGAAGTGAAAAGCTTTTGAAATGGAACTTCAAAGATGAGATTTGTTTTGAATAACTTGATAAAGGATGAAGTTTAAATAATTTGATTTAAACTTAAATACAAGATTTGAAATTGAATTCTAGTATTTGAAACTAGAGATTAAAGATGTTATACCAGTTATATATGGGTTAAACTACTTTAAATGTATTGATTTGGGAATTTGAATTTAAATTCAAGGGCTTTAACTCGTGTAAATATAATTGGATTTTTCTGAAACGAAAACTGTTTGTTTTCAAATAATAAAAGCTTTCACATAAGAAATGAACGTCCAATTTGTGTTAAAAAGAATTTCAAGTTTGAAAATGAAAATGACTTCCAAGTTTTGGAAAAGGTTTGAAACTATAAGTTAAATCTTTGATTTGAAGATTTAATGGGTTAATCCTATTGAAATGAAATTGTTTTGGAAATTTATGAATGGATCTTTGTGAAATTAATCTTTTTGTTTAAAGAATTGAAATGGTAATTTGTTTAACCATTTAAAGAAATTTTTGGGTTTTAAGTTGTGACTTAATTTAAATCCCATATCCATACGTTTTTAAATACTGCGCTCACTATTCGGTTTAGCCGGGAGAGGACCCTTGTGTCATATATCCCACTATGAATATGTGATACGTCGTTATGGATAACATTTGAAGACCGGTGGTGAAGACCGGATATTTTCAAAAACGAAAGGACAACTCGTCGAATGTCTTTGCATCGACTGGTCCCCGATATAGAGACTCCGTATGTGATGGGAAGTCCGAACGTGATTAGTGAATATCTGGATTGCAAGGACTTCTTTGGAAGTGCCGTCGGTTCTGTTCGAACCTAGAACAGACTTGTATGGATTGTATGTCTGACATTACAAATTGAGATATAAAGCGGATTTCTTTCAAATACATTTCTGTTGGTGGCGGAGAATTTATTCTCTTAGCATTAACACCCTTCTCTGAGACGTACGAGTTCAGAGGTTATGTAGTTGAAGGTTATCAGCGATATATTCCCAACTTGGTAATGTGGCATGCTGAGTGCTGCTGATCATTTGTTGATCAAAGCATGGCTTTTGTAAAAAGTGTAGCTTTGTGGACGAGACTTCGTCGAACCTCACACCCCGGAATGGTCAAAATAGGAAAGATGCGGCAAGGTTATTGGGGGTAGCGCCCCTTATGGTATGTTCATTTCCTTCTGGAAAAGGGTGGTATCATGGTATGGAGCCCAGATACTTACTCATGTTGTAACACCTTATTTATTACTGTGTGATGTTGGTTATCGAGCGCTCAGATAGAGGTCCTAAAGGACCAGGGAATGACATACTCGTGTCAGTAGTTACCCAGTTAGGGGTAACCCGGCCTTGTGTTGGCAGAGATCCGGTTAGGTTCTCGGGACGTCCTTCCAGAGGCATTTCCATGTGGCAATGGGAAGTTCCTTGGCCTGACCATTTGTTGGAAATCCAAAGAAACAATACAAACCTTTACGATTGCAAATTGTCGAACCTACCTCCTCAGGAGGTTGCTATAGCGGGCATAATATAATGGTACCTATGTTGGCTAAGATTTATATTCTACTTTCGAAAAGTTTTCTACACTATGCACTAATGATAATATAAAAATGATTTGATTTTGCGTAGTAAGCATCTTTGACTAACATAAGAAGAAATCTCCTCCAAGTCTGCGTTTGCATTGTGTGTGTGGTGGGAGGTCTTATGGTAGTTACATTTTCAAAAAGCATTGCGAATTGACTTTAAAAATCTTTTGTTGATTGTTTTAAAAGATGAACTGTTTTTGTTGCTCACACCAGTCCCACGACTGATCCGGAGTTTATTGTTTCTTTCCTAAACTCTGGGTGCTCAAAATTTCTCTACACGAGCAGTCTAGAGTTAGGTTTTTCAGATAGTCAGGTTTAGTAGATTATTTGGAGTTAGTTCAGTCTTTGGATCACACTGCACTTGCTTATCTTGGTGCATCGTTATTGGGAGTTTGAGCTATTTCGAAATTGGAGCTTTGGAGATGGAGATTATTCGCTGCTGGTGTTATCGTTTTCTTTTCCGCTGCTATTTCTTGTATCATATCTCTGATGTATATTGATATTCATTGTATCACTCTATTGTATCAGATATTGTATCTGCGTTGTATATCAGTGTATTATTTCTTTTATTTCCGCTGTGTTATTTACTTGATGTTGTTATAAGCTCCGACGAATCGGATTTGAACGGTAGAATCTGCGGCATTCGAATACGATTTGAAGTATGGATGTCAATTTTCGAGCGCGAAAAATCCGCGTCGTTACAACTTGTTTAATGTTGTCACATATATACACACCCACATGCATCGCACACACACATATTTATGTGTGCATGTGTAATATATCAATCCGTACAATATACAACATATTCATGTATATGTGCTGGTATTTACATCGCAACAGGCATGTTAGTTCATTATATATACCGATATATTGTCCAGATGTATGTTATATATATTTTAGATTTATATATTTACAAAATATTACAAACATGTATGTATGTATGTATTTATGTATGTATGTGTCTATGTATCTAAATCATATTTTGTGTAATTAATTATATATATGTGTGTGTGCGCATGTATATATTTATAAACATATGTATGAAATTTAAATCATTTATAAATTACATAAAATATTATTTAAAATAAATCGTTTTCTTTTAAAGTCGAAAATAATATATGAGTGTGTGTATATGTGTATAATAAAAGTGCGCGTGTATATATATATATATATTAAATACTAATATGTTTATGCATAAATAATTTTATAATAAATTATATACACACATACACATATATATATTAACATTTTAAATTTTAACATAATATATATTTTAAATATACATATGCTTAATCATGCGCATGATAATTTTTTATTTTAAAATTTAAAATATATTGAAATAAATATCCACATGGATATTTATTAAAAATTAAAATAATCAAAAAAATGTTTTTCAAAACTTATTTTGAATTTATATTAAAATTCTAAAATATATTTCGTAATTTTATATACTAGTATGTAATTTTAAAATAATTATCAATCTATTTTTTAATTTAGGTCTATATTTAAATAACTTTAAAATTAAAAAAAATTGTTTTTCTTAATCTTTTACCCGAGAGTAAGTTAGTTAATAATTTAATTTTATAAAATATAAAACGTATTTTTATGATATATATATGTGTGTATGTATATTAATACAATTGATTTATATATGCATATATATATATTGGTTTATATGATATTTAAAAGATATATGTATGTTTGTGTGTATTTCTAAATATAATATACCTTTAAAGCTTTATATATAAAATTATGTAACTATATTTTATATAAGCATGATGTTGTATTAACTTATACATTATGCATGCATATTTAAATATTATGTATTTAAAATAAAAATGTTTTCTAATTAGCCATGCTTTATAGAGGCATATATATGTCTAATATTTTTATTAATATACAATTATGTGTAAACTACAACCAATTCAATTATGACAATATATATGTATATCAAAATCTTCACCTAGCCAACAATATGTATGTATGTATGTATGCATGCATGTATGTAATACAGACATTATATCTAAACATTAATATTGTATACTGGTTAGAAATGTATCTTACTTTAAGTGGTTGAAAGTACACCATGAAATGATGAAGTTTGCTTCTTGAATTGACATCCAATCTGGTAGACTGCTAATCCCTGAACTAATGACCATCGGCTATCGAATAACACTTGATTTGAAATTTGGAAATTAGAGCGATGGAGAGGAAGAGTTCACCTAGGTCTAGAGAGAATACAGAGGTAAAAAAGGATCTAAAATAAGTGAGGGCAGAGATGTTTATATAGAGAAGAATTTAGAGACACTTTCGGAATAAGATTTTACATCATCTCTTATCTATTCTCTTCTATCTTAACCCTTCAGCTCAATGCCTCTTTAGCACCATCAAATGGCTGCCTATTTCCCTTATTGTGGCCAAAAAACCAGCCCTTTTTATGGGCTTTAAATGCATTTAGGCCCAAACAAATTCTGCATTTAAGTCTAAATGATTATCAATATCGTAATAAATTTATAAATATTATAAAAATGTTTAATATTTGTTTATAAAATTAAAATTAAATTTATAACTAATATTTCACAAATATTAATTAATTTATAGTAATTACAAATTAATTAAATCGTTTGGTCTAATTAGTAATCATCGTTTCGTTGAGTGACTCGTTGGGTGTAAATTTGATCAGCAATCAATATCGAACTATTCAAATATTAACGTTCATCCATCGCTTAGCAGGTAGTGTGACATTTTGCCTAAATTTATTGCTTGCTTGTCTTTGGAAAAATCCATTTTTAATTTGTTAAGCATTACTCGGTTGTGACTAATATTTACACCAATTCTCTTCGTCAAAACTATATCACTTTGGACTTATGGAATTTGATAATGGTAGAAATTTCAACACTGTCCATAATTAATTCTGTAGTCCAAACACAAAGTCTTTGGTTCAATAATAACAATTACTATTAAACGAAATGCTCTAGCCCGAGGCTTTGACTTTGGGTTAACTTCAGCTGATCGTGTTACTAACCTCTTCTAACTAAGGAGACTAATCCTTTCTTGAAGAGTTTTTTTACTTCCAATGCTTCACCTCAACCCAACTATAGTCCTGTGATGGACATCATGTCACGATTTAACTATTACCAAAGCGAAGCTTCCACATTGAAGATCAACAGATTCTCAAGTCAAGAGAACCATGTAGTTTTGTCACATCGATATTTACTGTTTGATCTTAGTTATATTAACCAATAGAAAACTATAAAGTTAGTCATTCCATAGTTATCCAATAATTATCAGCACATAACCCCTTAGTGCCCCCAGCAGTCATGACTAATTCATTGCCCAATATTTGGAGAGCGTTATATACTCTAGTCTCAATGGATATATCGATATCCAATCTTGATACATCTTGACTAGGAATATTCGAAATGGTATATTTATTTTCATTATGACAAGTTACTAAAGGTTACAGCACTTTGTAACTGTTATCATGAAACATACCATTTATGGATTTTCTATTAAATTTACTTTTAGTTAAATTAATTAATTAATATAACACCGTTATATCGAGTATATATAATAGAAAGAAAACACTTTTTATTTTGAACAAGATTGGTTATCGAGTTAGATATATGTAGCAAATTCCATAATTTCCCTTAGGACATACGCCTAACTCTATCACAAAGAATTTAACTTGGACTAGTAGAGAGGGACCCATGCAATATCATGGAATAATAGTGATAAATACTATAACGGGGGATCTCATCCAATAGAGGAAAGTTAGAGGGAAATGGAACGGTTCGCGAGTTCGTTGAAGCACGTACTATAGAAGAGTTGCTTTACTATAGAGGATGGAGCTCCAGCAAGGCAATAAAGGATGGTAACAGATGACATTTTGTTCATCCATAGGGATTCTGATGGATTTTAAGTGGTAACCTTCTACCCCATGTTGATTACTACTGTTATTGGCCCAGCTGTGATGCATCAGATCATAGTGTATAGCAGAAGTTTTCAAGTATATTATTCAAAAGGACATTTGATCAGATGAAGATCAATACGAAAGATGTCAAGCCTTATGAATAAAGGATTTAAGGATTTATAGGCACAACAAAAAAACTAGTTGGATAATTGATTTTTCCATAGAGTTAGGAGATAGAGACAGAAAGGTCGTGTAGATTCAAAAGTTTATTATTATGGATGAATAAAGACATAAAACCCCTTTTTAGGCCGACCGACCCTAGCTGATATTAGAATAGCACCGGCTCATTGGTGCTTAATGATGAAGTTCCTCATAGAGAATGGGGTTGGATCAGTAAGAGGATATTAGAGTGCAGGAAGGGAATGTTATGTCGTCGAGATGAGAGAAGCAAAGCGATGGGATAAAGGCAAGAGTGTAGACAATGCTCTTTTCATTAAGAATTTGAAAGCATAGCAACTAGAGCCCAAGCCATAGCTTGGGAACCATAGTAAGTCTGATAAGTCTATGGATCCCAGGAAGAAGTTAGAGGTAGTGCGAGTGATGCCAACTAAGCTCACTATCAATGTACTAATCGATATGAATGATCCTACTTAAGCTCTTTAGATCAGATCTCAACTTAATTTTCTATGTGCAAACTTGAATTTGTTTACTTCGACACATTCATATGTGTGCGGGATTTCACCAAAGATAGCATTCCATGCACTGAATGTGGATCCAAAGTTTTTGCCCATGAAGTAAAAAAGGCATAGTCTGGGTCCGTTACGATCCACTGCATTGAAGGAATAACTGGATATGTTGAAAGTTAATGGTTTTATTCGCAATGCTATATACCTAGAATGGATACCAAACACCGTGCTGGTCAATAAGGCAAATGGGAAGCGACGGACGTGCAGTAATTACTCTGACTTGAATGAAGCATGCTTGAAGGATAGTTTTCCTTTGCTTAGGATCGATCATCTGGTACATAGAACTGCAGAATACAAGTTGCTCTCGTTTATGGATGCTTATTCTGTTTATAACTAGATACCGATGTATATACCAGATCAGGAGCACAGAAGCAATATAACAGATTTAGGACTGTACTATTATCAAGTAATGCCACTTAGTTTGGAGAATGCAGAAGCTACATACCATAGGTTAGTAAATTTATGTTCAGATAGCAAATCAGACGAACGATGGAACGGTACATAGATGATATACTCATGAAATCACAACTATTGAGGAATCACATAAATGACCTTTCTGAGATGTTCAAGGTATTATAGGCGTATGGAATGAAGTCGAACCCTTTGAAATTCTCTTTTGGAGTTGCATCGGGTAAGTTTTTGAGATTTATCGTGAATTTAAGAGGTATTAAGGCTAATCCGGAGCATATTAATACCTTAAGCAATGTGAGTGCTCCAAGCACGAAGAAGGAGTTGCAGAGCTTAAACTATAAGTTTTCCACTTTGAGTTGGTTTATCTCAAAGGCAATGGACAAAGGAATAACGTTCTTCGATGGCCTCAAAAGGGTAAGAAATTTTTTGAAAGGTCCGAAGATTGTCAGAATGCCTTTAAGGAATTACTAAGGCATACGAAAACATTACCTATTCTATCCAAACCATTAGACAGAGAGAACTTATTCGTTTATTTGGCAGTGTCTACTCACGCACTAAATGCAACATTGGTAAGTAAATAGGTGAGGATTTAAAGACCAGTTTATTATACAGCAAATGATTCATTATAGCTCAAAAGAATTACCCAAAGGTTGAAAAACTTACATATTGCTTGCTGATTGCATCGATAAAGCTGCGACCATATTTTCAGGCTCCTCCGATTAAAGGTTAACGGATCAGCCCTTGAGACTTGTATTATATCAAACCGAACTTCGAGGAGACTTTTTAAATAGAATATTGAGTTAAATCAGTATGATATTACTTACCATCCAAGGAGAGCGATGAAGGAGCAGGCATTGGCAAACTTCATTGTAGAGTTTACCATGCGAGATAGAGAAGAGGAGGATGATGCGATATCATTTCCTCTTTGGACACTGTTTGTGGATGAAGCATCAAACGAATGTAGTTCAAATGCGTGATTAGTACTTGTAACTCCAGAAGGATGATCGACTTTTATGGATTGAGATTACAATTTCCTACAACTAACAACAAGCCTGAGTACGAGGCGTTAGTAGTAGAGCAAAGGATAGCAAAGAAACTAGAAATAAGGACGCTATAAATATTCAACAATTCCCAGTTGGTGGTTCATGAAGTGAGGGAGAAAATCAGGCTAAGGGTTCGAGACTTGCTCCTTACGTGACAAAGGCACTGGTACAGTTTGATGGTATAAAACACTATATGATTGCATAAAATCCCCAGAGAGGAGAATGCATGTGACGGCTCGCACCCTAGTGGACCTGAACTTTCACTAAATTGAAAACCCATGTCCAACAAAGTATGGATCATTGGTTTTTGTATCCTGCAATGAACAAACGGATATCAGAGCATTATCAATATAAACTTGCAACATAATAAAAATTATAATAAAACATATAATTACTGACCAATGTTGACACTTCTAAGATCAAGGGTCCTTGTCAGCGTTGAGCATGCATAAGGAAATATGTCTTTCCACAGTTTTCCTCCTTGCACTAGTATCTGTCCCTCTAAAGCTATCATGTGGGTTGTAATGAGGAAGGGATCAGAACAAAGGTCTGGTGACTTGCAAATTACGCACTTTATGCATAACTGTAATGACCTGCATTTTTGGACGATTTAAATCGATGATAAAACACACACGACGGAATTAAATAACTCAAAGGGCAGATTGTTATGGAGTAAATAAGAAAAAATAGATAAAGAAAAAAATAGAATCTCGCAGCGGAATGAATGACAAAATATAGTAATCAAATAAACAGTTCATGAAGTTGCTTACAAACAACATTGATTTAACCTTTATAGTACATATCAAAGTTACATAAAACAAGAATAAATAATAAATAAATGCAGCAGAACAACATGATGAAGTGGAATAAATATAGTAAATAATAATAGTACAAAACTTCGTCTTCGTCCTCCAGAAAGAGGTCTTTGATAAACGGAAAAGCTCAGGCTGACCCGAGCGAATTGAAAAGACAAAACACTTGAGTCAGAACTAAAAGACCTTATGTAAGTTAAATCAACAGTAAATAAATACGAGTGTAATGGCGTTGAAGATGTTTATGGGATCTCCTATCCAGTGTCAACGTGAGCGCAATAACTTAAGAGATGCTCGGGATTTACATCTTTTAAGGATCCGTTAAACTATCTACTATGTAGTACAGTATGCTATTATAATAGTATCTACAGTAAAGTAAAGTATTAAAATTGCGTTAAGGCGTTACCTATATCCCCCTTAACGGATTTTTATATATTCTTATAGTCTATACACTACCGTAATTCCTCCGTAAACCGGAGGGCTACCAAAGGGCACTCCGTAGGTATGGTATAAACAAAACTCGTAGAACGTGGTAGGGCATGTGAACACGACACTCGAGGCAATGCTAGGGTAGATATACCAATTGCAGATACGGACTGGTGGTAACGCATAGCAGCTACTACTGCCCACCTCAGAACACACTGCCATAATCAGAAATCGAGGGGTGGCCACCAAATCATCACAAGGTCATAATATGGTATCGATGAAATGTTTCCGATCGGAGGTGCGACCTCACTTGGCCCGACGTGGCTCCTGTTTTAGTCACATCTAAGCAAACTCACAGGAGTCAGGGTCATGTAAATACCTCATACAGAATCATTCACCAAATCATCCTACTTCATTTCTGGAATCTCCATCACGTGCATAGTTGTTAAAGTGGTTTTTGGTATTGGCAAAGAATATGACAATATCTGATCCCGGTCTCTTTAGCAACCATACGCTTATTTCACACTGGATGGTTCTTTTATATTTCCAAAACCATTCATAATTGATATCAAAATATCATATTCAATTCAAACCATATCACTTTCGAAATCATATCACATTTGAAACCATATCACTCTCGAATTCATATTTCAAAAAATAAATTAAATCCTCATTCAAAACCATCATATTTACTCAATTATGTTATTTAAATCCCAACTTAAGTTATTACATCATTTAGTCATATTCTACTTAAAAATCAAGGATTTAAATATAAGCTTCCACTTTACAAAACCTGAAATTTAGAAAATAGTTTAGATATTTAAAAAATAGTTTAATTAGTTAACATAGTTTTAAATAGATATAAATTAGGTTAAATATGTTTAAAATAAGTTAAATAAATTTAAAATATATTGAAAATAGATTAAAAATGCTTTAAATAGATTTAAAATAGTTTAAATGGTTTAAAATAATTAAATAGGTTTATTATGGATTAATTAGATTTAAAATAGATTAAATAGAATTAAAATAGACTAAATGGTTTAAAATAAAATAAAATAGATTTAAATAAATTAAAATAGTCTAATAAAGTTTAAATGATTTAAAATAGATTAAAATGGGTTAATTAGTTTAAAATAGGTTAAAATGGATTAAATTGTATTAAATAGACTAAAATAGATTAAAATAATTTTAAATTGATTAAAATAGTTTAAAATAGATTTCAAGGTTATATCCAAATATTTCAATAACTCAATTTCGATAATTTCATTTATATTTGAAGATTCAACTTTGAAATTCTAATTTAAATCCTTTGTACAATTCATTAAATAAATTCCAATTTCAGCATTAAGGCTTGGATTTTCGGAAATAGTTAAGTTTATATAAATCAATTTCTATTTCAAAATACCAGTTAACTTAATTCAAAATTTAAAGAATTAAAAATCATTTAATTTGACCAATCCAGTGTCTATATATAAATTTCTATCCTGTGGTCAAATGATATAGATATTTATCATTTCAATCTGCAATTTAAAATTTTACGGGTATATATCATTTCACCCGCAATCCCAAATTTAATTACAAATACATGAAATCGCTTGAATCTATCATTTCAACCCACAATGATTTTTCCCTAATCTATCAGATCGTTCGGGTATGTATCATTTCAACCCATAGGGAACTTACAGTGTTATAACAATATAAAAATATAACATACAGTCATCCAATATCAACAATCAAACGTACATCATAATCATCATCCAAATCAACCAATAAACATCTACAGATAACTTATTATCATTAATATGTATTAAATTGACAATTAAATTCAATATTAAATTAGACGATGATTAAATGCAATAAAAGTCAAATTTAACTAGAATGACAATTTAAACAGACCAAAATTCATCTAATTAATTTCTAATCACATCATAAATTTAATTTTACTAACATAAGACAATTTAGTAGTTGTGAGTGGGTTAAAACACTCACATTTGATTTCAAATCGATTTGGTATCTAAAATAAGGCCTAAAACTCGACGGTCTTCAAATTTGACCAAACTAGTTTCTTGTTGTCTGAAACTTTGATACGATCGCAATGGAAGAAATCACGTCCAAATTTGAGCTCGTAAGAAATGTTATCAATGTTGGAACGTTGAAGGATTTAAAATTAAAATAAATAAAATAAGCTTACCACTCGAAAATGGCCACGTCGATCTGGAAACACACGTACCCTAACACGCGATATGAATGTGCCTGTAAAGCCTCCGTTCGAAACCCTTGGCCACCACCAAAAACTACATTTCACCGCCGCCTACAAGCCCTACCACACCGATCTGAGTTTGCCATCACCAAGTCCACATCAGGTCGCATCATGGCCCCAAACGCCGAGATCTCCGCTTATCCCTAGCTCAACCCGTCCCCTCCCCCCACCCCGCTGCAATTCCCTAGCATTTTCTAGCGAATACGATCGCATCTGAGACGAACGAACGACCCCAAGGACTTGCACGACTCCACCATCAGGACGCCACCTCCCGATCGTCAATCGGGTAAAGATCCACCGTTGGATCGTCAAAACTCTAATATGAACAGCTGAGGTTCGACCTCAGTTTATGGCTAAAAGATGAACCCAATTGCAAAACGAATTATAGACCTAGGTTGCGCTCATCGAGAGATTCAAAATGGTGTATAATATGTTGGGGTTTGGATGAGTTTGATTTTGAAATGTTGTTTGGAGATTGAATTTTAGGGTTTGCAATTTGACTGTTTGCTTCTGCCATTGAAAAGAAGGAGATAGACAGAAGTTGAAGTGCGTACAGAATAAGAAAATGACTTATAGGGTTAGAACAGAACAATATATACTAACAAAGCCTGATAAGAAATGAATAAACATCCAAAAAGATTTGAAACGACAAATACGACCCGAAAAGTCCATTCTGCTTCCGGAACGAAAGCAGTCGATCCCATATATCAAAATATATGTTTTCGATAATTCTTAGCTCAGTAGAAAAGGTTTGGAGTCCTAATTCCATCGTATAAAGAAGTTAGATTAAAACCAGCTTATTTTAAATTGATTTCAATTAAATCGATTAAATTGATTCGTAGGTGTTTTGAGTTCGTATGATCAAACGACAAGTCCAATCGCTACAAAACTTGAAATCCTACAATAATTCACCATTACGGATCCGATAAAACTAGTTTCTTCGAAATCCAAGAAAGTGGCCATAATGGCTATTTTAAGATAAATTAACTAAATTATTATTAAATTGGATAAATCACTTTTTGATTTCAAATCTTATAATTAACAAATTTTATCATTTTTGATTACTTAAACATTTATAAGAATTTAAAACAAATTTACATATCAATTCAGTGTTAAATATTACACTAATTGCATTGTTCAATTTTAACTATAATAAAATCCAATTAAGTATATATTTAATTGAAATAAATTGATTTAATCCAATTTCAATTTTTTTATTCAATCAATTGTCAGATTATGAACAAAATTAACGTTGGGCTATATCATATTATACTAATATTTCCAAATTTCATCTTTTACCATATTAGTTAAAATATTTCAATTATATTGAATTTTTGTTGTCACATTAATTAAAATTTGAAATCCCAATTAATTAATTTATCTTGGTTTCACTTTTTTATTAAATCAATTATTGCCTATAAATATAATTGACTTTTCTATACATTTTGTTGCATTCACCTTTTATAGTTATCGTCTTAACTCATATAAAAGTAACATTTAATTACATTTAATTGCAACTGATTAAATAAATTGGTAACAAATAACAATTGTCACCATTTCTATATTTAATCACATTTGCATGTTTGTTATCTACACACAAATGTTATAGTTATTTACAGAACACTAATTTTATTCAATTACAATTTATTACTTACTATTTCATTAACTCAATACAATATTTAAATTATCAATTTCTCTTTTAATCCAATTATCAATTAATATACACATTATTACAAATAATTTACAACCTATAACCAATTATAACTTTTTAGTCATTTCAATTAATTGGAATTACATTTAAAGTAGTTATCAATTACCTTAAATTAATACTATTACATTTCATTTCAGTCATATTCTTATTATTAAATCATAAATTTCATTTCTTCTAACATTAAATCACAAAACTTTATTAAATTAACTATTTTTAATTGTCGAAAATTATGGGTCGTTACAATAATGCTAGTTTATGCCGATTTCTTTCAATCACATATTATGTCTTTTATTCTAATTAGTCGTCTCGACTCTATGTACACGTACGATACAGCCCATTTACTCTTTGGTAGACAATAACCAAATACGTGTCTATATGTGTGTGTGTGTGTGTGTGTGCGCGTGTGTGTATGTAGAAGTACCGCAGTCCCCCTTTCGACTAAGATTCTATCCCTGCTAGTATTTATAATCCAATACCTCATAATGATTCATCATTAATGCAATATCACGTCCTCATCATCGTGCATAACAAGGAGCTCCCATAGTGCCTAATGACGACGTCACAATTGTTAGCCATATTCTGTACATTCTGAAAGATCCCCATAAAGGGTTATCTAGCCTTTTTCCTAACATACAAACTAGCGAACAACTATGGCAATGCATGACCTAAATATGATCTAAACTAGTAGAAGTTGTAGCCATTTATGGTAACCCTTGTCTTTCCGCTAACCACTCATGACAAATGACGTTCTCGACCTATGTACAGCTCCAACTTCCAAGTACGGTACTAAATACACATTGATATAGCACCGAGTCTTGCTTACCGTTCCATTTAGATCCACTAACGCAATCAAGGTAATACCCACTTGTTTCTTACTTCCCCGTAAAAGGTTGAAGTAGACTCCACCTTTCCTTTGAAACTTTGATCGAGGTGAACCTTCCTACTTGGATATCCCTTACCTATACGTGGATGTATATAATTCCACGGGCCCTACAGTTGGATATGTTCCACATCAGTATAATATACACACAACTACTGATAGCCCCTGCGGTGGGCAAACTTTTGTTGTGTAACACTACTGGCCTTGTATTCTAACCAATTCTAATAACTATGTCATTCTTATATAAACCAAGTTCTAGGTAACTTTAATAATTTACACTTGTCATAAATGCATACTTGAGGCTGCGTGTGTGTGTATATATATGTGTTTTTGTTGCGTGTGTATTTATTCTTATTCCATTATTACGCCTCCATTGTTCAACTACTCACATTTATAAAACCTCCCTTTCTCATTATTAAACCTTTATTTTTGTTCTTTTAAATTTTACTATCCTTCTTTGTTTAGTGGACTTGTCATTGCCCTTTTACTTAAGTTATTGCTTGCCGTTGTTCATTTTATTACTTGCATACCCATTTATCATTTTCTATTTGATTTCTGTCTTGTATTTATTACATATACATTAATTTCACAATCTGACCCTTATTATTTTTACAACTACAATTCTTTATTTCATACTTAGATATTTCTGCATTTTAATACATTGGACTCACGTGTCCCTCAAAAGGAAAAGTTAATGCTACAAATTTCTATATCTTATCCAAAAGAGGAATTTATATTACGTTTGGAATTATAACGAATTATCTCTCCGTAGTTATTGAAATAGATAGTACAAAATATGGTAAATATCCATATTTTATACATCTATTTCTTTTAGGCATATTCCTTGTTATTTCAAACAATTCACTTTTACTTATGAATCTAAACTCGATAATCTATAAACATTTACATTGCAACCCACAATAATCCAATAAATTAAATTACTACTTTAATCCCAATAATTTATTATGATAACTCCCAACTTTTATATTTACTTTCATAAATCTTTCAAATGACAAATCTGGAACTCCTATAAAATTTATCTATTTCAGGGACCACTACTACCTAATACTTTCCAGATTCAAGTACATGCAGTATTAAACCTGAGTTATCAATCACAAATATGCAAGCAAAGTTTATAAATTCATTACATGTATATAATTAGGTTTACAACTTCAAATTTACATTTAGGCATATATGAATAGAATTACAATGATATAAATCCAATATTATATTCAAATATTCAATCTCTTACTTACCTTTTTAGTTTCCAAATCTTCAAATACAATTCCTGTTATTCCAGTTTGACTCCACTTGCTCTCCCTATTTGAATACATATACTGCAATCACACATATATCTATTAGAAATATGGATCTAAGAAGATATTTGGATTTAGTTTAGATTTATATCCGGATTATAATTTACCTTGGCTTTGATGATTCAATTCAATCCTATTCTTCTTCTCAATTATCCTGTGATATTCTCCACTTCCATATACATATATAAACTATAATTTTATTTAGAATTAAGAATATGAAGAAGAGAAAATGATAGAGCTTTGCCGTCATTTTAGAAAATATGAGAATAAAAGTAAGCGGTTAGGCCCTAATGTATAGGGGTTCGAATCAATGTCTACCTTGGATTAAATTAGTTTAAATTATGGCCGTTACGCCATAACAAAATTCACTACCGACAACTTCAACTGGTCGACTGTCATCCCCCCTACCGGTCAACCACGAGCGGCGGACCGACCCAAGTTCGGGGTTGACTGCATTGAAGTTTTGTTATTTAATCCCCATCATTAGTGTTCATTAATTTCATTCCTTATTCGACTAATTTATATAATTTCTTTCGGCTTTTCATTAATGTTAACTTACTTAAATGCTAAGTAACTATTAACGTTAATTAATGATAATTTCTTTTTTAATTATATTTTATTTCCTTAATTACATATAATTATTTTCGATTCAAAAACTTCAAACGTCAATAATTTTTTTAATTTAAACTCCGATCGAAAAACTTTATATATGAAAATTGAAAAGAAAATCGCCACAAACTCAAGGTGCAAGTTTCGTAGCCAAATTTTAACGTTTTCAAAAGTTATATTTTTGAATGTTACGATTTATTAATTAATTTCATTTTAGTTAACTATCGTAAAATTTACGGGTCGTTATGTTCGTTCCGCCTTAAAAGAATTTGTCTTTGAAATTCCTAAAGGGTTATATCATGTAACATAACACCCAACCATTCTAAACTAACCAAGCAATTTGTACACAGCCAATTCTTTCCATCAATAGTCTACAAGTGCATGATGTATCGTAATACATATGATATGTATGCAAAATAATTATAACCGATGCCTCCTATATGGATGCGTTCTTTAATTTTTTTAAATATGGTGAAAACAATCTATATATACTGTCAATTCTATATATATATATATATATATATATATAAATCTTGAAAATCAAAAACTTTGTTTTTGCATTTAAATTTTCCACACTTCCATGAATATAAGTATAGTTCAACCAATTTTACATCCAATCTCTATCATCCAAAATCTTGCACACCATTTCTAATATCCAATATTTTTAAAAATCCAACTTTCTAAATATATAATCTCATATCAGAAAAGGGCTTAGATGGGGAATTCTATATTTCCATCCTTCTCTTGTGTGCCTCTTTTCTATTGTACCTTGGAACCTTCTCTTTTGTCTCTAATTCTTTTTCAATTTTTTCATATACAGTCCACATAAGAAAGTTTACTTTTTAAAAAAAAAACAAGTTTGTTGACCTATGAACAAGGTATAGAAAAAGAAATCTCAAGGCTTAAACAGTTTTTCCCCTTATCACTAACTACCTTTACTTTACTGTCACTTCTACCGCGTAGTAAAATTCCTACTTGCTAACCCGTTAACATTTTCCTATACTAAGTATATGGCATTTTGATAATCAAAAATTTCCTCTCTTTCTTTCAAAAAATCATTTTCAATTAAATTTTAGAAATGCTTAGAAAATTTGAAAATAATACTTATTTTTTTCAAAACTTTTACAAAAACATTTTCTATTAAAAATCAAAGATTTTTGAACAATTTTTTTCAGAAGTATCTGTCTTTTTCCTTTTAGAATAAACTAAGAAACATTCTACGCAGTCGGAATTTAGTCAATGAGTTAACATCCATGACTGTCTCTTTTCTACTATATAGTAAATTTTCAAATTTATAAAAACAAAAACCCTCACACATGTTCATTTATAAATTTCAGCTTTCAAGGCGTAGGGATCGTGACCCGTGATTTCACAACAACCTTTCCCTGTCCTTTGCTTTCCAAAATTTCTCCCAAAAATGTAGCATTTTTGGGACATAAGTTTATTTTACTTTTAGTAGTTAATAATTTTTCTAATTTATTTCATAAACTTTTAGTATTACTTTGAATTAATTAAGTATCCACATGAGCTTTCCTTACACAGTTTCCCAATATGTATAGCGGCCAATCTAGGAAACCAATTTAAAAGGAACCTTTCTCATAATATCATACGCTTTTTATACAATAAAAGCAATCAATGCTTACAATCTAAACCTAAAAGAAACAATTGCTAGAAATTAACCTTAAACATTCACCGACACTAATGATGTTGTGGGTCTATCACCTTACTTGAATTTAATGGCCCTTTCTAACATGACATTCTACCATAACCCACATATCTTAACTTTCCTTTGTGACCTTTTTTAAAATGGTACTTAGATACAATATGTCACAGGTGTGATGACCCGAAAATCCGTACCCTTTGAATCGACAATAATCCACACATGTCCGATCCAAAAAGCACAAACTGACGGAAAGTCAAGAGAAAGAAAAGAAGAGAGAAGAAGAGAAGAGAAGAAAGAGAGAAGATAGTATCAAATAGAACGATACAGAATCTCACATCGTAGCGGAAAATATATAATATCATATCAATGATCTTACAAAATAGAAACTGTATATAAATACACATCGATCAGAGTCCAACAATCAATCAATAGTTATCAGCATGAACAGTTATAATAACCTGTCCTAACAATTGCCGATAATAAACAACAACTAACAAAGCACATCAGATAATAAATAATCAAAATAGATACACGTATACGAAATGAAGATCTCCAGCTCTCCTGCTGAAGCTCCAAAAGCAACTAATCTGAACCTGTAAATATACTCGGTCTGACCCGAGCATTGAAAGGGAAGAACGTCCGGATCAGTTTGGTAAACCAGCGTGAGAAACATACTCAACTGAATTTATTAAATTACCAAACTTTTCCTTAGTTTTCAAAAATGAAAGTATCTCGTAAGACAAGTCCACACATAAATACGGACATATCATATCAAATCTCATGTTATATTATAGCAGTGTCTAGTATATACAAATAATATTAATCATAGCCGAAATTGTTACATTCATTAAATTCCAACATATAGCCCAATTGGGTAATACAATCAAAATCGCAAGCATGTAGTGGAGTTTGGATTTCCATACAAATGACCAGGTGAAGGGACTACCTTCCGGCAGTACATCCCTAGAAAAATGTACCGAGGACCATCACTAAGGATCCTCACCAACACAAGACCGACCCACCTCTATAACTAGATGGTACCGAATGTATCATCCTCCGGTCGTTACCGACCTCACCAAGGGCCCTCTAGCATACAAACCACAATAATCAGATACACGACGTCATAGCGTGTAAAGATATATCTAGAAGAGGATGATCATATCCTACTTGGGAATGACCCATTTAGCCCTGCCGCATCTAACCCTGTTTTGATCATTTCTGGTTGATGAGGCTAGAGGTAACGATTACCTTTCATAATCACATATCACATCACTTAGAATGCCACACGGCCATATCCGTTGACTACTAATTGCCTTCCACAAAAATACAACCCTTAAGCTCATACGTCTCAAAGAGGGTGTTAAGCTAAGAGAATTGCCTTCTCCGCCATCACTGATGTACGTTTGTAAAAACCAATGTACGTAATCTATAGAAATGCAATGTCAAACAAACATCCATACAATTTGTCCAGGAACAAGACAAACCGAAGGTACTTTCCTACCACATCCTGTCGAGAAATCCCTAGGATTAGTAGCGAATAGCCCTCGCATTGGATATTTCATAAATGAAGAGACCACTGCTACTGGATGTATATTGGGATTTTAACCCCAAATGATCAACAAGTAGTCCCCCACTATGAAACTCCAAAAATTAATATCATCACAAGCAACCTGCACAATCGTCGCATATACGTTGGTCCAAAGTGGTTTTCGGATAAATCCGATCCCGGTCTCTTCGCACCAACAACGCAAAAGCGTTTCTCAACCTCACACAGAAACTAAGACTCATAGACTTATCACATCTCTAATTTTCAACTTGCTATCCTTCGGGCCAAGAAGGAAGCTCGATAGATTTGGAGTAATACTCCACACTATATGAATCAACATCCTCAACACAAATGATAATCAAGCCTAAACAGAAGGCTACATACTAAGTGTACGACTAAATAGTTCCCACATCAAGTTGAGGAACTAAAATTTAGGCAATTTGAAAGTCGGTTATTTAACTATGAAAGCAAACAAACAAATATTCAAAACCATAACAATCACTAGGCCCTTTTAATTAATCTTTTATTAATTAAACCACTTGCCAAATATTCGCTTCAATTTATCTTTAGAAAGACATATTCCAAACCCATTTCAATATTGGAAAACATTTCCAAATACTTATTTAATAATAAGTAATTCACAAATCAATTTATTTTCCACACTTAGAAAATATTCAATATACTTAAAACACGATTAAGTATATATTTTATTATATAAGGAAAACATTCTCTTAAACACATTTATTTGGGTCAAAACGAATGTTGCGTAAACCTCGTTACGACAACCCAAAATCAATAGTATAGAAATTCAAAAATGAGATAGATATATCAACCCCAATACTATACAAAATATTTCCTTTTGGAAATCATCTACTATAAACAACAATGTTATAGTCCATCATTTCCTTACTTCTCGAAAACATCTATTTCAACAATGAATGTTGAAATCTATGGTTTCGATCCTCAACACATTTAAAACAACTTCAAATCATTTTAATTCTATTTAAAATATCACTTCCCAAAACAATTTATTAATATATTATTCACTTTCCAAAATCGTGGATATAAATCGTTTACCAAATTCAACACTTCTACATATTTTATTAAAGGATTATCCACTATCCAAAATCGTGGACATATCTCCTTTAATAAGCTTTCATATTTACATATCAAATTCAATTGATTTCGGATTTATAAAACAATGTTTATAAATTCCTTTTATTTCATTTATATGCCGAAAATTCAAATTACAAGCTAATTGTTTATAAATCATTTATTTCCAAAATTCGTTCTTTTTATAACTTCACAAATTATAAATCTATAAATCATCTTATTTATAAAGTCCATTTATAACATCATTTTAACAATTAAAAAAACTCCTTTATAATTCAATTATTCTGATTTATAAAAATTCGATTTTATAAATCTTCTTTATAAACCATTTATATTAGCCAAAAATCTCAGTTTAAACCATTTCACAAAATAATCCACTACTTATTTCAAAAATCACATTTCGATTATATTTCACAAAAATCATAATTTTTATAAAAATAAAAATAATAACATTTATTATTCAAAATAAATCAATTCTTAACGATTCAAAAATTCAATAAAACATTTATTTTCAAAATCACTTTTAAAATCCTTTTAAATTCGAAATCGTTACTTTAACATTTTTAAAATTCCAAAATAGGCCCAATGCTGCAACAGCACCAAATACATCAATCACGACATCCAAAACATCATATATCATATGATAACAGAATATATCACAATATCTGTAAATAAATCAATACTATCGAGGAATCCAGTTGGATCCCTCCAACCTGTCATCTGCAACAAATATACATATTAGAATATATGTACAATGTCCGCTTCAAGGCAGACGCGCGTACAAAGGGTATCCGCCCATACACGGGAACGTATAGGGTGTCATCTGCTCCAATAGGCAGGTATATATCCAAATATCAATCAATGTATCATACATCATCCAAATAATCTTTAATCATCATATAGTAAATTATATCTCACTTATATAAAAATATCAGTGAGGCAGAAAGAGTGAGTTGTACTCACATTACGTCCAATAGCAGTTTCAGTGTTTTATTCCGAATAAAATTAAACAGCCGTTTAATTTTACCCAAAATTCACACTAGCTCCAATCAACTCCAATCTAGCTCCATCACGTAGTGTTCGTCCATACAAATCTAATGCAAGTCGTTTCGTGCGAAACGAACCTCGTATGAAAAAGATATAGCGTTTCAAAATTTAAATGAATTATAATATATAAATTAATCACAAATTTTATTTTATTTTTCAGACCCTTTAATCTCGGCCGTTGATTTCCTCTACCACAAATCTGAGCCACCCCCTTTCTCTTCTCTCATGCGTGTCCTCCAAGGTTTTATCACGCACGTAACAACTCATTAGTCGCCACCAAACCCTAACCATCGCGACTAGAATTGAACGCTATCAACAACCATCACTACGTGCGCCTAGCTCCCCTAGGCCAACGCCCTAGATCCGACCCCACTCAGTCGTGCATCTCCTTCGAAAAACGTGCCTAAACACCTGACCTTTGCCTTGAGATTTACGTCGATCCGTAGCATATTTTTCGATCTTGACCGTTGGTTTCAAAGATCTCGCGGTGATCTACAACTTTGTAGTTGAAAACTTTTCGAATCGTTTAATAGATTTAAAGAAAAACAAGGAGAAAGATAAGCCATTTTTGGCTATTGAAGAGTTGGTGGTGGCTAGCCCTAGATCCACTAGGTTGTGGTGAAAAATGAACAAGTATGAGTCATTTTATAGAAAATTGCAAAACACTATTCATCTTGAAAATTTCCGAACTCGAAATGAAGCGTGCCGCCGGCGTTTATAATGTTTTACCCCTATTCCGAACGCAATGGAATATATATCGGGAGCCAATTCGATCGTATTTGGAAGATAGGTTTTCAAATCGACTATTTTAAATTTAAAATTCACTTAAACAGATTTCTATGCGTTTTTTCTTGCCTCGGACAAACCGTAAATCCGATTGACACGAAATTTGAAATCCTAAAATAATTTAACATTATGGATCCAATGAAACTAGTTTTGTCAAAATCTGAGACTGTTTGAAAAATGACTATTTTTACACGTCAATTAAATATTAAAGTATTCAATTTCTACAATTTGACTTTTAGTTCAATTTTAAAACTTCTATAACATCATTCAAACTCAAATAGAATTTATTTCATCTTTATAAATCATTTTCATTCACATTAAATTCAATTTCCAATTATTTCTTCAATTTCAAATATTAAATTATCAATTTAATTATCCAGTTAAATCTAGATATTTGAAATAAAATTTATTCAGCTTATAAAATTAACTTTTGAATATTTAAAATCAATTAAATATACGAATTTCAAATGACTGAAATTCTGGGTCGTTACCTTCTCCCCTACTTAAAATAATTTCGTCCCTGAAATTACTAAGTAAGAAAAGGTCGTAAAATCCATTAACTTTTCAAAACAATTCGTTCAAACTAGATTTCAAATTCATTTAAACATTTATCTTTTCAAAATCCATTCGTTAAACTTCTTACAAAAATTTCTAAGTTTTCAACTACATTCATAGTTATCTTTTCAAAACCAACTACTATCGTCTAAGAAGAAGTCTCCTTTGCGCGGTTCGATCCAAAAAAAACAACAGTGTATATATCACAAATATACATCTCATCATCAAGGATGAGGCATCCCGAAGGGAAAAAAAAGTGTAAAAGTGCGATATGTAATCCGAGATATGTACCTTATATATTATTAGCGAGCATATACGGCTAATGTAGCGCGAAAGCGAGCTCCAAAAGCGAAGCAAGCGCCATCCTCACCTACTAAACACTCAATACACAAATGAGAAACATGTATATAGAAAGTAATATCAATATACAACATATACACATACAACAATTATATATACCAACATAGCAAATGCAACCAATAAGCAACAAATCTAACTATCAAACAACTATCATCCAACTAACATCCATAACCAAATCAATACACTTTCACTTCTCATTAATATTCATTGGATTGATTTTCAATTTAAAATCACATTTGATTCATTAACATTGGATTTACTAACATTCATTCAATCGTATATAATTTGTTGACTTTCAATTCAAATCAAATAAAATTTAATTCTACTTACTTCCACTTCCAATTTGGATTCAATGATTTATAGCTTTCATTTTCATTAATTTAGTTTCATTAACACTTAATGAATTCCTATGCAATCAATTAACATTCATCTAACCATCAATGCATATCCAACATTACCAAATTAATTTACTTTACATTCATTCAATTTGGTTTTAACATTCAATTGACTTTCATTCAATTTTTCAATTCGTTTAATATTCAATTTGGATTGAATTCTAGTATTCATTATATTCACATTTCTATACAACATTTTCTAAACCATGTTTATTCACTAATTCAATTTTAGAATTAAAGTTGAACTTTTTTATATAACTCAAGTTCATATTCATTTAACTACTTTTATCTCATTAATTCACTTTACTAACTTTCCTTTAGTTAAATTTCAAATTGGTTATTTAATTATACTAACTCAAATTTTATTTCAACTTTACCAAAGTAAATTCTTACTTCATATTATAAATCCAAAACTCACTTTACTTATATTTATCAATTTCAAATCGGATTTTAAATCAAATTTGTTTATCAAAACAAAACTTAAATTTTCAATTTACTATTGGTAGCAAATCCATCACACAGAAACTTGAAAATGATACGGATGATGCTGCAGTCATCACCCTTATAATTTCCCAGCAACAGTAGTGAATTCAGTGCTTTATATTATTTCAAAAAATTTCTTTTTTATTCATAAATCACATTTATAAACCCTTTACTTATAAAATTTCACTATTTAATTTACTTATATAAGATCATTTCAAATTCATTTATCTTATTTGGATTTATAATAGTATAACATCTTTAACTTTGAAAAACAACTTTCAAAATAAATGGAATTCAAATTTCACAAGTTCTTAGTTAAATTCCATTTTTATTTATAAATCATATGGTTTTACTTCTTATTTATAAGATTATTTCACAATTGTAAATCATATTAATTATAATTCCATATTTATAATTCATTTGCTTATATAATTTATTTTTTTACAATTGTTGCTTCTATTTAGATTATTCAAACAACTTTTTATTGACTTTTATACATTTACATTTTCAAACAACCAAACAATCAATTTATATACACTTTAATAATTTATGAAAAATTATTCCTTTATATATAAAATATAATCGAGGTAAAATTATTTCATTTACCCAGTTTAAAATAATACTATGTCGACTTGCCTGGTTTAAGTGTTTAGAAATCCCTATCGATAATATGGCGTCCCACATACCGACCAGAATTCACATATAGCTCAACAGATAAGTAAACACAATATAAAACATTTTGTATTCACTAATAAATACGCGCTCATATATATAATACACTCCAACTCAATCTAGGGTGCTACTGTCCCTATCTATACCGAGTGCAAATCAAAGCTTAGGAATGTACAAAATCTAAGCTCTGATACCAAATGTGATGACCCGAAAATCCATACCCTTTGAATCGACAATAATCCACACATGTCCGACCCAAAAAGCACAAAATGATGGAAAGTCAAGAGAAAGAAAAGAAGAGAGAAGAAGAGAAGAGAAGAAAGAGAGAAGACAGAACCAAATAGAATGATACATAATCTCACATCGCAGCGGAAAATATATAATATCATATCAATGATCTTTATAAAACAGAAACTGTATATATATACACACATCAATCAGAGTCCAACAATCAATCAATAGTTATCAGGTTGAACAGTTATAATAACATGTCCTAACAATTTCCGATAATAAACAACAACTAACAAAGCACAGCGGATAATAAATAATCAAAACAGATACGCGTATCCGAAATGAAGATCTCCAGCTCTCCTGCTGAAGCTCCAAAAGCACCAAATCTGAACCTGTAAATATACTCGGTCTGACCCGAGCATTGAAAGGGAAGAACGCCCGGATCACTCTGGTAAACCAGCGTGAGAAACACACTCAACTGAATTTATTAAATTACCAAACTTTTCCTTAGTTTTCAAAAACGAAAGTATCTCATAAGACAAGTCCACACATAAACACAGACATGTTTTTACCTTACGATAACTAAAACATATCATATCAATTCTCATGTTATATTATAGTAGTGTCTACTATATACAAATAATATTAATCATAGCCGAAATTGTTACATTGATTAAATTCCAGCATATAGCCCAATTGGGCAATACAATCAAAATGGCAAGCACGTAGTGGAGTTTGGATTTCCATACAAATGACCAGGTGAAAGGACTACCTTCCGGCAGTACATCTCTGGAAAAATGTATCGAGGACCATCACTAAGGATCCTCTACCAACACAAGACCGGCCCACCTCTATAACTAGATGGTACCGAATATATCATCCTTCGGTCGTTACCGACCTTACCGAGGGCCCTCTAGCATACAAATCACAATAATCAGATACACGACTCATAGCGTGTAAAGATATATCTGGAAGAGGATGATCATATCCTACTTGGGAATGATCCACTTAGCCCTGCTGCATCTAACCATGTTTTGGTCATTTTCGGTTGATGAGGCAAGAGGTAACGATTACCTTTCACAATCACATATTACATCACTTAGAATGCCACATGGCTATTTCCGTTGACTACTAATTTCCTTCCACAAAAATACAACCCTTAAGCTTATACGTCTCAAGGAGGGTGTTAAGCTAAGAGAAATTGCCTTCTCCGCCACTACTGATGTACGTTTGTAAAAACCAATGCATGTAATCTATAGAAATGCAATGTCAAACAAACATCCATACAAGTTATCTAGGAATAGGACAAACCGAAGGTACTTTCCTACCACGTCCTGTCGGGAAATCCCTAGGATTAGTAGGGACTAGTCCTCGCATTGGATATTTCATAAATGAAGAGACCACTGCTACTGGATGTATATTGGGATTTTAACCCCAAACAATCAACAAGCAGCCCCCACCATGAAACTCCGAAAATCAATATCATCACAAGCAACCTGCACAATCGTTGCATATACGTTAGTCCGAAGTGGTTTTCGAATAAATCCGATCCCATTCTCTTCGCACCAACAACGCAAAAGCGTTTCTCAACCTCACACAGAAACTAAGTCTCATAGACTTATCACGTCTCCAACTTTCAACTTGCTATCCTTCGGGCCAAGAAGGAAGCTCGATAGATTTGGAGTAATACTCCGCACTATACGAATCAATATCCTCAACACAAATGATAATCAAGCCTACACAGAAGGCTACATACTAAGTGTATAACTAAATAGTTCCCACATAAAATTGAGGAACTAAAATTTGGGCATTTTGATAGTCGGTTGTTTAACTATCAAAGCGAACAAACAAATATTCAACACCATAACAATCACTAGGCCCTTTTAATTAATATTTTATTAATTAAACCACTTGCCAAATATTCACTTCAATTTATCTTTAGAAAGATATATTCCAAACCCATTTTAATATTGTAAAACATTTCCAAATACTTATTTAATAAATCAATTTATTTTCAACACATAGAAAATATTCAATATACTTGAAACACGATTAAGTATATATTTTATTATATAAGGAAAACATTCTCTTAAACACATTTATTTGGATCAAAACGAATGTTGCGTAAAACATCGTTACGACAACCCAAAATCAATAGTATAGGGATTCAAAAATGAGATAGATACATAAATCCCAATACTATACAAAATATTTCCTTTCGGAAATCATCTACTATAACAACAGTGTTATAGTCCATCATTTCCTTACTTCTCGAAAACATCTATTTCAGCAATGAATGTTGAAATTTATGGTTTCGATCCTTAACACGTTTTAAAACAACTTCAAATCGTTTTAATTCTATTTAAAATACCACTTTCCAAAATATTTCTTTAATATATTATTCACTGTCCAAAATCATGAATATAAATCGTTTACCAAATTCAGCACTTCTACATATTTAATTAAAGGATTATCCACTGTCCAAAATCGTGGATATATCTTCTTTAATAAGCTTTCATATTTACTTATCAAATTCAATTGATTTTGGATTTATAAAACAATGTTTATAAATTCCTTTTATTTCATTTATATGTCGAAAATTCAAATTACAAGCTAATTGCTTATAAATCATTTATTTCCAAAATTCGTTCTTTTTATAACTTCACAAATTATAAATCTATAAATCATCTTATTTATAAAATCCATTTATAACATCATTTTAACAATTATAAAAACTCCTTTATAATTCAATTATTCTGATTTACAAAAATTCAATTTTATAAATCTTCTTTATAAACCATTTATATTAGCCAAAAATCTCAGTTTAAACCATTTCACAAAATAATCCACTACTTATTTCAAAAATCACATTTCGGTTATATTTCACAAAAATCATAATTTTTATAACAATAAAAATTATAACATTTATTTATTCAAAATAAATCAATTCTTAATGATTCAAAAATTCAATAAAACATTTATTTTCAAAATCACTTTTAAAATCCTTTCAAATTCGAAATCGTTACTTTAACAATTTTAAAATTCCAAAAATAGGCCCAATGCTGCAACAGCACCAAATACATAAATCACGGCATCCAAAATATCATATATCATATGATAACAGAATATATCACAATATCTGCAAATAAATCAATACTGTTGAGGAATCCAGTTGGATCCCTCCAACCTATCATCTGCAACAAATATACATATTAGAATATGTGTACAATGTCTTCTTTAAGGAAGACGCACGTACAAAGGGTCATCCGCTCATACACGGGAACGTATAGGGTTTCATCTGCTCCAATAGATATGTATATATCCAAATATCAACCAATATATCATATATCATCCAAATAATCACTAATAATCATATAATAAATTATTTCTCACTTATATAAAAATATCTGTGAGGTAGAAAGAGTGAGTTGTGCTCACATTACGTCCAATAGCAGTTTCAGTGTTTTATTCCAAATAAAATTAAACAGCCATTTAATTTTATCCAAAATTCACACTAGCTCCAATCAACTCCAAACTAGCTCCATCGCGTAGTGTTCGTCCATACGAATCCAGCACAAGTCGTTTCGTGCGAAACGGACCTCGTATGAAAAAGATATAGCATTTTAAAGTTTAAACGAATTATAATATATAAATTAATCACAAATTTTATTTTATTTTTCAGACCCTTTAATCTCAGCCGTTGATTTCTTCTACCACAAATCTGAGACGCCCCCCTTTCTTTTCTCTCATGTGTATCCTCCCAGGTTTTATCACGCATGTAACAACCCATTAGCCGCCTCCAAACCCTAACCATCGAGACTACTACACTCGACTTGAACGCGATCAACAACCATCACTACGTGCGCCTAGCTCCCCTATGCCAACGCCCCATATCCGACCCCACTCGGTCGTGCATTTCCTTCGAAAAACATGCCTAAATGCCTGACCTTTGCCTGATTTACGTCGATCCGTAGCATATTTTTCGATCTTGACCGTTGGTTTCAAAGATCTAGTGGTGATCTACAACTTTGTAGTTGAAAACTTTCCGAATCGTTTAATAGATTTGAAGAAAAATGAGGAGAAAGATAAGCCATTTCTGGCCATTGAAGAGTTGGTGGTGGCTAGCCCTAGATCCACTAGGTTGTAGTGAAAAATGAACAGGGATGAGTCCTTTTATAGAACATTGCAAAACACTATTTATCCCGAAAGTTTGCGAACTCGAAACGAAGCATGCCGCCTGGCGTTTATAATGTTTTACCACTATTCCGAATGCAATGGAATATATATCGGGAGACAATTCGATCTTATTTGGAAGATAAGTTTTCAAATCGACTATTTTAAATTTAAAATTCACTTAAACAGATTTCTACGCGTTTTTGCTTGCCCCGGACATTACGGATCATTCTTATAACATTACGGATTGACGTGAAATTTGAAATCCTACAAAATTTAACATTACGGATCCAATGAAACTAGTTTCATTGAAATTCGAGACTATTTGAAAAATGACTATTTTTACACGTCAATTCAATATTAAAATATTCAATTTCTACAATTTGACTTTTAGTTCAATTTTAAAACTTCTATAACATCATTCAAACTCAAATAGAATTTAATTCATCTTTATAAATCATTTTCATTCACATTAAATTCAATTTCCAATTATTTCTTCAATTTCAAATATTAAATTATCAATTTAATTATCCAATTAAATCTAGATATTCGAAATAAAATTTATTCAGCTTATAAAATTAACTTTTGAATATTTAAAATCAATTAAACATACGAATTTCAAATAACTGAAATTCTGGGTCATTACAACTGGGATAACAAATCACAAATCATGCGTCAATAAATGTTCAAATCACGCTACGCAAGTTTCGAACTTGTGATCTCTTGCAGCAAAGTCGAATCACTTAACCACCAGAACAATGGTGCTTGTCTTCCTTTGCGACTTTTGATAAATGAGATATATCCATATCATTTATTATCACGTCCAATTATAGAATAAACTGTGCAACCCACACTATACTGGGTAAGAAATATAAACTATGCACATCTAGAATAACTCATTGTCAAATTGGCTTGTAGAATAACTTTTCCACCATCCATCTTATCTTTCTTACCCTTGAGTCTACCAACGACCTCTATGTGTGTTTTCCATCTCATCACCCTCTATTATCATCATCTTATTTTGACCTAAATCTATTGATAATATTCTCAAATTTTTGTACTTACTTTCTATATCCTTGATCTTTCATGCGAGCATACTATACAACTTGTAGAAGTGTACCTTGATATCATTCCCCATTCCTTTGTGGTTTCTTCTTATAGAATGCACACATGTTTAATGAAACATTCCTAGGCTCATACCAATATTCCATATATTCCACAGGGGTCGACTATTGCTACTCTATGAGCATTCATTATTATTCTATTCGCAGCCTTTACTTTTACCCCATCTTACCTAGGCAATCATCCATTTCTACTCCATATTAAAAAACTTGGTTTGCTTTTTGACATTTTTCTAAAATTAAAACTTCACAATTATAAAGACTTAATCCCAAAAATTTTATCCTTAAAAGTACAAATTTAGAAACCATCTATTAAATTCAAAACTAACTTCGTGTCTCAACTCTCAAAACTATAATTTTGAATTTATCATTTAATTTTGTTTATTGAGTTTAAAAGAAAATTTTAGCAATTAAATTTTTAAAAAACCTTTCATTCTTTTTAAATAAGAGTTAAGTTGTCTTACATGAATGGTCATTCAAATCACTTTTTTAAACGCCTTTTTCAAGGTTTTTCACTTCTTAAACTTAGGATTTTTAACTCAAACTATTAATTAAGTTTTGCTTTTAAAAAGTCAATTGTCATACCAAACCATTTCTTTAAAAAATGCTTACAATGTTTCTAAAACATCTTTTACAATTTTAACAATAAAAATGGTGTAGATAAGGACACATCTGTCCTTTTTTTTCCTATTACTCATCATCTCCACTTTTAACCTTAGTGGATATTCTTGTAGCATATGAGGGGGCTTCTAAAAGATACGTGTAATCAAGGCACACAACAATCGAAAATATCCATTTTCTTTTGTTTTACCTTTAATTTCCTATGTTGCTTCTAATTAGATTACTAGCATTATTTCTAATATAATTTTCTAACGTTATTTCTAATTACTAACGTTATTTTATATTAATTTCTAATAATGCTTCTATTTATATTGCTTAACGTTACTACTATTTAATCGGCATCTACCTAAACTGCAGTTATTTAAATTGCTTCTATTTATATAGCTTTCCTCTCAGTTGACTGTCTTCTTTATTGAACCATTACATTACGTTCGCCCACTGCTTTATTTTTGGGTTCTAATCTTCTTTCTCCATTCTATGTACCCTATTTCAAAATTGCACCACTTCCTATTATGTGCCTCTAAAAATGAATTTCACAATTTAAAATTTTTCCAATTGTGGAAAAATCACCAAGCTGTATATGCTGTGCTATATTTTCAAAACAAATAACCTTGTACAAAAACCCATTTACTAAATTTTTTGTTTTAATTAATTTTGATTTCAAATAGAACTTTTATTTAAACAAATTATAGATATTTTGTTTTTCTCGAAAATTTAATATTTACTTACTTTTCAAAAAATAGTTTTTTCTATCTTCAAATAATTCCTTGAAATTCATTTCAAATATATTATTTATATATTTTTCTCAAACTTTTATATTAAAATAATTTCATATGGGGTCGAACTCAGAGTGGATTCTTATTTGTCACTTCTTTTGGACTTTTCTTCTTTTCTACTTACTTTTTGACTTATCTTCTTTCGAAATATATTAAAAACCCAGCTATCATCTTGGCGTAATTAATACACACCTTCTGTCGAGAACTTATTTAGTTCTTACTTCTAGATATATACAAAGTGTAAATTCTTACTTTTCCATTTATCTAGACCCATTGTACATCATTAATCGACAATCCTATGTGGATCTATAACCGTAGAGCGACCTATCTCTACAAGGAAGTCAAGTACTATCCAGCTTCAAGGACCCTTCCATACTTATATTGCATTCATGCTCTTCTTAAGTCAGCGCCTTTTAATACGACCTACTTCCCATAGGGTAATCATGATAGGTTTATATCCTCAACTTCTTCTATTATTCCAACTCATTGTCGCATTGTCCATCTTTTTAGTGTATGGTTACAACTACTTCTACAGTCGGAATTTGTAGTATTTGGCATATATATAACCATAGTAAAAAAATACGTTCACTCATCTATTCCTCAGATCAACTAACATGAGATGTGATGCCAAATGTGACAACCCGCACCCAATGAGCACTAATTTTTGCTAAATCGAAAACCCAAGTACATCAAAGTAGGGATCATTGGTTTTGATATCCTATAAGTAATAAATGCATATCAGAGAACTATCGATATAAACTCATAGCAAAATAATAAAGTATAATAAAACATATAATTACTGACTAAGGCTGACACTTCTGAGATCACGTGTCCTTCAGTGTCAAGCATGCATAAGGAAATCCATCATTCCACAGTTCCCGCCTCGCACCAGTATTTGCCCCTCTAAAGCTATCTTATGAGTTGTAATAAGGAAGAGGTCAGAACAACGTTCAGGTGGCTGGAAAATTACACACTTTATACATAACACTAGTTTATGTTGATTGCCTTCCATCGCATGTTATGTCTTTTATTTTACTTAGTCGCCTCGACTCCACGTACACGTATGATACGCCCCATCCACCCTAGGTAGACAATAACTACATATGTATATGTGTATGCCTAAGTAACACTATGCTCCTTTTGTCTAAGATATTATCTCCTCTAGTATTTTTAACCTAGTAGCTCATTAGGATCCATCATCAATGCTATATCACGTCTTTATCTCGTGCGCACCAAGGAACTCCTATAGTACGTAATAACAGCGTCGCAATTGTTAGCCATATTCTATCTGTTTTGAAAGACCTTTATAAAGGGTTATTTGGCCTTGTAACGACCCGTTAAATTTATGATATTTAATAAATTAAATTAATATAATTTCAAATTTGTTGAGGAATAAATGTAGAGATTGGGTATAGTAGTTGAAATTTAGTGTAAAAATATAAATTTTATGACGATAAATGTGGATAATGCAAATTGTCACAATTTGATTTAAAGTTAATTTTAAGAAACAAACAAATTTATGAAGATTGATAAGGACAGTGTTTGTAATCAAGTTTGGTTATTAATATTTGAAAGATAGAGATGTGTAAATACGTTAATGAATTTATAATGGGAAGGAATGGTGGAATGAAATGAATATATATAATAATAAGCAATTGATTCAATTAAGGGAATTAAATTATAATAAATGGTCATTTAATAAATTCAACGTTCTGTGAGAAATCATAATAGTTGTGTACAATGTACAAACTTCGATTTGGGAATTTATCGGATTTATGACGGTTTTGGTTTTTCGTGTGTGAGTTAAAAGTTATTCCTTTTGTAAGGTAATAGAAGAATGCATAAAATATAAATAGGGCTTAATAGAATTGATACTTAATGAATTGAATAAATTGTCCATTTATGTAGATATGTATAGTGAAATAAATGGCCTAAGCAAATTAAAATGGGATAATTATTGAGATTTGTACTATGAAAATAAATAGTAACATTTATTTGCAAGTAATAAAAGCCTATTTAGGTGATTAGAATTTAGAGTAAACGACTATTGTATGTTACCTATTCTTGTTTCTTGTTAATTTAAATTTGGGAATTTATTCAATTTACCCGCCAATTTACCGCAGTTAAGGTGGAATAGATTGGTATATGAGTAATGTTAAATACAAATAAGATGTAACCAAGGGAAATCCCATTTATAATAATTTATGTAAAATAAAGTATAGAAACTAAGAAATGAAAATGTGAAAATGTGGATGCAATGAGATCTTAAGTGATAATAACTCTGTTAGGCAAGTGATGACGGAAATTTTGTGTATAACCAAATAAAAACCCAAATTTGTTTGCAATCAATTGAATTTATTTCAATTTAATGGATTTAATATCAAATAGTTTATGTAATTATTATTTGGAAGAAATGGGAGTTATTTGTAAAAAGTATGAACCAAATGTTAATTTTTTTTTCTTATGGAATTGACAATTGATATATTTTGAGTTGAATAATAGAAATCAAGCTTTATTTATTTGGATGTAATTTATGGTAATTTGGATTTATTGAAATAGTTAATTCTATAGAATAAAGTTAAAGCTAATTCAAATTTAGTTGGACATTGTTGATATAACTTTGGAAAGCAAGATTTTATCTATAATTTGAATATTAAATCCAACAAAGGGTATTTACTACAAGTAAAAGGGAATTAAACGTAAAATATTACGTTATTGGATTTAAAATGGAATTTGTAAACAATTGAGTGAATTTAATAAATTTATCAAACCTATAATGTTGAATTCGTTAAGATTGGAATTAATAATAGTAAAGAAGATGAGGGAAGAATAATTTGAAAACATAGCAATAGATATTAATGTAAGGTTACCTTAAATAAGTTAAGGCAAACCAATGGAGAATAATGTAGATACCTTTATAATACGATGATTGTGTGTAAAGGAAATGGGAATAAAAGTTTATTAATAATTTGGAATTTAATGTATGGTAAAAAGTTTATTTGCAATCAAATGAGTTGGAATGGAAATCAAATCTATTTACCTAATTGGATTTAAGTGAGAGTATAAGAGTATATGAATTAATAATTGGGTTTTTGAGAATAAAGATTATAATTCCAAATAATAAGAAGTGCAGAAATTAACACTGCAAAATTGATATACTTATAGATTTTAATCCCCATCCAAGCTTGTTAAATCATTCGGAATAGATTGAATTATATAAGGAATGAAATTTGGCCAATATTAGAAGTTGAAATATAAAAATTGGATTTATAATTTATTTTAATTTATTTCTTAAAGATTAAAAATAGCCATTTTTGTCACGGACTCGGATTTCGACGAAACCAGTTTCATCGGATCCGAATCGGTGAATTATTATAGGGTTTCAAGTTTCGTATCGATCGGACTTGTCGTTTGATCGTACGGACGCGAAACGCCTTGAAATCGATTTTATAAAAAAATCAATTTGAAATCAATTTGGAAATCTTGTTTTCAGCATAACTTCTTCATACGATCGAATTTGGTCGTGAAACTTTTTTCATCGCGTTCAGAATATTTCAAAATACCTATCTGGATATATGGGTTTGATAAATTTCGTTCCGGGGTCAGAACGGGCTTTTTGGGCCAACTACCGTCTAGCGCGTTCGTTATCCGTACCCACCTAGCCTTCTTCTATTTGTCTATATATATGCGATCATAAACCCTAGCTTCACCCTATTGTCTAGTTGCTGTACGTTCATTTTCTTCAACCTTCTTTCTTCCTCAATGGATACATCTCAGATCCAATTTCAGATCTATCCACAGTTCAATATCAAAAGTCAAAACTCAAAAATTTCAGAAAATTCCAGAAAAAATATATGTTGAAGTATTCGATACGCGTAATCTCATGGTGTAGTTCGTTTTTCAATTGGAGCTGTCGTTCATCCAGAATAAATTCAAACAGCCCCAAAACCGTTCATCATCGCCGCACAAAACTTCATCGGATCGAGATTCTGTTTCTGGGTTTTGACGAGGGAACGTAGGGGAGTGCATCATGTGGTTATTGCATCGAGTTAACGGCTGGATGGGGCGAATTAATCGATTAGGGTTAGAAATGAGTGGCGGCGGCTGGAACTTTGGGGCGTTCGCACCTGGTGGGTTGGGTGCGGCTCGGCGGTGGCTTCGAGATGGTGATGGTCGGCGGTCGTCAGGTGGCCTGAGGTGATGGCTATAGCCGGTCAAAGTTGGTCAAAGGGGGGGCGTGTTCTGTGTATTCGAACAGGCCGTGTTTTCGCGTGAAGGGATGAAGCGTGCGCAGGCAGTGAAGGGGGGAGATAGTGACGTGGCAGGTGACATTTGTGAATGTGTACAATTTTTTTTTTAAATTGATTTTGATTTTCAACATCGTTTTAATGCATAACTTTTGCATACGATATCCGATTTACACGCGGTTTCTTTTATTAGGATCGTATTGAAATTTCGGATCTAATGACCCTGGTTTGGACGAATTCTGAGACGGGCGAATTTTTGAGTTTAAATTGAATTTAATTTCGATTTAAATTCAAAAGGTGAGTGTTTTAACCCACTCACAACTTCTAAAAGTTTTTATATTTGTTAAATTTATTTTAGATATGACTAGAAATTTAATTATGACTGTTTGGTATGTTTTATTCAGCATATCTGTTAATTTGCATTTAGTTAATTTAACTGTTAATTTATTTTATTTATTGCATAAAATTTGACAGTTAGAATTTATTTTTGCACATAAACTGCTAGTTAACAGTCAATTAATTTATTACGGAATATAAACTGTTAGTTAATATCTGTTATTGATTTCTGTATAAATTCATATGCTATGTATCGTTGATTGTTTAAAATTGGATGATGATTGCAATTGATGTCTTATGATTGATATTTGGATGAATGAATGCTATAATTATATTGTATAAACTGCAAGTCATCATGCAATTTCATTTCATTCGGGATTGCGGTTTGAAATGATATACAACCGCATTTTTTCTTAAATTGCGGATTGAAATGATAAATATCCGTATCACTTGACCATAGGATAGAAAACTTTATACAGGCACCGTGGTCTATATATAAATATTTTTAAAGTGATTTCTATGGTTTGGATGAGATACGGTTTAAAAATTTAATTTGGATATTTTATAAAATATTATTCTTCGTTATATATACATATGAAGTTAAAAATGTTAAATTTAAGCTGTGTATAAACCTGTTGAATAAAAATGAAAAATTGGAAAATGGAATTTGGTAATTTATCTTATATGTTTAAGTTTGGAAAATTTCAAGGTATGATATTTATAACTGCATTTTCCAAGATAAATTTAAAAATGAATATTCTAGGATTAAGTAAATTTGAGAAATATTTAATTTCTAGAAATTGGAGTTTTATTTATGGATTTGTATGTAAATATTCAAGACTAAATAATAGAACATTTAATTTGTTTGAAGGAATAAATTCCAACTTTAGTTTTGAAATATTAATACTCCAAATGGATATATATGTATATATAGAAATTGAAGTGGTTTTGGAACTTGAAAGTGGTATTTAAATTTTGGTTTAGACTTTAAATAAAGAAATATATTGTAAAGCCATGGAAATTAATTTTCTTTACAAAGTAACCTTAAAGTTAAACCATTTATTTCGTATACCGTTGAATATCCAAACCATTCAAGCTTTAGAAGTTATGGTTTTAAATATATGAATTTCGAAATATTATGCTTTGAAAGTATAAGTCCAATATTTGGTTTTCAGATATTTTAAATTTAAAGCAGTATGATTTGAAAAGAAATATATTTGGATAAATGATATCATACTGTTTTGGGTTTTAAAATGATATCGTATTCATAGTTTTGAAATGGAAAATTTATTCTGGTTTTTAAATATAAACTATTTTTAAATGACCGCGGTGTTATAATAACGATTGGTTGGCAAAGAGACCGGGATCGGATATGGACATACTCTCTGTCGATACCGAAAACCACTTTGACTAACCGTGTACGCGGTGGAGATTCCAGAATGAAGTAGGATGGTGGCGACGTTTCCTGTAAGGTAAATACGTGGACCCAACTCCCGTGAGTTGGCATAAGGTGGCTAAAACAGGAGCGATCGACGGGTTAATGAGGTCATTCCTCTGATCGGACACTCCTCTTCGATATTATACTTTGACTTTAGATTGATTTCAGTGGCCACTTCTATTTTTGATTTTGGGGGAGTTTGTTCGAGGTGGGCGGTAGCTGCGGCTACGCGTTACCATCGACCCGGAAGCGTAATTGGTATATCTACCCTGGCATTGCCTAGTTGTGCCGTGTCACCTACCCTAGCGCGCCTTATACGATTTTAGCTTTGTACCATACCTATGGAGTGCCCTCTGACGACGCCCAGTACGGGGGAGATTACGGTACTGTATAGACTATGGGAATATATTCTGTGTTAAGGGCTATATGGGTAACCCCTTAACGCTATTTAAAAGTAAGTTTATTTTATAAATAGACACTATTATAATAGCGCAATATACTACATAGTAAATAGTTTAACGGATCCTTAGGAGATGTAAATCCCGAGCATCTCTTGAGTTACTGTACTCATATTTATCTCTGTTAATTTAACTCACATAAGATCTTTTAGTTCTGACTCGAGTGTTTTTGTCTTTTCAAATTCGCTCGGGTCAGTCCGAGCGTTTCAGGAGCGAAGACTTTAGCTTTGGAGGACGAAGATGAAGAATCCGTATTATTATTATTTTTAGTATTGCACCACACTCTTTCTATTCCGCTGCATTGTTTGTATTGGTATGTGCAACTCTGATATTCATTGTATAAGTAAAATAAATATTTGTAAACAGTCATCATGAACTGTATATTGATTATTATATTTTATCCTTCCGCTGTGAGATTCTGTTTGTTTTCATTTCTTCTCTGTTTTTCTTATTTACCCCATAACAATCCGCCCTTCCGTATGGTTTGAATCGGCATGTGTGTCGTTTTAAAGTGTGCGAAAAGGCGGGATGTTACAGGCCTTGTCCCTAACAAACAAACTAGTAAACAACTATGGCGGTGCATGACCTAAAAGTGATCTACATTAGAAGGACGTGTAGCCATTTAGGCATCCACTGACTACCCGGGACCAATGACGTTCAATCTATGTGCAACACCCTATATTTTTAGGTAACTTTACTTAGGATATTTAATTAGTTAAATTAAATAAAATAATGTGTTGATTAGGAGATTGAGATTTGATTTTATTAAGGGGTAGCCATGCCACCTAACAAGTTAATTAAAATAAGGATCAAAATGGAAGAGAGGAGGGGTTAAATAGGAAAGAGGCTATTCTTATACCCTAAGCCCTTGGCCGTGTATCACTATACATGTTCATTTCTCGTTTGTCAAAAAATTTCAAACTTAAGGCCGCCCACCATTAACAAGAGAAAGAGGAAGATAAGAAAAGCTAAGGGAGAAGCTTAATCAAATCAAATCCATTGACATCTCAATCTCTTTAATATCTGAAGTTAAGGTGAATAATGTTTACATCTCATATTTCTTATTGTTTTTGGTTTAAAGATGAATCCGAATTTATTTGCAATATTTTGCCATGTTTTTGAATGATAGAATGATTATATGTACTTGTCGACGATTCATGCATGTTCATATTGACTTTATGATATGTTTTTAATATGAAAACCCTATTAAATGACATCCAAATGCCTTGTGGAATATATATATATATATATATATATATATATATATATATATATATGTTCTAGTAAAGAAAATGTTATTTCTGGTTATAAATTATGTATGGTTAAATATTAATTGATTTGGGTCTGAAATTAATGTACGTTAGAAAACATATAAAGAGTAATTTTCTAGAAATTTTGTAGAATATTCCAAAGTGTTTTAATAGTATATAAAATTATTTAAGGTATGAGACTTAAATATTTTATAAAAGGAGAAGGGGCTTTCTGTAAACAAATTCAAATTGCTAAATCTGGAAAGTCGGTAGTACTTTTACAAATGAGAATCTTGCAACCAATCATAATTTGACAAACAAGGCATGTTAGGTACAAAGAAATAGTCCAAAAAGGACCAATCTACATGTTGTCACTGTTTCGATGCTTTAGGCATTGGGTTCCGCCTACTTAGATTCGCCTCCGACACTGTCGAAACCAATGCACATGGTATTAAGAAAATGATACGCAGTGAGTTGGATGTAGGCGGAAGTCATAAAGTCAAAACCAAGGGTTCCGAAGGGTTGAGACTTTACTTTGTTTTTAAAAGAAAATGCGTCCGCTTACTTTCGACTAAGTAGCTTTCGTCTTGGTCAGCTTTCGACTAGGTCAAATGGAATTAAAGGAATGGCTTCAATTCGGTTGTACTTTTGCTTTAAATGATTGCTTTTGACTAAGTCGAAACCTTTTAACTGCCACTTACTACCTTTCGACTCAGATGGGTTTTGAAAGGATTCTTTTGCTTTTTAAACTTGATCACTTCTCCAATGCTTTCAATGGAATGGTTTCGACACCATCACTTCTTTACATAGGAATGATTTCGAAAGGGATGCTTTTGAATTTAATGGTTTTCTGATCCTTTTGCTATCCTTGAAGGCATAATCCAAATGGTTTCGATCGAGACGGTTTTCAAAGGTTTCGAAGGAGTAAATTTTTGAATGGTTTCGAAAGGTTTCGACATGTTTTAAGTTAAACTCAAAGACTATCGAAAGGTTTAGTAAATGCTTTCGAAAGAGTTTTAAATGATGGTTTCGAAGGGGTGGTTCCCCAATGATCTCAAAAGGTATTGGCGATTAGTTTTCCAATGGTTTCGAAGGAGTCGAAAGGGTGGGTTTTTCTAGTTGTTTCAAAATGATTAAAAGGAATGGTTTTCCTAAGGTTTCGAAAGGCAATATTTAAAGATTTTAAAAGAAAGATGTCTAAGGTTTTTAAAGCTTTCGAAAGGAAGGATTTCCAATGGTTTCGAAAGGGTTTTGAGTTTCGAAATGTAAGTTTTGGCCTTTCGGCGTAGATTAAATAAAGGGTTTTACTTGGTTTAGAAAGAGGTACATTCAATGGTTTCGAAAGTGGTACTTTCAATAGATTCTAAAGGGGGACATTCAAAGGCTTAAATGTTTTCATCAACTAAAATTTAAGTAATATATATGTATATATATATGTATATATATATATATATAATACATACATACATAACATGGCAAGATAATTTTGAATAAAGCATAGAATATGTATAGATTTTTCTTGTTTGAGTTTAATTTAAAGGTTTTAAATCATTTTGAAATGGTTTTCATGGAAAATTATGGGAAGGGATTCCTATGAAAAATGTCTCAAACATTAGAATGCCAAATGAGACTGGTAAAGGGTCGTGCCCTATACATTAGCTATTAGCCCCAGTTAATTTAGCCTAAAATTCTAGTATGTCGTGGTTTGTCTCAAGTAAGACTAAAATTATGAATACATATATAAAGGAATATATTTTATACAGATAGGTTATTGGTGATCTCACAAAACCATTAGGATCAGGTGATCCTGGTAGAAGTTAAGTTAGGAACAAATCGTCCTGAAGGGAAATATTTAACAGATAGTTAAGGACAGATCATATGGAAAAAAAGTTTCTAACAAATGTTAGATAAACTTCTATATATTGTCTGGTAGTCTCGAGTCAGACAAAGGTTAATACTTAGCCAAACAAAATACAATATTCGAACAGATAGTTCATTTATTATCTGATATATGTTTACATAATGATGCTTTACGGATTTTAACCAGTTTTGGTTGCAGGAAAAGATTTATAAAAGGTATGTTTTAAAGGATTTTAGTGAGAGGAAACCCGTTACGCTAAGCGACGTGGTCTCACTTAACATAAAATAACCACGATGTGTTGTATTATTCACACCAGGCTTTATGGCTGACTCGAAGTTTTTTTTTCTCCTTAAACTCTTGAGTGCTCAAAATTCCTTTGAGTGGACCGAGGGTTAAGGTTTTTAGGTTTTAAAGAATTTTGGCAAATAAAGCTTCTGGCGACGAGCAGATGGCTGATGGATGGCTAATTAGGAATTATATTTTTATCTTGTTTTGATTCCACTGTGTGTATTAAGTCAAATGTGACTATATTGACTCTGATCAACTAAGGGAGCATCGTCATGTATCGCTTTTGGCGTAATTTTGTAATGATTATAATTGATCTTTGCCTAGGAAACGTTAAGGGATTATGTAATTTGAATGTGAATTGGTTTTGAAATGTAATTAGTAAAATGTTGTTTTTGAAATATGTGATTTTGTTCATATTCAAGTATTTCTGATATTATGGACACCATTAGCATTACCGTATTTTGTCACCATAAGTTAATACAATAGCTGAGTGCAATATCTGTAGCGCTTTTCTTTTGGCCTCCATATACGAGATGTTACAACTTGGCATCAGAGCACAGGTTTATGAAAAACTTTAAACTAAAAATGGTTTTTAAAACATAGTCCTAAGGAATTAGGTAGGATTATGGTATAGGACAATGCTATAGTAATGTATTTGTATTTGCTATATATAAGTATACACTTGATATCTAGTCTCCTATCTTTGTTAGGTTATTTTTCTATACCTCATGAGGTTTGGATACAGATATGGATAGTATAAGAGGAAGAGATAACCCATGAGGTGAGGGCACTGAGGGGAATGCCAGACCTAATGGGAGTAGGACCAAAGATCAGGCACAAACAGAGAATGTAGGTGTTGGTGTTCCACAGATGGACTTGGGAGCTATGTATCAGTATTTTGTGAATATGATGCAAGCTGGAATTGTAGCTGGAGTAGTAGAAGGAGATGGTGCAGGAGCAGGAGTTTCGGAAGTTCCAGTATTTAACAATTACGCTAAGTTTAGTGGAGATTATACTAAGTTTGGAGGGAAGCCATTTATCGAAACCGAGGACGTTATAGAGGTGGAGAATTGGTTCCTTTACTATGAAAGAATCTTTGTAGACTTTGGGCTCAATGATGAGTAGAAGAGGAGGCATGCTTCTAGACAGCTTCAGGGAGTTACTTTATTTTGGTGGAATAGTGTGACTATGGCAGCGGATGGGGAGACCGTGACATGGGAAGAGTTTAAAAGGAGGTTTCAGGAGAGCTTCATGTCAGTGATGGCGCAATCTATTTTGATCCGGAAGTTTGCTGAGCTAGAACAGGGAGAGATGACTGTTCTGGAGTATGCTAGTAGGTTTTAAGAGTTAGCCAGATATGGTTATGCTGCCGTGGACACGGTGATTAAAAGGAAGGAGAAGTTTATCGGAGGATTGAAGCCTGAGTTGGCTAGGGCTACTTTACCGTATATTAGAGATTCCTATGATGTGGTTGTGGGGATGGCTTCAAGACATGAAGAGATGCTTGCTTGTCAGGAGAAGAATAAAGTGAAAGAACTTCAAGTTGGAGAAGGTCAAAAGAGGAAGTTCTTTCACAAGAAGGATGCTCAGAAGAGTGGAGTAGCCAAGAAGGGGAACTTTGAGGTGGAAGGGTCATTTCGCTAAAGAGTGTCATACTAGGAAGACTAAAGAAGTAATAGGGAAGAAGAATGTATTCTTCGAATGTTTAAACTGCAATCAGATAGGCCACTATAAGAATCAATGTAACGAGCCTGCTAGAGATGGAAAGGGCAAGGTGTGTGCATTAGAGCCTGCGCTTCGAAACCAATAGCTCAAGAGAAGGAAAGGCAGTTTTTGGAGGTATGCTTCAAATTCATGGTATGTCTGTTAGCATTTCTATTAGATCACATTTTTTATACCCATATATTTGATAGATAAGCTTGACCTAGAACCCACATATTTAGTTACTTCCTTACGGGTTACGAATCCAATAGGATGGTATGCATCTCAAGGGTTGAGATGTGACCTGTTAGAGCTTGACTTGTTAGGTCATAATTTTTGTAGTTTACATGTGTTTGATTTTGTGGGGTTCAATATTATTCTTGGGATGGATTGGTTAAGCGAATTCGATGCTAGGATATTTTACCAATATAGGAAAATATCTCTTAGACATCCTGGTTGTAGCGATAGGATTGTTTATACCATAAAAGGTTCTAGTGGTGAGGTGAATATTTTGTTGAGTGTTATGGAGTTGGAAGATGATCTGAGTCGAATTTTCGTGGTTAGAAAATTCACGGATGTTTTTGAACCTGTAGTTGGATTGCCGCCAGAATAGATTTGGTTCCAGGAGCAGAACCAGTGAGTAGGCCGCCAAGCGGAATGACTCCTACAGAGATGATGAAGTTAAAGGTGCAGTTGATGGGCTTAGAAGGCAAGAGTTTTATCAGGCCGAGTAATTCACCTTAGGGAGCAGCCTTAGTATTTGCTAGAAATCCGAAACAGATCGTTATGACTATGTATTGATTATCATAGTTGAATGAGAGGACGATAAAGAATGGATATCCATTGTCGAGGATTGACAATTTGTTCAATCAGTTAAGTGGAGCCAAGATATTTTCCTAGTTGGATTTGGTGATAGGTTTCCATCATCTCAGAGTAGGAGAGGATAATATACATTTGACAACGTTTAGGACCATATATGAGTGGTATAAATGTTTAGTTATGCAATTCGGACTGATTAATGCGCCGACTTTCTTTGTGGATTTGATGAACTGAGTTTTCCGAGAGTACTTGGATAAGTTTGTATTGGTTTTTACAGATAATATCTTGATATACTCTAAGAATGAAAGAGAGCATAAAGTTCATCTTAGAGTGGTGTTTGAGACGTTGAGGCAGCATCAGCTAAAGTCAAAGTTTTCGAAATGTCAATTCTGAAAGAAGGAAGTGAAGTTTCTAGGTCATGTAGTCTTGGAGAAAGGGTTGTCAGTAGATCTGACTAAGATTGAAGCAGTGAATAGTTGAAAGAGACCGGAGACAATGACAGAGATAAAGAGTTTCCTGGGGTTGGCTGGTTATTATCAGAGGTTCATTAAGGATTTTTCACGGATAGCGGCACCGATGACCAAACTAACAAGAAAGGATGTGAAGTTTGTATGGACCGATAAGTGTGAGGAAGCATTCCAGAGTTTGAAACACTTATTAACCCGTGCACCAGTTTTGGTTGTTGCAGAAGGGAATCAGGATTTGGTGGTTTATACAGATGCGTTGGAACAGGGTTAGGAGCTGTGCTGATGCAGACAAGTAAAGTGATTGCCTATGCTTCTAGACTGCTTAGACCGCATGAGGTCTGATATCCGACACAAGATTTGGAATTGGCTGTAGTGATTTTCGTGTTTAAGGTGTGGCGACATTACCTTTTGGGCGAGAGGTTTGAGTTATATATAGATCATTAGTCACTGAAGTGTTTTTTCTCTCAGAAGGAGCTGAACATGAGATAGCAAGTTGGTTAGAATTTATTTCCGCTTATGATTTTGGGATTGAGTACACATTGGGGAAATGTAAATAGGCAGTAGACACACTTAGCAGAATGCAAAAGAATGCAGTGTTGATGATAATTGCTAAATGGAAGAATTTGGCAGCATTGGCAGATTGCAGAGTGCAGTGGAGATCCGAGGCTGGATCCAGCAGAGAGACTGTTATATCATCTTATTTGGAAGTTCGACCAGTGATGATTGAAAGTATTGCTTCCAAATAGAAGGAGGATCCAGTATTAGCTGAATGGATCAGGAAGTTAAGAGATGGAACCGGGAGCGATGACTTGAAAGATTTCAGTCTTGACTAGAATGGGTGGTGGAGAAAGAAAGGAAGATTATGTATTCCAAGTGTAGGAAACATAAGGAAAGAAGTCTTGGAGGAATGGAATCATTCAAAGTTCTTTATTCATCTAGGAGGAACTAAGATGTATCAGGATATGAAGAGAAGTTTCTTTTGAAAATGTATGAAGCGAGATATTGACTTATGGGTAAAGTAGTGCTTAATTTGCCAATAGGCAAAGACTGAACACCAAAAGCCAAGTGGATTGCTTCAGCCATTATTTATTCCGGTAGCGAAATGGGATTCTATCTCCATGGATTTTATTAACGGGTTGCCAAGATCGAACAGATGAAATGAAAGTATAAGGGTTATAGTGGATATATTGACTAAGAGTGGCCATTTCATTCCAGTCAACTCAACTATCGGCACCTGGTTTAGTGAAGTTTTTTTATGAAAAATGTAGTTAAACTGCATGGAATTCCTAGTAGTATAGTTGGTGATAGAGATTCCTTATTCATTAGCGAAATCTTGAAGAGTCTACATGATGTTTTGGGAACCAAGCTCAAGACGAGTACCGCTTACTATCCATAGACAGATGGACAAACGAAAAGAGTTAACAAAATCTTGGAAGGTCTGTTAAGAGCTGGTGCCCTAGATTTCGAGGGATTATGGGAAGACCATCTGCATTTAGTCGAGTTTTCGTATAACAACAGTTATCAGACTAGTATTAGAATGGCACCGTTTGAAGCTTTGTATGGAAGGCCATGCAAATCTCCCGTATGTTGGTTAGAGACCGAGGATATATTGGTTCTTGGTCCGGATTTGGTCAGAGAAGCAGCAGAAAAGATTGAGGTCATTCGAGCTAGAATGAAGGAGGATCGGTCTAGGTAGAAGAGTAATGCAGATAGAAGATGGAAAGATTTAGAGTCCTCAGTTGGAGATCAGGTTTTTGTCAAAGTATCACGGATGAAGGGTGTGATTAGATTAGGGAAATCGGGGAAGTTGGCACCGAGATTTGTTGGACCTTTTCCTATTGTTGAGAGGATTGGGAAACTGACATATAGAGTGGAGTCACCGAGCAGTTTGGCAGGAGTCCAACCAGTTTTCCATGTTTCCTATCTCAGTAATTATGTCAGAGACCCGAAGACTACTATTACATCGACTATACTAGATGACTTAGAAGAAGAACTGGACTTGACTATAGTGAGGAAGCCGATTCGTATTGTTGCGAGAGATGAGAAGAGGCTTAGAAACAAGACAATCGGATTAGTGAAAGTACAGTGGAATGACGATAAGAGTGACAGTACTTGGGAGACTGAAAGCAGGATTAGAGATACTTATCCTGACTTGTTCATGGCATATTTTACCTCTTTGATTGATGTATTATGTACCTTATCGTAATTTCAAGGATGAAATTCTTTAAGGAGGGGAGTTTGTAACACCCTATATTTTTAGGTGACATTATTTAGGATATTAGTTAGTTAAATAAAATAAAATAATGTGTTGATTAGGGATTGAGATTTGATTTTGTTAAGGGGCATCCGTGCCACCTAACCAATGAATTAAAATAAGGGTTAAAATGAAATAGAGAAGGGGTAAAATAGGAATGAGGCTATTCTCATACCCCAACCCTTGGCCGTGTATCTCCATACACGTTCATTTCTCATTTGTCAAAAAATTTCGAACTTAAGGCCGACCATTATTTACAAGAGAAAGAGGAAGAAGATTAAGAAAAGCTAAGGGAGAAGCTTAATCAAATCAAATCCATTCACATCTTAATCTCTTTGATCTCTAAAGCTAAGGTGAATAATGTTTACATCTCATATTTCTAATTGTTTTCGGTTTTTAGATAAATCTGAATTTATTTGCAATATTTTGCCATGTTTTTGAATGATGGAATGATTATATATACTTGTTTATTATTTAAGCATTTTCATACTGATTTTATAATATGTTTTAATGTGAAAACCCTATTAAATGAAGTCCAAATGCCTTGCGAATTTTTATATAGATCAGAAATATTATTTTGGAGATAGGTTTCAATTTTAAAAAATATCTGAATTTTTGTGGGATTTATATAAATTTTCTAGTGAAAAAAAATGTTATTTTGGGTTATAAATTATTTACGGTTAAATAATAATTGGTTTGGGTCCGAATATAATGTTAGAAACATATAAAAAGTGATTTTCTGGAATTTTTGTAGAGTTTTCCCAAGTGTTTTAATGGGTATATAAAAAATTTTAAGGTGTAGGACTCAAATGGTTTGTAAATAAATTCAGATTGTTAATTCTAGAAAGTCGGCAGTACTATTAGAAAAGAGAAGCATGCAACCAATCATAAATTGACAAATAAGGCAGGTTAGGTACAACGAAATAGTTTAAAAGGACTAATCTACATGTTTTTCATTATTTTGATGCTTTCAGCACTAGATTCCGCATTCGTATCTTCACCTCCGACACTGTCGAAACCAATGCGCATGGTATCCGGGAACTGGTACGTAGTGAATTGGATGTCGGTGGAAGATATAGAGTCGAAACCAGGGATTTTGAAGGGATTGAGGCTTTACTTTGTCTTTAAAAGAAAATGCGCCTTCTTGCTTTTGACTTGGTTAGCTTTCGACTAGGTCAGATGGGTTTAAAGAAATGGCTTTGATTCGGTTGCGCTTTAGTTTTAAATAACTGCTTTCGACTAGGTCGAAACCTTTTAATTGCCGCTTTTTACCTTTCGACTCTGATGGGTTTTGAAAAGGTTGTTTTGCTTTGTTTTTCTTTGTAAACTTGACCACTTCTCCAATACTTTCGAAGGGATGGTTTCGACGCCATCACTTCTTTACTTAGGTATGATCTCGAAAAGGATGTTTTCAACTTTAATAGGTTTCTGATCCTTTCGCTCTACTTAAAGGAAAAATCCAAATGGTTTTGATCGAGATGTTTTTCAATGGTTTTGAAAGAGTAAATTTTTCAATGGTTTCGAAAGGTTTCCACATGATTTAAATTGAATCCAAAGGCTTTCGAAAGGTTTAGCATTTTAATGCTTTCGAAAGGGTTTTAAATGATGGTTTCAAAGGGGTGGTTCCCCAGTGATTTTGAATGGTTTTGAAGAAAGGTTTTTCAATGGTTTTGAAGGATTCGAAAGGAATGGTTTTTCTAGTTGTTTTGAAATGATTAGAAGGAAAGGTTTTCCTAAGGTTTCGAAAGGCAATGTTTAAAGGTTTTAAAAGAAAGATATCTAAAGGTTTTAAAGATTTCGAAAGGAAGGATTTCCAATGGTTTCGAAAGGGTTTTTAGAATGGTTTCGAAAGGAATGTTTTTGCATTTGGGCCTAGATTATATAAAGAGTTTTACTTGGTTTAGAAAGAGGTACTTTCAACGGTTTCGAAAGGAGTACTTTCAATAGATTCGAAAGGGAGACTTTCAAAGGCTTAAATGTTTTCATCGACTAAGATTTGAATAAAGTGTGTGTGTGTATATATATATTCATCAACTAAGATTTGAATAATGTGTGTGTATAACATGGCAAGGTGATTTTAAGTAAAGCAAAGAATAAATGTTGATTTCCTTGTTTGAGTTAAAGATTTTGAATCATTTTGAAATGGTTTTCAAGGAAAATTATGGGAAGGGATCCCTATGTAAAATGACTTAGATATTAGAATACCAGATGAGACTGGTATATGATCATGCCCTATGCGTTAGCTATTTGCCCCAACTAATATAGTCCAGAATCCCAGTGTGTAGGGCTTTGTTACAGATAAGACTAAAATTATGTATACACACAGAAATGAATACATCTTTATATACAGATAGGTTATTGGTGAGCCCGCAAAACTATTAGGATCAGTTTACCCTGGGAGATGTTAAGCTCGGGAGAAATCATCCAGAAGGGAAGTATTTAACAGATAGTTAAAGACAGACCGTCTAGAGAAAAATGTCTAACAGATGTTAGATAAATTTTGATATATTGTATGATAGGCCTGAGTCAGCCAAAGGTAAATAGTTAGCCAAACAAACTATAATACCTGATATGTATATTTACAAATGATGCTTTATAGATTTAAACCCGTTTTGGTTGCAGGAAAAGATTTGCAGAAGATATGTTTTAAAGGACGTTAGTGAGAGGAAACCCGTACAGATAAGCGACATGGTCTCACTTAACATAAATTAACCGAGATGTATAGTATTATTCATACTAAGATTTATGTCTGACTCGAAGTTTTTGTTTCCCCTTAAACTCTCGGGTGCTTAAAATTGATTTGAGTAGGCTGAGGGTTAAGGTTTATAGGTTTTAAGAAATTTTAGCGAATAAAGCTTCCGAAGACGAACAGGTGGCTGATGGATAACTAATTAGGAGTTATAGTTTTGATTTGTTTTGAATCCGGTGTGTGTATTAAGTCAAATATGACTATATTGACTCTGATCAACCAAGGAAGCACCGTCATATGTCGCTCTTGGCGTAATTTTTAATGGATATAATTGATCTTTGCCTAGGAAATGTTACAGGATTATGTAACTTGGATATGAATTTGTTTTGAAATGTAATTAGTAAAATGTTGTTTTTGAAATCTGTGAATTTGTTCATATTCAAGTGATTCTGATATTATGATACCATTAGCGTTACTGTACTTTCTCACCAGAATTTAATACTATAGATGACTACAACATCTATAACGCTTAGCTTTTAGCCTCCAGATACAGGATGTGATGCTATGTACAGCTCCTATGCCCGAATATGGTACCAAACACACATTGACATAGTATCGAGCCTTGGTCACCATCATATTTAGATTTCCTAATCAAAGTAATACCCACTTATTACTTAGTACCTTCGGAAAGGTTGAAGCGGGCTCTACTTGTCCTTAGACACTTTGACTAGGGCCACCCTTCATACTCGAGTATCCCACACCTATATGCGAACGTATATAATTCCACAGATCTTACAGTTGGATAAGTCCCACATAAGTATAATGTATACACAATCGCTGGTAACCCCTTGTGGTTGGCATATATCTATTGTGTAACGCTACTTGCCTTTCATTCCAATCCATTTTAAAGACTATCATTCTTATCTAAACCAAGTTCTACCTAACTTTAATAATTCACACCCATCATAAATGCCTATTTGAGGTTATATGTATCTATATCTATATGTATACATATGTAACGACCCGCTATTTTGGACTATTCGCATCCGCACATGTCGGACTTGAATAATTCAAAATACCGAATTGTTAATTTAAATTTTGGCAAAACTGAACATATACAGTAAATAAATAATCACAGAATCACAGACACAGAGTAATAATATGCAGCAGAAATAAAAGAGATAGTAGTTCATGAAGCTACTATATAAATATATATGATACATCAGAGTTAACTAGATACAAAAGAAGAGTAACACTTTACATCAGATATAAAGCGGAATACATCACTGGAATCATCGAATGCTGAAAGCAGAATAGATGGATGGATCTTCAAGCAAAGCTCCAACTCCAAAGGCGAGTCTCGAAAGCTGAACCACTCAGTCTGACCCGAGCGTAAAGCAAAACACAAAACACTCGAGTCAGGATTAATATTCTCATATCAATAAATCCAACTCAAGTGCAATAGCAATCGAAATACAAGTAACTCAAAGGATGTTGGAATCACCATCCTCTAAGGATCCGTTAAACTATCTACTATGTAGTAGTGTACGCTAAATAGATAATGTCTATCAGTAATATAAAGTATCAAAATAGCGTTAAGGCGTTACCATTATCCCCCTTAACACATTTTATAAGCATCATAGTCTATACAGCACTGTAAACTCCACCGTAAACTGGTGGGATATCAGGGAGTACTCCATAGGTATAACACAAAACAAATTCGTAATGGTCGCGTATATGGGAATACAAGTATGACAAGGCACATGAGGCAATACCCAAGGTAGTGAAACTACCGTTTGCCTGATCCGGACTGGTGAGAACGCATCGCCGCAGCGATCGCAACACCGCGAAACAACACTCCCGGAATTCCGAGGGTGCACCAATCAATCACAAGTAATGAGTAGTAGTTACGAAGAAGTGTGTTCGCTCGAGGTAGCTAACCCCATTTGGCCCGGCACGGCTCCTGATTTTAGTCATTTCCAATTTGACACAAGTGTCAAGGCTATCCATTATCGTTCTCTTTCTTCAGTCATCACGTACATCATTCCAACCACTTCATTCTGGATCATCACTCCGCGTATAGTTATTAAAGTGGTTTTCGGTTTAAACAGAGAGTATGTCCATAACCGATTCCGGTCTCTTTAATAACTTTCGTAGTTATTACACCGATTGGTCGTTTAATAAATTTCAAAACAAATCAAATTCAATTTCAATTAGAATTCGTAAATCAAAATTTCAATTATCCTTCGAAATCGATTTCCATAATTTACGTTTCAACATTCCAAATTACCATTTCAAAGTCTTACAATTCAATTTCAATTTTTATTTAAACAATTCAAATATTGATTCAAGTTCGTATATTAGTTCATTCCGAAAACATTTAACATTCAAAAGCAATTTCAATTCATTAATCGATTTCATTCATATTCGTTAAGTTAGTTTATCATTCAAACAATTTCCATTAAATTTCCAATTCATTAAATCAATTACTTAAGTTCAACCTCATTATATCAACTAACACATTAAATTCAATTAGATTCGTCAAATCAATTCTTTAAATTACAAGTCTTACAGTTATTACAATAAAACGCATCTTATTTCTCGTTAAAAAAATTCAATTTGACTTATTCACTTACTTAAATTTTCCAAACTTAATTAAATAAGAAATCCAATTTCATTTATTAACGAAGTTCGAATTCACTTATTCAAAATTTCAATTTCTCTTATCAAAGAATTCAATTTTTATTCAATTATCAAATAATTCAATCTTTTTCAATCTTTAAATAATTTCAATCTTAATTATTAATAATTTCAAAACTTAAAATTTTCAAACTTAATTATAAATTCAACTTAATTATTAAATCATTTCAAATTTAATTCAATGAATAATTCCAAATTTTATCGTCAAATAATTCATTTCAAACAACGCTCTTTCATCATTTATTACACTAATATTTTGTTTCAAATTCCAATATTAACAATTTCCTTTAAATCAAAATTTACGTCCAATTTTTATTTCAAAATCTTATTATTCAAATAAATCTTTATTTTATTTCAAATCAAATTATTGACCAATTGGGTTTATTTAATTCTCTATCCTAAGTCAAGTTCATTTTGGGTATTTATCATTTCAACCCTATTCCAATTCAAATTCAAAAAAAAAATCAAAACATAACAAAGGGAACTTGCAGTGTGATAACTGAGATGGTGTCAAAGTAAATAAACAAGCAATAACAACAATCAAACACAATCCAATAATCAATTCAAATAATCCCGAAATAATCGTATTAATTCACATTGTTGTTTGTGCGAATTAATATAATTATTTCTAGAATCTACACTATCATTTCATGTAGATTAAAGATTACTACATTACGGGTTTTTCACTTGTCGTTCAATTTCAATTCTACACAATTTATCCAATATACGTTCAAGGTTCAAAGTGTAATTTATCAAATTCCACATGTCGATTAACTTAACAATTAAAAGGGGTCAGATTATTCAAATTAACTAATCAAATTCAACACATACGACGATTCACATTTTTAAACTATCCTACGTCAAATTCAATTGCATAATATTTATCACTTTATACATTACAATTTAACATCCAATATAAACAACAAACAATCAATCAATTATCAACCAAACTGTATTATCATCGCATAAATAATTAACAGATAATGGTGTCAGATGTCATAGGTGAACAGATATAGGTAATAGCATATATAACAGTGTAAATAACTATCAGCAGCATATTTCAATTGTCGTTTCAATTGAAATCAAATTTAATAAATAAAAGAATATTAATCGTGAGTAATTGCTCACCTTTCGAGGCTAGATAGATTCTACAAAGAAATGAGCTGCGAATCCCAAAGCAACGCTAGATGGCCGTGATTCGAAGAAGAGAACGTGCACGACAGACAAAGCTGATAAATACAGAATTGACGAAATCAAATCAGAGCTGGATGGACGATGATTGATACAGGGGAACTTATATATAGCTATAAATAACTATATGGAAAAGAAAGAAAGAAAGAGAAAAATATGGTTTTGAGAAAACTTTGTACGCGTAACAGCAGTATCAAATACCACTTATGTAACTTATATTTTTTATAAACAACTTACATACAAGTTGTATTTTAAAGCAGTATATATTACAATTAAGATATGCCTATCCAGCTGTAAGTATATAAAACAAAAGAAAACGTAACTCACTTTTGAAATAAACTGCAACCCAAGAATTTGACTGCATACTTATCAATATGTTGTAAAATTATAATATACCAGAGATATTTGTAACAGGTTTTAAGAAATCTAACTATATATATTTTACTAACCATAAAAGATTAAAAAAAAAAAACTTGTACAAAAGATTTATATACTGCAACCAAAACTTATTATATAACAACATCTATATTATATATAAATATATATATCCATATACTATACTAACCTACATAACAGTATATATATATATATATACTAATCATACAACTCAGGAAATGACTAACAGACAACTTATAACATTTTTAAGGAGAAATATAATTACATCAAGCCTTCTCGAGAATATAAAACATACCCATATATGTGAAACATCTTGCAAAACATTTATATGTAGTGCAATTCTATAATTATACATAAACTACTTTATAATATCATATAAGTAAAAGTGAAAATAACTAGCTTAGGCAAATATAGCTTTATATCTTGTAAACCACTCTCTTATATCATCACTGCTATATATACATATACATACTGGAAATAAGAAAACACAAAACAAGAGAACCCATATATTATAAAACTATGTTTTTTTTTCTCTTTTAAAAAGGGTCCAAACAACATCTAAACATATTAAAAATGCTATATACCATATATAAACCACTGTATACCTATAGAACAAATATATACGACCTGATATATATACTTTCATTTGAAAATATACTGCATAATTTTTATTATAATACAAAGAATGCTCACGGGTTTTTTTCCGGGTGAGGTTGAAGGGAAGATCTGCGCTGACGTGGGGCATGGGAGGCTGGCGATGAGCAGAGCAGAGAGGTGGTGGAAGGTCGAGATCGTGTCGGAGGCGGCGTCGAAAGGTGGTGGAGGAAGAAGAGGCTGCGGCTATATTGTCACGCAGTGCAAAGGGGAAGGGAGCCGCTCGGGAAGTGGCTGCTGCTTGCGCACCAGGGTCGAGGAGGGGAGATGATGCGTTCAACATGGAGGGCGGAGATAGGGTGCTCGGCCGAGGCTTGCGCGAGGGGTAGGTCGGGAATAAGGAGGTGGGTTGTCGCGCGTCAGGTGCTGCGAAGTAAAAAGGGAATGTGTGATGGTCGGAGATGTGGTGGCCTGGGCGGGTGCTGCGAGATGGCCGAGGCGGAGCATGGGGTTGCGGCGATAGGGTGGCGGATTGCTTCGGTGGACGGAGCTCGGCCATGGGAGGGGCGGGCGGTGCACGGTTGTGTGCGTCTTTTTTTTTTACTACAGTAAAGAATGAAGAAGGAGAAAAGGAAAGAGAGGAGAGTTGGGTTCACAATAAGGTGGATGTGAAAATTTACGTGAGAAGATGTGCAGGACTTTCAAAAATAATATAAGGAATTAAGATGGTGAACAGATGCATATTTCTTTAAAAGCATAGAATGTACAAATATGTTTTGACCTGACATAATAAATGAAAGTAAACAAACATGCAAAATTAATAAAAACAAAAAGAAGAACAGGTGGCTATTCGATTTTTCTCAGGTTGGATATAGGAAAACAAAGGAAGGCAAAAGGTTCAAAATAACGGTATAGGTTCGGTTACCGTTTGCGGTTCCGCCACGTATCGGATACCGAAACATAGAAACGAATATTCCATAGAGATCAGCACGACGGGATGATTCAAACGGTATACAGATATCAGTTGTACGATTGAATTATAAAAATTCGAAATTTTATACTAGCGAAAATGCAAAAAAATCGCAGAAAAATAAGATCGACGGAGCCAAAAATGTCTGAATTTGAAAAAATGACAAACTGACAACTTGCTCAAAAGATGTTTTAGAATTTTTCTATGTAAAAATATTTTGGTTTTGAAAAAGTTTTATTTTCATCGCATTTTAACTGATTAGATTGAAGTAATTTACGCGCGAAATAAACTTCCGTATTTTCGGACGAAAATTTACCAATTGCTATGTTTAGCTAGACGCATTCCAGATATCAAATTTATATTTCAAAATTTTATCGTTTTAAAATTTCACAAAATTTCAATTAAATACGTTACTAAAACCGTTAAAATTTACGGGTCGTTACATTCTCCCCACTCAAAACTTTTCGTCCTCGAAAAGGAAGTAGGTAGGAGAATAGAAACAACCAAAATAAAATAGACTTGAATTACGTTATAAACAATTAATTTAAACCATATAAATTCCAATTTAAATTAATTTATATTCACAATTTGTTTTTAAATCAAGGCTTCCATCAAATTGTCTTGATTTCACATTTATTGATGTTAGATACAAAAGGTTTCTTTCCAATGAAATTGAATTTAAATTTAATTAATACCTCATTAAATTGATTTAATTTCAATTTATTAACTTTCAAAACAAAATTTTTCTTTAATCGCATTTATTGTTCAATTAACTTATTATTCTATTTATCTCCATAAACATTTTATAATTTAAAATTTTAGTGAATATCATTTATTGTATGCAATCACAATTTATTTATAAAGACAATTTATATTATATATTATCCAATTTCTTAAATTAACAATTTCAAAACCATAAATTTGAATAGTCGTTTATTAAAATCATTTTTATTCGACAAATTTAATTTTTCTTTATTCCAAATTATCATTAAATTTATTCTACTTAATATATCCTATCACATATATATTGAGTATGTATACATTTATTATTACTACTTAAATTTATTTAAAAAATTCCTTTGATATCATTTATATTGTATAATATTCAATTACATAATTAACGTTTGAAAATTTAGGTAAGTTATATATAACGCAATTGGGTATTATACAAATAAAATTTTACCATTTACTTATTTCAAGTTAAGTATTTATATAAAAAGAATTTGGTTTCATTTATAATTGAAAATCATCCTTTAACAAATTTTAAGAATTAATTTCCGATTAGCTTCAAACAACTTAGAGATAAAATAAATATATATATATATATATTCATAATATGTCGAATTAAATTTAAAGTCTTTAATATATACTATAAATCAAGCCATGTTTAGAATTTAAACCAAAATTTTCAAACAAAAGTGTAGCAGGGCTATAGAACAGTCTCTTCACTTCGAAACTCGAGAATGAATGTCGATGATGCGGCCGCCATCACCGAAATTATTTTTCAGCGACAAAGAGAAGAGAACTAATTTAAGCATTTAAAATTCTTTGTAAATGATTTCTATTCGAAATTTACTTATACATTTTAAAATTTAAACCCAAAGTTTTGAAATCACCGGAAATGAAATTCTTACATTCCTGATTTACATTCATTTAAATTTCCAAATTAATTTACAAACCAAGTTTCATAATTCCGTTTATTTGTGTTGGTAAATCCATGGTTTACAAAACAATAAATGAAAATCTAATAACATCATTTAGTTAACCAATTCATTTAACAATTATCAGAAAATTTTCTTATATATATAATATAATCATACACAATTTTATTTCATTTACCAAATTTGAAAACAATATTGTGTCAGTTTGTTTTGTTCAAGTGTTTCGAAAATCCTATCGATAGCGTTGATCAGACGAATCGATCGAAAATCCAAATCAACATCAACAACTCAAACAACACAATATATATCAAAACATTTTAAATATTAACTTACAAATACACTTCTCACTTGACGATACAAGAATGGATTACAAAATTAGTATAGAGATTTAGATTTGATGGAAATCATATCAAAGGGGATTTTGATTCGATAATAAGTTCGAAACAGAGGATAAGATAATTCAATTAATAGAATCGGGAGATGGATATGCTTATTAATTTCACGGGCAACCTTAACCGGGTCGACCGTAACTTCAAGAATGAGATCGGTGCAGAATTCCGAGACAAATCTTCATTCGATCTCAAGATATATAATTCAGGTATAGTAGGAGATAGATAACATCGTAAACCGAGGATAAAGAAATTTCGGTAAATCGATGTCTATTGTAAATGAGTTTCACCCACTTACAAATAAGTCGAAGATTGGCGAGACCGTCGATCTATTATAGATATCATTCGAAATGGAGTTATGGAATACTCCGGAATTTAAAAGAAGACGAATAGTGAGGGACAAGAATGAATTTTTGGAACCGAGGAACGTTCCGAAAATTCAAAGGAATTGAGTTAAAAGGAAGAGATTGAAACTCGAATGAGAGTGATTCTGCAAATATATTTACCCTATATGCTAAGTTTTGCCTAGAGCTACCAAAAGCTCTGATACCAACTGTAACGACCCGCTATTTTGGACTATTCGCATCCGCACATGTCGGACTTGAATAATTCAAAATACCGAATTGTTAATTTAAATTTTGGCAAAACTGAACATATACAGTAAATAAATAATCACAGAATCACAGACACAGAGTAATAATATGCAGCGGAAATAAAAGAGATAGTAGTTCATGAAGCTACTATATAAATATATATGATACATCAGAGTTAACTAGATACAAAAGAAGAGTAACACGATACATCAGATATAAAGCGGAATACATCACTGGAATCATCGAATGCTGAAAGCAGAATAGATGGCTGGATCTTCAAGCAAGCTCCAACTCCAAAGGCGAGTCTCGAAAGCTGAACCACTCAGTCTGACCCGAGCGTAAAGCAAAACACAAAACACTCGAGTCAGGATTAATATTCTCATATCAATAAATCCAACTCAAGTGCAATAGCAATCGAAATACAAGTAACTCAAAGGATGTTGGAATCACCATCCTCTAAGGATCCGTTAAACTATCTACTATGTAGTAGTGTACGCTAAATAGACAATGTCTATCAGTAATATAAAGTATCAAAATAGCGTTAAGGCGTTACCATTATCCCCCTTAACACATTTTATAAGCATCATAGTCTACACAGCACTGTAAACTCCACCGTAAACTGGTGGGATATCAGGGAGTACTCCATAGGTATAACACAAAACAAATTCGTAATGGTCGTGTATATGGGAATACAAGTATGACAAGGCACATGAGGCAATACCCAAGGTAGTGAAACTACCGTTTGCCTGATCCGGACTGGTGAGAACGCATCGCCGCAGCGATCGCAACACCGCGAAACAACACTCCCGGAATTCCGAGGGTGCACCAATCAATCACAAGTAATGAGTAGTAGTTACGAAGAAGTGTGTTCGCTCGAGGTAGCTAACCCCATTTGGCCCGGCACGGCTCTTGATTTTAGTCATTTCCAATTTGACACAAGTGTCAAGGCTATCCATTATCGTTCTCTTTCTTCAGTCATCACGTACATCATTCCAACCACTTCATTCTGGATCATCACTCCGCGTATAGTTATTAAAGTGGTTTTCGGTTTAAACAGAGAGTATGTCCATAACCGATTCCGGTCTCTTTAATAACTTTCGTAGTTATTACACCGATTGGTCGTTTAATAAATTTCAAAACCAAATCAAATTCAATTTCAATTAGAATTCGTAAATCAAAATTTCAATTATCCTTCGAAATCGATTTCCATAATTTACGTTTCAACATTCCAAATTACCATTTCAAAGTCTTACAATTCAATTTCAATTTTTATTTAAACAATTCAAATATTGATTCAAGTTCGTATATTAGTTCATTCCGAAAACATTTAACATTCAAAAGCAATTTCAATTCATTAATCGATTTCATTCATATTCGTTAAGTTAGTTTATCATTCAAACAATTTCCATTAAATTTCCAATTCATTAAATCAATTACTTAAGTTCAACCTCATTATATCAACTAACACATTAAATTCAATTAGATTCGTCAAATCAATTCTTTAAATTACAAGTCTTACAGTTATTACAATAAAACGCATCTTATTTCTCGTTAAAAAAATTCAATTTGACTTATTCACTTACTTAAATTTTCCAAACTTAATTAAATAAGAAATCCAATTTCATTTATTAACGAAGTTCGAATTCACTTATTCAAAATTTCAATTTCTCTTATCAAAGAATTCAATTTTTATTCAATTATCAAATAATTCAATCTTTTTCAATCTTTAAATAATTTCAATCTTAATTATTAATAATTTCAAAACTTAAAAATTTCAAACTTAATTATAAATTCAACTTAATTATTAAATCATTTCAAACTTAATTCAATGAATAATTCCAAATTTTATCGTCAAATAATTCATTTCAAACAACGCTCTTTCATCATTTATTACACTAATATTTTGTTTCAAATTCCAATATTAACAATTTCCTTTAAATCAAAATTTACGTCCAATTTTTATTTCAAAATCTTATTATTCAAATAAATCTTTATTTTATTTCAAATCAAATTATTGACCAATCGGGTTTATTTAATTCTCTATCCTAAGTCAAGTTCATTTTGGGTATTTATCATTTCAACCCGATTCCAATTCAAATTCAAAAAAAAATCAAAACATAACAAAGGGAACTTGCAGTGTGATAACTGGGATGGTGTCAAAGTAAATAAACAAGCAATAACAACAATCAAACAAAATCCAATAATCAATTCAAATAATCCCGAAATAATCGTATTAATTCACATTGTTGTTTGTGCGAATTAATATAATTATTTCTAGAATCTACACTATCATTTCATGTAGATTAAAGATTACTACATTACGGGTTTTTCACTTGTCGTTCAATTTCAATTCTACACAATTTATCCAATATACGTTCAAGGTTCAAAGTGTAATTTATCAAATTCCACATGTCGATTAACTTAACAATTAAAAGGGGTCAGATTATTCAAATTAACTAATCAAATTCAACACATACGACGATTCACATTTTTAAACTATCCTACGTCAAATTCAATTGCATAATATTTATCACTTTATACATTACAATTTAACATCCAATATAAACAACAAACAATCAATCAATTATCAACCAAACTGTATTATCATCGCATAAATAATTAACAGATAATGGTGTCAGATGTCATAGGTGAACAGATATAGGTAATAGCATATATAACAGTGTAAATAACTATCAGCAGCATATTTCAATTGTCGTTTCAATTGAAATCAAATTTAATAAATAAAAGAATATTAATCGTGAGTAATTGCTCACCTTTCGAGGCTAGATAGATTCTGCAAAGAAATGAGCTGCGAATCCCAAAGCAACGCTAGATGGCCGTGATTCGAAGAAGAGAACAGGCACGACAGACAAAGCTGATAAATACAGAATTGACGAAATCAAATCAGAGCTGGATGGACGATGATTGATACAGGTGAACTTATATACAGCTATAAATAACTATATGGAAAAGAAAGAAAGAAAGAGAAAAATATGGTTTTGAGAAAACTTTGTACGCGTAACAGCAGTATCAAATACCACTTATGTAACTTATATTTTTTATAAACAACTTACATACAAGTTGTATTTTAAAGCAGTATATATTACAATTAAGATATGCCTATCCAGCTGTAAGTATATAAAACAAAAGAAAACGTAACTCACTTTTGAAATAAACTGCAACCCAAGAATTTGACTGCATACTTATCAATATGTTGTAAAATTATAATATACCAGAGATATTTGTAACAGGTTTTAAGAAATCTAACTATATATATTTTACTAACTATAAAAGATTAAAAAAAAAAAACTTGTACAAAAGATTTATATACTGCAACCAAAACTTATCATATAACGCATCTATATTATATATAAATATATATCCATATACTATACTAACCTACATAACAGTATATATATATATATATATATATATATACTAATCATACAACTCAGGAAATGACAAACAGACAACTTATAACATTTTTAAGGAGAAATATAATTACATCAAGCCTTCTCGAGAATATAAAACATACCCATATATGTGAAACATCTTGCAAAACATTTATATGTAGTGCAATTCTATAATTATACATAAACTACTTTATAATATCATATAAGTAAAACTGAAAATAACTAGCTTAGGCAAATATAGCTTTATATCTTGCAAACCACTCTCTTATATCATCACTGCTATATATACATATACATACTGGAAATAAGAAAACACAAAACAAGAGAACCCATATATTATAAAACTATGTTTTTTTTTTCTCTTTTAAAAAGGGTCCAAATAACATCTAAACATATTAAAAATGCTATATACCATATATAAACCACTGTATACCTATAGAACAAATATATATGACCTGATATATATACTTTCATTTGAAAATATACTGCATAATTTTTATTATAATACAAAGAATGCTCACGGGTTTTTTTCCGGGTGAGGTTGAAGGGAAGATCTGCGCTGACGTGGGGCATGGGAGGCTGGCGATGAGCAGAGCAGAGAGGTGGTGGAAGGCCGAGATCGTGTCGGAGGCGGCGTCGAAAGGTGGTGGAGGAAGAAGAGGCTGCGGCTATATTGTCACGCAGTGCAAAGGGGAAGGGAGCCGCTCGGGAAGTGGCTGCTGCTTGCGCACCAGGGTCGAGGAGGGGAGATGCTGCGTTCAACATGGAGGGCGGAGATAGGGTGCTCGGCCGAGGCTTGCGCGAGGGGTAGGTCGGGAATAAGGAGGTGGGTTGTCGCGCGTCAGGTGCTGCGAAGTGAAAAGGGAATGTGTGATGGTCGGAGATGTGGTGGCCTGGGCGGGTGCTGCGAGATGGCCGAGGCGGAGCATGGGGTTGCGGCGATAGGGTGGCGGATTGCTTCGGTGGACGGAGCTCGGCCATGGGAGGGGCGGGCGGTGCACGGTTGTGTGCGTCTTTTTTTTTTTACTACAGTAAAGAATGAAGAAGGAGAAAAGGAAAGAGAGGAGAGTTGGGTTCACAATAAGGTGGATGTGAAAATTTACGTGAGAAGATGTGCAGGACTTTCAAAAATAATATAGGGAATTGAGATGGTGAACAGATGCATGTTTCTTTAAAAGTATAGAATGTACAAATATGTTTTGACCTGACATAATAAATGAAAGTAAACAAACATGCAAAATTAATAAAAACAAACAGAAGAACATGTGGCTATTCGATTTTTCTCAGGTTGGATATAGGAAAACAAAGGAAGGCAAAAGGTTCAAAATAACGGTATAGGTTCGGTTACCGTTTGCGGTTCCGCCACGTATCGGATACCGAAACACAGAAACGAATATTTCATAGAGATCAGCACGATGGGACGATTCAAACGGTATACAGATATCAGTTGTACGTTTGAATTATAAAAATTCGAAATTTTATACTAGCAAAAATGCATAAAAATCGCAGAAAAATAAGATCGACGGAGCCAAAGATGTCTGAATTTGAAAAAATGACAAACTGACAACTTGCTCAAAAGATGTTTTAGAATTTTTCTATGTAAAAATATTTTGGTTTTGAAAAAGTTTTATTTTCATCGCATTTTAACTGATTAGATTGAAGTAAATTACGCGCGAAATAAACTTCCGTATTTTCGGACGAAAATTTACCAGTTGCTATGTTTAACTAGACGCATTCCAGATATCAAATTTATATTTCAAAATTTTATCATTTGAAAATTTCACAAAATTTCAATTAAATACGTTACTAAAACCGGTTAAAATTTACGGGTCGTTGCAACATACGTATATATTCATTATTATTTCATTATTACGCCTTCACTGTTCAACTATTCACGTTCAATTATTTTTATTTGATGGATTCTTTACTTCATAAATTTCGACTTAATATCAATTACCGCTTTGTTTAAAAGTGCCTAAATATATTTTTCTCTTTACCTCCCTTTCTCATTATTAAACATTTATTCCCGTTCTTTTAATTTTATTGCCCTTCTTTATTTAGTGGAATTATCATTACCATTTTAGTTAAGTTATTACCGATCTTTGTCCATTTTATTACTTGCCTACCTTTTTGTCATTTATTATTCGATTTATATCTTATCTTTATTACATATATATTAATTTTACACCTAAACCATTATAATTTTTAAAGGTACAATTCTTTAATTCATATTTAGGGATTTCTACATTTGAATACAATGGAATTGTTGAATCGCTAGTTTTGACTCATGGCAAAGCGAGTTAGAAGAAAAAGAGAATTCACGACAAAAAGAAATAATCAACGGCCTATGGCTATATCAAAGACTTTTAATCTATGTTTTCACTATCTAGTATGTATGATTGAGTCTTAGAAATTTATTAAATTCTATCCTCAAGTAGTCCGTACTTCATATTTCACATAAACAATCAAAACAGAAGCATACTATGTAAAAATGTCACAGCCAGTGGACTGACCATAACCATCCAGTCGACTGACTGTGTACATATACATATGCACTGTTTATTTTTTAAATCTTTTGCATAGTCAGTCGATTGACCATGGACGACCAGTCGACTGACCAGAGACTAACTGCCATATTTTCGAAAAGACATTTTTTTCTCCGAAAGGATGCAACTCTTCTCTGAACGGAAATAGATGCTCCTCTTCGTCAGAACCCTTCACCACTGGCAGTAACTCTTCAACTACTATATATAGATACTCCCAAACACTTCATATTCACTGATTTTCATTCTAACTCTCTAATATTCTTCTTGTGCTTTAATATTTGCATTCAAACAGCGAACATATGCTTTTACTGCTTTGAATCTACAAATAGCTTTCATAATCTTCGATTCTAAGCATTACATTCTCTTCATATCTTCACATACACTTCATATACTTGAGGATTTGATTATAAGAGGTTTGTACTATCAGTGACAAATCAGTGTTATCAAGAACACACAGAGTCGGATATTATTTTGTATTAGTGAAGTCCTCTTCTGCTGCTGAAGCGAAAATCCTATTCAGTTGCTCAGGTGTCTTTTTTGCTGCTCAGACTGTATATACCTGTTCCTTCGGGTTAAATGAGGGTTATTGTAGTTGAAATTCTACAAGAAGTCTGGGACTGGACGTAGAACGGGAAGTTCGAACCAGTATAAAAATTCCTGGTGTGCTTGTTCTATTTACTTATTTCCATTTACTTTGCTATTATCATCTGTTTCCACATTTAGATTTAAGTATATTCCATATTACACGATCCTACACACTTGCATTCGGTATCAGAGCAGGGCATCTTATAACTGTTACACAGTTATCTGATATTTTGCTAATATGGAAAACAACACCAACTCTACCACTAACACTAGTTTTATTGAAGGTTAATCGACTGCACGACCTCCATTTTTCAGTGGTCTGAACTATAATTATTGGGAAACTCGTATGAGAATCTATATGCAATCAAATAGCTTTGAATCATGGAATATTACACAAAATGAATACACTCTTCCTATTGGAGAATACTCCACTTGGTCAAACGCACAAAAATTAGATGCTACTGCCAATGCTAAAGCTATGAACATGTTATTCTGTGCACTAGATAGAAATGAATTTAATCGTGTTAGCATGTGTCAAACTGCTTATGAAATATGGAGAACGTTGAAAATCACTCACGAAGGACCTAACAAGGTCAAACAAAGCAAAATCTCCATACTCAAAAATCAGTTTTAAAACTTTAGAATGAAATGAGATGAATCCATAAATGATATGTACTCTAGATTTCACGATATCTATCATTCACTATTAGGATTAGAAGAAAAGTACACTAATTTTGAAATTGTATCAAAAATCCTAAACTCCTTAACGGATGAATAGGAAAGAAAAGTCTTGGCTATTGAAGAAGCTAATGACCTCTCTGCCATAAAACCTGAAGAGTTAATAGGAGATCTAATGTCCTATGAAGTGAATTTGCAGGCAAACGAGTACAAGCACAAGACAAAAAGAACATAGATTTTCATGCTGAAGAAGAAACAGATGAAGATTCGGATGAAGAAGATCTAGCATTTATTGCCAAAAATTTCAAAAAGTTCTTGAAATTCAGGAAAAACAACAGAAATAATGGAAAAAGGAACTTTCCAAACAAACCATCATCTTCAATTCTAGAATGCTTTAATTGCTATAAGAAAGGTCATATCCAGGAAGAATGTCCAGAATTAAAGAAAAAATACTTCAACAAGAGCAGAAAAGAAAAGAAAAGGAAAGCAATCTCCGTAACATGGGATGATTCAGATACTTCTTCATCGGATAACAGTAGTAAAAGTGAAAACGAGCAAGCACATGTCTGCTTCATGGCTACTGAAAACGAGGTCTCATTCAATAAAAGAGGAAAATGGATACTTGAAAGTGGTTGCTCAAAACATATGACATGAGGCAAAGATATGCTCTCAAATATTACTTACTCAGATGGAGGCTCCGTCACTTTTGGAGACAACCCCAAAGGTTATATCGTCGGCAAAGGCGATGTGAGCAATAATGGTCTATATCACACTGGATTTTCTCCAAAACCTAAGAAGTCTTGAAGATCATTGTTTGTTTCTCCAAAAAAAAAGAAAAAATTGATGAAATCCATCATTATCAAAAGGAGCAAATCAATCTACAAAGAGAAATGTATTATGAACAACGGATGAATTCCAGTCGCCTTAGCCTTATAGAATCAATTGCCCTTAAATTCTGTGGAAAATCATTTAAGCATGACGTTGTTGAACCTTCAACATCTCGTCAACCAAACTCATCCGGCTGGAACCAATGGGAGCAAACTCCACATCAACCTCCGGCATCTCCAAACTCTTGGGAACGCCAAAATTATTGGTCTCCTTTGCAACCTTTTGTTGAGAACACCAAGGTTGAACGAAATGAATCCTCTCCAAAATCTCCTAAATAATCATCTTTTCTTGTGTATTATTGTTCTTGCTTACTTGGATTTCGATTATGTATATGCTTTTTTGAATAAAATTTTGTTTTAAGCTTCACTGCATTTCTTGTCTACAGTCAGTCGACTGATATATATAACCAGTCGATTGTTTACAGGGTAAAAAAACCTCTTGGGTTGTCAACCAGTCGACTAAGTCATATAGGTTAGTCGACTGATTACAGAGTAAAAAACTCTCGGGATATCAATCAGTCGACTGACCTACCCCGACCAGTCGACTGACTATACAAAAAAGGCTTCTCTTGTGTCTTTTTAAACCTATTTTCACCATCTATTCACTTTACCTTCTTCGTTTTTACTACCTCAAAACCCTAGCCCCCATTTTTCTTTCACGAAATCCTCAAAAAAACACCAAATTAATGGCCCCTCCTAGATCTAAACGCTCAAAACAAGGCTCTTCATCCTTTGTTGATACTCACATTGCTCATTGGCTATATGATGCAACTGCAATTGAACGATGGAAAAATATGAAAAACTCTAGGATTTTTGAAGGCTCCTTCATGGTTTATTATGATTTTGGTGCTTACTCTCTTCAAGAATTAATGCAAAGATGTGGTTTAGAGTCACTTCTTGACTACAATACAAATCGCCACAATGTTAATCACCTTATGGTAAAACTTTTCTTCGCAAATTTAAATCTTGGTCACCAATAACCATCGAATCCAAATAATTGTGTGTGGAGTTTGGTATATGGACAACAAGTCTTCTTTTCCCTTGATAGAATGGCACATATACTTATATCTTCGAATGAAGGAATATATTTAAATGATGTCGAATGCAATCTAAGAAAAAGAGATAGAATAAATCATATGTTCATGGGCGACGACATGATTGAATTACGTTCTAAGCTTCTTCGTCCTAAAGCAAGAATTTTACACTAGACACTTATGTGATCTATTCTCCCCCGAACCAGATCATATGAATTAATATATTCGGAAAATTTCAAAGCTCTTTATGCCATATGGGGAAATATACGCATTAATTAGTTGCGTCATATTGTGGATGAATTTCTCGCCTTCACACATGGAAATATGCATGTTATCTATTTTGGAGAATATATTATGCGACTTCTTCTAGATGCAGGTGTTCATCAACCGGATTCCAAATTCTCTACTGTCGGAATGATAAATATAAGGACCATAAGTCCTATGAAGCTACCAACACGTCCGCCACCTATTACTTCATTTGAAGATTGGAAGCATCAACAGGCTCAACAACAACAATCTGGAGGTCCTACAATTAGAGAACCGGTAGCGCAACAAGAAGAAAGGATATTCGCTTAGCTACTTCCTATAGCACCCGTAAATCCATAGAAATTCTCTCCCACAATCAACTTATTTTGGATTCTAGACTCAAGAAAATGGATAACAAGCTCGATAAAATCAAAGGTTTCTTTTCTACATTATGGGATGCATTATAATGTTCTTCTTCAACTGCTGCCACGTCTGTCGCCCAAGGAAAACGCCCCGCACCTCGATTTACATGGTCTACATCCGAGGAGCATACTAGTAGCGACACTAGTGGAGCAGGCAGTGGTGCTCAAGGCGCTTCTAGACCAGGAAAGGAGCCCGCACCAGAGGGAGAATACAATTGGGATCTTGATGAGTAGGTTTTTTGGTGAGTGAGTTAGGTATGAATTATTTGCTTATCTATAACTTTATTGTTTATTTAAACATATTGAAACTTGCTAATTATTTATCTTTTGAGACTTGTACTAAATATTCTCACTTTGCTATTATTTCTGCACTTTATATTGAAATTATTTTTGCTATATCTCCTTTTTATCGATGACAAAGGGGGAGAAGAATTGTCCTAAACATCTTTATGCAGGTACAAGAAGTATCATATATTAAGGAGGAGTTATTATATTTCTTCTCTAGGACTTTTATATATATATATATATATATATATATATATATATATATATATATCTACAGGTTTGTCATCAATCAAAAATGGGGAGAATGTTGAATCACTAGTTTTGATTCATGACAAAGCAAGTTAGAAGAACAAGAGAATTCACGACAACAAGGAATAACCAATGGACTATGGCTATATCAAAGACTTTTCATATATACTTTCACTGTCTAGTATGTGTGATTGAGTCTTAGAAATTTGTTAAAATCTATCCTCAAGTAGTCCGCACTTCATATTTCACATAAACAATCAATACAGAAGCATACTATGTAAAAATGTCACAGCCAGTCGACTGAACATAACCATCCAGTCGACTGACTGTGTACATATACATATGCACTGTTTATTTTTTAAATCTTTTGCATAGTCAGTCGACTGACCACGAACGACCAGTCGACTGACCCGAGACCAACTGCCATATTTTCGAAAAGACATCTTCTTCTCCGAAAGGATGCAACTCTTCTCTGAACGGAAATAGATGCTCCTCTTCGTCAGAACCCTTCACCAATGGCAGTAACCCTTCAACTACTATATATAGATACTCCCAAACACTTCATATTCACTGATTTTCATTCTAACTCTCTAATACTCTTCTTGTGCTTTAATATTTGCATTCAAATAGCGAACATACGCTTTTACTGCTTTGAATCTACAAATAACTTTCATATCTTCGATTTTTAGCATTACCTTCTCTAAATATCTTCACATACACTTTATATACTTGAGGATTTGATTATAAGAGGTTTATACTATCAGTGACAAATCAGTGTTATCAAGAACACACAGTGTCAGATATTATGTTGTATTAGTGAAGTCCTCTTCTATTGCTGAGGCGAAACTCCTGTTCAGTTGCTCAGGTGTCTGTTCTGCTGCTCAGACTGTATACACCTGTTCCTTCGGGTTAAGTGAGGGTTATTGTAGTTGAAATTCCAGAAGGAGTCTGGGACTGAACGTAGAACGGAAAGTTCGAACCAGTATAAAAATTCCTGGTGTTCTTGTTCTATTTTACTTATTTCCATTTACTTTGCTATTATCATCTATTTCCACATTTAGATTTAAGTATATTCCATATTACACGATCCTACACACTTTCAGGAATTATATCTCCCTCAAAAGGAAAGGTTAACACTGTAAATTTCTATATCTTATCCAGAAAGGAAATTTGTATTAAGTTTGGAATCACAAGAAATTATCTCTTCATAGTTATTGAAAAAGGTAGTACAAAATATGGTAAATTTTCCTATTTTATACATCTCTTTCTTTTATGCATTTTCCTTGTTACTTAGAATGATACACTTTTATTTTTGAATTTGAAATCGATAGTCTATAGAAAATTACATTGTAATACCTAACATTTCGATAAATTAAAATACTAGTTAAACCCCGACAAATTATTATGATAACTCCCAATTTTTATATTTACTTGAATAAATCATTCAAATGACAAATCTGGAACTACTATAAAATTTATCTATTTCATTGACTACTACTATCCGATACTTTCCAGATTCAAGTTGAAATATTGAATCTAAATTATCAACTATAGAATATGTAGGTAGGGTTTATAAATTCACTACATATTTATAATTAGGCCTACAATATGGAATTTACATTTAGGCGTGTAGGAATAGATTTACAACAATACAAATTAAATAATATATAAAAATATATAATTTCTCACTCACCTTGCTTTACAAATCTCCAGATCTAATCATTGTTATTCCATTTTGACTCCACTTATTCTCCCTATTTGAATTCATATACTACAAGCACAATTATATTTATTAGAAATCCAAATATGAGAAAATATTTGGATTTAATTTAGACTTAGATCTGTATTAATAATTTATCTTGGTTTTGATGATTCGGTTCGACCCTATCCTTCTTCTCTATTATCCTCTACTATTCTTCACTTTATACATATATAAACTATGATTTCATTTAGAATTAAGAATTTGTAGAGAAGAGAAAATGGCAGAGCTTCATAATTGCTTTAGAAAATACGAGAAGAAAAAAAATGAAGGGTTATGCCCTAATTTGCAAGGATTCAAATCAATGTCGTCCGTTGGATTAAATTATTTTAAATCTAGGCCTTTTGACCATGTAAAATTGATAGCTGGCAACTTCAACTGATCGACCGCCGTCCCCCTACCGGTCGAAATCTACCGGTCAACAGACCTAAGTTTTGGGTCGATCGGTCACTAAAATTTTGTTAATTAATCCCTGCAGTTAAAATTCGTTTATTTCATTCCTTATACGACCTAATTTATATAATTTCTTTCTTCTTTTTATTAACATTAACTTACTTAAATGCTAATTAACCTTTAACATTAATTAAAATTAATTTATTTTGTTAATTATATTTTATTTTCTTAATTATATGCATAATTATTTCTGATTTAAAACCTCAAGCGTCAATAATTTTTTTGAACTACGAATAGAGAAATTTATATATGAAAATTGATCAGATTAAACCCAATGGTGCAAGTTTTGTAATCAAATACTAATGTTTTCCAAAATTATACTTTTGGATGTTACTATTTATTAATTGACGTAAAAAATACGATGTGTTAAAATGCAAAAGCTAATTCGTTTGCTAAGTTGGCTGGTCTGGGGAGGTACAGATGATTAGTTTTATTCCTATAGAGGTATTGATGGCGCCAGTATCAACAAAATGGATGTCGAATGGATTTTAGAGACTATGGACTAAGAGGAATCATGGATGACTCCAACCAAGGATTATCTACTTAATGTAATTCTCCCGAGAGAAAGGAATAAATAAAGAAATCCTATGAAAAGCACTGTGGTTCGTAATGCAATGAATACTATACGTAAGAGGATTCTCTACCACCTTTTTTAGGAGTGTAACCAAGGTTGAAGCTAGGAAAATCCTCATCAAGATCCATAAGGGTAGTTGTGGTGACCACACCAAGGGTAGATAATAGAAAAAATTATACTTCGCTACGGATTTGCTAAGATACTAAAAGCCACGTCAATGAAGCTAACACAAATGATCGACCCATGGTTATTTGTAGTTTAAGGAAATGATATTATTGGTATGATACCAATGGAAAAAGAAGAGATGAGTACGTAACAATTGCAGTGGATTATTTGATGAAGTGGGTCGAAGCGGAACCGCTTGCCACGATCATAACGAAAAAAGTGAACAACTTCATAATGAAGAACACCATCTGTAGGTTCGAAGTATCTCAGAAGATAATAGCGGATAATGGAACCCAGTTTGAAATTACAAATTTCAAGGATTTCTACAACCTGTACAAGATTGAGAAAAGCATTTCGGTGGTAGCACATCCATAGGCAAACAGACAAGTGGAGGTGGGGAATAAATTCATCGAATACACCTTAAAGAAATGATTAACGAAAGCTATGGGCAACTTGGTTAATGAGCTTCCACTGGCACTATGTGCTTATAGGATAACCCACATGTCTGCGACGAGACATATGCTATTTGCTTGGGCCTATGGATTAAAGGCTATGTTTTTGATAGAATTGGAAGTCCTTTCTTATCGTAAAAGGTACAACAATTCAAAGGCAAACGAGGAACTCTTTCTTGGTCACTCGATTTATTTGATGAGAAGAGGGAGGAAGCAGAATTAAGGGTTGCTTCTCACTAGAAATCGGCACTTTAACACCAAGGACTGAAACCATAACTTTAAGGTTGGGGATCTCATTTTGAAACGAGTTCTCTTGGGTATAGGGGTAAAGTTCCTAATGTAATCAAATAAAAGCTTGGAGATGGAGCTTTCAAGATGGCTACTATTGATGGAGTCCCAATATTATGGGCATGAAATAGCAACTTGCTGTGGTGCTATTTTATTTAGTTTTATATAAGTTATGTTTTGCTAGTAAGCCACCAAAAGAATCTAAAGGCAATGTAATTTGGTATAACTTTCCACATTTCTGGTTATAAATAAATGTTAGCTTCTTGAATAAATGGAATCGTGTTCTTGTATGCATAATCTTATGCTGTGCAATTAGCAGTTCAATCAGTTATAGGCTCCTTTGGTCCATGATCGTTACCAGAGAGTATAATTTCAAGGGTCGATTGGATAATTCAACCCTATATGTTTGGGTACTCGGAACATGGTATTAGTTCCTTTAGTCCTGGATTAGAGTAGGGGACGGAAAACACGAGGGTCGATCGAATTATTCATTCCCATCATTAGGTATTAACCGTTACTCGAAATTAGGAAATGTCAACAAGGGACATCAAGGATAAAGCGACTAAAGCATCAGTTTCTGGATATAGAAACTAGTATGCGGTTGAAATTCTAATGACCACACTTACAGCCTGGCAGGATATGCTAGGTCGAGGATAAGGAAGGACGGTCATGTATACTCTCGATCAACCGTCAGAGATAGGTGGGACTGAGAGAAGATACCAAAAGATTGGCATTTAAAGGCACATGTTCTTGGATATATGATTTGGTCTATGGGTATGATATTCGTGACTACGTTTGCGATGTAGCAGGGCATGCTTGATCGAGTACAAGCGAGGATGGTCATTGAAAGATGAAATCAGGAATGACCAGACTCCTTTGATCCAAGATTGGGATCAAAAGAGTATAATCAAATTGGGGGCAACTACATAATTTTCCCTACATAATTAATCATCGACTAAAGCTTGGAAATAGGCAAGGTCGAGGAAATTGCTCAGATTTTGGCATTTTGAACTATAAGTCTCGAAAACAGGACTTGTCATATGATAGAACAACATAGAAGTTATGGTTTCACTCACGGCTTGACAGGATACTCTTTGGCGAGGCTTAATAGTGTAAACATATGGGTATCACTAATTACCCTCGGTTATCGGTGAGATTAAAAATATAGGGAGATGACATTCAAATCACTATTCCCCAAAGACAAGGGACAACATGGAACTTAAATTATTGGTATGTTGTTGAGGGAAACCTAAATTAAAATAAACTTGAATAATCCTGGAGTTGATTAAATTATATTATAGTTTGGCTAGGTGGAATACTTTGGCAGATATAAATAGGACTAAGTAATGGACCATAACTAAATCAATTGTAGGAAATTTATTTATATGCATAGAGTTGCAATAAAAAAAGCATTGCTCGGAAACAAACATTTATAATCTGGATAAATTGCAGTACGAGTGATTATATTATATATGAAGGCAGATGTACATAGGCAAGTACACAGAGTATAAAAGTATGGAAAATTAAATGGAATAGAGATTACAAAAGAAAAATAGTCTTTCATTGTTTCAATTTTTTTACATCAAGGTTCACGAGGGCCATTTCCACATAAAAGCGACCTATATACAGCAAAAGGAAAACAAAATTGTATATCCCAAATGAAAACTATCTTTCCTATCCCAAAGAATATCCTAGGAGTTTATTTCTTTTGGATTTTCCTTTTGTTCTTCCCGGCCTTGCTATCTAAGCCACCACGAGGCCTTTTCTCGTCCCTATCATCTTTCGATGTGCTATCTCCTAAAGGGGTGGTGTCGCCTTCGAAAACAACACAAACATGAATTTTTGAATAGATGGAAGGCAGCTCGAAATCTCTATAGTAGCACCAGTGCTGCCAGTCTTTGAGAGATGGATAACAAGAGGAGGAACACGAAAAGAAAATTTTGGCTCTTCGTCTCTTCTAGGCTTATTGAGACCAGGCTCGGTCTTAATTTTAAATTTCAGCATGTCAATGTCCCAATGCTCCATTATGGAAATAGATTAGGTCGGGATTAAAGCACTAGTTATAGCGATGTCTTCTCCCAGTCCTCTGATCGCTCCAAAACTGCAATTTTTTTTGCATTGGAATGGGGATAGAGCTAGAAGGCAAATTTGGAACAACCAGTCCCGTGTGTACGGGAGTTGACTCGGCTACGATCGTAATAGTGCCCGTGCCTTAAGTGGGTGGTGGGGGAGGAGGCAGAAGAGATTGGTGACCTATAACTTCATAAATGGAGATGTGGAGATTAGTTACAATCTCGGGCGAGAATCGAAGAACCTCGAATACTGGAGATACAAGGGATATACCTTTACTTGGACTAGATTGTTGACTAGAAGATTCGGAAGTTTCCCCTTCTTCGGGTGAATGTTGGATTGGATGATCGAAAAAGGAAGGAATGTAAGGCTCGATAGAATTATCTACCTTAGAAGTTTGGATGGATTAGGTAGCCTCGGAGCTAGCCCCTTAATTGCAGGAAGATCATTATAGGCTCTTGGGATTTGGGCGTTGGCGATTCTGCTTGACCCGATGCACTTGGGTCAATAGAAGTTTCAACCGTAGCTTTGGTGGCAACATCTTCAGCCACAAGCATAGCCTTTTCCTCTTTATGTTTTTCTATATCATCTGCATCGAGGTACTTAACCATCAATTTATATTGGGTGAGGCCATCAGCGGTCGCCTCTGCATGGCTCAACACTTCCTTCCCAGCATCGACGAGGGTACCCGCATATATGCTTCCTAGCAACTTCAGGTTCTTGTACGGGATAATGTTAGCTAAGAGCAGTTAAAGGGTGGTATTCAATTCCTCTCGCTCCTTGAACTTTTGCTCTTTGAGCTCTTTTAGATCTTGCACGATGATGGAATATTCAAATTTGATGTCTAATTTCTTAGCCTTTTCTTGTTGCTGACTACCTTTAAGCTTGTCTTTTTCGAATAGATGTCTTTGGATTTCAACTATTGGTCCTCAATAAATTTATTCTTGACCAAGATAGTTTCATATTTTATGGTGAGGGCCAAGTCCTTTTCATTTTGTTGCATCTCTAAAGTAGTATTGTCCTTGTGGGCAGTCTTTAACAAAACTTTTATTACAATTTCAACCTGAGTATGAGCACTTCTCATCTCCTCCATTAAATCCTTGGGCTTCTTCTCTGCCATTAGGGCTGCATTTTTCTTTTCCAATTTTCTCCAAATTCTTTTATACCCCTCCAATAGATTACCATAAGTCTTCTTTTTAGATTCAGATGGCCAAATATTCATTCGATTAATCCGATTGACATTGAAGATGGCATAAGTGAGCTTTTTCCATTCATAACCTTGATCAGCGAGCTCCTGGACCCATCGGACTTTTTGGTATGCTTTATCCTTGGGGATATTCTTGATGTATCAGTTGAACGTAACCTCGGTTAAGCAGAGGTCAAGGAAAGCGTCCTACATGTAGGTTGATGGAGGCTGAATAGGAGTTGAAGGAGTAATGATTCCTTTGGAATAAGGAGGAATGGTAGTGGTCAAGAAATGGGATGTTGAAGTTTTTCAGTGTGTAGAAAATTGCAACTGAAATTGAGCTGGAGGAATGTCAAAGGAATAACCACGATGATCATGGGAATCCTTGTGCCTTTTTCCATAGTCATATGGCTACTTCTTTGCAACCTACCTTTTCTTTCGGTCCCTCTCGACCTGGTGGTTTTCGTCCGCCTTGGCTCTTTCTCTTCTTCGAAATCTCTCTTCCTCTATTTCTTTGTGACTTCGATAGCCGGAATGAGGCAGTTTGGAAGTGCATTTTCTCTCTTTATGAATTCCATATTGAAGGTTACTAAATTTGTCTCTGCCCATGGAATCTGAAACAAGCGAAATGATTGTACAAGTTACAGAACATCGAAAAGTGAATGAATGCATGGAATGTGTATTTGTGATTTTAGAAGTGTGTGGAGTGTCGATGCCCCCCTTATTTACTTTATGGACCATGTTCGAAAGGAAATAAAGATGGAGTCTCGCCTCCTTCAGCTAGGATACCCCTAGACAGGAAGCTAAAGTCTAGAGAGCCTTCCATAAGGAGATCGGCAATCGGAATATCGAAGTCACTTAAGGAGCTAAGGATATCAATGGAGGAATCAACCGAAGGAATCGCCTCTACTGTTAGCATCGCCCTGGCTTCAGCAGTCCGCTTTGAAGATTTGACTATGATGTGCTTTGGATGAGGTGAAAATGGAGTTCGAGGCATTCAAGAGACATCTTTGTGTATGATTCATTTCCATCTTGACCGATATCGTAGTCACTTTCACCCTCTTCTTCTTCCTCTTCTTTCTCCTCTTATTTCCCCTTTCTTCCTCATTACTTTCCTCTTGAATTGTTTGCATTCTAACTCTTCCATCCCTTTCTTTCCGAGCTTCATTTGTAATAGGATCTTTTGTCATTCTATTGGCTGGTTCATCAACATTTGCCATACCAGATTGGCCTTCAACTTCCTTTAGAGATTGTCACCAGAGCTACGAATGGGGGCGAAGGATCGGGTAGGAATTCTAGAACTGCTTGGAGGAATGGTTGCAGCAATAGCAAACCGCTCAGGATGTAATAGGTTGCACATGCGAAGTCTCTCATTGGTCAGAAGGTAAGTAGTGGTGCAATGTAGGAAGCAAATCTTTTGAGAGTTTTCAAAGTTTCAATATACTCATCAGGTGTATCTTGATGGGGAATATCTGTGAAGGAATTGGGCCAAAAATTAAAGGCCTGGGTGGAAGGAATTCAAGTGCAGGAAAAATGAAGGGAAAGATCTTACAACCAGAGAGATAGGGCATGTTGAACTTGTGTAGACATTAGACAAAGAATACTCGTTCTTGAAATTTGAATGTTTATTTTGGAGCTCTTCAATGACCTTGCAACGGACCAGGACTCAATAACCATAAAAGATGGTGAATCATGTCGACGTTTGAGACTCAGGATATGGGTAACTCTTCGAAGTTTGAAGTTCATCGAAATTGGTTCATGAATGGCATGTGTAAGGATTTTAATTGTGCATATCCATTGGAATTAACTTGGAATGGAGCAAGCCCAAGCTTTTGGAGTATCATGCCGAAGAATGGGTTAAAGGGCATTACGGCACCTCCTAAGCACATGGATCTATTGCAGGCTGTATAACTCATGGGAGGATCGTGCGACCATTGGACTTGTGTTGGAAGTAGAACATCCCCAAAAATCCTATTTTATCGACATACATTATAAAGAATCTTAGTAGTCAAAATTGTTGGCACTTATTCGGGTGGATCATCTAAAACTATTAAGCCAATATATTCATTCAAAAAAGGAGGATTTTTTCGAACTGGTTCAATCAGAATGATCATTCTCTACAATTCAAGATAATCGAACACTTAGGCCTGGATGTTGTGGGGGATAAAGCTTAAACTGCAGTAGACCCAGCTTCAAGAGGAGTTAATGGTCTAGTGCTAGTATGTAATATAGGAGAATGGCAAGTCATTCTAAATAGAAAAACTTGGCGTTCATCATGGTCATGTATTCAAAATTCTATTTTAAATTTAAACCCATGTGAATGATGTTCAAAATCCAACGGATATCAATATGTGTTGACCAACTGGATTTTAATATCAACCTAGGCAAGTGAAAATGTTAATCTAGCAGTAGGAAGCTTGTGTCCTGTATACGATGAACAGACCATCCTATGTAAATAGGTTGCTTGTGCTAGAAAAATGTTCCACGTCGCATGAAAATCGTGCATCAAATTTATCCATTATCGTCAGATAATCTATAACAGGGCCGCTGTTCAAAGAAACATGGAAGTTTTTGTTTTATAAGAACACTAGAAGTGCAATAATGAGAAATAATGTCCATTTAAATAGCTCGAGTGCCAAAATGCATTCAACATGGCCATTCTTTAAAGAGGAACGTCCCTTTAGGTTGTTGACTTAAAGTTTGTGATCGACCAAATTTGGAAAGTGTTAACCCAAAAAATGGATCAACATCCTACATTGAGTGTGAAAGCACCATACTTATCAAGGCAAATAAAATAGAAACAAGGAATAACTTGTAGATAAAGTAAAAAGACAAGAGATTTTTATAGTGATTCGTCTATTAACGAAGCCTACATCCACTTTATAACTTTTGTTAATGACTGACTGCAGTTAAAAGCCGAATATGATTACAATTTGATTGGATCTTGTATGTTAGATCAAGTCACTGGTGTTAAATTTTACTGAAGAATCATAATGAACCCTTTATATGGCTGTTATGTGGAAGGATAAGAACAAAGAATAGTTTCTGTAGAGTTTCAGCAGCCAGTCCAGAATATCCTCTCTATGTTGAAGGTAGGATTATATTTATAGGGGCTAGAGAGCACTTGGGAAAAACCCTCTTTGTCAGAGACTTACATTTGAAGGTACAAAGGCGCTCAAGAAATTTCAAAGCAAACCGATCCAATGTGACGGATCGCTAGCGATCCATTGGGCATCAATTGCTAGCAATCCATATAGTTAGAATACTTTTGGCATGTTCCAGTTGGATCATATTCCTTGCCTTGTAGATTCCCTCCATGTAATTTCATGACTATATGCTTTGTTTTGATGATGATTCATGTACTGATTGCATTGAACTATTACTGGAAACGGTGAATGCCTGTTCTTGAACTAGCTCGCTTGGAATATCATCAAATTTAGCAGACATCCTTAGAAAACTTACTGGATTTCAAGGAGCAAGAGTATCGAAGGATCCATGAGCGACCCTATGGATCGCTAGCGATACATCAACTTAGCCTTTTTTGACATCTTTTTTGTTGGGTCCTTCTCTCCATTTTCCTCTGATCTTCTTGGTTGATCCTTGGGATGGTTTTGACTTGTCGTAGATGTTCGAATTACTGTTGGGTTAAATACCCAGATAACATTTGCTCTCCATACTATGCCTTCATTAGAAACAAGGCACGCTCCGGAAGTTACTGCTTTTGAGTTCCCATTTGATGAGGTTCAAATGATCATGTTGAGGCCATCATGCGAATTTGGCTCTGATTATTCAACCGCCTGTTGAATTTTGATAGGAATCGTCATAGCTTATAACAAGAAATCAATTTCAATCCTACAACTTTCAAACGGCTTAAAAAGACACTTGGATCATTCTTGGTAAATTAGCAAAAGTTTGGTTGCTATTCTATGGATTGCTAGCGATCGATAGTCCATGGGTAGCTAGCGATCCAAAGATTTAATATATTTTTCCTGTGCAGTCTCCTGCCTAATTCATTCGAGCTAACCTATCTTTTATTCTGCAGTCCAAGTGCAACTTCCGAATTCGGCTTCCTCTCTCTTCTAATCGACCATATCGAGTGACTCGAGTAGGAGTTATTCATTCTGCCTTTGGTCGAATTTTTTCCTCTGATAAAAAGGGACTTCTAGCTCAATCGGACATTGCTTCTGAACCATATGCTAGTGCAAATGGAGAGTGCCCAGTTGCAGATTTGTGCATTGTCCTGTAGGCCTACAGTGCGAGTGGAAGTTCATCCACCTAATTTGGGTAGTTCTTTTGTATTCTAGTGAATCACTTTCTGATGTAATATACAGGTTGCTGGATCTTCGCTTCTTCTTGTACGAGCGCGACACTCAATGCATGGGGCAAGACTACTAATTTGATGCATAAATCTTCTCCGTCTACTAGCTTGGATAAGATTGGTGGGGTTTCCATATGTCGCAGCAGCTCTTCAAACACAGTTTGACAAGCTTGATTCCATTCAAAAAATTTCTTTCCCTTCTTTAGCGCGTCAAAGAATGGTATACATTTTTGGCCGCTTTTGAGATAAACTGGCTCAATGTTGCAACCTTTCCATTCAGGCTTTGTAACTCTTTCCTATTTCTCAGAGCCTCGACTCTCCGCAAAACGGTTATTTACCCAGGATTTGATTCGATGCCTCTGGCGCTTACATAAATCCTAAGAACTTCCCGAGGCCACTTCAAAATGACATTTAAGTGGATTGAGCTTCATTTCATATTTGCGGATTATTTCAAACATTTCAGCAAGGTTATCCAAGTGATTTACAGCTATGTGCGATATAACCAACATATCATCTGCATAAGCTTCCATTATTTTTCCAATCTGTCATTTAAACATAGCATTCACTAGTCGCTGGTAAGTTTCCCCAGCATTCTTTAAGCCAAACGACATTGCTTTATAGCAATAAAGTCCCAAATCGATAATGAAACTGGTATTTTCTTGATCTGGTTCGTGCATCATTATCTCGTTGTACCTCAGTATGCATCCATAAATGAGAGCCACTCATGTCTGGTCATTTCGTCCATAAGCTAATCGAGTTTGGACAAAGGAAAGCTATCTTTCGAGCAAGAATTTTTCAAATTCGAGTAGCAGAACAAATTCTCCATTTTCCATTGGACTTTTTGACCAAAACCATATTAGATATCAATTCAGCGTAAGTAGCATCACGGATAAAGCCATTAGCCATCAGCTTGTCCACTTCTTCTCTTAGCGCTGTGGACCGCTCGAGCCCTAGGCTGCCCCTTTTCTGCTTCATGGGTGTATACTTGGGGTGAATGTTAAGTGCATGACAAGTTATCTCTAGTGACACCGTACAACTTTGAGGACCTGTGTTGGGTCATCCATGTCGACTGGGACAATCATCGTCAATTTTGCTGGTGCTTCCCGTTCCTCCCCTGAACTCTTCTTTCTAGGCTCCAAAGCTTTATCGAATCGGCTATGATCCCTAAGCCAGGGGCAGCTCTGTAGTTGCTATTCGGTACGTTCATAAATATGGAGAGTTCTCCCTACATTCTTTCCTTTTTCTTTTCTTTCAGACTCGCGTAGTTCTGCGATATAACATTCCCTAGAGGCACTTTGGTCTCCCTTTATCACCCTGACTCCATTTTCCATTGGAAATGTCATAGTTAGAAACCATTGAGGTAAAGCAATCCAGAAATTTTCCAAGGAGGGTCGCTATAGGAAAGAATTATATGCCGGAAATTTCATTTATGATCATAAAGGTTTGGATAAGGGTGACTCTTCGGTCACCTTCTCCGAGTTCTACAGGTAAGTCAATTGTTCCTACAGTTTGTTTGGGTTCACCGACGAATCTCTGAATCTTTGTTTGGAAGGAGGATAAATCTTTCATACCAATCTTCATCTGATCAAAGGCGCGTTTAAAAAGAATATTCACAGAGGTGCCGCTGTCTACAAACACTCGTAGGACCATGGCGGGTCCGATTCCTACTGTCACAACCATAGGTTCGAGAGTCGAGCTTCTATTCCTTCAGTGTATCGATTCTGGAATACTATGCTGTCATTCAAGGTTCTCTGCTGCTTAGCAGGGGTTCTGTCTTCGATCGTAAAGCACCCATCTTTCGTAGTGTGCTTCAATGAGGTCGCATACCGCTCCATTTCTCCTCAACTCTTCTACGTGGGATGAGGCCTATTGTTCCAATGATGAGCCTTTGGTCAATCTATCTAGGTCCCTCTTTGTAGTTTCTAGCTTGGTTCCTTGGTCTCTAGAAGTTTAGGGTACTGCGTGTTAGTCGGGATTTAGTGTTTCCTTACACATTGCTAAAGCTTGTTTTCTTGAATCAACTCATCAATCAAGTTCTTCAGGTGATGACACTCATTTGTGTTGTGGCAATGCGTCTCATGGAAGCAGTAGTACTTTTTGGAGTGCTTCTGCTGTTCAGTCGCTTCCTTTTTAGGCAACTTCTTGTGCTCTTCCGTCCCCTGTGTCGCGAGATAGATGTTTTCTAGAGTATCATTAAGCGGGGTGTATTCTTCAGGCTGCAAACCTTTGTGTCACTTACTACTTCCATTTCTCTTGTTAGAATTCTTTTTCTTCCTTTTCTGATTCCTATTCTTTCCTACGTTCCCTTCAGTGGTCCCGGAGGCGTTTATATCTTGATTTATCACCATACCATTTTGCCTAATATTGATCAGTTATAGGTTAGCAGATTTCCTTTCTAATACCTATGCCTCTTCCAATCTCAAATATCGACTCGCCTTTCGATTGAAGTCCTACGTATTGGTGAATTGTTTCATTTTGATCCGTTTCCCAAATTCAGTCTTGGGGTCAATTGCCCTAACTAAGGCTTGAAAACCATATCCTTGTTCGGATTACTCTTAATTTACTACAGTGTTGAACCGATTCATGAAAGACATCAGGGGTTTGTTCCGCCCTTGGAATAGGCTGGACAAGGACATCACATCTTTTGGTTATGCTATGTGAAGTCTAAACTGATCAAGGAATCTTGTTGCTAGTTGATTGAAGGTGGAGATGGATCTTGGCAGAAGCCCAGTGAACCACATGGAAGCAATTTCCTCTAGAAAAAACGGAAAACATCTACATCGAATGGCATCTGAAGCATTCTCTCTATCCATGTACCAACTGTACCTATATAAGTGGGGTTTTGGTCTCTTGTTCAGTCGTAAGATGGAATATTTGGCATAGTGAACTATTCGGCGTAGTGCTCATTTAGAATGTCATCAGTGAAAGGAGTCCGACATGAAGTGGATCACCATTCATCATCCCTTCTATCCTTACTTTCATCCATTAGTCGCTTGACCATTTCCACTATATATGCCTTAGATGTTCAGTAATTCGGGGATTGACTATCAGTAACTACACCAAGTATTTGATTTTGCAAACAATCTTGGTGGGTAAGCTGTACCCTAGGCACTCCTATCTTCGAGAGAACCACTCCCTCAAGGTTCCATTGGCTTGCGATTGGTCTGATGGGGTCAGCTTAGATCTCCCTGGCATCATTGAATGCATTGGTATTTCCTTCCAACATGCCGTCGCCGAGTCGCTCACCATCTTTTGAGTCAGAGATTCATGACTACATCCTCCCGTGGGGTTTTTGCCCCTAGATTTAAGTTTGTAGCTGGTTGCCTCGCAGTTGGTGGAGTGTTTGTATTTCCTTCCACATTGATTCCTACGGTTCCACCCATCATTCCTTTCTGCGACTTCTTCCCGTTTCTCCTGTTTGGGCTAGAAACAGAATAATTTTCTTACTCCACTACGACCGTGGGATCCGTCATGGTTCTTGGACAAGCATGAGACTGCAAAGTCAATAAGGCATTTAATTTGTCCATAAGAGCCCTTTGGATATTTTCCATTTTCTGATTAATTTCATCAACCATTTTATTTAATTCATCTCTAGTGACAATTTCACACTGAATAGAGGATCATGGAACTTGATCACCGGAGTTATCTCCTAATTGCATATTATTGACTTCAATTTGTTGAGGGTTTGTTTTTTCTCCAGCAATGTTAGCTCTTATGGATCTTCCAGAAGTTTTTCCCCTTCTTCCTGGTGCCATTGATTCTCAACAACAAATATTCTATGTAGAGATCGAGGATTTAACTTCCAAACCTATCTGATCCAAAATAGTTAGCTTGATCTAAGCCCAAGTTCAACTTTTAGTGAAAGCACCAAAATGCTAACCCAAAAAATTCTGACAACACCCTAGATTGAGTGCGAAAGCACCAGCCCTGTTTATTAAGGAAAATAAAATCGAGATAAGGAATAATAACTTGTAGATAATGTAAAAGGGCAAGAGATTTTTATAGTAGTTCGACTGTTAACGAAGCCTACGTCCACTTTATAACTTTTGTTATTGGCTGATTGCAATTACAAGTGGAATTTGATTACAATTTGATTGGATCTTGTAAGTTAGATCAAGTCACCGGCGTTAGAGTTCACTAGAGAGTCGCAATGAACCCTTAAAATGACTGTTATATGGGAGGAAAAGAGTAAAGAATAGTTTCTGTAGAGTTTCAACAACAAGTCAAGAAGATCCTCTCTATGTTGAAAGTAGAATTGTATTTATTAAGGCAGGAGAGCACTTGGGCCAAAGCCACTTTGTCAAAGACTTGCATTTGAAGGTATGAAGGGACTCAAGAAATTTCATAACGAACTGATCCAATATGATGGATCGCTAGAGATCCATAGAGCGTGGATCGCTAGTGATCCATGTAATTAGAGTATTTTTGGCTCGTTCCTATTGGATCGTGTTTTTTTCCTTATGTAGATGTTGTTCATATAATTTCATGACTAGCTTCGTTTTGATGATGATGATTCATGTACTGATTGCATTGAACTATTACTGAAATCTGGTGAATTCCCACTTCTCGAACTAGCTCGCTTCGAATATCATCAAACTAAGCAGACATCCCTAGAAAACTTACTAAATCATGGTGCAAGAGGATTAGAGGAACCACTACTGAGCCCTATGGATTGCAAAATTTTAAAACCCATATTATTATCACTCCAAAAAATAGAATAAAGCTTGAATCTGCGCAACATAAGCTACTGTAGTCGTTTTATGTTGACAGTTTTTCTTTTATGTGAAATTATTTTTTACTGTTTCTTTGCATGCTTTTATCTTTGAGATGATTTTATTACTGTTTGTGATTTCTCAAGCGTAACCCCTTTTTATTATTGGCCATTTGAGCCATTTGGGATATTATATATTATATATGGCGACTACATCGCGGGAATTTGAACTCTTGTGAGTTCTATTTTTGAGACTTATGTTGCCTACAATGGTGTTATTGAGATTTTTCTTTTGGCTTTTACTTGAGATTTTATTCTCCTCTTTGGAGACAGATTTACCTTATGGCATGTTTGAGATGGGATCTCTTCGTGCATGTTTTGGATTGCCGATTTGGTGGGTTTAGGTTTTTCGCCTAAACCATAATTGATGTTTTATGGAAGCTAGAATTGCCCGATCTCGAACGAGGTATGCCATGAAAAATCCATAATTGATGTTTTATGGAAGTTAGAGTGACCCCTATGGATCGCTAGCAATCCATAGGTGATGGACGGCTAGCAATCCATCAAATTAGCCTTTTTTGACATCTTTTTTCTTGGGTCCTTCTCTTCATTTTCCTTTGATCTTCTTGGTTGATCCTTCAGATTGTTTTGACTTGTCATAGATGTGTTCATTCCTACTGAATTTTGTTGGGTTAAAAACTCAGATAATATTTGCCTCCCAGGGCATGCCTTCATCGGAAACAAGGTGGCTTTGGAAGTTACTACTTTTGATGAGATTCAAATGATCGTATTGAGACCATCATGTGAATTTGGCTCTGGTTATTCAACCATCTATTGAATTCTGATGGGAATCATTATACTTATAGAAATAAATCAATTCAATCCCATAACCATCAAGAGGCTTGCAAAAGACACTTGGATCATGCTTGGTGAGTTAGGAAAAGTTTTGTTGCTATTTCATGGATCGCTAGCGATCCAAGGACTTAATGTATTTTTCCTGTGCAACCTCATATTTAATTCATTCAAGACGACCTATCTTTTGTTCTACATCCTCACTTGCGATTTGAGATACTTCTTTTGTGGCCCGATCTAAATCCAACCAAACTCTAAATCCACTCGCACCTACGCCATCACCGGCCATCCATCGCCGAAATCTCTTGCTGCCGACCTTGCCTAACCTTGTCGCCATCTTGGGTCATCCTTTAGCACTCAAAACTTTTCTAATTTAGATTGCCATCGACCTATCCACCTTGGATCGTTGCCGACTTAAAATTTGACCATTCTCGCCCTTTGATATTTAACTTAAGGTGGATGGTGTAGAACTTGGCTACTGTTTAGCAAATTGGGAATGAGGTTGGATTAGTGGTGATCGTTAAGGAGAATTCAAGTTTATTGTGATTTGGTGACGATGTTGGATTTGTCATCACCGAATCATAAATGCCACCGTGACATGAGCATAAGAAATCACCGACCTTATCACAATTAGATTTGGATGTCAACTCAGAGTGTTTGGCACACTTCTTAGGAGCAATCAGTAGCACGGGAATTGATGTTCTATGGACGAAGGCAAGTTTGACGAGGTGATGGTGCTATAGTGCGATAGTCCATGAGTCATTTAAGGCAAGAGGAAGTGTCAAAATAGGTTGACATTAGTAAGAAAGCAGAAAGGTATTTAACAAGTGAAAAGTAAAAGAAATAAATGCTAATTATTTAAGTGACACGATAGCTCACCAATTGTTCTTGGTACCAAGTAGAAAGACTTGATACCGAGAAAAATTTCTAGCAAAAATAAGTAAATAAATAATAAAAAATGGAAGGATAAGATGAAAAGGAGTGCGTACCTAGTTGAGGCACGGGATGATCTCTTAAACATAAATTTTTCCATTAACAAGGGAAATGGAATCTCTACTATACGTAATAGTTGAATGGATATTCACAGAATGGTGATGACATTCTGAAGCAACTGTTGGGTAACCAATCAACGTTCATGGGTAATTAAGAATGCTTTTTTTGCTCTAGAGATGTTTCCAACACAATTACACTCTGAGAAGCAAGTGTTATTCGACTTTTTAACCAAATAGCCTTTAGACGAATCTGGATGTCAAGTCAAAGACAAAATGATTCAAGAACTTGGGAACATGCTTGAAAGAACTATAGAAATAGTTATAAGAAGTGAAAGCCAGATTGAGGACAAGGAGAGAACTCGGTACTGACTTGAACTACTTGGCACCGACCATTATTTTGGAAACATTTAGGGCTTTGGAGTTATGACTTGTGGAACTATATTTTATTTGATCATCGTGAAGTCCATCTCTCAAAGAATAAGTGAACAACTCCAAAAAAGTTCTAAAGAAAAGCAGACAAGTACAAGTGTCAAAACCTCTCGAAATTAAAAGGATCTCAAAGGAAAAGTACTCGGAATATAATGGATCAAAGATAGAAGACTGAAGGAAGGAAGAAGGAGTGATTCCCTATCCAAAAATAGGTTGGCACTAAGCAATTATGGTCGGTACCAAGTTGTTTTTATGGCTTTAAAGATGCCATCTTCCATTCTTGTTTTTGGATATGAAGTAAGACTTAGTATATTGAGGGTTGGAGATTATGCTAGATGATTTCCTTATAAATTCAACACCTATGACATTCAAAAAAGGGCTTTTAGCACTTTACATTCTTCATCTTCTATCTTCTCAACCATAGTCACTTAGAAAGCTACTCTCGGCTATTTTAAGTTGTTTGATTTGCCAAACCTATGTAGTAGCGACTATAAATCTATCACTAATAACAAAACAGTAGATGTGAGCCACAGATTTGTCAAACCACTTTAAAATTCTGATGCCTCTCTATTTATAGTTTTATGCTAGATCTCACTTTTTTTTCAGGTTTCTTTGGATGTTGTGCAATTTTTGGTCTCAATAGCTAATATATGTTTGCACATGGTTCTTTTATTTTACTTTGGTTGTGGACTAATGTAATTTTGTTATTTTTGCACATATGTACATTGATGTGATGTTTTGCATTAATTGTATGCTAATGTAGATTTGGATGCATTGGTAGGGTGCATTTTTGTTTCAAACATTATTTAAATTTTGGGATGAAATTCCTATAAATATGGGAGACTATAACATCTCTTATTTTGGGATAACCAAAATTTATAGAATGTGTAGTAATTAATTAGTTAAAAGAATTAATTAATTTGAATGTGAATTAATTGGAGAATTAGTGTTTAATTGACTATAGTCGGAAGCCCTCAAAGAAAGGTAAACTAAATGGGCAATTGACATAATTTAATACAATTAATTATTTAAATGCAACAGACCAAATGAAATTATTTATTATGCATAACGATTCACAAGTCAATACATGATAAGTGATATGGAATTTATTAATCATTTTGATATGTAATTAAAGAAAATTAAAGATATCAATGCGAACATTAATCGGTGGCAAGAAAAATGTTGATTTGGACAAAAATTAAATAAAATCATCATATTTATTAAGGGAAGATTTATTGATATAATTTAGTTAAGTAAAGCAAGTCAAAAATGAAATAAAGGGATTTAGTCATACCTTTTTGAACGAGGAAATTAATTGTATTTATTTTATTAGGTAAACAAAATTAGTGAATTCGTATGCAAACAAAAGATAAAAGAATTGTATGAAAAGGAATACCTATGGAAAGGTAGTGAATTCCATTTGTTTGTAAAAGCTATACAGTGAATGAACTAATAAATCATAAAAGGTGTATCCTCTAAAGAAGATTAAGTGACATTTTATCAGTATCAATGAATTAAGTAAGCATGACTAAATTGAACAGTACTTAACTAGTTATATTTCACCTTCTAATTTTACGATGTTAAGGTACAATTACATTAAATATAGACATATACTTATTACTTCTTTATTTGGATTACAGGTGGACATCTATTTTCCATTAATTATAATTTATGTTTCTTTATGTATTCCATAAGCAAAAACCTCATAAATGTAAATAAGTAAATACATGAATTTATAAAGATTGACAAGTTATATTTTATTATGTAAACAAATGCAAATTAACATTTAAAGAAAAGTTGTGTTGATACATATGAAAATTTCTACTATAATATTATTTGAATTGTTACCATATCCCAAAAATCGGCACAACACCCCAATTCAACCGAGCATGGAATAAACAAGTGTGGAAATCTAAGGAATCAAAAAAAGAAAGAACAAAACACACGATTTTATAATGGTTCAGCAAAATATCCCGCCTATGTCCACTTTGTTTTTTTTATTGATGAATTCTCTCTAGATTACACAATGTACAATCAATCTCCAATTACATTAGTTTGATCTTGATTTTTCTCAAGTATCTCATGGTGGAAGAAGAAGGTGCGATCCCCTTTCTAGTTGATGAAAGTTTGCTATATAGATGAATTTGAATAGGAAAATTTCCATATCGGTTTGATTAGGAAATATCTTTAGATTCGAACTTCCAGTAAAGAAAATAGTTCGATAGTAGAAGTCTTTCACATATTAGAAGTCCCCAGATCCCAAAGCACACAAATTAAACAGTAAAATTGGTCAGTACTGATCGATTTGAGCTGGCCAAAACTTGGCTAGATTTGTTGAGGTCCTTTATATTATCAATATTAATGGTCTTCAAGTTTCTTAATCCATTTCTTCATCATTTTGTTGTCCATTTTCGCAATCCTAAGTCAATTCCAAGATTATGGTAAATTTGCTGGAAACAATTGCTCTCCAAAGCGCGCCTTTGCGGATACAAAGCATGCTTTGATCAAGAACATGTACCGAGAATGATAAACTGTCATTAGTTGCACTCTATGGATATCCATTGGATCAATTATGGTGAAACATTTGGTTCCCTAGGATCCATCTACATATCAAAAGTTGTTCCAGACCCACCATGGCTAAGGACTAAAATACTTGCCTAGATGTCGATCATAAATCATTATCATCATGCGTTCTCTTGGGCTTAATTATCACACATAAATCATATGTCATGCTATCATGCAATATAAATCATAGTGGTATATTGCCCCCCGATTAGAGCATCACTTATGGATCATCTAGTATCTCTTAGGATTCCACATTAGTAAGTCCTACTAGATCAAGGCAATAATACTCATCAATCATTCAGTAATCATAATCACATCAAATTAATTGGAATCAAAAGGTGTCCATCCCTAGAAGTTAAATTCCGATCTCTCTATGTTAGATGAGTGAAATCTATACTGAGCTCATCCACTCCCTTTTTAATGAGGTGACTCAACATTTGAGGTAAGCCCATTTTCTCACTTTCTGATATTGAGACTTTCTATACTATATAAACCCATCCACTCACTCTCTAGCAAGGGGCCCGACATTTCCTAGCTCATTACCCTACTCTCTAGTCAGGAAACCATTATCTATCAGGTTATCTATAAAAAAAGGATTACTAGTTTCCAACAGCATCATGAAACAATGTCAAAGTCAAGGATCATTTTCAAAGATTTCATAGCTAATATTAATTAACTGATCATTTATAGAGTTCAAATCAAAAGGCATTAAGCAGTAATCTAAGCAAATGTACCAATCAAGGGTTACTCTCTGGCTTTAACTTAGAGCATACCTGTGGGATCGATCGAGGTCATGCATATGTATAATTAGCTCATCGGCAATCTTTTATAGATTATTTAGAGAAAAATCAAAATGGAGGAAATAAACCTAATTTTAATCCATCCCAATCATAGGATTACCATGCCCGATCTAGATCCTCTGCTTCAACAATGTATATCCATCGCAGCTGGTGGTCGCTCTATCTGCGGTACTATGGTTTGTGATACTATTATCTGATTCCTCACAAATTGTTGCAACTAGTTACCCCAAACCTGTTCCAATGTTAAATTCCTCAAGTGTCTATACTCATTGGTCTTGTGTCCATCCATGTCATGGAATAAGCAGTACGTTTCAGATTTTCAATCTCATTCCATGGGTGCTCTCTTAGCAAATTTTCTTTAGGGAATCATCCCCCGATATCAAGATAAATCCTCTTCAAGATCATAGTCAGATTGATGTAGAGGAAAACTTCGGTTACCACTTTATTTGCTTCGAGGCTTCAAAGCCATTGTTAGATTTTCGCTTTTCTTTGTATTTTTCAGGTCATGTCATAGATGGCTAACCATCCTCTACAATTTTCACTTTAGCATTCTTTGCCTTGACATCTTCATGTCACAAATATCTCTCAGCTTAATAGTCGAAATCTGCTAGATACATTGGAAGATCCCTTTCCAAGGCCTTTATAAACTCTGTCTTATTAACAACTCCGTCAACCAATGCCACAAGAACTACCGACGGGTCTAGTTTCTAAACTGCAGTGGCTCCTACATTAAATTGAGTTAAATAATTCCATAAAGATTCATTCTAACCCTACTTCATGTTTGACACCATCATTACAATTGTTAGTCGAACAATATAAGTTTGGAACTAGATCATAAATCTCTGCACTAATTTGGTCTGTGTGTCGATGGAACTGTTATCAAGTTAGGGATACTGCATTGTAGCCAAATCAATCAAGTATAGAGGAAAGAAATTTCCGCACCACCTCCTACAAGCTCCTAACCATCCAATATGTTGGATGTATTTCATTGAATGAACGGTTGGATGAATCCTTCTGTCATATTGTTCCAATGTCGGTAGCACGAAACCAAGTGGATTCTTAGCATATCGGTTGTTTGGGGTGAAACGATTTAAGTTTGTGTCCTTCAAACTTTAGCCTAGGATCCACCTTAAATCACCTATCTTATCATATCAGCAATTCTATCATCATGATTCAGTTAAAATTTCTAAGGCTCTACGTGCCTTTTCTCTCCAGCGTCCTTGTTCACTCCATTCCTATGGGGATCTTCTGGCTCTAATTCTTTGGTTGTACATTTTGCCTACTGATCTTGGTTCATGATCATGAAACCATCCATCGGTCGTGCTCCTCTATGCTCAACATCCAAATCAACTATGCTTCTCCATCTAGAGCGATAGGTACTAACTGATCTGAATCAATTGGTACCAATCGAATAATATACTTGAGGGTTGATTTGGTTTTGTTTTACAACATTCCTCCATGCATCCGATCCATCTTCCCTAGCTTATAACCTTATTCGGCCTTATTTTGCAGCATCTTTATCTCCTCTTTGTTGTTCCATCCATAGGTAAAATCCATTCAACATCTCCTATTGTCATGCTAACAACTTCAAATCCATCATCATTCCTTCCATCTCTTCTCTAATACATAAATGAAGATGAGTTTGAACTTAAGGACACCTCCTAGCTTCCCCATTCTTTGGTTGAATCCCTCTGGCAATAGATTTCTTTATAGTTGACGCTTTCATCTTCAACAAATCAGATCTAAAGTTCTTTCTTAGTTAAAGCACAAAAAATATTGTCTAAAAAATTGGCATAATACCTAAAATTCAATCGAACACGAATTTAAAAATGTAGAAACCTAAGAAATCAAAGGAAGCAATAACAAAACATAAGATTTAAAGCAGATCGGTGAAATCTCCACACATCCACTTATTGTTTTATAGATGATTCTCTTTGGATCACACAATTTACAATCAATCTCCCATTAAAACAGTTAGATCTTAGTTTTTTTCAAATTCCCTTAATGTAGAAGAAGAAGAATTCGATCCCTTTTCCAGTTTATGAAGGATTATTATTTATTGATAGATTTCATCATGAAAATTGTCAAATTAGTTTTATGAAAAAGTATCTTTAGATCCAAAGTCCCAACATAAGGAAGAGGTCAATGCGCATGCTTCCCAAGAAAGTCAAATCGATCTGTACCGATCAGAAATGGTCGGTACCAAATGATATTTGTTTACAAAATCTTTATGTCTTCCACATGGTAGAAGTCCCTAGATCCTAAGGCACATGAATTGAGGTAGCAAAATAGGTCAGTAATCGATTTGAGTTTTCCAAAACCTAGCCAAAATTGTTGAAGTGCTTCACATTTTCAATGTTGATGGTTTTCAAGCTTCTCAATCCGTTTCATCATTATTTTATAGTCTAGTTCTCTAATTTGAGTCATTCTAAGACTATAGTAATTTTGTCAGAAACGCTTATCACTATGTAAGTTTTCTGACAATGAAAGTCGGTTGATATATATTAGATCGTGATAATTAAGGAATGATGGAAGATTTGTTGGAAACATGTACGTTTAAATATGTGAACTATTTAAATGGATACTTAAGGACTAAAAGTTCTCCTAAAGATTAATTGGAATGGACACTTATAAAGTAAGTAAATTGACATAAAGTCAATTCAAGTAAAGAATAGTAAGTTGTTTGTACTATAATTTAATAAGATTTACATCTATGGTGTTCTATTTAATTTATAACGAGATTATAAATTGTAACGCATGGAAATAACATAAATTAGAGCCATATAAATTCTAATGTTCCTGTAAGGATTTGGATTTTAAAGAATCCAAATTCTACACATTTTTCTCACTTTAAAACATAGAAATAATATTTAAAATAAAGCACGCAGTAATGGCAGCTTAGGGAGAAGGAAACTAGAGGAAAAAAACTCAATCTAAAAAAACAAAGGTCTAAGCTTCTTTAATATAATCAAGATGAGTAATGTTATTTGTCTAATCGATAGCCCTTTGACGGGCTCGGTTTTCATTGTATTATGTTTATACTGATTTAAACATGTTATATAATGAACTTGGCTTGAATTGAAATTATATGAATTAATTAAGGTATGGTTTTAAGTATAACATGATGCTAAACTTAATGAATCAATTTGAAATTTTGGCATGTGATAAGAAACATAATTTAAATGAAAGGTTTCTAATTATAGAATTTTATAATAAAGTACAGATTACTTATGAATTTTCAAAGGTGATAATATGTAGTTTTGGGGAGAAAAATAATTGTTTTGGATACAAAATTTAAGAATTTTAATTTTTTTAGAAGTTGGATAATCATATAATGATTTTCTATCAAAATATAGAATTTTTTAATGTGATATGAATTACTCATGAATTTTTTATGTTGTGCTTCTGTGGTTGTTAATTTTTTTTTCTTATATGGTAAGTACTAACCTAAATACCTATTTTTCTAAAAGTATGGAAAGAATAATGTAATGGATAAATGTAACTAATTTGAATTATGAATTAAATATAATTCATTTAAATTAATCACGATAAGGGATTTGATCATTTTGGTTGTTATGTCTGAAATTTTTAGGTATTCAATTTCTACCTATATAATAAGTACTAATGTAAATATATTTTTCTAAAAATATGGAAAGAAAAATTGAAGAGCTAAATTTGAGCTAATTTTAAATATGAATTAAAGATAATTCATTTAATCATTATAAGAGATTTGATCATTTTGCTTGTTATGTGTGACTTTTTGTGATAGTTAATTTTTACTTGTATGATGAGTAGTAATTTAAAAGTTTATTTTTATAAAAGTATGCAATGAATAATTTAATCGCTAAATGTATGCTAACGTGAATTATGAGTAAAAGATAATTCATTTAAATTGATAATGATAAGAGATTTGATGATTGTGGTTATTGTGACATAATACGGTAGTTAATTTTTACTTATATGATAGTACTAATGTAAATATTTATTTTTAAAAATGTATGGAAAGAACAATTAATAGCAAAATGTAAGTTAATGCGCATTACAATGTGGCGACACACTTTTTAGACGGTTTAAATCGACAATAAACCACACATGTCTAACTCAAACCATTCAAAAGGGAGGACTGTAAGGGATAAATAATAAAATAAGAGAAAGGAAGAAAAAGCAAAACACAGAATCTCGCTGCGGAATGACAAATTATAATGATCAAATAAACAGTTCATGAAGCTGTTTTATAATATACATTTGATTACACAAATTTTACAACATAACCGAAGTACAAACAACATACCAATAATGATGCAGTAGAATACTATTAGTAATGTAATATGCCAAACTTCGTCCTTGTTCTCCTGAAATAATGTCTTTAGACACTGAAATGCTCAGGCTGGCCTGAGCGTAATGAAAAGACAAAACAGTCGAGTCAGAACTAAAGGTTCTTATGTGAGTTAAATCAATAACAAGTAAATATGAGTGTAATAGCTTTAGAGACGTTTATAGGGTTCTACATCTCCTTTCCATCGTATAACATGCGTGCAATACCTTAAGGGATGTTACGAGATTTTCCATCTTCTAAGGATCCGTTGAGCTATCTATATGTAGTAAGATACGTTATATATATAGTGTCTAATCAATAAAATAAATATTTTTTTAACGTTAAGGCTTTATATTAGACCCTCTTAATACATTTTTAAGAATTTTCCTATAGTTTGCCTTGACACCACCAGTAACGTCGGTAGTCAGGGAGGCGCCGTGATATGACAATACTAAAACAAGATCGTAGTGATCGCATATAAGGACAAAAGTGTGGTAAAGCACGTGATGCAATGCCCAAGGCATGATGCTACCAGTTCGGATCGTAGGGCTAGTGGTAACACATCGTAGCCACGACCATCCACTGTGTCCAACACCCCTAAAATCAAATCAAGGTGCATCCGCTAGGGGTAGATAGCCCACTTGGCCTTGACAAGCCATCCTATTGTAGTCATTTCAAATTTGCACAAGTGTCGAGGTCATCCATCATCGTTATCTTTTTTCAAATCCAGCAAACTCCTCCAATTCAACCTCTTCATTTTGGATAACCTCCACCGAATATACAATTGTTAAAGTGGTTCCAATATTGATAGAGAGTATGCTAATAAGAGGCCCTCATCTCTTTAACAACCAAACGTCGTTTTACATACCGATTGGTTCTTCTACATTTCAAAAACGATTCATATTTGATATCAAAATATCATATTCACTTCAAAAATATCACTTTATCACATTTACTAAAAATATGCCATTTTCACTTGAAAGTATCGCTTCAAATTCCAGCTTAGGTTATAACCTCATTTAACCACCTTCGCATTAAATCAACGATTTAAATATAAACGTTCTAACTTTGCTTGGTTTGAAATTTTAGAAAATAGCTCAAATAGTTATAAATAGTTTAAAATAGTTTGATATAAAATGGTTTGAGTGTTGAAAATGGTTTATACAGTAAAATAGTTTGGAAAATCAAAATAATTTGACTATTAAATTTTTTTTGAACAATTTACATTAAAATAATTAATTTCGAAAATACTACCAAATCAAACTGTTTCTTTCCATTTCAACAAATCTGAACCCATGTCCAGTTTCAAATCAATAAAACTCAATTTTCAATCTTTCAATTCAATTGACTCAACTTATATTTAATGTCAAATTAACTTAATTTCAATTTCAATTTAAATCTTCAATTTTCGAAAGGTTCATTTTTAACTTCAAATTCGATTCAACAATCCAATTTGATGATTCAAATTTCAATTCAATTCTTATTTTAAATCATTTCAATTTATATCAATTTGAAGTCCAATTTCAATTTGCTGATTTACAACACTTAAATCAAATTAAACCTCATTGTTCAATTTTAAGATCCAAATTCAATTTCCAAAATTGAAGTCATACCCCGAGTATAACTTCACATTTCCAATTCAATTCTTTAAACAATTTCTTTTAACCAATTTTAATTTCAACATTTCAAAGTTTGAATTAGAAAGTATTCATATAAATCCATAATTTATTTCTTTTAAAACAATATCATTTAATCAAAATCCAAAATCAAGATTCTAAAACCATTTAATTTAACAAATCCAATGTCCATATATAATACTCTATGGCCAAGTGATCAGTTATTTCAATTTTAATTATAGGGATGGATATATATCATTTCAATCTAAATCAAGGTGTCATAGGTATATATCATTTCAGCCTATTTCTTAATTTATTTGAAATAATTTAAATAATAATTTATATGCTTTTAATTAATATATAGGGTGATAACCAGGATATATATAAATAAATAAACATCCAATCATCTAAAATATCAACAAATAGACGTCCATCATAGTCAACATCCAAATTAACCAATAAATCACAACAATTAACTAGTTATCAGTATCGGGTACATAACTATCAATTAAATTAAATATTAATTTAAATGTCTATTTAATTCAATATAAATCCAATTTCAAATAAAATGTCAAATTGAACTACCAAACAACAACTAATAAAATTCTTATCACTTCATAAATTTAATTCAGCCAACATAAGAAGATTTAGTATTGCGTGAGTAGGTTAAATCACTCACCTTTGATTTATAATCGTTTAAAATCCAATGTAAGCCCAAAATTTAAACATTCTTTAAATTCAACCAAACTTTTTTCATGCTGTCCGAAATTCCGATACGAACCCAATAGAAGCAACCGCGTGCGAATCCGAGTTCGTATGCAAAAGTTATGCAAGTTAGAACATTGAAATTTAAAAAATAAATCAAAACAAAGAGGATGGCAAAGTGGTATTATATTACCTGTTAACCAGATTTTTGGTTAACAGCCCAAATAGTGCTTTGATGAGAGAAAGTTGATTGAGTAGTTAGGAACGTTATCCTTAATTATAATCTTTACAATTTGCTCCATGAGTCGCTGAACCTTGGTTTGAGTATCTTAATATGGGTGAAAGGTATAATATTTCGAACGGAAGGTTTATTACCAAAGATGTGCTTATTCGTAATCTCTAAGAAGCTCTCCTTTATAACACAAATAGAGATCAATCATATATATTCCTTTAAAGTTGAACTGCAGCACTTTTGAAAGGTTTGAGTGATTATGCTCCTTAGCGATTGAACCAATAACGAAACTCTGGATGGTATATGAAGGCCTTTGATCTTGTTATAAGGCTTCGTCACTCTTAAAAAGTTGGATTTAACCTAGCCGTGGGATATGAGGATTTCAACTAGCAGATTAAGCTTACTTTCTCATACGTAAGCTATCCCGAAGGGTTTGAATGGAGGATTAATAACAACGGAAGGTTTTGTTGCTGCTAATATATGAGTACCTAATAATGTTATTTGAGGGGCTCCTATTTGGATGCCAGTGGAAGGTTGCTACTTATATTAGCCAGGCTCATGTGTTGGTTCTACCAAAGGGTGAAAGTTGACAACTCAACATCTTTCCTAGTTTGAGGTTATAGCTTTAACCAATTGATCTGTAGACTTTATCAGCAAGAACCTTTCAGAGGAATTAACCCTGAAAATTGATATTATGACAGCGAAGAGTTATGTAATCAATAAAATGATTCATTAGTCAGAAGACTTCCCTTGCAATTCACAATAAGATTTCATTTTTATTAAATTTCACCAGTTTGATCCCTAATTAAGGTTACAGAATTATGATCAAGAAGTTACAAGTTTTTCGAATGAAAGAAAATCCTCCCAAAACAGGACCCTTTGGTTCTTATTTATAGATGCAGGCGGAACTCCCTTCAATCTTATGCCTTCGACTGGTATGGAAGGTCGCCCATTGACCACAGTTGCAAACCTTTTGGTCTTGTCAGAAAACTGCTTCTCGTATATGGTTGTAGGCCTCTCATTTTGGACGAAAGGTTTGCTTATTGTACATCATCATGGACTGCTGAGTGCTACCGAAGGGTCTCTTCCTTCACTTGTTTTTAGGAACCTGCCGCCTTTGTCGGATGATTCATCATTTGTATGGCATATAACCTTCTGAAGGTACTAGAGGGTTTCTAGCTTTTGTGGATCCTGTGGTTTTGTTAGAAGGTTACTTTTCCTACATGACTACCGCCGAGAGTTGCATTTTCCTTGGATGATGGCGGAAGGTTGTTTTCTATTGAACTATGGACGTTGCTTTTACCTAAACCTTCCGATAACATCGGAATGTATCCTTCTGGTGTATTATCTGGCCGAAAAGGCTTATTACACTTTTGGAAAAGTTGCCATAAGGTCGTATGTCCTTGTTTTTGCTTGTTTTCCTACTCATGAGGGTATGCATCTCATGAATATTATAGAATGACACTCTCCTTCTTCCATGAAAGATTTCTTGAACCGCTTTATATTATCGAATGCATCCCTTTGATCTTTTCAGAAGATCTAATCTAGATCCTTTCCTTCTATCCTATGTTTAAGACCCTATGGCTTAAGTGGAAAGTGAATTTAATGAGTAACATTTTCCCCCCATATGAAGGGATGATCTTGACTTTCCAAGTCATCCTCTCTAAGAATCATGGAGTTTTCGGCTTCATTTTCCTGCAAATGTAAATTTCAAGCACAAGCAAAAGAGTTCTTTTGAACAATTTGGCATTTCCCAAAACAAGAAGGTCATTTTCAAAACTTGATTTAAAACTATAGGTTTTCTTTCCCACTTCTTCATTTAACATTCATTATTTGTAAGGTTTAAAACTGCTCTCAACATCAAATTAATAATAAGATCTCAGATCCATTTAAATTCCATTCCGGTAACCTAAAGTGTTCCTTTTACCCCTCCGAAGGGAATTAAAGTCACAGTACAAAACCTTTTGATGGGACGAGAAGGTATTCCAACCTTAATTTTTCCCTACTGTTGGTAGGTCTAAATAGCTTAAAGGTTAGTCCTTCGAACAACAAGCCTTCATTGGAATTTAAAAGTCCTGAACCTTTCGATTCCTTTCTTTTCTTCAATATAACATACAACCAAGTAACTAACACATAAGAACATTTCGGTCGTATAATATAACTTAATAAATTTCGACCAAAACATCCAAATATCATATATATATAACTTCATATTACACTTATCAAAATGAAATATCAATATATACATGTTCAAAACTACATCAGCATCCTAGAATTTAACATCGAAAGTGGCCAAAAAATATCAAAATGATTTCTTCGCTTTGTCCTACAGCCCATCTGGAAAAGGAAAAAGGTTTGGAACTAAATCGATGGGATTGACGATGATGGGCTCAACCCATATTGGTTGACACAGAGAATAGGTTATTATTATAGGATTTTCTCTCGAGACATCCCAGATGGCTAGATCCATCCAAAATGTGTTCGTGCCTAGGTCAAAAAGCATAGAGTATGTTTCTTTTATAAGTGGATTAAGAAAATTTGGTTGTGGGTTGATTGCATTACTAGATTGTGCGCTAGCGGCTTCTTTTGCCTCTTGCGGAGGGTTTAGGATACTTAACGCAAAGCAGCAGCAACAGTGAGGTGCTTCCGCATTGATAAAATCAGGATGAATCTAATGGAGGTTGCATGCAGCCTTTGATTCTTTTCCCTATTGTTTCGTTGTTGTTTTTTAGAAATAAGTACTTGTAACGAAAATTAGAAGAGAAAGAGGGAGGAAGACGAACGGATCGTGTCTGCAATCCTGATGCAAAAAATAAGTCTTTCTTTTGTTCTCTAAAATTCATTATTAATGGTTTTTTATACGACTACTATTTTATTTCTAATTTGAAAACAATTCTTGGTGAAACCTTATTTGACGAAATTCTGCAAACAACACCTTCGATTCGACCTTAGTGCATGTTGTGACTTGTCTTGAATTAAATTGCTTGTCGAAATTTTCTTTGAACAGTTCAGGTATTACGAGTATAGGCTTGTTTTCGAATTTCTCCCTAGGTCTATCCCATACAAATCGAAGGGATGATTATAAACATATAACGTGCAGTTATTCTCATGAATATACGCTTCTCGTTATATATCACATATTCAGCTTGTTTGTACTATGTTTTCCCAGGCTATCTGCCCCTTAGCTCAGGTAGCCTTAAGAGACCAATTTAGCCAATATGCATAATAAGTGAAAGCCTTCTTCAAAAATGACTTAATATAGAAGAATTTGAGGTAGACAGCTTTTGTATGCGGCACATTCTCAGTTCTCATCTGGCTTCTTTTAAAGGTAAAAGAGAAATTTCTCTTAAAGGAGATCAGAATATTCTATCATCAACAGCGAGTCTCGGTAAGAAACACATTTTACTATGTGCTCTTATTACTGAAATAAAAAGATTTGATTTCTGTTTTGTTTTTTTTGTATAGGGGGCTCGAGTAAGGCTAGCTCTGCCTTTCAAAGTCCCTACTTCAAAACTTGCAATGACTTAGGATAAGCTAAGAGTAGAGTTCAATTAATGCTGATCTATTCAAAAACCTTTTAGATCCTAAGCTCAAATGCCACACCATTTTATAAAATTCTTCAAGGAAATCGAGATTTTTAAGTTAGATCATTAAGAAGATTGGGAGCTGCGACATCGAAGTTTTTAAAGCATTTCATTAGTATAGATACTTTCATTAATTTTCAACTTGGAACGACCATCTTGGAAATAAAAATTTAAAGGTTAACCTAGCACCACAAATCTTTAAAATTCATAATTGGTAATCCTGTTTAGAGTGTCGATCTCATGACATCTACTGGTTTTATATGAATGGTTGACTAGATCACCGGCATCTTAATATATATGGCATATTCTTCATACCTTAGTAATGCTATATAGTATAACACAATGTGACGTTTATAATACTGTAAATACTACTGGTTTTGCTGCCATATAGTATAACGTAATGTGACGTTTATAATATTGTAAATACTACTTGTTTTCCTGCTTTTCATTCACCCCCTTTTTATCTCTGATTCAGACATTCCTCTCGAGGATTGATGTGCTTCTTCACTTTCTGTTTGGGTCTAGGAATCCTTTCCTAATTAAGTGAATCTAAATTCCCCACCATTCCTGCTTTTCAAAATTAGCAAGTCATAGTGGTAATTATATGAAAAGGAACACATTCAAAATATTAAAGTCTCATCTTTATTTATAATAGGGGATGATTGTAGTTTTAGCTCTTTTTGCTTGTTCAACATTCCTAAAAATAGTTAATATTGAGCTGTAGATAATTACCACAACCTATCATTTACTTAATAAAGGCCCTGAGGGGACATTCGTGACTGGGATCTCGACATGGTAATTTTTGAACTTATTTCTTGCTATTGAGGGAATTTGAAAACAAAAAGGTTCGAAGTTCCCATTTGTGGATTCTTCTAGCGGCTGCCCTTATTCTCTAATATTCTTTGACTTGAGTCTAATTACCTAAGATGAGTAGAAGTCCAAAAAATTTGTACCAAGATTAGGGCTTTCAATAATCAATAGCCCTAGCATCCAAACCTTTTGGTATTAATGATGGACTCTTACAAGACGTTATCGGATCCAAATTAAGGTATTAGGAATCGTTAAAATAATGCAATAGTCGCTTTCCGGTATGTTTTGATAATAAATGATAGGAATTAGAATAACGTCGCTAGTAAAAGGAAATGTTTAGAATATCGAGATGCCTTTTCTTGGTAATATTTGATAGAAAATCATTGTGTTATTTCCCACGATGAATGGCAAAAGAACAGAAGTTTATATTTGCTGATAAGGGACTGATCTATAATTTGGAATAAATAGTGAGTGTCCAAAAAGCTATATGTGGTGATTAGCTATCAAAGGCCAAAAATTCTTTGGCAACACCTGATACTTAGTAGAAAACTAAAATGCCACTTTCAGAACCCTTTGGTAAAAGAAGTCCTGGTTACTGTAAATATTGGAAAATCAGAATATCATTTCCAATAACTCATAATGGAAGACCGAAATGTCATTTTGGTCATACGTATTAGAAGAACAGGAGTGTTCATCCTAATAATGAATGGCAGAAGGCCAGTAATCCAATTCAGCATTGATAATGGAATTCCAATAAGCCACTTCTGGTAATAGATAATTGTTGATTAAAACAATCCTTGCTGGAATTTGGTAATAGAAATTCAGAGCAACATATGATAGAAGTCCCGAAATCCATTTTCGGAAATACATAGTAGAAATCCAGAATACCATTTCTATCAATTAATAAAGAGGATCAAAATTCAATTCCTGGCAATTAATAATAGAGGACCAGAATACCATTTCTAGTAATTAATAATAGAAGACCAAATTTCCATTTCTAGTAATTAATAATAGAAGACTAGAATACCATTTCTGATAATTAATAATAGAAGACCAGAATGCCAATCTAGCGAGAATGCTCTAATTCTATCTATTGAATATTCCATCTTTGGGTTTTGAAGATGCCTTGCATGCTTTTGCTTTTTTGGGCCTAAGTTTTCTTTGTTTATTTGTCATTTGCTTTTGGCCTATTTCAGGTGGGGACTCTTTTGTCCAATTTTGTGCTTATTTAAGCAGAGCCTATTTTAGGCTGTTAATCATCTTTTACATTACCGACATTTTGGTGGTTGCTATTTTAAGCAATGTCGATTCTGGCAGTGTCTTTTTAGGCATGGACCTTTCTTAGTCCTTAGGACATCTCATCCAGGTCTCCGGTTTGCTTGGCTAGCTTATTCTGAAGCAAGGCTCGAGGATTTACCCAACCTCCATCTAGGAGGCGCCTTAACTTGGGCCAAAGCGTGACGCGGCTAAGGACTTGTTTAGTACCTTGGGCCAAGCCATAGCATGGCGGGACCAAGGGATTACCCATTCTTCCTCCAGAAGGTGCCTTATCCTGGCCATAGCATGATGCGAATAAAGTCTTGTGCTGCTTTATCCTGGCCATTTCTGGTTTTGGCGTGGATAATTGCTTACGCCCTCCCTCCAGGAGGTGCCTTGACCTAGGCATCTTGGCGCAACCAAGGGCTTTCTACCATCATTGGTAGCCTACCTTTTTAGGCAATCCAAGTTTAGGAAGAACTCTTCTCCTGATCATGTAGACTTTTCTTATTTTGAAAATAAAGCTTTTATTCCATGGCTTGATTAATCCTTTACAAATTGTTTCAGCTTTCCTTGTTGTAGAAAGTGTAGGACCATTTTTCCAAGTACTTTGCATTGGTTAGTATCATATTCATTCATGAGATGGAAATTGCAGTATACTCCTTTAGACCTTCTCTTAAACCCCAGCCTTTTCTTTTGAGAAGGCCAATAGTTCAGTTCCTCTTCGGTTTTAATATAGATGTCCTGGATTTACATTGTAAGATTGTACTCTCCAAGAAGTACTGATCTTTGAGCCGTCTTTGTCTGGCATCTAAGTCTTTTGTATTCTTGTTCAAATGCTTCTTCTTGAGGAATTGACTTTTTTTTCATGGCCTGTTGGTTTTCCTCCAAAGGATTTCCTTCCAATCTTGAGGTTTTGGTAGGAAACTTCTTTGTTATTCATATGTTTCCGCTGAGCAGTTCTTTTACCCGTCTTACTTTTTTAGCCATGGATTTTTTTCAGATGCTCATAGCTTTCCCTTGGGTGGCATGCCTCACTTATGATCTTAATACATTTGTTTGTAGACTTATCATAATCCTTTATCATTTCCTTTTCAAAGATTGTTCCCTGGGAATATGACTGGATAGTTTTGTTAAAGATATTTTCGCTTCCATCTACTCTTTTCCTAAGTGCAAAAATCGGGTTTGGTCCCACATAAAAGGGGTTCAAGCTCTATTTTACAAGATCATAAGATTTTTCCTTCTTTCTGTTTATAATCCTCAAGGCTTCAAACCTTAACCTTTGTTCCTCATTTTGATTAGATTCTTTGTTGTTTACATAAGAAAGTCTTATGAGATGTGATTTAGAAGACCCTTGTTCAGACCTCTTGAATCTTTCCATCATCTAATCAGTACATGTGGCTTTAATGTGAAACTAGCTCGATGAGAATCAGAGGATTGTAGTGTTAGGAAATCAAACAAGTCGAAGGTTCGACCCCTTCTTCTAGCGCCAAAAATGTTAACCAGATTTTTGGTAAACACTCCAAATAGTGCTTTGATGAGAAAGTTGATTGAGTAGAAAGGAACTTTATCCTTAATTACAATCTTTACAATTTTCTCCAAGAATCGTTAAACCTTGATTTGAATATCTCAATGTGGGCGAAAGGTTTAATCTTTAGAACAAAAGGTTTATTACTAGAGGTGAGCTTATTCATAATCTCTAGGAGGCTTTCCTTTATAACACAAATGGAGATCAATCAGATATATTCCTTTAAATTTGAACTCCAGCACTTTCGAAAGGTTTGAATGATTAGGCTCCTTAGCATTTGAACCAATAACGAAACTCTAGATGGTATACAAAGGCCTTTGAACTTGTCGTAAGGTTTCGTCACTCTTAAGAAGTTGGATTTTACCTGGCCGCAAGATATGAGCATTTCAACTATCGATTAAGCTTATTTTCCTATACGTAGGCTATCTCGAAGGGTTTAAATGGAGGATTAATAACTATGGAAGGTTTGATTGCTGCTAATATATGAGTAAATAATAATGTTAGTTGAAGGGTTCCTATTGTGATGCCAGTAACTCCGGAAGGTTGCTACTTGTATTGGCCAAGATCAACTGTTGGTCCTACCGAAGGGTGAAAGTTGAAAACTCAACATCTTTCCTAGTTTAAGGTTATAGCTTTAACCAATCGATCTTTAGAATTTATCAGCAAGAACCTTTCGGAGTGAAAATTGATATTATGACGGCGAAGAGTTAAGTAATCAATAAAATGATTCATAAATCAGAAGACTTCCCTTGCAATTCACAATATGACTTCAGTTTTATTAAATTTCCCCAATTTGATCCCCGATTAGAGTTACAGAATTATAATCAAGAAGTTACAAGTTTTTAGAATAAAAGAAAATCCTCCTAAAATAGGACCCCTTGGGTCTTATTTATAGATGCAGGCGGCACTCCCTCCGACCTTATGCCTTCGGCTAGTACAGATGGTCGCCCCTTATCCACAGTTGTAATTCTTTCGGTCTTGCCGGAAGACTGCTTCTCGTACATGGCTGTAGGTCTCTCATTTTTAACAGAAGGTTTGCTTATTGTACATCATCATGGACTGCTAAATGCTACCGAAGGGTCTCTTCCTTCACTTGTTTTTAGGAACCTGCTGCCCTTGTCGGAAGATTCATCATTTGTACGGCATATGAAACTTCCGAAGGTACCGATGGGTTTCTAGCTTTTGTGCATCCTTTGGCTTTGTTAGAAGGTTACTTTTCCTACTCGACTACGTCGAGAGTTTTGTTTTCCTTAGAGATGGCGAAAGGCGGTTTTTCGTTGACTTATGGATGTTACTTTTACCAAAACCTTCCGGTAAAATTGGAATGTATCCTACCGATGTATTGTCTGGTTTGAAGGCTTATTTCGCTTTCAAATAAGTTGTCATAAGGTCATATGTCCTTGGTTCCACTTGTTTTCTTACTCCGTAGGGTAAGCACCTCTTGAACGTTGTAGAATGATACTCTCCTTCTTCCATGAAAGTATTGAACCACTTTATATTATCGACTGCATCCCTACGACCTCTTTGGAAGGTCTGATCTAGATCCTCTCCTTCTATCCTCTGTTTAAGACCCTATGTCTTAAGTGGCCGACGAATTAATGAGTAACATTACCTCTCTCAAAACCTTAACCCAATTGTTCGTAACCGAACCCCCTCAGCCCCTACGCTCCACGACGATGTCGCGCCCACCTCAAGCGATCCCTAACCGACCACCTCCCCTTTACCTTGCAACACCTCCAGTCGCCTCTGGAGCTCCGCTGATGTTTACCTTCTCATGTCCAATCATGGGGAATCGCGGCGTCTTCGACATAATCTAACCATAAGATGAGCTCGCCTTGACATCCTCTACACAGTGGTCATTCCCGATCGTCCCATCGTCGACGATCAACCGTTGATCTCCAAGCCCTAAAACGAATGGCCACGACTGTTTCACTCAGTTCTGGACAACTGAAACATCCAATTGAAAAATGAATTATAGATGCATATTATGTTCGTCGAGAGCTTTGTGGTGATATATTATATGATAGGGTTTGAGTAGTTTGAATTTTTGGAGTTTGACTTGGAATCAGTAATTAGGGTTTTTGTGATATCTTCCATTGAGAAGGAACAGATAGGTAGATATCTGTATGCATAAAGATTGAAAATAGAAAGCAGCTAGGGTTTATAACAATATATATATATATATATATATATATATATATATATAGGGAAAGATGGATAAAAATGGATGGAACAGATCGAATTGGGTCGAAGCAATAACAAAGACCCGAAAAGCTCGTTTCGTTCCCAAAACGAAAATAAGTCATCCATATATCGAAATATAGGTTTTTGGTATTTTTAAAATTAATGGAAATAATTACAGACTATAATTCTATTGTACATAGAAGTTAGCTTTTAAAATTAAATTATTTTAATTAAATTCCATTAATGAATTTCTACGCGTTTCGAGCTCGCACGATCAAACGATAAGTCCGATCGCTACGAAACTTGAAATCCTATGATAACTCACTATTACGGATCGGATAAAACTAGTTTCGTTGAAATCCGAGACAGTGCCCAAAGGTACTAATTTTACACGTTAATTAAATGATGTTGGGGATGCGGATTAAGGATCTTAAGGTGGAAATAACACTAGAGGGGGGTGAATAGTGTTTTAAAGAATATATGAAGTATATGACTAAATTAAATCTTTCAACACAAATCTAAACAGAATTCTAACACAGAATGATCACAGAACATATAACAAATGCAAATAGTAAAGTAAAGCAAGTAAAAGGAAAGAACACACCGGATTTTATACTGGTTCGGAATCCTCCTACATCCAGTCCTGCACCAAGGCAATATCCTTGTACAGATTTTTATAAGCCAATATCCAAATTAAAACCCTCAATTTCTAAGGCCTTGAGGAACCCTCCTATCTCCGAGTCTGGGGTAAACTATCTTGATTTACGGGACACAAGATCACCCTAATACTTTCTAATAACAATCCTTTTGAATGGATAGACTCTATGGACTTTTTGAATACAAATTAATCCTATAACTCTGAATAGCACTTTGATCTTTAGTAGAATGATGGAGAATCAAATAGAGAGAGTATCTAAATGATTTCCTATTGAGAATTTGGCAGAATGATGGCACGATCTTGAAAATATGAAGTTTTACGGATATGGAATGGTGGAGAAGAAAGAGTGAAGAAAATAGGAAAATTGGTTGTTAAAAAATTCGTTTTGGAAGCCTTTATATAGATGCTCAACAGTCATAACCATTGGCGAAAGGTTTTTGAACGAATGGACACTTCTTTTGAAATTTGAATTTTGAATCCAACTGTCATCATGTCGACATGGGGTATCCCCATATGTCGACATCCCTCAGTTCAAAATTGTAGAGATGTTGTTTTGTAAAAGCATTTGAATTTAAAACAAGTTGAAACTTCTCTGAAGCAAAGTAAAGTATTTAAACAATATTTTGAGATAGAGAATGAATATAAAAAATTATTTTAAATATATATATATATATAATTGATATAGACCGTCAATTATATAAGTAATATTTAAAATCAGAATAAGTTTTGATGTTTTAAAAATAGAAGTTTTAAAAATCAGAATGGAGGAATATTTCAAGGCTAAAACAAAGTTTGAAAACATTTTTGAAAACATGATTTTGAAAGCTAAAACATTTTGAAAAACAGATTTAAAAACATTTTGAAAAATCTATTCAAACTAAAATTGCAAGAACCTTCCTACAGAGCTCCTCCATAGGACTCGAGAACTTGTACAAAGTAGTTTAAATGATTTTGATTTTCGTGGGTTTGTAAGCCACTTGTCGTAGGTTTGTAAGTTACTTGTCATGGGTTTGTAAGCCACTGGTTTCGATAGAAATTGGGTTCCATCCCAAAAGAAAATTGGAAGAAAGATGAGAGTGCTATTATGAAGCTTTAACAAAATACTAAACACTTATCTTGAGATCTTGAAATCTTGATTCTCTAGAGTCTTGAATCTTGAATCTCTAATCTTCATCTTGATGCTTGAGTCTTTATACTGATCAGTCTTTGATAATACCTGCATATACTTCCTATATACATACATACATATATATATATATATATATATGAAAATGTTAGTATATATTTTATAAAGTAAAGTATAATAACTATATAAGGTTGTTGTCATCAAAACATCATCAACTCAGTTCCTAACAATCTCCCCCTTTTTGATGATGACAACCTTTATTTATAAAATATTCTTACCATACCATAACTCTCCATAACTCCCCCTTACTCCGTGACTTCTTCTTAAAACTACAACTTCCATTTATTCTATGACTCCCCCTTACACCAAGCACATATATTTTTATAACTTTCTCCCCCTTTGTCATCAACAAAAAGGAATAAAAAGATTTACCTGTTCTAAAGTATATATAGAATAAAAGTGTAAAGTGAACGTGTAAGAGATCAAGTGTGTGTGCATATATATAAGTGTAACTTGACAATCAAATCAATATCATACATAGCAAACCAATCATGTATAGTATATGAAGTTATATACAAACCAAATCCAAATCAAACTTAAGTAAATAATTCAATCAAATCCTAATCAAATCTAAATCAAATCAAACAAACAAACAAACATACATAATGATCAGACATTCCTTGGGACATCCACCCATCCATCTTCTCCAAAGATAAGATTAGTTTTGATAACATCCCAATTATCTTTGTCGAGAGTGACTGGTGGATTTGCTTCGGGTTCGTCTTTGCTAAGGCTTGAGATCATCCAACGAAGTGCGTCGAAGTGTTTCTCTTGCTCTTTGATCATCTGCATTTGGCTTAATTCTAAGTGCCTTTGATTTCTAAGTATAAAAGAAAGAATATTCTTGAAAGAAGTAAGAGTTTCTTCAAGATTTTCACTTAAATTCTTAATTGGAGAAGCCATAATTTAAGAAATAGGTTGAAGTATGAGGGGAGATGAATAGAAATGGAGGTAGAGAAGTTTTTCTGGAAGAACTAGGTATTTACAGGAGTTATTGGCCGTTCAAAATGAATTGTCACTTGGTAGTTACAAGAATTTGAAGTTAGAAATTGTAACTATTTTTTTGACTGTTATATGTCGACATGGGGGGATGGGGTATGTCGACATGGTCTAGACAGAATGACCAAGTTGAGTTATTTTTTATTTTTAAGTTTATTTTTATACTAGTGGACTTATATAAACTTAAAATAAATAACTAACAGAGATATATAAAGCTGGAAAACAGAGAATGAGATAGCATTACTTATATTAGTTAACATTACATAAGCTTAACTAAAAAAGTAGAAAATACAAAGATAGATAAACGATAGCTAGAGAAATAATGGCTAGAATTAGTTTGATGAAGATGATGATGAGGACAAGCCAAGTTTCCTGTCGATCTTTCCAAAGAACTTGTCGATCTTGGTAGAGATTTTATCCATTTTCTTGCTAATAGATCTCTTAAGAACCTTTTGGTTTTGGGCAAGTATCTTTTGGTTCTTGAGTATGGTTTTGTTGGACGGATTGGCGGGGGTAAGTGGATACTCTATACTTTCCAAAGATGTTTCTTCATCTTCCTCTTCTTCTTCAATTTCCATTCCTTCCCCTTCTTCTTCCTCTTCTTCTTCCTCTTCTTCCATCTCTTCATGAGCAAGTCTCTCTTCCTTTACGGCAAGTGTTTCATATGGTTGAAACATGAGTGGGATTTTCATAAGAGAAATGTTCCCATGATTGAACACTTTTCTACTTACGAACTCTTCCTTTTTAACATCCACACCAAAATAATTGAAAATCCGAGTAAGGTAAATTCCATGATAAAGAGTGTTTTCTCCCACATTAAAATTTTTGGGTCTTAACTCATCCAAAATAGTTTGTGCCCAATTAATATCATATTTTTCAAAAGTAGCAAAAAGAGCTTTACACACTTTTGAGGTGGGATTATTGTAGTTTCCCGACCTAGGGATGATTGTGTGTTGAATAAGAAGGTTGACAATTCTTGCTTTTGGGCGGAAAAAGCGATTCTTAAAATCCATATGGCCATCGCTTTCAAAAATGTGATGAAAAGTCTCTCGATCGGTTTCATTGATTTGAAATTCCGAGAGATTCATACCGGTAGATTTGCAACCCAAAATAGTACCCAAAATATCGAAATCCAAAACAATAAGAGTTCCTTTAACACTACTCCAAATTTGATCTTCATTTCCATTATAAAATCCACGATTTAGGTTTGCATAAAACATTTTGACAAGGTTTGGATAACAAACGAAATCATTTTGCTTGTTATCAATCAAGCTAAGAATGGAGTTTTCTTCAAAAAGTTGATCGATTTCATAAGAATAAAAATCATCAAAATGGCAAATTTTCCCGTATTGACTTTACCATAGTTTACATAGTTTATGTAAGCTTTGATAGCCTCCGGGTCATTGAAAAGATCATTTTTGATGGATTTGGGCAGCTTCATAGTTGATGGGTTACTTGAGGACGCCATTGATGAGTGTTTGAGAGGAGTAGAAGATAATGAAGAAAGTTTGAATTATGAGAATAAAGTGAAAAGAGATGATAAGAGAAGTATATTAAATAGATTCTCTAAAGTCATGTTCTCTGGTCAAGAGGTGTCTTTTCAGAATTTTGAAGTAAGTGAAAAGGTGGAGGGAAATTCAAAAGTTTGAATTCAAATTTTGAAATGAAATTTCTGAGAGGCATGTCGATATAGGGTATCCTGGCATGTCGACATGCGCTTGTTGAATTTGAAAAGAGGTGTCTATTCCTAAAATCTAAGAAATTCCTAAAATCTTAAGAAAACTAATCTATATTCTATATCTATATATAATTCCAGTAATAACATTAAATATAATAATATTAAAATATTTTAATATTTGAAATATTATTAAAATAATATTATTTTGAATTTAAAAATTCAAATTTCAAAGGGTGATTTTGAATTTAAAAATTCAAGGAATTGCAAACAAAATCAAAGCAATTAAGCATCCAATAAAATTAAAATAAATGAGTACCTATTTTTAGATCCAAACTTCGATCGTCTTCTGATTCGAGAATAGCCGTGAAGCACAGATTTGAATTATCAGTTTTCTTCTCGTCATCACTGGATGAAACTGAATCGTCAAGAGTTGCTGCATATGCCTTCTTTCTTTTCTTTGGTTGCTCGTTGTTTGGTTGAAATGTCTGTTTGTCTGGATATGGACAATCCATCTTGTAGTGCCCTGTTTTGTTGCAGTTATGGCATCTATCACCATTATTGTTGTTGTTGTAGTTCTCCGAAGTATTTCTAGAATTTCTTTGATCATTTCTTTTAAAGTTATTCATCTTTCTATACTTCAGAAATTTCATGAAATTTCTGGTCATGAAAGCAATTTCTTCATCACTCTCTTGTTCTGAATCTCCATTTGTTGCTTTGAATGCGATCGATTTCTTTTCCGTTGCCTTAGATTCTTTTCTCCCTTGTAGTTGAACTTCATAAGACATTAGATTACCGATTAACTCTTCGATCTTCATTTGACTAACATCATTTGTCTCTTCAATAGTAAGTGTCTTTTGATCCCATTCTGGAGTGAGTGAATCGAGTATTTTTCTAACTTGATCTTCTTCTGAGAAACCCTTTCCTAAAGCAATCAATGAGTGTACAATGTCTTGAAATCGACAATACATGTCGGAAATAGACTCATTTTCATGCATTTTAAACAATTGAAACTGGTTAGTTAATATGGAAATTTTAGTCTGTTTAACTTTGCTTGTTCCTTCATGAGTTACTTGCAAAGTTTTCCAGATTTCAAATGCAGACTTACAAACAGAGACTCTATTAAACTCATTCCTATCTAGTGAACAAAATAGTATATTCATAGCCTTAGAATTATTTTGTGCAACTGTCTTTTGCTCAGTAGTCCACTGGGCAAAATTTGTAGTTGGTTCAACATATTCAATTTGTGTCATATTCCAAGTATCTAAACTTATGGATTGTAAATAAATTTTCATCCTACATGCCCAATATGCATAATTACTGCCATTAAAAAGTGGTGGTCTGACAGTAGACTGACTCTCTACAAATGAAATAGTGTTAGTGCTTGTGTTGACAGAAGTAGTGGTGACAGGAGTGACATTATTAGTGGATTGTGCCATTAAAATTTTTTCAAAATTTCAGATTATGAAAATAATGAAAACCAATGCTCCGATACCAATTGTTGGGGATGCGGATAAAGGATCTTAAGGTGGAAATAACACTAGAGGGGGTGAATAGTGTTTTAAAGAATATATGAAATATATGACTAAATTAAAACTTTCAACACAAATCTAAACAGAATTCTAACACAGAATGATCACAGAACATATAACAAATGCAAATAGTAAAGTAAAGCAAGTAAAAGGAAAGAACACACCGGATTTTATACTGGTTCGGAATCCTCCTACATCCAGTCCTGCACCAAGGCAATATCCTTGTACATATTTTTATAAGCCAATATCCAAATTAAAACCCTCAATTTCTAAGGCCTTGAGGAACCCTCCTATCTTCGAGTCTGGGGGTAAACTCTCTTGATTTACGGGACACAAGATCACCCTAATACTTTCTAATAACAATCCTTTTGAATGGATAGACTCTATGGACTTTTTGAATACAAATTAATCCTATAACTCTGAATAGCACTTTGATCTTTAGTAGAATGATGGAGAATCAAATAGAGAGAGTATCTAAATGATTTCCTATTGAGAATTTGGCAGAATGATGGCACGATCTTGAAAATATGAAGTTTTACGGATATGGAATGGTGGAGAAGAAAGAGTGAAGAAAAATAGGAAAATTGGTTGTTAAAAAGTTCATTTTGGAGGCCTTTATATAGATGCTCAACAGTCATAACCATTGGCGAAAGGTTTTTGAACGAATGGACACTTCTTTTGAAATTTGAATTTTGAATCCAACTGTCATCATGTCGACATGGGGTATCCCCATATGTCGACATCCCTTAGTTCAAAATTGTAGAGATGTTGTTTTGTAAAAGCATTTGAATTTAAAACAAGTTGAAACTTCTCTGAAGCAAAGTAAAGTGTTTAAACAATATTTTGAGATAGAGAATGAATATAAAACATTATTTTAAATATATATATATAATTGATATAGACCGTCAATTATATAAGTAATATTTAAAATCAGAATAAGTTTTGATGTTTTAAAAATAGAAGTTTTAAAAATCAGAATGGAGGAATATTTTAAGGCTAAAACAAAGTTTGAAAACATTTTTGAAAACATGATTTTGAAAGCTAAAACATTTTGAAAAACAGATTTAAAAACATTTTGAAAAATCTATTCAAACTGAAATTGCAAGAATCTTCCTACAGAGCTCCTCCATAGGACTCGAGAACTTGTACAAAGTAGTTTAAATGATTTTGATTTTCGTGGGTTTGTAAGCCACTTGTCGTAGGTTTGTAAGCTACTTGTCGTGGGTTTGTAAGCCACTGGTTTCGATAGAAATTGGGTTCCATCCCAAAAGAAAATTGGAAGAAAGATGAGAGTGCTATTATGAAGTTTTAACAAAATACTAGACACTTATCTTGAGATCTTGAAATCTTGATTCTCTAGAGTCTTGAATCTTGAATCTCTAGTCTTCATCTTGATGCTTGGGTCTTTATACTGATCAGTCTTCGATAATACCTGCATATACTTCCTATATACATATATATATATGTATGTATGTATATATATATATCTATATGAAAATGTTAGTATATATTTTATAAAGTAAAGTATAATAACTATATAAGGTTGTTGTCATCAAAACATCATCAACTCAGTTCCTAACAAATGAATCATTATTTAAAAATCAATTTATCGCTTTTAAATTATAAATTAAAAGTTAACAATTTTCATCATTTTTGATTAAATAGGAATTCAATAATATTTTTCAAATTATACTTTCCATGTTAATTTCAAGATTTAAACATTACATTAATTGCAACGCTAAATTACAACAGTAATAAAATCCTCGTTTATTATATTTTAAATTCCAACAAATTCTATTATTCTGATTTACATTCTTATTATTAAATCATCAAATACCTTATGAATTTATTTAACAAAAGTTTCCATCTTATTATTATCATACTCTATAGTTAATGTCTTTTCTTACATTAACTGCAATATTTAATTACGTTAAATTTCCATTGATTTTCAAATTAATTTCAACGGATTAAATCAATGAGATTAGAATAAATCAATTGTTACAACTTAGTAATTTACATCTATTTCATAATTTATCGTTACATCTTAATAATTCAACACATTTATACATTTATTGTTTGCACATAGAGGTAAATAAATTACTTACCACCTAACTGCTTTCATATTCTATATTAAAACCAATTAAATAAAATAACATATAATTTTACCATTAATACATCATTTAATTTATTCCTCATTTACAATTATAACCAAATTAACTTTACAGTTAATGAAATTTCATTAAAATAGTCGTCAATAACATTTAACAATAATATTAATTATATTCTAATTATTTTTTTCATTAATAATTCATAAAAATTAAATTTCTCACAATATTAAATTCCAAAAAATCTTATTAAATCTAATATTTTTAATTATAAAAGAAATACGGGCGTTACAATCTCTCGCACTCAAAACTTTTCATCCCTAAAAAGGAACAAGAAGGAATCAAGAAATTAGGTATATTTTATTCGAAATAATCAATTTATAAACAATTAACTTACATATTTAAGTTTAACAAAAATTTGAAAATAACTAAATTTTCACAAAATTTTCTAGGTTCTAAATTTAAGAAAATTTAGGCAAAGTCTTCTTTGCGCAGTTAGGTCGAACAAAAATAACAATATCAATAATTACAATATATATATCTTATTTAAATTTAAAAAGCATCCCAACAATGGGAAAATAATAAAATAACATTCCATAACCGTAATACGTAAATGTACCTATTTGTCGAGCAAAAAAACTCTATTTATGAAACTAAAAGCAACAATTATTGTCTCCATAAACCTGTATTTCACTTACATAATCCAAAAGAATTAAATTATGTAAAAGAGTAATGTTTAGTTGTTTCAATTAGTAGCACAAATAGCATATAATATATAATAATCATATGCAAATAAAAGCAGTACAACCATTATATGAAACAAAAGAATTCATCACACACCCATAACAATAAAAAAATAAATGTTTTGTTCAGGTTTAGCCACTTTGCATCGCACAAGGGTGATAAATAAACTACCAAGTGTACCTTACGCTCAACAGCCTTAGAAATTACTTAATAAATTATTCATACAATCTTAAACAGTTCGAAGTATCATTTCCCAAACCTTCCATTAGCCAAACAACATAGAATTTAAATATTATTTAAGTTTATTTGATTGGTTTCTTTTCACATCATTTACCTTCCATTTATTTTCATTCATTTATACAAAGTCATCTTTTGTTAATTTACATTCATTACTTGCATAATTTTTTTCCCACTCAAAATTTGAAATCATCAATGAACCATTATTGACATTTTATTGCAGTTTAATTCACATTTATTATTTACTTATATACTTGATTTCCATTAAATATTAATATTAATTAATTAATCTTTTCATACTTGAGTTTCTCTATTCTTTGATTCCTATTTATTTCTTCATACATAACATCATTTAATATTAAAACTATTTATGAATTATTTCAACATTTTCAAAGTTTATAGTCACTAACTTAAATAGTATTCACTTTTTACTATTCAATTTAAGTATAAATCACTTCAAAACATATATTTAAGTTTATAATATTCTTGAAACATCTTAATTCTTTTATTTATAAACATATGTTCATTTTGAAGCATTTTTTTACTAAGCTTTTACTTGTATAATATTCTATTACATGTTCATATTTAACATTTCAACTTTTTAAACATTTCTGGTAATTTTTATATATTTTTTTGAAGTAATTGAATGTTATAAAAATATTTCCCATTCATTTTAGTTAACAAAAATGTTCAATAGTTTGCGTCTTATTAATTTTCACTACCTTTTAATTTACAAGTGACAAACCTCCAATTTCTTTACAGTTTCATTAAATACTTAGCTCCTAATTTCTTATTTCTCATTTTTGAAGTTTCCAACTATTAAGATTTCACTTTATTTCTACAACTGAAAATCATTAATTAACAGGAACTTAAGAATTCAAATGCCGGGTTCATTTCAAATCATTTTGAAAAAATGCACACACACACATACACACAGACACATACATATACATATACATACATACATACATATATATATATATATATATCAAATCATACTTAATGGATTTAATCAAAACTAGTTTATCAAAAGAAATGTGTAACAAAGCTACTATAGTGATCTTCCCACTTTGAACTCAAAAACGAAAATCGATGATGTCGCGGTTATCACCGAAATTATTTTCTAGCGACAGAAGAGGGGAGTATAGAATTTGTTTCCTTTCTTTGAAAACATTTCCTTCAAGTGCCTTTTGAAAACAATTTAAAGGCATTTCTATTTGCAAACGCTTCGAAATGATAGTAATATTATTTTTTTCTCAAATCTTTGAAAACCAAATTCAAACCATCGGAAGTTAAATTCTCAAAGTTTCAATTTAAATTCATTTAATAGGTAAATCATAATTTATAAACCTTATTTATAAAAATTACATTTTCTTATGACATACTAAGAACTTTGACTAACCAGTAATAAATGACAATAATTAAATATTATCATTTACTAACATCCAACACAACAAAAATAACAAAATCAATACAATATATGTGATTTTCCATTTACAAAATATAAAATTAAGTAAAATTATTTCATTTACCTATTTTTAAAAATAATATTGTGTCGGATTACCCTGTTTAAGTGTTTAAAAATCCCTACCAATGCCATAGCATCCTATGTACCGACAAAAATTCATAAATACTTAATAGAATGAATTAACACAGTATAAAACATTTTTATAGCACTAACAAATACGCTCTCTCATCTACATATACACTCAGACTCATTCTAGTGCATTATTAACCCTATCTTTAATAAGTGAAGCCCAACAGACTAAGATATCTCTAAACCAAAGCTCTGATACCAACTGTGATGACCCACCTTTTTGGACGGCTTAAATGAATAATAAATCACACATGTCTAATTTAAACTATTCAAAAGAGAGGATTGTCAATGGAGTAAATAAGAAAATAAGAGAAAAGAAGAAAAAGCAAAACATAGAATCTCATAGCGGAATGATAAAATATAATAATCAAATAAACAGTTCATAAAGTTGTTTTATAATATACATTTGATTACACAAATTTTACAACATATCAGAGTACAAACAATAAAATACCAATAATGATGCAGCGAAATACTACTAATAATATAATATGCCAAACCTTCCTTTTCGTTCTCCAGAAATAATGTCATTAAACACTGAAATGCTTAGTTCTGACTCGAGTGTTTTGCCTTTTCATTACGCTCGGGTCAGCCTGAGCATTTCAGTGTTTGAAGACATTATTTCTGAAGAACGAAAACATAGTTTGGCATATTGTATTATTAGTAGCATTCCACTGCATCATTATTTGCTTGTTGTTGTTTGTACTCAGTTTATGTTGTAAAATATGTGTAATCAAATTTATATTATAAAACAACTTCATGAACTATTTATTTGATTATTATATTTTGTCATTCCGCTGCGAGATTCTACATTTTGTTTTTTCTTCTTTTCTCTTATTTTCTTATTTACTCCATTGACAATCCTCCCTTTTGAATGGTTTGAATTAGACATGTGTGGTTTATTGTCGATTTAAACCATCCATAAAGGTGGATCGTCACAATGAAATAAAGATAATTCGTTTAAATTGATCATGACAAGAGAATTGCTCATTTTGGTTATTATGTGTCACCTCGTGTGGTTGTAATATGATAAATACTGATTTAAATGTTTATTTTTCCAAAAGTATGTAAAGAATAATTTAATACCTAGATCTAGTTGTAAGATAATGTGAATTATGAATTAAAGACAATTCATTTAAATTGATCATGATAAGATATCTAATCGTTTTGGTTGTTATGTGTGACCATGTGTGGTTGTTAATTTTTACTTATATGATTAGCGTTAATTATGTGGATGTGAACCTTTATATGATAATATCTTCCCACTTGTGTGTTTTGTACACTAATGAGTCTAGAGTGAATTAAATAATAAGTTGAAAAAAAGTGCATAAATTGAGGTAGACTCTCATGTGAGTAGAATTGCATTTGAGAGTCGGCAGGGCTCTATGTAAAGATGTAATTAATGAAAGGAGACATAAATCATGAGATTTTCTAGCCTTAGGAGAGTATAAGGCTACAAGACAAGGGCGGTTGTTCCGAATGTGTTTTGTAGGCTGACATTCACTCCTAAGTGATGACAGGTTAGGATCAGGTTTCACTAGAGAGGATTGGTAAGTTCCCCCTTTTTGTTGCAAATGAAACTAAAAATAAGGGAGCTCGGCAGTTGTTACGATATGATTAAACTGAGAAAACTTTGATATGATCACTCGGTAGGTGTGACCATAAAACTAAATAAGTGGGCTTTAGTTATGAGAACTCCGTAGGTGTGACCATAATAATTCAATTAAGAGAATTTTACACTACTAGAAGGTTGTTTTGAGAAAATGTTGGCATGACATTTTATAACTGCATGGACGTTAACATATTGTGACCTTTGCGTAACATTTGAGTGTTAAACTAATTTGATGCTATGCTTTATGTTATGCAACTATAAACGAAAAATTCATTCCATTAATGTGGCATGGTCTCGCTACATTTGTAATATATTTTTTGGAAAATAATATTATTTATACAAGGACCGTGTCTACCTATTGTGTTTATTATTATTTTCCTTATAAACTCATAGGTACTCGATTGAGTAGCTTGAGTTTATGGATAACAGATTTTAGATAAGATCTGCACTTTTGATTAAGACAAATAAGAACTCTAAGATGAAACATGAGGCCATTTACCATCTAGTTTTATTTCTGCTGTAGTAAACCAGTGTATGTGATGGGTAGCTGACTAATGGCATCTTCATATGTCAACTAGTCATCAATTATGCTCTTCTATTATATTTACCCCTACTTAGTAATCCTTTTGGCTTAATATAAGGAATAATTATGTAAAACACTTACCGGTAACGAAAACTTTTAGTTGTTATGTTTATCTAAAGTTGTTGGAAAAAACGAATCTCATTTTCGATACTCAGAAATAAATTTGATGATGATTGCAGCGTTGTCGGCATTATTTTCGGGTACTGAGATAGAGGATGTTACATTAAGTGATTAGAAATAACATTTCATCTAGATAACCTACAAGCAACTGAACTCGTGTTGACAATAATCTTTAGCAAAGTATACACATGTTTTAATATTTGGTTTGTTTAAATATTACCACCACACCTAGGAATCACATAACCCCACTTCGAGGCTTTCGAGTGAATGTACTTTTATGAAATTTAAACTATTTTAGATAAGTTAATATAATATTTATATTTATTTATATATTATTATTTCTTACACTAGTAACAGAGGCAAGTTAGAGAAAACATATCTCAAAAAATGGTATCCTCAAGTATTAAAAACCAATAAACTTCCATTCCCCAAGTATATGGCGTGAACTATGATTTTTGGTGTGTGAGAATGGAAATAGTGTTCCTTTCACAAATATCTTGGTGTATGTTGAATAGAGTTTGATGAGCTAGGAAATAGATAAATTATCAGAAGAAGGATTTGATGGATAATGCAAAAATGCTAAATTGCTCTTTGCTTTCAAAATGGAGTTACGAGTACAATTTTCTTTAGGATTATCGACGCAACAACAACAAAGGAAGTACATGATAGTCTCAGTGTTCAGTTCTTTTGGAAATGTTGGCTTGAGTTATACTCAATCCCCCTCACTTGCTCCTCAAACAATCATTTTGTCCATTTACCATCCTACCTGCGTTGCCTTTCCTTCACACCAATTGTGTTGTTGAGTACCAAAAATACCAAAGCCATTTGTTAATACCTTCAAATGCCCTACATCATCCGTTAAGACCTCTATAAATTTTACATATTTGTAAGTGACATATGGATCAATGACATTCTCCCTTATAATAACGTTAATGGGCTTATATCTGCCACCCTACAGCCTCCTCAGCATTCCCAAGATGCATACTCATCCAAATTTGTTACCGAGATCCCTCCTCTAGAACCATTAACAATTACTAATGATACCTTATCGACCACTGACCTTACACTATCCTTGACTACCTCGACTATTGTCACTTCAACATCTTTCCTAGATTCCTTTATTAGCACATTAAAAGCACCTCGTAGCTGATTTGATAGTATTCTGAAGCAGCAAATCATTCCATCGAGCTAGTAGGCAAGGTCTCTGAAGTCATTCCTATTAGGTGGTGCCGGGAAAAAAAAAACTTCGAATCATCTTAAAAGCGGGCTACATTGTCGCTTCAGATTCAATGTTTTCATTAAATAGGTTCGGAAGATGATACAAATGAGGGATAACTTTTCTACATGCTCAAAAGCAATTAATTAGTGCTTTGCATGGAAGGGTTGTTTAGCCAACTGCTCTTAGTTTGTAATCTTATTTGACTAGTTGGTTTCATCAGCTTGTTCTTCATATCACATGACAGTCCCTTATATAAGCCATGGAACAATGTGACTTAGTGTTGCCATATTGGCAGCTCTTGTATATGTTGCATCCTTCATTATGTGCCATATATCTAGATATGATGGTTATTATTATGTCCTTGCCATGCTCTCATAGCTTAAACTCTATTTATCTTATATTTATCATCTATTATATAGTACTGTTGTATGGTTCTTTGAATCACACCACCTTTCCTAAAAAATGAAAAGAAACCGTGAAGCTTTAAACCTTATGATGAGTATTTAGAAACTAATAGATGAAAGATATACAGCCGTTGATGTATTATTTTATCAGATTCATTGATATTGTAAATCATATGAAGACATATGGATAAACTATCTCCAATCAAGAAATTATGGAGAAATTTCTTATTAACCTCCTGGAAAAGTATGATCCCATTTTTGAAGTTATTGAGCAAACCAATGGTCTTTCACCGTTGACTGGATATAAGTTGATAAGTTCTATCAAAAAATTTGAGCAAAGATTGAATTGACATTCTGAAATGTCAATTCAGAATGTCAACTAAGTGTGTCTTTATGTTCCATCTCAGTATTGGATCAAGAACACTATTGACAAGCCTCAAGACATAGTAGAAATAAGAGGAAGACGAAGAAACACAAAAGGAAAAGGATGATGATGAATCAATTTTACAAAGTAAGATAATGAGGAGTGCAATCAACAAAGGTGTAGAATATTTAAAAGAAGAAACCATGTTGAGAAAATTGTTTGTTTTTTGGAAAACAACAATGTTACAATTGCAAGAAAATTAGTCACCATTCAAAAAGATTTCAACATGTACAAATTTAAGCAATCTAATTTTACAATAGAAAGGTATTCAGCGACCACTTGTTCAATGCCTATTAAATTGCTATAGAGGAAAATTATGATGTTTTGTTTCTCGATGGTAAGTGTAGTAATAACTTGAACGAGAAGGAAAATGTATTCAATAAGATTGAATCAACTTCCAAGTCTCATTTGAAAATGGATAATAGTGACTTAGTATGGTAAAAGGAAATTATAACACTGTAGTTGAAATGAAGGGAGAGAAAGATATAGAAGAGCTGCCGAAATTGGATGAAGTGAATCAAGGCAATGTTAAGAGAGTAAAGGCCAAAGAGTTTATAAACATATGGAAGTGAAGAAGCAATAGAAGCTAAAGGGTTGGGAGGTAAAATTAAATGAGGTGAAATTTGAAGAGAACGTGAAACTGGAGGCAATTAAGTGGTTAACTAATTGGTTTTAAAAGTAGGAAGTGCCAAAATAAGTCGAGAATTTCTTATTTTTAGTATTGTAAAGAACCTATATCAAAAAACGAAAATGTTTCCATACTAGAGACGCTAATAGAGGTAACATGGTTCTTAAATTCTTATGTGCATGAGATTTCAAAGTTAAGAATGGTATAAGATTATACATTCACTTGTTCTATAGATTTAAGACCGGCTGCTATTGGCCTTCTTTCCTTGGCACACACATATACATACATACACATACATACATAGAAGTTTAAGATGTTTTGAATGCAAAATAAAAGAGGATTAAATAAGGCTAAAAGTATCTATTCGTCTTCAAAATTTCCACATAAATGTCTCTTACGTTTTCTTTTAATAACCATTTACATTCACCATTACACACTCAAACGTGGTACCTTTTATTCATGTTGTCGTATATATTCAAATGTTTTAAAGCATTTATTTCATTCATTGCATAAGTTAATTTTTTATCACACACACATACATACACACATGCGCATATATATAGTCATTTGCATATATATATTTTATAATAAAACTACACATACATATATTTGCATACAAGTTTATAATATTTTAAAAGTAAGCTAAAGATAGGTTACACGAATATCAAAAGATTTCCTTTTTTACCTTTCATAAGTTGGCTCATAAATGCCTTTTACACATTATTTTATTGTCACTTAAATGTACAATTACTAGTTCATAATTTTATCCTATTTAGTCGAATTTATTGAAGTAATTTATGTTATTTCATTTAATGCATAAGTAGAATATGACCTACAATTATATATATAAACTCTTATATTTAAGTTTAAAATGCTCTGTGATAACCATTGCGCGTCTAAATGGATAGTGTGTGTGTGTTATAGATGCATATCCTAACATTTATATACATAACATTACCTATGTACACCCTATGCTATGCCGTACTTGTGCCATTCACACATGAGTGTATTTGATATGCTCATTATAATAATATGCTTTGTATAAATAATATTAAAACTCCCTTTTAAACAATTTAAATAGAATAAGATTTTATTTAAAAAAATATTAGATTGGATCTGACAAATCTTTAGACTTCGTATGATCAATAGATCCGAAATTAGATTTTTTTTTTAAATCTACTTATTTGATACACTTTCGACTAGCATGGTTCCAATAATGGTACTAGAGCAAAATAGTCTGTGGTCTAAACTAGTCATGCCACGGCTAACCAATTAAGCCTATCAATTTAGTTGGGCTTTTAGAAAAGTAACGTTTAGGCTAGGGTTTGGATGATCATGTACCCTGTCCTCCCTGACTATCGGCCTAGCCCAAAAAGTGAAGTGATCTTGAAGGTTTTCCCCAATAGAAAAGGCCAAATTTGAATTGGGCTAGTTTTCAAAATTGTTTAAAAAATTAAAAACGGAATTGTAAATTTAAAAGTAAAATTTAAATAAAAAATACATTGTAAATGTTGTAATATGATTTCAAATTTTTTTTGAATTAAAATAAATTTTTAATTTTAAAATAACAATTACATTATAAATGTTATATTAAGATTTTTAAAGTTGACTTTGAAAATAATGTATATTATAAATGTAATAATATAGTTTTGCAAAAGTTCTTTGAAAATATAATAAATATATTTCAAAAATTTTAATATTTATTAATAAGATTAATAAATTAAATAAGCTAATTAAATGGTTAATTAATTAAAATATATACATGTACAATATATATGTGTGTGTGTATACATGTTACATTATCTTAAGTTATTAAAGATGATGTAAGTATATATGTATATACATAAGAAATTTTTGAAATTAATTTTTATTTAAATTACACAGTTAAATAAGTTAATTAACAAATAGTAAAACACATATACACATATGTGTATGTGTATGTGTAAGTGTGTGTGTTTATAACCATAAATGTTATGGTATACGTATTCAATTAAATGCATAAATGAATAACATAAAATTAATTAAAATCTTAATCAATTAAATTAATTAAATAATATTTAATTAAGGTAATGTACATAAGATTATTATATAAGTCAATTAAATTATAAAAGGTTATAAATAAACGAAACTTTTATAATATGAATGTATATGATAGGTGGAACTGGAAAGAAACTCGAACAAGATTTAAGGAATAAATACTTACGTACAATACGTATACCATTATTTCAGACATGTCCGATACTTGAATCATGAGGGTATTTTACAAGAAATATGTTATTTTCTAAATCGATATCACTCAATATATGTATATTGAAGATTTTGAATCCATAATATATTTGTTGTCCTCTGCCATTCATACTTTAAAAGATTACTTACATACTTTTTAGTTGTTGATATTCCTTAAGCTAGAGATGTTATATATTGACTAGACGAGGTAAGATATATACACGTAGTTGTTGATATTCCTCAAGATACGTGCATTATACTTAGACCGTCGTGATATGGTAGGTATGAGTGAATAATCTCTTTCGGTTTATTGATATTCCTAAAGGTCGAAATGAGATTGAGACAAGGACCACGGTTTGGAGTTGCATGTGATACAACCGATAAGGGGTTATACATTGCCTGTGATCTTATGATTTGTTAATATTCCTCAAGGTCCGAATCCCAAGACATGAAAGCTGTAAAACTCACTAGAGAAATCGAAAGATTTCTATGGTTTTTCTTAGGGTTTTGAGAAACATAAAAATCTAGTGGGAGCCTTACTAGAAAATGAATGATAACATTTGAAATTTTTAATATGGTAAGAACATTTGTTATAAAAGGATAAAATAATTAACATTGATATATTTGTGTCAGTAATAAATTGATAATGTTTATTAGTTAAAATATACATATAAACCAAATTAAGGATGGACAAAGAAATATAAAATAAATCTACACTAAATCCTTTGGCATATTTTTACTTCAAAACCCATGCAAGTGCCAATTTACAAAACCACTAAAACATTCTTGCATCTATTGCCTAAGAATTTATTTGTCCAAAACTGTGTATTATCTGTTATGAGTTTTAACCTCCTAATAAATACTAGAATATGAATATTTGATCCGTATTCAATCACATATAAATGTCATTTGGTGAATGGTCATAGTTCAAAATATATGAAATTTCGTTGAAATTAGTTCATTGGGGAAGCATATAAAATGTAATTTGTAATCGTGTATTCAATATGGTTTATCACCATAAAGATTTCCAATGGAATAGTTTGACCATATAGAAAGGAAAATGAATGTTCATGAATGGATGAAACTAAGACATAGTTGGGATGAAGAGAGTGAATGATCACCTCTGCTTCATAAGATGCATTAGAAATAGAATTTATAAAATATAAAAAGATACTTAATATGACATGAGAAATCTGATTTATACTCCCAATCATATTATAATATATGGAATTGTTTTCTATAAAAGTCATTCTATGAGATTTTTATATTTGATCGAAAACTCTTAATTATAAACTAGTTACAATAAAATTAGTCAATAGCCTATAATGAGTAGTTGAATGAAGCTTCATATTTCATACACTATTATAGTAATGGTGGAAATAGTCGAAGAATGTCATGCAATACATATCAATGGATGCATCAAGATATGAAAAATTATTTTCGTAAATATACTAAATATTATTTATGAAACATCGACTTAAAGTGAATATTGTTTTATTTCATTATGATTATTTTGAGTATTCATCATGATGTAAATCTAATAGAATAGTGGAATTTTGTACATTGGCTACATAACATAGTAGTATCTATAAAAATTTTAATTTTTTTTGGAATTAAGGACAAGCACCCATTTAGTGGAAGCGATAAGTGTTGATGAACTCTTCATATTTTTACATAAAGATCTATGCAGTCGAAAGTCTAATGATACCAAAAATGATTCCACATATGTCTTTTAATTCACAGATGAATTATCATGAAAATAAACATGTGTATTTGATGCATGTGCTGTATGTCTTGATAATTCATTGAATATAAAACCGAAGTAGAGACATAATATACAAAAGAAATAAGAAAATTCAATTGATCGAATAGTTAAGTATATAGGAAATTGGTCCCAGAAGTACCTAAAAACGAACAACATTCAATGTCAAAAGTCACTTCTCTCTATGATACATAATGATGTATCAATACGGAGTAATTATATTTTTTGGATAAAGTCGATTGACGATGAGTGAAGTTGAGTTAACTTCTTTCTACAAGGTCAAGCACTTAAAAGTAAGTACATAAGGTTAAGTTCAATTTCATCTGCAAAAATCTTAAAAAAACATATGAGATAAGGGTTGATGAAACAACCATTACATATCCTAGGTCAAGGATTTGACATGTTGTGTGAGTCGAGAGGAGACACGTAATATTTACCTATAAGAGACGTAATGCCCTACCTTTCTGACCTTCAGAAGTCGACACTAATGCATCAATGGTATTTACACCGAGCATCTAAGTGCCGAAAAGATAAATAATTGGGGAAAAAGAAAGAGAAGACAAAATAGAATTTTACATCATGACGAGTAATATATAATATACAACAGATCTTTACATAAAGAAAACCATAATATACATACATTAATAAGAGCACACTAAACAAATCATCAACCTATCATCACAAATGTTGTTAAATAAAACAACTAATGTAGAGGAAATAAAATATACATGAATACAACTTGGAGGCATCCATCTCGCCTCTTGAAGCTCCCAAGCATCCAAACTAGATCTATAAATATGCTCAGTCTGACCCGAGCATTATAAGAAAATAACATCTGAATCAGTCTGGTAAACCAACGTGAGAAAACTCAATCAAATCATATTGATTTCTATTTTTTATAAAACCTTTTCAAAATAAAAAGTATCTTGTAATATCACACCGCATATAAACATGAATGTGTTTTTACCTTACGATAACCAAACCATTTATATTAGAAAATCCAATGATATTATACTAATATCTAAGGGATAAAATATCAAAAATCAAGTAGCTATGATGCTCTTGAGTGTATATCATAACAATAATAGGTATATAATTAAAAACCACTAAGGCGCATTCGCTAATTGTATAAGATTCCACGAAGGCGCCTTCCGAAAATGGTCCTCCTGCACAAGGATCAGAGTTATCCTTCCGAAGCAACAGTACATCCCTTATGATGTATAATATGGAAATACATAGCTGGCATGCATGCGGAAAGCATTGCTACATGCATGCATATCAACTATAGGTAACTTTAGGAAGGAGACGACTGCACCCTTATAGGTTAGCTAAACTATTCGCTATGCATCCTATCTTTAATTTTATCCATTACTACTGGTAAGGATACATACGGCATTCCAGCATATGAGACTCTAGTTGAATAGATTTCGAAACCACACATGGATTCCTATACCTCAGTAGGTCTCAAAATTACATATGGATTCCCATATCTCAACAATGTTCTTAGAATCACGCATGGATTCCCATACCCCAACAGGTCTCGAAATCACACATGGATTCCCACATCTCAACATAGATCTTGAAATCACATATGGATTTCCATATCTCTATAGGTTTTGGAACCACACATGGATTCCTATATCTCAACAAAGATATTGGAATCACATATGGATTCCTATACCACCAACGGGTCTCAGAATCACACATGGATTCTAACAGCTCGAACATCTCTAACAAAAACTTGAATCTCCTCTAAGCATAGAACCCTATATGGTTTTGGAATGGTTACGGTTTCGAGTCATCTCATATAAGTACACTCCCCTGCTTACAAGGTTTTTCAAACCCATCGTTCGGTTTCTAAAATACTCAATACTGGTTCTTTTAGAAATAATCAGACAATACATAAGAGCGGTGCTCACTCCCTAGCCATTTAAGTGGATGGATTTTATTAACATTTGTCCTAGAAGAAGAACATGAGTTTATATTATAGCACCATCGATGGTAATTGTACCATTTAATCCTCGGGTTTCCCCTAGACATTTCCAATTTTTAAATCCTTTGGTGTTAGGTAGGAAAAGAATATTTTTGTACCAACAAGATTAAGAAGGATTACAGATTTAGACCAAGATTTTGTAGTTGATTTTTTAAATATCAAATAAATAAACATTCCAAACAGAGATTACATTTACCACGGAAAACATTAAGCCTCTTAGATTAATATTTCATTAAATAAATCTCTTTCCACAATATTTATCTAAATATTCATATACTTATCTCATCGGGTAAGTATATTCACAACATTCCTTTCAAGACTTATTCACCAAACATTTAGAAAGCTTCTCTATTTCAAAATCATATTAAAATGATCAAAGCCAAATGTCACTAAAATAAAGATATAAATAACTTGAAACACCGTTCCTTTCCATAAATCTCTTTTTATAAATATCTCCTTTATAAATCTCCAAAACTATTTATAAAGCTTCTTTATAAATTCCAATCTATTTATAGAACAGCTTTATAAATTTCCAAGTTTATTATAAATACATTTTATAAACCTTAAAAACCAATTTATAAATTTCCCCTTCAAATCTCTAAAACCATTCGTAAACCTCCTTTCTAAAATCATTTAAAAACAAAACTTCTTTTCTAATTTCAAATCTCCTTCAAATTTATAAACTCCTTTAACAAGTCCTTTTAAAAATAACTTACTATTTAATTACAATGAAAAACATAACACCGTTTAATTTGGCATTAGTTATTTAATTATTTATTGCAAATAATGAAATTTGACTACGAAACTTGCACCATTACGTTCATGGTGAAATTTTAAGCAATGTTCATACTTGGAGTTTTGCGATCGGAGTCCAAACGAAGAAGTTACGAACAAAAAACAAATTCGAAACGAAAATAGATAGATAGATAGATAAGAAAAAGTAACTAAATTAACCACTCTCGTAGGTCGACCCACCATCATGGGCGGTCGACCCCTAAGTAGGGGGTGGTCGACCATTCCCTCTATGGAAGCTAGGGTTAGCCTAGGCTCAACGACCCGAATTCAATATACTTTGATCTAACAGTTGAGGTTGGTTCTTACTCCTATAAATTCAGGTCTAACCCTCCGTTCGTTTCTCATATTTTTCTAGTGGTAATAGTGAAGCTCTACCATTTTTTCTTCTCCACTTTCGTTCTAAATTATTAAATTCATATATTTGTATTTATATTCATACAAATTGGAGAAGAATTGAAATCTAATAAAGAGGAGAAGAGAATCAATTATACATGTATTTGAGGTAATTTATATATTTGTAACTATTTTCTCTCCTAATCCTAAATTTCTTCTCAGATATGTAATTCTAATATATGTATATACCCTTACATATATTTCTTGGATTAAAGAGGATTCAGAGATGGATTTAAGGTTCTACTTCATATCTAGAGATTTGGATCACTTTCAAAAGGCGAGGAGGAAATTTTATAGATTTTTATAATATGAAAAGTATTCTGTTGGTTCTTATTTGAATATTATGCTAAGTGGATAATTGTATATTAGTTGTAGGCAACAAATTGAATATAATCCGAATATAATAAATATCACCTACATATTTTAGTTTATAAATTAATTTAGAATTTTTTACAACCTGATCTGGAAATCAATCCTAAAAGTATAAATTTAAAATATTGATTTGAATGAAGTTTACTCCATATATGAAATAGGCCGTATAATAATTTTATGAATTTGTATTATTACCCTAATCTTGTCGAAATGTAAACTTTTCTATGTTTGGAATATTTGGAATTTAGATTCGTTTAATATTTATAAATTAGTTTGATTTCTTTACCTTTTAGAAAAATACAGCGTTTGATCTAATAAGGAACAGATGCAAATAAAATGAGAAAGAGATGTGTAAAGTATGAATTTATTGTAGTTTACACTGTCTATTTCAATGATAAAAAGAAATAATTATTCCTTGTAATTTTAAACAATGTAATTTTTTATATTTCAAATTTAAATCTTTTGTTTTGGACTAATATTATAGCGGATAATCTTTTTAGATGTGATTGCAACAATTGAACATTGAATAGAATATTCTAGTGAAGATATGTAATTAGAATATATTTTATAAAAGTAAATATCTGTACACAATTTACTGCACTTACAATAATGAAATAAAACTACTAATAACGATACACATAATATTCGTGTTTAGGATAATTAATTAATGGGAAAAGAATTTAAAAGGTTGTAACGCCAATAAATGGTAATAAATATTAGAGTTGCAATAATTTGGTAGGGTTAATGGACTATGGGACTAATAAATAGAGAAGTTGAATTAGTAACTATGGAGAAGTTATAAAGGTTACTAATTTGAAATTCATAATCATACGTAATTGTCTTAGGAAATGTTCGTTAGGATTTTATGGACGAATTGACATTTATGAGCATTAAAATGAGATTTATGGGTAGATAAGCATTTAAGGTAAATCTTACTGCCTTAAATAAAAAGGGAATCAATAAGTTAAGTTCAATGTCTATGTAAGATAATATAAGTAAAGACTTTGGATGGTTAATTGGACTAGGTAGGTCAGTGAAGCGAGGTCAGTAGAGTCACTTGATGGAAGATTGCCCTTCACTTTGAGGCTACCAGCAGTTGGGTGCAATTACTACTAATGTAAGGTATCATTAATACTAGGACCTATGATAACGTGAGAAATTGGGCCCGCTTTCTCTATTGAAAAGTAATAAATGGTCTAAATTTGGAATTAGGAGCGGTGAAGGTTATCTCCATAGGGGTTCGCTTCTAGCTTGAGGTATTAAATTACTGATCTAAGGGTTTGCCTCCCTCCTAAAAGGAAGTATTAAGTAATCAAGAGATATTTCAAATAAATAAGGATGTCTCTAGAAGGGTTTACTTCGGTGTTAAGTGACTATTTTAGGGCCCACTACCCCATAGGTGAAGTAACCTAATTAGATTCCATATTTATAATTAAGAGTGATAGTGGATATCTCGAGAAGGGTTCACTCTAGGTTTGAGGTATTAAGTGACTAATCTAAGGGTTCGCCTCTCTCCTAAAAAGAAGTATTAAGTAACCTAGTAAGATTCCAAGCGATGTTAGCTAGATAGTGCTAGCGAGGAATCCGCCTTGGGGTTAGGTATTAAATGGTCAGGGGTCTGCCTAGTCCTTATTAATGAGATATTAAGTGGCTTGGGTACGGTCTCTCACATTGCTAAGGCCATAATAATGATAGTACCAGTGAGAAGTCCTCCTGGGGATAGGTAATAAGTGATGAAGTAACTGCCTATAATATATGTATTAAATGGTTAGAAGTCCGTCTAGCCCTTTTAACGGAATTAAGGGCTTGGGTGCTATCTATTACATGGCTATAATTTTATTGATGATAGATGCGGTAATAGTTGGACATCAAAAGTTGAAAGCCTTAAATAGTGGTTAGAGGTCTTTATCGCTTGGACCCATTGTCCATTGACAATATTGTCAGAAAATCACCATGGGAACATGTCTTAAATGATGGGGTCTACCTTGATTGAGGTCTTAAATGGTAGAGTCTGCCTATTTCACTTTTAAAAGTATTTTGTGGTGATTATAGAAGCTCGCTTCCTATTTAGAAGTAGTAAATGGGTTTGGAAGTGTTGTGGAGTTGATAATGCTTCGTCGGTATTTGTAACTTGGGAAGGGGTAGGTAAGTAATCATGCAATGCAAGGTTAGAATTACTAATCTGAATAGCCATAACTATTAAATGAAAACCAATCAGTATAATTTATGTTATGGACAGTTTATATATTTTTCAATTAACAGAACATCGTTCTAACCCCTCCTCATTACAACCCACATGATAAATTTGAGGAACAGGTCAATGGAGCTGAATATGTTTAGTTGTTGGAGAAGTATTATTTTCTCTCATGCTCGATGGTGAGCTGGAGGTGTTTAGTTGTCCGTCTTTTTGATGCACACATAGCGTAGAATTTTGATGATGGAAATAGCTATATTGAGTCCAAGGTAAAGGGAGCTCAGCTCAAGATGATAGATGATGATCTCGTTGGGATTTTGGAGAATTTGCATTAGGCGCGGATTTGGATGACATAAAGATGAATGTCCTGAGATTCTATGGCGGATTCTTTTGGAAATGTTAGTGGATGGGGGGCTGATAATATGCGACCAGTTGCCCATCTTGTCGTGTGCATCATTCAGTGCAACATCATTCCAAAGGTGGGAATCCTTGACAGATCTATACCTCAGCGAAACTAGCTGCCTATGATATAATTGGTGCCATAGCCATCAATTAGTCTCGTATTTTGATGCGTAATCTAGTCGATCAGGGAGTTGGTACCTCGATGACTCACTTTCAATTTTTTTCCCTTGTCCATTCAAGTGTTTCGGCGTTATAAGGCAAATTTGAGTGGAGAGCTAGTAGTGAGGAAGGTCCCTCCCGTCATCGATCAGACTACTATTAAGAGGATGCATATTCTTTACCACCTGTACTAGCACCAGAGCAGCGGCACTAGTAGTAGGGGATAACATAGAACACAGAGGGATACTTGAGTCCTAAGCTTGTTGCTATCGGCCAGGTTCAGGCATAGCTTCGAGAGGTTACGGCGGAGCAGTAGTGCCAAGGGCGTGAGATTGGGTGCATAGCCGCCATGGTACGACCTTTCCGCAGTCCCGGCAATGGGTCAAGCTGTAGTTGAAGAGCAAGACCTTCTCACGATTTATCGGTGGTGTTTTATTTAGGATTGTTATATCTTTTTATTTCCAGAATTTGTCCTTTTTCTGTAGGTTTGTTTAGGTTGTTAAACTGTTAGTTGTCTCTTGTAAAGGCACACAAGATATTATGAGTTCCTCTTTATTTAATGTGTTATTGTTTGTAAACATGCAAACCGCTCCTATATATATATATATGCATAGTAAAGAAGTAGATACATACAAGGATCTCATAAAGACGCTTGACTAAGAGTAAATGCAATATAAGACTTAAAGTTTAGAACAGTTGGAATTTATTTGCAAAGGATATGAATAAGTTGTTTTGATATCATGGTCATTGCTCATGTTCCTTAAAAGTTAAATTTTTTGAATAATAGATGCGATGATGTTTTTAAATAGAATATCAAATTACATTGATAAAGGTTAGTTGTAGATTTTAGAATTTGGTTTATGCGCATAACCGACTTCCGACTACGTTGAAATTATGGCTTGGTTTTCAAAAATTTTGATATGCAAAATATTTTGAAAAGTTTCCCCTTGATTTGAAAAGTTCTCTTTTGAAACAAAATTTTCTAGGTTTTAGTTGGTTTGGCTCTTAAATTACTTTTAGAAATTTTTCCCCAAAATTTGATTTCAAGAGAAAATATGTGTCTAAGTATTTAGGGATTTTATTTTCCAAATTACGGATAAATTTGGAAAGTGAGAAATATTTTTTGTGAAATATTTAATTTTGAAGGAAACACATTAAACGTAGGGAAGATAAATGGAGTTAGAATTTGCGAATTCAATGGTGCATTAGGATCGACGATGCGATAAATGCAAGTGATAACAAAGGAGGAGCTGTTATAGCCTTTGAATTTCTATTTGCATACCTTATTGGTGAAGCGTGTGAGTCTATATTTTGACTTAATTCCGTTTTAGAGCTTGAAAATAAGCCTCTTTATGCATTTTATATATGGAAAAGTTGGAGTAAATCTAGGGCAACGAGGAAACTTCCACTTTACTGTGAAAATAGAAAGATTATAGTGTGGTAAGAATGTTAAATTCTCCGCCTAAATTATTTTTTTCGGCATAGGATGTAAGATCCTGCTATTTTCAACCATTCGCATCGACATATGTCGGACTTGAATTGCTCAAAATATCATATTGTTAGTTTTTATTTGGCAAAACTCAGCATATACAGTAAATAAATAAATCACAGAATTGCAGACACAGAATAATATAACAATATGCGGCGGAAACAAAATGAATAGTAGTTCACGAAGCTACTATATATATTAGAGTTAAATAAGATACAATAGAAGTTTTAAATATAATAGTCAAATACAAAATATGAATATATAACTGGAGTCAACTGAATAACTGAAAGCTAAAAAGATGTAGATGGATCTCCAAGCGAAACTCCAACTCCAAAGTTGAATCTCAAAAGTTGTACCACTCAGTTTGACGTAAGCGTAAAGTAAAACACAAAACACTCAAGTTGGGATTAACATTCTTATATCAATAAATCCAACTCAAGTGAAATAACAACTGAAATACAAGTAACTCAAAGGATGTTTGGGATAAACATCTTCTAAGGATCCGTTAAACTATCTCTATGTAGTAGTATATGCTATTATATAATGTTTATAGTAAAGTAAACTATTAAAAGCATTAATGCTTTACATTTTCCATCTTAACACATTTTATATATTCCCATAGTCTATACAGTACCGTAATCTCCCCTGCATTGGGCGTCGTCAAAGGGCACTCCATAGGTATAGTACAATACAAACTCGTAATGGTCTCGCTAAGGTAGGTGACACGGCACAACTAGGCAATGTCAGGGTAGATATACCAAATACACTTCTGGGCTGGTGTTAACGCATAGCAGCCACTACCGCCCACCTCGGAACACACTCCCAAATCAAAATCAAGTGTGGCCACCAAATCAATCACAAAGTCAGAATATAGTATCGAAGGAATGTGTCCGATCGGAGGAGCTACCTCACTTGGCCCGTTAATTGCTCCTGTTTTAGCCACCTTAAGCCAACTCACGGGAGTTGGGTCCACATACATACCCCATATAGGATCGTTGCCACCAACCTACTTCATTCTAAAATCTCCACTGCATACATAGTTGTTAAAGTGGTTTTCGGTATTGGTAGAGAGTATGACAATATCTGACCCCGGTCTCTTTAACAACCAATCGTTATTATAACACCGCGGTCATTTCAAAATAGTTTATACTTCAAAATCAAAATATCATTGCCATTTCAAAACCATACCAATATGATATCATTTCCATTTAAAATATATCCATTTCCAAAATCATAACACTTCAAAGTTATAGCACTTCGAAATTATAAAGCTTCTAATACCATAACACTTTAGAAATCATAACATAGAATTCATAATACTTTGGAAATCATAACACTTTGAAAATCATAATTTAGAAATCATAATACTTTGGAATCATAACACTTCCCACTTAACTGGTTTAAATATTAAAATAGTGTATAAAATAAAATAGTTTGTAAAGTAAAATAGTTTATAGAAAGTAGTTATAGGTTAAATAGTTTATAATAAAATAGTAAGTATATTAAAATAGTTTATATCAAAAATAGTTTATATTATAAATAGTTTATATTAAAATGATTTATAAAGTAAAATATATAAATGGTTTTAAATATAATTTAAAAATACTTTATATAATAGAATAACTTCCTCCAATTTCAAAAACCGATTTCAAATCAACTCGAATTCCAAAACTTAAATTTAATCCAATCTCAAATCATAAATTTCAATTCAATTCAGTTTCTCAATAAACCATTTCAAATTATATCGATTTCAAAAACAGATTTGAACCACAAAATAAACCGTTTCAATTTCAATATATTTCAAAGCTTTAAATATCCACATTTTCAAAACTAAATTTGATAATTTCATACATATATCAATTTAACTTCATTATTATTTAGTTTTGAAATATTAACTTAATAAATCCAATATCATTTAAATAAACCCCAAATTTCAAATCACTAAATATTTCCTTTAATTTATTTAAACTTGAAATATTCATTTAATCACTTTAAACCAAAAACAAATTATAAATTCAATTCCCCAAAAATCTTAAATTCAATAAGTTCAAATCGATTTTACTTAGTATACTTCTTAAAAGAATATTATTTCAAATCAGCTAAAATTTATATAAAACCATATACATCTCTTTAAACCTTGGAAATCATTTCAATATATATATATATACCAATGGTGTATGTATATAATTTTCTACCCCATGGTCAAGTGATACGGATATTTATCATTTCAATCCGTAGTTTAAATATGTTTGGGTATATATATCATTTCAATCTACAATCCCAAATTCAATTCAATGAAAATCGCTTGGGCTTATCATTTCAACCCATAACGATTTTCTCTTAGGATCGTTCGATTATATATCATTTCAACCCATAGTGAATTCAATACTAACAGGGAACTTGCAAAGTGATAACAGATATGATAATAAATAATAGGCATATATCATTAATACAAATAACAGATACTAGAGTCAGATGTCACAGATGAACATATACAGATAATAACATATATATAGCAATGTAAATTACTTACAACAGCATATTTCAATTGTCGTTTAAATTGAAATCAAATTTAATAAATATAGGAACGTTAATCGTGAGTGATTGCTCACCTTTCGAGGCTAGAGAGATAGACTACGAAGTTGAGTTACAAAATCCCAGCACGAATCTCAACACAAGGCAAGATTGAAACTCGAATCAACGATAGAGCTAGACTGACACGAATATGACGATCAAAGATGATAAATAAGAATTCAAGAATTAAATAAACTTACTCATATATATCAGTATAACCAATATGTAAAACTTAATGCTTATTATAAAATACACTTAAATGACTCATAACAAAACAAATATGGCTGTATAACCTAGGTAGTACTTTACCTATAAGAAAAATATATGCCATAAACCTATTTTATAAATATATATACTACAACTTTTATAAACATATATACACATATAAACCCATATAAAACTCATATATACTTTATATATATACTAACATTTATCAAACCAGAAACAAATTATACTTATATATATAATATATATGTGGAAAAATCAACTCACGTATACAATATAAAACTTATATATATAATGTATAACAAATACTATCAAATAATATAATATACTGTTTTTTATTCCAATAGATTTATTATACACACACACACATATATACTACAAAACAAGTCATATTTTGTATATAAACTTGTATATATAACTCTTTATAGGCTCAAACAGAAGATAAATAAACTTGTAGAAAATCTTATCAATGCAAACTGAAAATGTGTAGATGCCAAAAATAAACTACACCTATAAAGCAGACTATATACATAGGTAAATTTATAAACATTATACATATAACTAATAAAAATGTCAAAACAGGCTTCGGCATATGTAATATCATATACACAAACAAAACCTATATATAATACATGGTTAATAGATTGTATAAACTTATATACTTAATAAACTAAGATATATACAACATAAAAACTTATATACTTATACATAAACCGAACTCACCTATATAAATTATAATATAACATATGTATATACAATAACTTAAACTAAAATACATATATTATACCATACGAAATTTAAGATCAATATGACTATATATATAACTGCTATAGATTCATATGTGAAATCAACAGACTGCAAATCTATTATAAACATATATATAAACTCATATACCTATTACATATCAAACAATATTTATTTTAAAACAGCGTGAACTTACTTATAATGGACATAACATAAATATACAATATTTAGAACAGAACAAAACATATCTTTATATATATATATATATATATATATATATCACCCAAAAGTAACTTACTTTATATATAACAAAAGAGCAAGGCCAGGGGGAAAGGCGGACAAGGTGTGTTTTGTGGCTACAACATCTCAGTTGTTAGCCGATCACCTGGAGGAGGGGACTGGAATGGGTGCGGTTGTCAGGGTAGGAGGCAGTTTGGGTGTAGTCGGGGTTTGGGCTGCAAGGCGGAGAGGTGTTTCGACCGACTAGGATTGGAGGGGAGGTGGAGCTACGGTCATTCGGTGTTTGGTTTTGAGGTGGAACGAGCTTGCTTTAGAGGGGAAGAGGGACAGTTGTTAGGGGATGCGGTTTAGTGAAGCTTAGGTTGATGGTAAAGGTAGCAAAAGGAAAAGTTTTGAAGAAGAAGAAGAATGGGTCTCAGGCTAATAATATGTAAACAGTTATATGTTACAAAATTTTCTCAAAAGAAAACTTGAACCGATCTAAATTCCAGAACCATGAACAGTTGTATAATAACAAAAGAAACAGTGAAACGGTAGAAAAAGAAAGGTAAGGAATAGTAAACGTCAGAGGTTGGGTAAATGAATGGACAGAAGAAACAAAAAGGCACAACCGGTTACCGATATGATTACCATTTACGTGGATCCCGTTGCGCACCGGACTTCAAAACACAAGATTGAATATACCGTAGAGATCAACATGATGAGACGATCAAAAAAGTTTACAGATGTCAGTGGTACGATCATCCTATCAAAAGTCGATAATAAGTACCAAAAATGCTGCTAAAAATGCCGGAATTAAGATAAACGGAGCAATAATAGTCAAAATTTAGAGAAACGAAATATGACGTCACACTAAGAATATGATCTACAAATTTATTGTATAAAATACTCAGGTTTGGAAAACATTTTATTGTCATCAAATATTAAATGATTTGAATTGAAATAAAATTACACCATAAAATAAATCCATATTTTCAGATGAAAAATTATCATTTGTAATGCTTAAATATACGTATTCCAAATATTAAATTTTCAATTCAAAATTTTACTATTTAAAATTTTACCAAATTCGGTTAATTACGTAAATAAAACCACTAAAATTTACGGTTCGTTACATAGGAGTAAGGTTTAAAAAGTGATTATTCGATGCGTTAGGTTATTGGATGGTAGGAAGTGAATGCCAAATGGGTTACTTCATACTTCTACTCGTAGGAGTATGGCAGTTTTGGTTTTTCAAAAGCTATATACATATAGAATTGCTAGTGTGTGCGTATATATATATATGTGTATATATATATATATATGTATGTATGCATGTATGTATATATATGTATGTATGTATGCTATTTGCGTCATGTTCCCAAAATTGTTTTTAAAAGATGCACTCATATAGGAGGAACAAATTTAGAATCTTTCTACATACATATTTTCTGTACGGCGATACAGTAATACACTATGCACTTGTGTACATTTGGTTGCAAAATTGGCTGTATACTCATTGGTTGCGCAGTTTAGGATAAATAGGAGGCAAAAGCATGATTTAGTTACTGGTGAAATTTTAGGGATGAAATTCTTTTTAAGGAGGGAAGAATATAATACTTCGTAATTTGACATTTGTTATTTAATCGGTTAGTTAATTAATCTTGCCTCCAAAAATGGAATTTCTGCAAATGATGGAAATTGACCATAGAATTTACACCATTGTGTTCGTGGAGTAATTCTTAGCAACTTTCACACTTGGATTTTTGCAATTGGAGTTCAAATGAAGAAGTTATGGGCGAAAAACGAGTTCAGAATGAAAATAAATAAATAAGAAAAATTAACTAAACTAACCCGGGCCCATAGTCGACCCACCATCAAGGGTGGTCGACTAGGGGCAGTTGACTCCTACGTAAAGGTAGTTTACCATTCCTTATGTGGCAGCTAGGGTTAGCCTATGCCCGATGGCCCAGATTTAATATATTTTGATCTAACAGTTGAGATTGATTCTTACACCTATAAATTCAGGCCTAACCCTCCCTTCTCTTCCCGTATTTTTCTGAGCTAGTAGAGAAGCTCTGTCATTCTTCTTCTCTACTTTCTTTCTAAATTATAAAATCAATATATTTGTATTTATATTCATACAAATTGGAGAATAATAGAAATACAATAAAAAGGAGAAGATAATCAATTATAGGCGTATTTTAGGTCATTTATATATTTAAAACTATTTTGTCTTTCAATCTCAAATCGTTTCTTAGATCTGTAATTCTAATATATGTCTATATCTGTTTGTACATATTTTTTGGATTAAAGAAGATTTGGAGATGAATTTAAGGTTCGACTTCAGATCTGGAGTTTGGATCACTCTTAAAAGGTGAGTGGGAAATTTTATAGATTGTTATAATATGAAAACTATTCCATTGGTTCTTATTTGATTATCATGCCTAACTGGATAATTGTATATTAGTTGTAGACAACAAATTGAATATAATCTGAATGTAATAAATATCGACTACATATTCTTGTTTATGAATTGATTTAGAATTGTTTACAACCTGATTCGAAAATCAGCCGCAAAAGTATAAATTTAGAATATTGATTTGAAACAGATCTGAAATAGGTTGTATAAAATAATGTTATGAATTTGGATTATTACCGTTATCATGTTGGAATATAAACATTCTATGTTTGGAGTTGTTGGAATTTGGATCCATTTAATATATGTAAATTAGTTTGATTTCATTCCCTTTTAGAAAAATAAATCGTTTGATCTAACAAGATATAGATGCAAATAAAAAGAGAAAGAGACGTGAAGTATAAATTCATTGTAGTTTACAATGTCTATTTCAATAATAAAAAGAAATAATTATTCCTTGTAATTTCAAATAATGTAATCTTTTATATTTTAAAGTTAAATCTTTTGTTTTGGACTAATATTATAGCGAATAATCTTTTAAGATACGATTCCAATGATTAAACATGGAATAGAATATTCTAGTGAAGATATATAAATAAAATATATTTGATGAAAGCAAATATTTGTACGCAGTTTACTGCGCCAATAATAATTAAATAAAACTATTAATAAAGACGCTTACACATAATATTCACATTTAGGATAATTAATCAATGGAAAAAGAATTTAAAAGGTTGTAAGTCCAATAAATGAGGAATAAATGGAAATAAATATGTGAGTTGCAATAATTTGTAAGGTAAATGGATTAATTGGATTGATAAACAAGGGAGATGAATTGATAACTATGGGATAGTTAAAAAGGTTACTAATTTGAAATTAGTAATCATATATAAATGTCTTAGAAAATATCCATTAGGATTTTACGGATGAATTGACAATTATGAGCATTAAGCGGGATTTATGGGTAGATAAACATTTAAGGTAAATTTCATTGCTTTAAATAAAAAGTGAATTAATAAGCTACGTCCAATGTCCACCTAAAATAATATAAGTAAAGACTTAGGATGGTTTATTGGACTTAGTAGGTTAGTTATGCGAAGTCAGTAGAGTAACTCGATGGAAGACTGCCCTTTACTTTGAGGCTACCAGTAGTCGAGTGCACTTACTACGGATATAAGATATCATTAATCATAGAATCTGTGACGACGTGAGAGATTGAACCTACTTACTTAATTGAAAAGTATTAAATGGTCTGAATTTGGAATTCGAAGCGATCAGGGATATCTCCTTAGAGGTTCACTTCTGGATTGAGGTATTAAGGGACTGATTTAAGGGTTTGCCTTTCTCCTAAAAGCAAGTATTAAGTAAACTAGTGAGATTCCAAATAGATAAGCATGTCCCTAACAAGATTTACTTCAGTGATGAGGTATTAAGTGGCTATTAGGGTCCGCCTCCCTCCTGAAAAACTAGCCTAATGAGATTCCATATTTATAATTAAGAGTGATAATGGATTTCTTGAGAAGGATTCACTTTGGGTTTGAGGTATTATGTGATTGATCTAAGGGTTCGCATCTCTCTTATAAGGGGGTTTTAAATAATCTAGTAAGTGGCAAATGGGTTTTGAAATATTCGGTGGTTGATAAGGCTACGTTAGTATTTTTACCTTAGAAAGGGGTAGGTAAGTAATCGTATATGCAATGCATGTCTAAAATTGCTAACCTTAATACACATAAATATAAAATAAAAACCAATCGGTATAAATTTATGTTATGGATAGTTTATAGATTTTCTAGTCACTAGAATGTTGTTCTGACCCCCTCCTCATTACAATCCACATGATAGATCTTGAGGAACATATCACTAGAGCTAGATGTGTATAGTGGTTTGAAGTCTTCTTTTCTCTCTTGCTCGATGCTGATGTGACAACATGTTATCCAAGGAATATCATTAATTCCATACTAGTTGTCATAATCAGTATTCTTATCCTATTATTGTTTCCACCATGAGTGTAGAATTTTATCAATCTCTGATAATGCATATGCTTATTTGCAGGTATCAAATCGAATGGTCTATGCTTTAATGGACTTGGGTTTCGATTTGTCGAAATCTAGGCCCATTGAGGCATGAGTTATTACAAAATATTTTAACATCATAAAAATAAACATTAAACATTCTTAAAAGTATAATAAAAAACTTAAAAAGCATTATTTAAAATATAATAAAACTTTGAAAAAAATTAAGTAAAAAATAATTAACTTTTAAAAACATTTTAAATAGTATAATAAATTAGCTTTAAACAACTTCTAAAATTGTAGTTAACTTTTAAACAATAAAGTAATTAAATAGCTTTAAACAGTCATTAATAAAATAATTTATTATCTTTAAACAACTTTAATAAATAATTAATTATCTTTAAACAATAATAATAAAATAGTTAATTCTAAAATATTATAAATCGAATAATTAACTTCAAAACATTTTAAAATAATATAAAAACTAATTTTACTACAAAAATAATTACATAAAACACTTTGTTAGGATAATAATTAAATAATCACTTTACTTCAACTTATAAAATTGAAGTTAATTTAACGTCATAACTTTTCAAACTCAAACAGAGGCTTAGCTGCCCCAATGGTACTTAAACAAGCTACCATTTATCAATTTAACTTCCTAAGTTAAATTACTGGTATTTCCATAAGCAGGCATATATGTAAACGAAATCCACTATTAACAATTAATTGGTGACACATCACTTATCTTGTATTAGTCAACTAATACTTAAATAAATGTCCAAATTAATATAATAGCAGAACGAGGATTTATTTTTCTAAACAAATGTTATTCAAAATAAACTCTTCCGTTTATTATTAGACGGTATTTATTTGGTCAAATATATAACAATAAAGAAGTATGCTCAAATTAACTACGTTATTATTTATACAATGCAATTATATTAAATAATATAATTTTATCACTTTATACATTTTCACATTCAAAAATAATAGTTTATCCAAACTCAATAATCAAACAAATAAAACATCCAAGCATGCAATCAATAATTTGTATCCACTATATAACACACTGAATAACAAAAAAGGTGAGTTTTACCATCGAAATTTCAATTATCGTCGAAGCATTCTGGTTTCGTTTGAAATCGAAAAAATCCAATGCAATTGACCGCTTTTGATTTTAGCTTGAAATTCTACAAGTTCCAGTCTCAACCAATCTAATTTTAAGATGTAGTTAACATCATTACGAATCCAATGCGAGTAACCGCCTTCTGTTTGGACCTTGTATGAACAAGATAGAATTTTTATAACATTTTCTATTTTAGATAATATAATTACTTTTGCAAATTACGATTCCAAATTTATTTACCCTTATAACCCCCTCCCTCTAAATTATAGTCCTTCTTCTTACCCAGGTCATGAACATACCCATGGCCTCAACATCTTCTCCTTCCCTTCTCAATTTCTCCACTAAATCGCTAACTGGAAGTTGCTACGAACTCCACTATCTCTCCTCTCACAGGCCATCACTAAGTCAAAGCTCCATCCCTACCATAGACAAACACGAAATAGCCAATCCCCCTTCAAGCGTGTCAGGCCGCGTTTCATATAGAAGAGCCACCCGCCTTCATTCTTTGGCGAGCGATGCTCTTCTTTCCACGAACCCACATCCATCCTCCAATTCGCTCAACTCCACTTTAGTAATCAAAAAAATCAAAATCCTAGTTCTATATCTATTCATGACATTCATTGTCGCATCCCCATTCACCACCGAACATAACCAAATTCAAGTATAAGGTAGATTTCTCCAAATAGGCTCAAAGATCTAAGTTTTTAATTTTTTTTGATAATTGTTTGATTTGTTTTTGAATTTTGAAGGAAGTGGATCTATTTTGTTTTATTGATTTTGATGTTTATAGGAAGTGATGAATGAAACGCGTAAAAGGAAAAGAAAGCAAGTGTGTTTAATTAGCTAAGTGTTTGTTTTAGTTTATGATCTAATTTCCGATGTCTCGCCACATAGATTTTTGTTCGCATATGGGCTGCGGACAATAAAATAAAAATACGGTCGCCCTAAGAATAGCAGTGCAACCCCAAAACAATAATAATATACACTAGTAGTTTGATTTTGTAAAATCACAAAAACACCATCGTTTGCTGATAAATCGTTAACCAAAAATCTAGATATTTTCCAAATTAAAAATTAGGGAAAAATCTAATAAATTAAATTAAAAATACGTCAATAAAAATCGAGTTGTAAAAATGAAAATAAATTTCCTAATAATTTATTCGAATCATTTCTTACTGCAAATTAATTTAGAGAATAAACTCACTATTATTATTTATCTAATTAAAAGAAGTTAAATAAGATTACTAAACCAATTTATATACTATTCAATTTAAAATTCTAATATTTAAATCTCTATACAAATATTAAATTCACAAATACTAATATTTCAAATAACAGCTGTAATTGAATTCTAGTTTTAAATCTTTAAAACCAATTATTTCCACATTTAAAATTAATTGAGTGTTCAAAATAAAAATACAAAATTCTGGGCCGTTACAAGAGATCTTGTATGAACTACCATAAATAAGTTTGGGACCAATCAATGTTGATTGACTAATTTATGTTATGAATTTATAATTTTATAAATTTTAAGAAGAAAGATGGAAAAATATTAACCAAACTAAATAGGCATGAAACATTAGAGTGGCTAGTGATAAATCTTGCAGATTAAAGAGAAATTATGGATTTTATTAATGTCGATAAAAAAACCAACCTCAGTTTCAAGTAAGCTATTAAGAGCTTTGACTCTACCATGTGGCACGATGCAAAAATCTGAAATGGATTCCAAGTACATTATTAAAATATGATTTTTTTTCTTTTTACCCAAAAGGATATGATCCATTTGCTGCAAAATTGTCTTCAAGAAGAAGATTGGTGTAGTTTGAACATAAGCCACGTAATAAGAATAACATCATAAATTTCAAATATTTAAACTAACGGTACTGATTCGTCCTTCAACGTCCTTTTGTTAATTCAGATTTTACTCACATAATTTATTGCTCGGTATAACTTTGAGTTTTGGTACATATATGTTGAGGTAGAAATTCTAAATAATGATTTAAAATTGATTGTTTGCAAATAATAACAAAAATGTCTCGAAGTCGGTAGGAGCGATAATTGAGTTAGTGAGCATTGGATGTGATCCAAGAAATGATACGAAAGTGTTATGCGATAAGCATCAGAGATAAGCAAGTATTTTGATAAAGAAATCAAATTGTTAGAATTTCAATCAAAATGTAGAGGAAGCGAGTGCCTATAACAAAGAATATTAATGGATACATAAATATTTCTAAAATTAAAAGTAAACAACAAAGTTAGGATTGTTGATGATATACTCATGTTAAATTATTCTAGTCTGGTTTTTTAATGCTCGAGAATGGCTTTGAAAATGACACCTTTTATAATAAGTATAAAAAGATAATGTGATTGTCACTAATGGTATACACAAATACAGTATTAAAATTGCTTAATATGGAGCATGTAAGATAGGTTCCTTATGCATTGGCAATATGAATTACCATACATGTTATACTCCTTACAGCATCACACTTTGCTTATGTATTTGACACATAAAGCAGGTCAAAAATTCAATTAAGTTCAACTAATGACAATTCAGAGCATTCTCGCGCATTTATGATACATTAAAGAATTGTTTATAGGAAAATAAACTCCTTATAAAGGAGTGTACAGATTGGAACTTCACTAATGATGTCGAGTATGCATGTCAATCCAAAATTCATCTTCAAACTTAAGTTAAGAAGATTAAGTTGGAATTGTTCTAAACAATAAGTAGTGGCTAATTCAACAATGGTAAAGTACATCATGTTAGATGAGCATTGTAATAAAAAAAATTATAAATAAATGCACAAATTTGTAAATGAGCTAGGGGTGATTCCAAATATTGAGAATCCCATCACATTTTTATATGATAACAATGATGTGATATAGCTCGCATAAGAACCTAGAGCTCACTAGAAGTCAAGAGACACACTCCGAGTCCACATGATAAAGGAAGTTTATCAATAATGGAGAGAGTTGATTTATAGAGTAGATAATCAAAATCAATTAGAATGCCCACTCATCAAGGCACTGACCTGATCAGCTTTGAGAAAAATCGATCGAAGAAGTTGGGATAAGATTCCATAATTGACCCTAAGTGCAAGTGAGAGATTGATAGAGTTAGAGGTATGCCATAGTGGCAATTATGTAATTTGTTTCATGTAACTAACTCAATAACCAAACTTGTGCGAAATAAAATGTGTTTTTCTTTCTATTATATACTCGATATAATGTGTAACAACCCGCATATTTATCGATTTTATATTTAAATATTTTATTCAAATATTTTATCGTTAGTCGAATTTTAGTCCGAAAAGCTACTTTTTGCATACGGTCGAATTAGGACTCGGAACCACTCCCATTGAGTTTAAAATGCCGTTTTCGACCTTTTTGAGTATAAGCTTCGATATGTTTGGAGAAAGTTGATTTTTGCTACTTTTTACTTCGGGTTTGGTTTTTGGGCTCAGCCCTATGTTAACTTATACTCCAAAACTGAACCACTCTCCCCATTCTCCCTCATTCTCTTCTCTTTTCAGTTTTCTTAGCATTAATGGTGGGAGAGATTGGAAATTAAAACTCCAAAACCCTAGTTTCTCTTGCAAATCAAATTCCTAGCTCCAAACTCAAGAAGAACCCATTGGTAAGCTTCTCTCCTTCTTCTCCAACTTATTCTCTTACCAATTTCAGAAATTCCTAAACCTAATTTCGGGAATGTTCTTGTTTTGAGCTTAGATTCAAGCCCAATTGGGTTGTGTTGAAGAGAGGTTGATTCTCCATTTGCTTTCAAGCTTCTTCTTGTTCGATTTTGTGAAAAGGTGAGATTTTTATCTCACATCTAGGCTTATACTTATCTTCGGATGTTAGGTATGAATTCCTAACACTTATTCGTGTGTATTAGCTCTTGGTTTGGATTGATTTGGTGAAAATCCTAACTTTTTGTGTTTTGGGTTCAATTCCTTAAAAATCATAGCTTTTAGGATCAAATGTGTTTTTGGTGATGCATCGAGCAGCCAATAGGGCCGGGTAGCCGTTAGGCATAATTCCCTTGCGTCCGCGCTCGTTCGGTTGCAAATTGATGGAGGTTTCATATCAATACATGGGCATAAATAGGCAGAGCATCAGGTTCGGCCGACCGACCCCCTGGTCCGGTCGACCGACCTGATGCCAAGTGCATAAGCACTTTCTGTTTTAGGGTCCGGTCGACCGACTACAGGGGTTTGGTCGACCGCCCTGATGCCGAGGAGTTTTTCAATACAAGGTTCGGTCGACCGAGCACTGTATGTCGGCCGACCGACCTGATGATTTTTGCCTACTTGGCCTTATTGCTTGAATTTCCAACTTAAATCGATTCGTGTTGTTTCCTATTGTATCAATTATTATGACTTTGATGACTCCTTTTTAGGGATTTTTGAATATCCATTTCGATGGATTCTTTATCGGTTTCATTGGATATTTATTCACATCTTCGTGTGTGAATTTTTAGTGATTGATTGTTCCTACAATCTTCTTTGTGTTTTGTCACTTTAAAAATATAAAGGTTTTCTATACTAGTAATAAATATCAAAACTCTTTCCTCAAACGATTTCAATACTATTTTAATACCAAATTCGTTTATAAAACCGTTTTCCAATCTATTAGTATATACAAACCTTTACCTCACTCGTATGAGAAATCTAATTAAACGACTTAGTAAAACAAGTGGTATGAAACGCTTGCGTTCACTTTGTTGGTTAATTCTTGGACTTGTTCGATTGAATCTCTTGTGACAATTTTATAGTGGAGATCTACAGTTTGTTCGTAAATATTTAAGTTAAGCAAGTGGTTATGGGACATGAAGCTAAACTTTTATACTTACTAGCTTAGTGTAATTGACACTTTTCGACGATCATGACGATCATTTTTATGATTTAGACTAGCAATGTGCGATGTCTCTTTGTCTGTAAGGGAGACTAAACCCCGTTTTGTGGAGTTTCGACTCAAATTGGTGGGGTAGCAACCCACGGTCTTCGGACCATTCGTGTGTCAGGTCCTCGGACCGTTCGTGTGTCAAATTAATGGCTAGCTACCATGAGATAGCTTCTCGTTCGTGTGTTACAGCTGTTGGTGAGTTTTCATGCTCCCGTTCATGTGATAGGCCTCCCCCCTTATTTTGTGTGATTTCTGGATTTCGTGTGTCGAGTTCTGGAATTTTCTTCTTCACCTATTTTTGTGATTTCTATTGATATGATTTATCAATTCTTGTGCATAGGTGAATTCGTGTGTCATTGACTGGATTTCTTGTGTTGATTTCTGGAATTTATGTTTCACCAACTTTGTGATTTCTATTGATATGATTTATCAATTCTTGTGCATAGGTGAATTCGTGTGTCATTGACTGGATTTCTTGTGTTGATTTCTGGAATTTATGTTTCACCAACTTTGTGATTTCTATTGATATGATTTATCAATTCTCGTGCATTGGTGAATTTGTGTGTCATTGACTTTTGTGATTGACTTTGATATAATCGTCAATATTTGTGGTTGGATGAACAAAATAAGGAGTATGACATTTCCTTTGATTCTTGTGTAGATTTTGAGACACTGAATAATCCCTTGATGATTTTCAACTGCTTATATGTCACAGCTTGGCATTGTGATTATTATGTGTTTAGTCATATCTCTTATTCTATATCGTTTCATCTGATATTTATAGTTAGACTGATCCGTTTATTATTTTCTTATTAAATAATACTCGGGTCCGACCGAGATGTTACAGGTGCTTCAGCTTGACTTCTCTCTTGGGATTGATTTCTTTGACCTTTTGGTTAACTACTTAGATTAGTAGTTATTTTGTTGTATACACTTGAGATATAGACTCATAGTTGTATTCTTTTGTATAGCACGTGTTGCTATTCTTTTGTATTATTGTGGATCTTTTTAGACCACTACTCTGATATACACTGCCATGTGTTAATTATATATTCATATCTTCTTCCGCCTTTGTGATATGCATTATCTGTGACTGATTTATGTTATGTTTATTTCTATATTATTTTCCGAAGATTTTATATAGCCACTGTGTGATAGCTTTGAGTTTGTATCTGTATGTCGGATTTCCTCTAGAGATGAAAAGTTATATTTTTATCTGGCATACCGGTACTCGCACAAAGCAATTATACAGATGGTCGCTCCTCAACAGCCTTATTCTCCATGCTAGTCGACAGCATTACTCCGTAGTGTTCTTGGCTAGCGTGGGTATAGAGGTGGGGCGTCACAGCCATGGTATCAGAGCCAAACTTCGGAAAAATATGGAATATTATAACAAGGATCATCGTCCTAAGTCTTTCATAGGAGTCGTGCTTTAGGATTTTATTCGGGTCTACGTACCGTTCTATCCTATTTTCTTTTATGATTCCTTGTTTTGTCTATCAAGATTGCTTGATATTCAATTTGGTGAATAACCATTTTCTTCTTCTTGTTTCTTTGAAAAGGAAGAGAAATGTCTAGACCAGGCCGCCCCAGAGCCGTGCCATCTAGCACTCCGCCCCAGGATGGAGTTTTTATGACTGCTCAACAGCTTCTTGATTTAGTGACAAATGCTCAAGCAGCTGGAGCTAATCCAGAACCTACTCACCAAAGTCAGGATTTGCATGCTTGTGTAGCGATTACACTAATTTGGGTGGGGAGCCATTCAGAGGTTCCGAAACTATTATTGAAGTACAGTCTTGGCTAAGGTCATGCGATCGAATCTTTTCTCGCATGAATCTTATTGACCTTCACCGAGTTCAGGTGGCCTCTAGTATGCTCCGAGAAAGAGCATTGGACTGGTACGAGCTTCTTATTTATGAGATTAATGAAGCGGATCTCACCTGGGAGCAATTCTGGGAACGCTTCGAGTTGAAATTTGTACCGGAAGCAGAGAAAGTGACATTGGCTCGACGATTTATAGACCTTGTTCAAGGTGAGTCCTCCGTGACTGATTACGTCGCCTCCTTCGAGTCGCTTTCCAAATATGGGGTTGAATACATCAACACCCCTCTGAAGAAGAATCAGAGATTCGTCTATGGCTTAAACAAAAGTCTCAAGAAGCCATTACTTCTAAAATTAGAAGTTTCTTTCGATCAACTCGTTGATATCGCTCTTTGTCTTGAAGAGGCGGATAGGGAGAATGATGTTGAAGTGGTGGGTTCCAAACCAAACTTCAACAATAAGAAGAGGCCAAGCAAATTCAAAGGTCCTTATCCCAATAAGAAAGGGAGGCAAGCAACTCCTGCTGAAAAGACCTTTTCCTCTACTCAAGGGAAATGCTATAATTGTGGTTCGAAGGACCATTTTGCGAACAAGTGTTCAAAGCCTCGTACTTGTCGCTATTGCAAAAGCCCGGATCATTTTATGCATGTATGTCCCAAACTTCAAAATAGGAAGGAGGGAAAGCTTAATGTTGCTCAAGCCCCTGGCAACACATCTCGTGGCGAAGGTATTTCTCATTCTATTCTAGATGGAATTATTTTATTTCGTGATCATCCTATTCGAGTTCTTTTTGATACGGGTGCGTCCCATTCTTTTATATCAAAAGAACTTGTTGATACCTTTTCTTTGGATGTTTTGTGTTTAATGACTTCTTTGAGAATTGCGAATCCAGTTGGTGGATCCGCAACAATCGGTTTATTGTGTAAAGATGTCGAGATTATTTTGTGTGATTTTTCTTTCCGAGCCGATTTGCATGTCATGCGTTATTTAGGCTTTGGAATGATTTTGGGAATGGATTGGCTTAACCGTTATGAAGCTCATATCCTATGTCCTGAGCAGACTATTCATCTTCGACATCCTCAATCTGTTAATCAGGTTTCTGTTATTCTTAATGATTCAGATTCTGCTTTGGTTGCATCTTTATATTCTTTAAATCCTCGTGATGACGATGATGATGATGAGGGTGATATTATTTCTCTTATTCACGTCGTTTGTGAATTTTCCGACATATTCGAGCCCGTTTTAGGATTACCACCTAAGCGAGCAATTGAGTTCAGAATTAATCTTATTCCTGGAGCTCAACCTATCACTCGTCCTCCTTATCGTATGTCCAATAAAGAAAACGAGGAGATGCGTAAACAATTATCTGAATTGGAAACGAAGCAATTTATTCGCTTTAGTTCCTCGCCTTGGGGAGCTTCGGCTATTTTCGTGAAGAAATCCGATGGTACACTTAGGCTTTGCGTTGACTACCACAAGCTTAATGATCTTACTATCAAAAATAAATATCCTTTACCTCGGATTGATGATCTATTCGATCAGCTTAGTGGTGCTAGAGTCTTTCCACAATTGGACTTGGCTACCGGTTTTCATCAGCTTCGTATTGCAGAGGATAGCATTCCTTTGACATCGTTCCGTACTCGGTATGGATCTTATGAATGGCTTGTTATGCCATTTGGGTTAGCGAATGCCCCGGCTTATTTCGTTGACTTAATGAATCGAGTTTTTAAAGACTTTCTCGACCGGTTTGTTCTCATCTTTATCGACGATATTCTTGTGTATTCTAAAACCGAGGAGGAGCATGAAAAACATCTTTGGATTGTGTTGGAAACTCTTAGGAGTAATCAATTAAAGGCAAAATTTTCTAAATGCCACTTTTGGCAATCTCGTGTGAAGTTTCTCGGTCATATTATTTCCGAATCCGGAATTTCCGTGGATCCTTTAAAGATTGAAGCGATTCAAGATTGGAAGAGACCGGAGAGTGTGACAGAGATTCGTAGTTTTCTTGGATTGGCAGGCTATTACCGTCGTTTTATTAAAGACCTTTCTAAAATTGTCGTGCCTCTCACTAGCTTGACGAAGAAAGGTGTTAAATACATTTGGTCGGACAAATGTGAAGCTTCTTTTCAGAAATTAAAAGAACTCCTTTTTGATGCTCCTATTCTTGTTATTCCCGATGGGAATCAAGATTTCGTTGTTTATACCGATGCTAGTCGCATTGGTTTGGGTGCCGTTCTTATGCAAAAAGAACGTGTTATTGCTTATGCTTCTAGGCAATTAAAGCCTGCGGAGACTAGATATGCCACTCATGATTTAGAGCTCGCGGCTATTGTTTTTGCTCTTCGGATTTGGCGTCATTATCTCTTAGGAGAGAAATTTGTTCTTTACACAGATCATAAGTCTTTGAAATATTTATTTTCTCAAAAGGAACTTAATTTGCGTCAACAACGTTGGCTCGAGTTTCTTGCTCCTTATGATCTTGATATTCTTTATACTCCCGGAAAGGGTAATCGTGTCGCTGATGCTCTTAGCCGAAAACAACAAGCTGTTGTTTCTATGATGATATCCGAATGGAACGATCTCGAGATTTTATCCACTTGCGAAATTCGAGACCGTGTTTCCAATTTATGCTCATCATTTGTTTTATGTAGCCTTGAGGCTCATCCTTCTCTTTTAGACCGCATTCTTGAAGCTCAAAGGCTAGATCCTGAATTGGCTCTTCTTGGCCAAAATATTAAGGATAAAATTGATATTGAAGGTTTGAAAGACTTTGATATCGATTCTCGTGGCGGCATTCGAAAATTTGGTAGACTTGTCGTGCCAAATATTAGTGATCTTCGTAGAGATATTTTAGAAGATTCTCATCATTCTAAATTTACCATTCATCCCGGAAGTAGTAAAATGTACGCGGATATGAAGCGACTTTATTATTGGGAAGGAATGAAACTTGACATCGCTAACTTCGTTAAGCGTTGCATGACTTGCCAACTTGTTAAGGCCGAACATCAAAGGCCCGGTGGGTTATTGCAACCTTTAGAAATTCCAATTTGGAAGTGGGACCAAATTTCCATGGATTTTATAGATGGCCTTCCCCGTTCTCGTTCGGGTCATGATGGCTTATGGGTGATTGTTGATAGACTTACTAAATCTGCCCACTTTATTCCCGTTCGGTCTAACCGAACCGTTCCTCTTTTGGCCAAACTCTTTATCAAAGAGATTGTTAAATTACATGGAGTTCCTACTTCTATAGTTAGTGATCATGATCCATTGTTTACTAGTGGATTTTGGAAGAGTCTTCAAAAAGATTTGGAAACGAAACTTAATTTTAGCACCGCTTATCACTCCCAGTCCGATGGACAAACGGAGTGTGTGAATCAAACTCTTGAAGATCTTCTTCGTACATGTGTTCTTGATTTTGGTGGAAGTTGGGAAGACCATATTTCTCTTGTCAAATTTTCCTATAAAAATAGCTTCCAATCTAGTATTGGTATGGCACCTTTTGAGGCACTCTATGGTAGGCCATGCCGATCTCCTTCTTGTTGGCTTGAGGCCGGTGAGAAGCTGGTTTTAGGTCCAGATTTTATTCGGGATTCCACAGAGAAAATTGACCTTATTCGACATAGAATGAAAGAAGCCCAGAGTAGACAAAAATCCTATGCCGATATCCGAAGAAGGAGATTAGAATTTTCTGTTGGAGATCTTGTTTTTATTCGTGTGTCACCTATGAAAGGTGTTGTACGTTTCAGTCGATCGGGAAAGTTAGCGCCACGATATATTGGGCCATTTCCTATCACTGAACGTATTGGTTCCATGGCTTATCGCCTTTTATTACCGGCTCAATTTTCTGTTATCCATGACGTGTTTCACGTTTCTCAACTTCGGAAGTGTCTTCGAGATTCCGATTCTATTCTTGAGCCCGGTGTTGTGGAAGAGATTGAAGTTTCGTCTAATTTAACTTATGAGCAACATCCTATTTGTATTATTGCTTCGGAGGTCAAGCGACTTAGAAATAAAGATGTTCCGCTTGTTAAAGTTCAATGGCCTTCAAATCCTAAGGATTGTTCTTGGGAATCTAGAGAGTACATCAAGCGAACACATCCGGACTTACTTTCTCGTGCTCTTTAAGGTGAATCTTTTATTTCAAATTCCTTTTGTGTTGAATATGCTTTTATGGTTGTTACTTTATGTTCTCTTCTTAAATATTGCGAGGACGCAATTTCTTTAAGGAGGGGAGTCTGTAACAACCCGCATATTTATCGATTTTATATTTAATTATTTTATTCAAATATTTTATCGTTGGTCGGATTTTAGTCCGAAAAGCTACTTTTTGCATACGGTCGAATTAGGACTCGGGACCACTCCCATTGAGTTTAAAATGCCGTTCGCGACCTTTTTGAGTATAAGCTTCGATATGTTTGGAGAAAGTTGATTTTTGCTACTTTTTACTTTGGGTTTGGTTTTTGGGCTCAGCCTATGTTAACTTATACTCCAAAACTGAACCACTCTCCCCATTCTCCCTCATTCTCTTCTCTTTTCAGTTTTCTTAGCATTAATGGTGGGAGAGATTGGAAATTAAAACTCCAAAACCCTAGTTCCTCTTGCAAATCAAATTCCTAGCTCCAAACTCAAGAAGAACCCATTGGTAAGCTTCTCTCCTTCTTCTCCAACTTATTCTCTTACCAATTTCAGAAATTCCTAAACCTAATTTCGGGAATGTTCTTGTTTTGAGCTTAGATTCAAGCCCAATTGGGTTGTGTTGAAGAGAGGTTGATTCTCTATTTGCTTTCAAGCTTCTTCTTGTTCGATTTTGTGAAAAGGTGATATTTTTATCTCACATCTATGCTTATACTTATCTTAGGATGTTAGGTATGAATTCCTAACACTTATTCGTGTGTATTCGCTCTAGGTTTGGATTGATTTGGTGAAAATCCTAACTTTTGGTGTTTTGGGTTCAATTCCTTAAAAATCATAGCTTTGAGGATCAAATGTGTTTTTGGTGATGCATCGAGGAGCCAATAGGGCCGGGTAGCCGTTAGGCATAATTCCTTTGCGTCCGTGCTCGTTCGGTTGCGAATTGATGGAGGTTTCATATCAATACATGGGCATAAATAGGCAGAGCATCAGGTTCGGCCGACCGACCCCCTGGTCCGGTCGACCGACCTGATGCCAAGTGCATAAGCACTTTCTGTTTTAGGGTCCGGTCGACCGACTACAGGGGTTTGGTCGACCGACCTGATGCCGAGGAGTTTTTCAATACAAGGTTCGGTCGACCGAGCACTGTATGTCGGCCGACCGACCTGATGATTTTTGCCTACTTGGCCTTATTGCTTGAATTTCCAACTTAAATCTATTCGTGTTGTTTCCTATTGATTGTTATCAATTATTATGACTTTGATGACTCCTTTTTAGGGATTTTTGAATATCCATTTCGATGGATTCCATATCGGTTTCGTTGGATATTTATTCACATCTTCGTGTGTGAATTTTAGTGATTGATTGTTCCTACAATCTTCTTTGTGTTTTGTCACTTTAAAAATATAAAGGTTTTCTATACTAGTAATAAATATCAAAACTCTTTCCTCAAACGATTTCAATACTATTTTAATACCAAATTCGTTTATAAAACCGTTTTCCAATCTATTAGTATATACAAACCTTTACCTCACTCGTATGAGAAATCTAATTAAACGACTTAGTAAAACAAGTGGTATGAAACGCTTGCGTTCACTTTGTTGGTTAATTCTTGGACTTGTTCGATTGAATCTCTTGTGACAATTTTATAGTGGAGATCTACAGTTTGTTCGTAAATATTTAAGTTAAGCAAGTGGTTATGGGACATGAAGCTAAACTTTTATACTTACTAACTTAGTGTAATTGACACTTTTCGATGATCATGACGATCATTTTTGTGATTTAGACTAGCAATGTGCGATGTCTCTTTGTCTGTAAGGGAGACTAAACCCCGTTTTGTGGAGTTTCGACTCAAATTGGTGGGGTAGCAACCCACGGTCTTCAGACCATTCGTGTGTCAGGTCTTCGGACCATTCGTGTGTCAAATTAATGGCTAGCTACCATGAGATAGCTTCTCGTTCGTGTGTTACAGCTGTTGGTGAGTTTTCATGCTCCCGTTCATGTGATAGGCCTCCCCCCTTATTTTGTGTGATTTCTGGATTTCGTGTGTCGAATTCTGGAATTTTCTTCTTCACCTATTTTTGTGATTTCTATTGATATGATTTATCAATTCTTGTGCATAGGTGAATTCGTGTGTCATTGACTGGATTTCTTGTGTTGATTTCTGGAATTTATGTTTCACCAACTTTGTGATTTCTATTGATATGATTTATCAATTCTTGTGCATAGGTGAATTCGTGTGTCATTGACTGGATTTCTTGTGTTGATTTCTGGAATTTATGTTTCACCAACTTTGTGATTTCTATTGATATGATTTATCAATTCTCGTGCATTGGTGAATTTGTGTGTTATTGACTTTTGTGATTGACTTTGATATAATCGTCAATATTTGTGGTTGGATGAACGAAATAAGGAGTATGACATTTCCTTTGATTCTTGTGTAGATTTTGAGACATTGAATAATCCCTTGATGATTTTCAACTGCTTATATGTCACAGCTTGGCATTGTGATTATTATGTGTTTAGTCATATCTCTTATTCTATATCGTTTCATCTGATATTTATAGTTAGACTGATCCGTTTATTATTTTCTTATTAAATAATACTCGGGTCAAACCGAGATGTTACAGGTGCTTCGGCTTGACTTCTCTCTTGTGATTGATTTCTCTGACCTTTTGGTTAACTACTTAGATTAGTAGTTATTTTGTTGTATACACTTGAGATATAGACTCATAGTTGTATTCTTTTGTATAGCACGTGTTGCTATTCTTTTGTATTATTGTGGATCTTTTTAGACCACTACTCTGATATACACTGCCATGTGTTAATTATATTTCATATCTTCTTCCGCCTTTGTGATATGAATTATCTGTGACTGATTTATGTTATGTTTATTTCTATATTTGTTTCTGAAGATTTTATGTAGCCATTGTGTGATAGCTTTGAGTTTGTATCTGTATGTCGGATTTCCTCTAGAGATGCTAAGTTATATTTTTATCTGGCATACCGGTACTCGCACAAAGCAATTATACAGATGGTCGCTCCTCAACAGCCTTATTCTCCGTGCTAGTCGACAGCATTACTCCGTAGTGTTCTTGGCTAGCGTGGGTATAGAGGTGGGGCGTCACATAATGTGTTGTATTAATTATTAATTTAATTTAAGTATGGTTAATAGGAAATTCATAAATAGTATGTTTTGCGATAGTAGTTACAGTGTATTGTAATCATGAGCAATTTATCACAATAAAATTATTTTTGACTACTGTTTTATTTTTACAAATTATGTATCTATGTTCATTTTTTGTATTCAAAATATCTTCAACTATTTTACAGCTCCCAATTCAATCCTAAAATTATTTACTTAGCAATATTAGATATTATAGTTTTTAAATTTGATTCTATTTTACCGACTTAGTTAAATTTATTCACTAATAGTGAAATGTTTATTTCATTTAAGAAGTTAATTGAGTTTGACATACATACATACAAACATTAAAATTAAGATGTTTTGAATGCAAGATAAAGGACGAATAGATGAAGGTTAAAAGTTTTCCATCCGTTCATCCCCTTAATTTCCACATAAATGTCTCTTCCTCTTTCTTCTAATAACCACTTACATCCAACATTACACACTCGTATTTGATTTATTTTCATATGTATTCTAATGTTTTAAAGCATTTATTTCATTCATCACATAAGTTAATTTTTATAGATACACACACATTATTTATATATATAATTTGCATATATATTTTAGAATGGCAAATGATTTTCTTCTTTCCCTCTCATTAATTGTCTCATAACTTCCTTTAACATTATTTTAATGTCACATAAATGTACCACTAATCATTCATAATTTGATTCTTTTTAGTCAAATCTGTTTATGTAATTTATTTTATTTATTTTATTTAATGCATAAGTACATTATGACCTACATATGTATATAAACTCCCATATTTAAGTTTAAATGCTTTGTGACAACCATTGTACATATAAATGGATAGTGTATATGTTACAGATGCAAATACGAACATCCGTATTTATATATATACACACACACACACTAAATTTGTACATCATATGCTATGCTGCACTTGCACTATTCACACATGGGTGTATTTGGTACACTCATTGTAATAATATGTTTAATATAAACAAAATTAAAACTTCTTTTTGAATAATTTAAATAAAATAGAATTTTATTTAAAAAATATTAGATTGGATTTAATAAACATTAGATTTCATAGGATCAATAGATATAAAATATGCCTTTTAAAATCTACATGACCAGCTTCCAATTGCCACGGTTCCATTACCATTTGCAAGTGCCAGCCCCACTAGCCCAGGAGCCAGCCTATCGCAAGCACCAAACAATCGCAAGCACCCCTAGGCTATCGCAAGCACTAACCCACAACCGAAGCCACCTCGTAAGGAATCGTTGTAAGTAACTACTACCGCAAACACCCTACCTCCATCAGTATGATTAAGTGTTATCATTCATTTTCTGTTCAATGCTTTGATTCGATTTTTGATTTGATAAAAATTCATTGTAACAAATTCATTGGCAAACCGTAGTTGGTATATATTTTTTATTATGATCGTTCGAATATAATTATTTATTATTTAAAATATTAATAAGAAAATTAATAATGTTATTTAAATTTAAAATATTATTAAACTTAATAATTAATGTTATTTAAATTAGTAATAAAATTAATAGTGTGATCTAAATTAATAATAAAATAAACATTGTCATTTAAAGTAATGATAAAATTAATAATGTTATTCGAATTAACAATACTATCGTGTGAAAGATTGTAACGACCCGGATTTTTAGTCGTTTGATTTTGAACATTTAATTTATTTTAAATGTTTAATTTGAAATGTAAATGGGACTTTAATATGAAGTTATAGATCAAATAAGTGGAATAAAACTTAAGTTCCAAATATAGCGATTTACTGGATAAATTTAATTATTGAATTAATAATTGAAAATCATTTAGATAATTGAATTGGAGTTGAATATAAATTAAAACAATTTCTAATGTTGATATGAATTCTATTTAAATTAGAAGTTAGTTAGTAAAGTTTAAAAAATGAGATTTCAAGTGATTTCGCAAAATTTTGAAATCGTCGATTTTATCGATGCGTTAAAATAGCGATTTGGGGCACAGTCTCGGAATTCGATGAAAGCAGGTCGTGCGATCTGAAAATGCCTAAAAATAATGTTAGATGAATTTAATTTAAATAGTTGATTTAAAAAGTTATCTTCCACATACAATCGAGTTAGGTCCCGAAACTTGTTCCATCGTGTTTGGAATAGCGGTATAACATTAGGAACGCCAGGCGGCACGCCTCAATAGAGGTTTAAAATTTCGCAATGCATAATTTTTGAAAATAAAATAAAAACAAGTCAAATTTTATCTTCGCCAGCCGACCTAATACGCCGCCCTATAGCAGGCCTACCCATTAGCACATACATACAGCCTTCCTTTACCCAATTTAAATCACGCCTTTCTTGTTTCCCTCTTCAGTTCGTAATAATGAAAAAAGCGAAATCGAATTAATAAAAAAAGAGTGAGGGAAAAATCGAACGAAGCTGCGAGGTAACCTGAGGGGAAATCATCGCAACAGGAGGCGCTCATGCACGCGGTTGCGTGGAGTGGCCTAGGGTTTTGGCGAATCATTGGTGGCAAATCATTTTCGCACGTGCATGAGCGGAGGGTTGTGTGGCAAGCTGGCGGCGGCTGTTCAAGGTAGTCGAGGCTGGGGTGATGATTGGAGGTGCGGCGAGCTATGGCAACTAGTGAAGTCCGGAGCTGGGTGTGTTCGTGAATAGGAAAAGGAGGCCGAAGCTCTTCACGTACATGACACATTGGATGGGGATGGATTAGGAGCTAAGGTGAGTCATGATGTTGAGGTGGTGGCACGCACGTATGGCCGTAAATGGGTGGAAGCTCGGTTGAAGGAGGTGACTGCTGCTTCTCAACGACTTAGGGTGCTACGACCTCTATGCATGCAATTAGGAGATGGAGGATTGACGATGATGACAGCTAGGGCTAGGTTGTGGCAACAAGTGGAGGAAATGAGTACAATCTCTTCTTTTACACAAGTTTGATCCGAGAAATCAAGGCTAGTAAATCTCACTCATTTGGAATATTGCCTTTAATTCAAAATGTTTTAAAAAATTATTAGATGCTTAGTCAAATTTATAAATTTTATCAGTTGATTGTTATACTTTACATATTAGTACATATATTAGTAGTTGGATATTCCCAATGATTGGAGCGGATGAGACCCTATGCTCCCCACATAATAGCGAATAACCCTATATTACTACGATATCCCCTCGAAGTGGGATTGGTATTTTAGGTTATCTAACATCTGTGAATGCAGGGAAAGAATTTGGAGGGATACAACTGGATTCCTCAAAAATATTAACATTATTTCATGTATAGTGATATATGATTTGTGTGAACAATCTAATATAGATTTTGTTGTGATTAAATTTTTGGATGCTATAGTAGCATTGGCCATAATTTTAGTATTTTAAATACCATAAATATTATTTTTTAATTTGAAAGAATTAAAAAGAATATTTTGAATATAAAAATATTTATATTGAAATTTGGATTATTTTGTAGAAATTTATTTGGATAAAACAATAATTGATTTTGGGTTGTACTTAAATATTCGTAAAAGTATTTTAAATAGAGATTTTAAAATATTTTACATAGAGGATTTTCAATAATGGATTTTAAAACGATATTGCTGGGAAAAATATGGAAAAGAAGTTAAAATCGATATTTAAAATGGATTTGAAAAATAAGTGGGATTTATAAAGAAATGGATTTATAAAATGGGATTTTATAAATGAGATTATATACAAGTAAAATCCAAATGGGTTTATAAATTTGTAAACAATGTTTATAAATAAGGGAAGATGATATCAGTTGATAAATTAGGAATATAAATACACAGTGTGAATTTATACCAAGATAGAGAAATCAAGTTTCGGGTAAAATAGAGGATTCTATTTTTGAAATGTGAGAATGGTTAGGAAATCGAAATGAAATCGAGGTATGAATCGAGAGGGTTTTATAAATTGAAATTGGAATATTGGATTTTAAAATGAATTTTTGTTGAGAAACTAGAATTGTTTTAAAATGATATTTTTATTTATTAAACTATGTAGTTTAAACCTATTATCTAGATTAACATGTTTCGAAAAAGTTAGTTATTCATATATTTAATATTTATTGAAATAAATTCTAATTTTTACGATAAGCTTTGTAAACCAATAAGTTTTTTTTAAAATGATTTGTAAATGAATTATCTATGTCTATTTGAAGTGTTTTAATATTTTAAAATTTGACTTATATATGTTTTAAAATGAATTATTATTTAAAAATACTTATTATATATATAGTTTTGAACTGATTGAAATTTATATATTAATTCTTTCGAGATTTGCAAACGGAGCTTATTTAACGGATATGATTTTTATAAGAGAAATCTTATAGTGAAAGCCTGGAAACTTAAGGAAATTTCCAAAGTATTAAAATTTAGAAACTTTGGAAATGAATTAAAATTCATAAGAAGGAAGTTAGAAATGGATAGTTGAGATTATAGACGAGTATAATCGATTTTGGAAATTTTAAAGGGATTAATTAATGAATTTCGGAAACTTATAGAATTCAGTTTAAGTGAGTTAAGTAATTTACAAATAACTATAAATAATTTTGAGAAATGGGAAATAAGTGGAATATTTCCTAAGTTCTGGAATAAAATGATTTTAGGAAGTATACTTGTAAATAATTCTAAAATATTAGACTGAAGAGTTTGAAAATTTTCAACCACCAGATTATTATTATAGAATATTTTCAAAGTGTTGAATTATAAATGAGATTGAGAAAAAACATTCTAAGTATTGATATGATTCGAAAATATCCCATTATGGATATAAGAATTTGGATTTGTTTTTAATTATTGAAATACCGAAAGAGATTTCAATATATATCTACGAAATGATATTTTGGAATGAATGTTTTAAAAATTTATATAATGGGCCTAGTGACTGCTTATGGATGTTATTGATAGTTAAATAATTGATTATCAAATTTGACCAAATTCATTAATTGTTTCAAAGAGACCGGGGTCAGATTTAATTATCCAAAAATCACTTCGATCCAGTTTATGCGTTACGAATACGAATCAAGAAGCTAATGGAGGCAGTGGTTTGAAGATTCAGTTTGTTCAGACCCAGAACAACTTGTATGGATGACTGCTATCATTGCATCGTTGCCTGGAAGGCAATGTTAACATTCCAAGCATGAATGTTATTTTAAAGGTAAAACGTAGCCTCAAGCCTCATCAACGGGGAATGTCTAAAACAACGGAGATTCTGCAAGGCTAGGTGGGTTGCACCAAAGTAGGTTATGTTATCACTTTTCTAGATACCCTCAGATATATTATAATTATGGTTATGGTTGTGCATGGAAAAGAGAGCGCTCGATTAGGGTGGGAACACCTAGGGTGATAACATATTCGGTACTATCCAGTACGGAGTAAGCCGATCCTGTGTTGGTAGGGATTGTTTGGTATGATCTAGGTACATTTTTCTAGAGGTGTACTAAGGAAGGAGGCACCCAGTAGCCCAGTCATTGTATGGAATCTAATATCCACTATAAGCCTATGCGGTTTTGATTGTATACCAACTATGCTGAAACACGAGATGCAAACATTTCAGCTATTTTCTAATTTACTTTCTATAGACACTATTATATTATCAGATGATTTTGACATAAAAATGTTTTGGTTATCGTGAGGTAAAAACCCGTCGTGTTTATGTGTGATGTGGTCTTATGAGATAACTTTGTTTTCAAAGGATTTTGAAAAAGTAATAATTCAAGTTGAGTGTGTTTTCTCACGTTGGTTTTCTAGACTGACTCGGGTGTTATTTTAATATAATGCTCGGGCAGACCGAGTATTGTAGATTCAGGATAGGATGCTATGGAGCTAAGGAGATGAGCTGGCCACATACTTGGTTATTTTCCACTGTGTGTGAGTCATGTTGTATGTTCAGTATTTGTAAGGATAAGTTATTATAACTGTCAATATTGATCTGCTGATTGTTGTACTCTGATGGTTATATATATTTTAACAGTTATAGTTTTCTTTTGTATAAAAATTTGATGTTATATGTTATTGTTTTTTCCACTACGATTATGAGATTCTGTGCTATTGTTTTCCATTCCTTTTATCCCTTCTTCTTCTTCTTCTTCACTTCTAGTTATTCGCCCTTTCGTACAATTTGGGTTGGACAAGTGTGGTTTATTGTCAACTCAAAGAATATAGAACGGTGGGTCGTTACAAAAATGACATAAATTTTGTTTATATACAGAGCTTAGAAGATGGATTATATGAAAGATTAAAGTTGGACGTACATGAGAGGTAAAAATAGAGTGACGATTTCAATTTACTTGAGATATGGCGGGGATGTATTCATGGAAGTGACATAATTTTTTCTCTAAATGAGTATGACACTTGAAGGTCCTACTAGTGTTTCGATCATATATAATATTAAAAAAATAATAGTATAGATATGATCAAAACATTGGTAGAATATATAAAAAAGAAATGATGCTTATCACTAAAAAAAACTATCATTGTATTAGATGGTAAAGAATCTCTAAACCTGTGAGATATAAGATATGGATTTCAATATAAGGAATAGACGGTCTAAAGCCATTTCACATGTAGATGGTTTTCTTTCATCCTTAATGTTGTTGTTTGCTGATTATTTCATATGTTGTGTGAGTTGGAATAGCTTAGCCTGGCCTATAGTAGTAATGCAAGTAGAAAATTATGGGGCTGACTACAAATGTGTATTTTGTTTCAAAGGCAACCATGTATGAACTAAAAAATAAAATGAAAATAAATTTACAAATTTAATTATGCAAGCGTGAGTTAGCCTTGTGTATCCCAATATTACTTCATTATGAATAAATGTATTTAAATTTAACACTGCATTCAAATTCATAGAAAAAAGTTACTCAAGTTTGTCTCTTACGAATGATTTAGGGTTTACTTTACTTTCCATTTTGTGGAAAGGAGATGAAAGGAATAATATTAAAAGTGGATAACTAAGTGTAGTCAATAATAATTTAAGTAAAGGGGGAAACATTGCATTTAGCCTGCAATACCCTATAATTCTAAAAATAATTAATTAAAAAGAAATTAATTAATAATTAGTAATGTTGAAAATAGATTTTTTTACAGACATCAGAATATGGCTACGAAACTTGCACCGTCGGGTTCGTGGCAATTTTTCGATCAATTTTCATATAAAGTTTTTCGATCGGAGTTCAAACGAAAATTTTATTAACGCTCGAATATGTTGGATCATAAATAATTATATATATAATTAAAGAAATAGTTATAATTAAATAATGACGGTTAACGTTAAAGTTGCTTAAAAATTAAATAAAATTACCGCTAATCGAATCGCTCAAAAGTACATAAAATAACCTAATAAGGGAAACGCATTTATGCCTGACAAAAATAGGCAACCGGTCAACCCTTAGTTAGAATTAATCGACTGTTGGTGGTCGACTGGTAGTGCACAAGCGATCAGGCGCTTAAGTATGTCGATTATAGATTGAACCTAGGCCAAATGGTCTAGATTTAAAATGATTTAATCTAATGGCGGGCATTGCTTTGAACCCCTATAAATACGGGCCTAACCCCTCACTTTTCTTCTCAAATTTTCTGAAGCAACGATGAAGCTTTACCATTTTCTCTTCTCTACATATTCTTAATTGTAAATAAAATTAGCTTATATACACATACACAAGTGAAGGATATAATTGAGAAGAAGAATAATGTCGAATCAAATCATCAAAGGTAAGGTAAATTACAAATCTAGATCTAAAATCAAGATTAAATTCCAAATCTCCTGTTAAATTTAGATTTCTGATATATATATGTAAGCTTACGGTATATGTATTCAAGTAGCAAGAAAAAGGGGAGTCAGCCTAGAATAATAGAGATTAGATCTAGAGATTTTGAAAGCTAAAAAGATGAGTGAAAAAATATATATTTTCATATAATATTAGATTTATATCGTTGCAAATCTATGTATGCCTAACGGTAAACTTGGAGTTGTATGCTAAAATTGTATATGTATATTGAATTTATAAACCCTGCCTGCATATTCTGTGATTGAAAACTTAATTTTAATATTGCGTGTATGTGAATCTGTAAAGTATTAGGTAGTTGTGGTCCTTGTAATTGATAAATTATGTGATAATTCCAGATTTAAATGATTTATGTAAGAAAAAATTGAATTAGAGTTATCATAATAAAATATAGGGATCTAAATACTATTTCAATCCATTGGAATGTAGAGTGCTGCAACGTAAATTTCTATAGTTCATCATAGATTCATAAACAAAAGTGTAACGTTTGTAATAACAAGAAATACCTCTAAAAGAAAGAGATGTATAAAATGTGGATATTGACCGTATTTTGTACTAGTCCAATAACTACAAAAAGATAACTCCTTGTTATTGCAAACACAACACAAATTCTCCTTTTTGACAAGACATAGAAATTTGCTGTATTAACCTTTCCTTTTGAGAGAGATGTAATTCGAATGCATTAATTTGTGGAAATCCATAAGGATTAATTAAAAAGTTGTAAATTTGATAATAATATTGGTTTAAGCGAAGAATTAATATATGTGCAGTAGAGGCAAGATTGAATTTGAATAGTAAGCAATAAAAAGGTAAGAAGTATAAAAGTAAATAAAGAGAGTATGGAAAGTCTACTAAACAAGAGATGGTAGTAAATGTTAAAAAGGAATATAAATAGAAATTTAATAAGGCATGAAAAAGTGAATATGAAAAGTATTTAGATCTTTTACTAAAAGTTATAAATGACATTAAATTGATATAAATGGAATAAGAAATAAACACATGAAAAAACAAAGGAATATTACTAACAATTGAACATTGGAGGTGCAATAATTAAACAATTATGAATACACATATGCATGCACACTCATGCACGCGCCTACACTCATATTATAGCCCCAAGTATGTATATATGATGGGTGTGAATTACTAAAATAGTTTAAATAACATAGATTAGATAAGAATGACATAGTGAGTGGAATGGGAGGCCGGTAGAGTTACACAGCAGAAGTCTACCTAGCGCAAGGGGATACTAGCTGTGTATATATTATACCGATGTGAGATATATCCAACTATCAGACTCGTGGAGTTTTATAACTTTGCATATAAGTAAGGAATACCCAAGTAGGAAGGTTTGTCTCGGTTGAAGTGTCGAAGGAGAAGTAGAGTCTGCTTCAACCTTTTCAAGGGTATTAAGTTACAAGCAGATATTACCTTGATTGCATTAGACAATCTAAATGGGACGGTGATAATGGCTCGATGTTATATCAGTGTGTGTGTGTGTGTGCGTGTTTGGTACCATCATAGGGAGAAGGAGCTACACATGGGTCAAGACCGTCATCAGTCCTGAGTGGTCAGTGAAAAGGCAAGGGTTACACCTAAACGATTACACCTCCTACTAGTGTAGATCACGTTTATGTCACGCATGGTCGTAGTTGCTTACTCAATTGATTGTTAGGGGCAAGGTTGGATAACCCCTTATGGAAGTCTTTTAAATGGATATAATATGGAAAATAATTGTGATGCAATTATTAGGCACTACAAGATTTCCTTGCATGCGCGACGAAGAGGACGTGATACTGCGTTGATGATGGATCCTAACGAGGTGCTGGGTTACGAATATTAGCAGGGTAGTATCTTGGTAAAAGGCGGACTATGTACACACACACACACACACACACACACACACACACACATATATATATATATATAGTTATTGTCTACCGAGGGTAGATGGAGGTGAATTGTATACTTATATGGAGTTGAGGCGACTAAGTAAAAAAAGACATAACATGTAATGGAAGACAATTGACATAAAATAGTGTTATGTGTAAAGTGTGTAATTTACCAGTCACTAGAACACTGTTTTTACCCTCTTCTCGTTACAAACCACATGATAACTTAGAGGAAAAGTACTAGTGCAAGGCGGGAACAGTGGAAGAACATGTTTTCATATGCATGTTCGGCACTAACAAGGACACTAGATATTGGAAGTGTCGATCTTAGTCAGTAACTATATGATTTATTATACTTTGCTATTTCTTGTAAGTTTATTTCAGTAATGCTCTAACATGCATTCATTTATTTGCAGGATACCAAACAACGATTCATACTATGATATTCTTGGGTTTTCGATTGAGCGAATATTTGGGCCCACTGGAGTGTAGGCTATTACATTTGGTATCAAAGTGAGGTTAGTCAATCTTAAGAATTAGGAAAAATTGAGTGAATATTTGTATTTTACTATAGTTATAAATATATTATATGCCAAATCCTAATTTTTTTGACTATATAGTAGTTGCAAACATATTTTGAATTAATGGACGAGTCGATTATGATTCGGAGCAATTAATGAAATTGAAGATGAATACCTACCCTGATTAACCCATAGGAAATAGCCCTGATTAACCCATAGGAAATAGGTTGTATGAAAATGCATTGACTTAAGAAAAGCATGAGTGCAACATATAGAAAGTCCTTGAAGTTGGATGGTATATTTCTCCCTAGTTAGGTCCCCGTTCCAATGGTTGCAGATCCCTACAGGATTACCGATTGATGATGTACACTAGGTCCAGATAAGGGGAAAGTAAGGGTCAATAAGTTCCCAAAAGAAGGTGTGTAGTAATCACTCTAAGATGATAGCTGAATTTTTAGTACTTTGGGAGAAGATAAGTCAGTAAGTAAGTAGAAAAGAAGAAAAATCCAAAAAAAGAAACAAGTCAAAATCTACTCTAAGTTCTACTCCATATTAAAGGATTTAATATTAAAGTTGAGAAAAATATATAAATAATATATTGAAATGATTTTCAATAATTATTTGATGGTAGGAATATCCTATTTTTGACAAGTAAGATATTAAAATTAAATATTTATATCTTATTTAAATAAAAAGTTTTAGTATAAATTAAAATTAGTTAAATTGGAAATTTTAATAAATGGATTTCAATAAAAAGTTAATTCCTTTGAAAAAAATAGTATAACTTATACAGCTCGTAGATTTTTCTAAGATGAAAGAAAGAATTTAAGTTGTAAAATTCTTTTTAGGGGTGGGCAATCGAAAGTGCTACAAGTTTAAAATGGAGTAAATAGAATTGTGAAAGAAGATTAGAACTTCAAAATAAAGTAGTAGGCAAATGCAGTGCAATTATTCAACAAAGAAGATAGTAAATTGAGGGGAAAAGTATATAGACATATACAATTAAATAAGAGCAGTTTAGGTAAAAGAAAGTTAAATTGTGGTTTCATTATTTGAAATTTATATAAAATAATATTAGTAATCAGAAATAACATTGGGAGATCATATGAAAATAATACTAGTAATCTAATTAGAAGCAACATAGGAAATTAAAGGCAAGACAAAGGAAAATGGATATTTTCCATCATTGTAATGACCCGCCTTTTTGACCATTGAAGGTCGGCACCAAATACATCCATGGTATTCTAATGCCGAATATCCAATCGCCAATAAGGTAGATTGTTAGGATAAAAAGAAAAAAAGAAAAAGAATAGGAGAACAGAATCTCACATCGGAACGATAACATATAATATAACAAAGACAGTAAAAGCGGTCATTCTAAGATACATGGTATATTAGAGTTAAAAATATACCCCATCAACCTAGACATTTATAACTTCCTTACCTAACGATTGATGATGTGTATATATAATATTACAATGGAAAATAAAATACTACAGCAGGTGAACATCTAGCTCTGCTCCATGAGCTTCATGTCACACCAACGGCAACTGGAAAAATACTCGGTCTGACCCGAGCAATATAATAAAATAAAAGCAGATCAATCTGGGAATAATAGCGTGAGAAAAATCAAGTGATAGGTGAAAATGTAATAATTCTGTGAGACCATGCCGCTAAATGTGGAATGAGTTTTTACCTTGCGAGAACAACATTCATGCACGAAAGAATGGAAACATAATTAAGAAAAATCCAAACTTAAAAGAATTGGTATATGCAAGGTCAATATCCAAACTCAAAGAATGGACTCAAAGAATGGACACAAATGATTAAACATCGAGAAGAACTCCGGTCACTTCTCAATGCAATTAAGAAAACAATTCAAATGTCTGAATCAACAGTAGGGAAAAGAATTTTTCAACAATGACTAGAAAGGTGCACTATTTTCGTCGAAAGTATACATCTAGAAATATATTTGAGGGCTACGATGGCTCTCCGAAAACCTCCAAGGCGAACTCCCCTAATAATACCAAGAATTCCGATATTTCACATCTCTGCTCACACATCACCAACCAATCTAGAGTAGATGTGGAAATACCCTAATGTATGCAACCCCACATAACATGGACCCCAATCACACTTTGCTTTTAGTCATTTCGGACAAAGGATATCAATGCTCAAGTGAGCAACAAATTGCCTTAAATTGGCTATACACAAAGAAGAAAACTGAACCGATTGTCAATAAATAAACTATCAAGAATAGTCAAATTGATCGTATATGGAAATTATCAGATACCCTTACCACTACTTGCCGATTTCAATCTTGTACCATCCCTCATTTGAAAATAAAGCCAAGCAAGTTGAGGTAGTGTTATCTTTAGGCGTTGCCTTGACAACAATTTTAACCTTCGAGATAGAAAAGCATTTCTATACCTCGACATTTAGCACTAAGAGTATGGCTAAATCCTTTCCATATAAGCAATACCTTTTATGGGAGTAAAATTTCTTATCCTTTCCATAATCGGATCAAACTTTTTAAACCTATAAAATTCAAACTTAACAATGATTTTCACATCACAAATATTTTTGCAGTATACTTAAAATTACTCTTTAAAAGTATTCCTTTTTGAAGATTTTCTCATTTATAAACATCAAATAACAATTATTAGTGCGAAAGATAATAAATCAATTAGAATACTTTTATAAATAAAAAACCACATTAATTATCACGAAGGAGAATTGATTAACTTTATAACTCCTTTAATAAATAAATCAATTATGCTTAAATACCTTTATTAAATTAGATAATTAAATTTAAACACATTTATATAAACCTATTAATTAAATTCACACATCATTTAATAAAATGATTAATAAATCTTAAATATCATTATTAGACTGATTAATTAACTTTAAAACCTTTATTAAATTAGTTAATTAATTTAGCATTTTTATTAAATCAGATTAATTAACTACATACATCATTAACATCTTTATAAATTAAATTTATTATGATTCAACAATAATTAAAAATATATTTAAACCCTTAGATTCCTTTCGAAAACTTATATAATCCTTACAAACCTATTTGAAAATAATTTACAAAATATTTCAAGTAAATAACCTTTATAAATTTAAAACGACATTAATTACCTTGAAAGATAATTAATTAAATTTATAATCTATTTAAAAATTTAAACAATAATTATCTCAAAAGACAATAAGTCAAATTTATAATCTCTTTACAAATTTAAAATAGCGTTATTATCCTAAGGGATAATTAATTAAACCATAACTTCTTTTATAAATTTCAAATCAACAATTTTCATTTATTTTCAAAATACTTGGAGATGTGGTTTAAACAATTTTCAAACTTACAGGTGGTATCACAACTTAAGTTGAGTGAACACCTAGGCTTTGGTGGGGTGAACTCATTGTACATAGGGTCAGTAGTGCTTTAGGATGAGTTGAGTGTATTATATATACGAGCGTGCATTTATTAGTGCTATAAAATGTTTTATACTATGTAAGCTTTTTTGTTGAGTGGCTTATGAATTCTGGTCGACGTGCTTGATCAGCATTGTCGATAAGAGTTCCTATACACTTAAAAAATACAAACAGACATAATATGGTTTTAAAATGGGTAAATGAAATAATTTTACCTAAGGTTGAATTTCTTATATAAAGGAAATTTTCAAAGTTTAATAGTTATTTAGGGGAAGGTGTTGGTTGGAGGAATGAAATTTTTTATTTAATATCAATTTTAGATGGTACATTTCACAAATTATAAGTCTTGGCTAGAAGTGTATTCTAAGGATATTTTATTATGATTAGGTGGTAAGAGATGAGTACTAAAAGAAGACGGGGAAAGGGGAGTGACAGTACTTTGATCACTGAAGGTCAAACCCCAATTGCTAGAAGTATTGGATCACTAGAAGAGGTGGCGGCTTTAAGTCCCCGTGTTGACTTTGCGTCCTTGTGTAAAGATTTTTCTAATCTGGGAGGAAAGCTGCTTAAGGGAACGTAATCCATTGTAGAAGTCTAGACATGGCTTTGTTCTTGTGAGAATATTTTTAAGGGATTGGATATTTCAGATGAGAAGAAGCACTTTTTAGCATCTTGGAAGTTATAAGATGGAGCAGCAATATGGTGGGACTCCATTGCAACAAATGTTACAGAAAAAGATTTTTATTGGGTTAGATTTAAGGAAGTGCTTGAAGACCAGTTCATACCTATAGCACAAAAGACCCATTTAGAAAGGAATTTCTTAGATCTTAAGCAAGGGATGGGGCTGTACCAGAATTTGAGATCAGGTTCAATGAGTTATCATGTTTTGGATCATAACTCATTAGTACACCCCTCAAGAAGATTGAGAAGTTTGTGATGGGAATGAGCGAGCAGTTTCAAGAGAAAATGGATGCATACCTAAAAGGATCTTTTACGGATTTTGTATATATGGCTTTGAGGTGTGAAGTACGTATAAAAAGGAAACCGATAGTAGCACCTAACGTCGACAACCCGAATAAGAGGAAGTCCAACCTATAAAGGAAAAATAAGTGGAAAGGAAAATCAGGAGGTGGAGATCAAGAGAATAATTTCAAGGATTACAAGCGCAATGTTTGTAAGCGGAAGGGCCACATTTCAAAGTTATGTAGGATTTCCAAAGCACAGAATCAGCAAACATTGCATATTTCTCTAATGGCCTAAAAGATATCCTACTTTAATTTCCACGAGCACCGATATATGTAAAAGGAATGTATGCTTTTGCAAAAGGGTCAATAAGCAAAGGTTTATGCCATTTAGAATGAACCCTCAATTTCAGGGAAAGTGAAGGGGAGGAGGCTCTGGAAGGTATTATAGTCGTAAATGATATTTTGGTTCGAGTTTTGTTACATACCGGAGGTTCCCATAGCTTTATTTCTAAAGATCTAGTTGATAAATTAAGACTTACCCCAAAATTTATAGAAACCGCTATTGTGTGACCATCCCCTTAAGCGGTACGACTAATCAATACATATTTTGCGAAGATGTACGAGTTACATACCTAACCACCCATTTTCTATATAACATGTTTGTCATGGATTTTAAAGGTTTCAACATTTTACTTGGTATGGATTTTCTAGCAAAGAATGAAGTTATCCTTGAATGTGTTAGCAGGACTATATCTTTAAAATCCAAAATTTGGAAATTTGTTAAGATATCGTGTTAGGAACCTGGTAAACGAATGAGGAGTTTCCTTTATGCACTAGATTCGCCTCGGGAAAAGTTGAAATCATTACTAGTTGTTAAAATTTCCTCGACATCTTTGAAAAATTATATAGTCTACCTCCACTTCATAAGATTGAGCTCAGTATTAACTTGACCCTTGGATGGAAACCTTTTATCCAACCAAGGAATAAGATGGCTTCGAGAGAAAGAAGAGAGTTAGTGAATCAGATAGAGGAATTGTTCGGTAAGGGTCTAATAAAGTCAAGTCACTCGAATCAAGGAGCAGTCGTGGGTTTCAATGCTAAGTTAGATGGTTCGCCAAGATTTTGTATGGACTAAAGTGAATTAAATAAGTAGAAGTATAAGAATGAGTATCCCTTACCCAACATAGATACATGTTCAAGCAATAGTAAGGTGCTAAGGTAATCTTGCATATGGATTTGAACACGGAATTTCACCAACTAAGGATATCACCCATGACAGCTTTTAGAGGACCATTTCTTTGAGTGGTTAGTTGTGCCATTGGGCTATTCAATGCACCCGCTCATTTTGTAGTCGTCATGGATCGAACTTTTAGAGATATACTCAACAAATTTATGTTAGTCCCAATGAATGGCATCTTTATTTATTCTAAGATCGAGGAGGAACACAAGCACCACTTAGAGTCTATATTGAAAACATTATGGAGGCATGACTTGAAGGTTAAATTTCCTAAGTGCCATTTTTTTCAAAGTGAAATAAGACTCCTCGGACATGTAGTGTTAAAGAATAGAATAAAAATGACTTTCCCCAAGTCATTGGAGGTAAGTAGGTTGTGTGTATTGTATGTATGAATTGTTGAGCTATGGCTGACCTGTGTATGCTTTTGTATGAGTTTATGATATGGATATATGCCTTTGTGGTAGCTTGTGTTATCTTCTTATGTGCTAATTTCAGGGATTAAATTCTTTTAAGAGGGAAGAATGTAATGACCTGAAATTTAATCACTTTTAATAAGGACATTTAATATATTACTGAATAATTAATTAATGGATTATATAACTCATGCATACCTCTTTTAAATAATAACTAGTGATGGTGAAAAGATTTTTAAATTTTGTTTACAAAAATGTTTATTTAAAAAGAAACTAGAAAATGCAACCGGAAATCTTTTTGAATATCTTCGATTTTTCACCGTTTAAAAGTTGTTTAAAAGGTTGTAAATACTTTAGTTAATATATTTACACATTTTAAATAAACCTAAGTATGGATTAGAAATAATATAAGTGCTACCAACACAAGTACACTTATGTAAGATGATGTGACCATTAGTAGGTTAAAAAATCAAATCAAATTAAATAAAGCATGAAACATCCTTTCATCTCTTAACCAAAGTACAAAATGAGTATTAATTGTTGGTTAATAAGGGTGTAAAACATAAGGAAGTGGACAAGCTGGTTAAGTGGCAACATTTGAGTGGAGGGTAAGTGTACCGAAGGGTAGAAAAGCAATTTTACTTTATTCCTTTTTATAAAAACAAATCGTTTTTCTCCCTCTCTCTCTCCTTCCATTCTCACTTTTCTAATTTTTCTAACTTTTCTAATTTTTCTAACTTTTCAAAATTTTATTTTCTTTTTAAAAGATTAAGAGTTATTTTAATGGCTTTAGTAATTTTTCTAAGTTCAAACCCATCTTCCTTTTACTTTAAAACTCTTATAATAGCTTAAAAATACTTTCTTTCTTCTTCCCCTACCTTCTCTTAGCCAAACAAGCCCATATCCATCTACCACCACCCAAGGCTATGCCCATCTCCATGATGACCGAGTCCAATGATGCCTAGGCCGAGCCGTTTGCATGTTTAAAGTGGAAAAAAAAATCATTTTTGCTAAAGGAATTTTAGAAAGCTAAGCCATTTCAAAGTTTAGAAAGGTTTTGAAAGATTTTGGTTAGAAAACTATTTTCTATTTTGAAATGATTTTACCTTTAAGTCCTGAAATTTTTATGTGTGAAATATGTTGCTAGTTTGGTTATTGTTCCATGTTGTTTGGTTGTATATATGCAGTATTAGTTGGAGTTTGAATTAGACTTGTTAAATGTAGTCTAAAGTTTGTTTTAGTGTTAAAGTTATTATCTTGCTTGTATATGCGATGGTATATGTAAATTTGGATATGTAAACTTGGTTTTTTGGATATTAATTGGGAAAGTTAGTATCTTTATTTTGCCAAATAAGATTTGAGATCCCTTGGAAAAGACCAAAAGTTGTTTGTTTGTTTTTAAGTCATTAAAAGATTAAATCTTTATTTGGTTTTCAAAATAAAAACTTTGCTTATGTTTTCAAGAGAAGTAAAGCTAAAAGTAAAGTTAGAAATAAAATTAGAGTTAGATCTAAACTAAATCTAACTTTGATGAGATGCATTTATAGCGATAGCGGCTATGAATGCAACTCGGGAAAAAGTTAGAGTTTAGATTTTAAAAATTATTCTTTATGAAATGGTTTTGAAAATGCTTTTTCAAAATGTTAACTAAATTCAAAATTTAATTACTTAGTTAATTAATTAAAAGTTAATAATTAATTAGTTAATTAAGATAATTATTAATTAAGTGTAATTAAGTTAAGTAATTAAGGGTTAAAGTTCACTATCTTAATTAATTAATTAATTAAGGAAGTTTAATTACTGATTAATTAAATTAAAAGTTATAAGAAACAATTTTGATAATTAAGTTGTTTATTTAATTAATTAATTTTTTAATTTGGGTAAATTGGCAATTAATTACTAACCAAGAAGAGCTTCGTTAATTAATCTAATTGTATTTAGTTAAGATTTTAATTAGGGATTAATTAAGTTTAATTAAGTTTTAAATTATAGTTAATTAAGATTTAATTAGCGATCAATGAAGATTTAATTATTATTTAACAAAGGTTTAGTGTTAAACTCTGTAAATTATTCTTGAGTCCATTCTTTTTATAAGTAAACTGATTCAAAACCAAGAGATCTCTTGTCTGTGCCAATAAATAGCCAAAAAACCACAAATAAGTTATACTAGACTTTGACATCTGTTATAGAATAAAACACCGTTCTACTATAGCTTCAATTGAATTGATTATTTGGACATCCTTTTAGCAGAATAAATCCTCGTTCTACTATAGTAAACTTAATAGATTGTTTAGAAATCTATTTAGCAGGACAATACCATACTATTGTTAGTTATTATGGACATGTATCTGCTATTATTTTATATTGACATACTATTTCTTGATTTTGAATTATGGATTTTATTTATCTGAAGCTTATGTAATGTTTGTGTTAGTGACATGAAAGTCAAAGTGAAATTAAAATGTAATCTGAGTTAGGCTACATTGTAGTCATTAAGCCTCCTTTCAAATTTGTAACATTATGGTTTCTAAAGTGACTTCAATTCTTTATCAATTTAAGGTGAAGTGTATTGAATGTTTTTGGAGATTTATAAAGAGTTTTTATAAATGATTTTGGATATTCATAAAGAGTTTTATAAATGGATTTAGAATTTAAGCAAAAGAGATTTTGTAAATGGAAATGATTTATTAAAAGTGTCTATTAAAGAAATTTATTAAAGGAATTTGAGATGGGGTGTCCCTTAATTGACCTTCTTAATTATGGTGGTGTGGATATATGTTCCGTGCTTAACACCGAAGAAGTAATGTTTAGGGTTGTTCTTATCTCTAATTTAAATAACATTTGTTTGATCCTTTTAATATGACTTTGAAATGAGAAATCTTTCATAAATGTTTTGCAAATATATTTTGGTCAATGAGATAAATATATGAATGTTTTGATAAACATTTTGATAAGAGATTTAAATAAATGAAAACTTATTTGAGGCTCAGTGGTTGCTATGAGATAAATTATGTTCTTTTATGTATTTGAGACTTTAATAATCAACTATAAAATCTTGACCAGTTTTGACTAAGGAAGTGTGATTGTGTATGTGAGTTCCCTATCGAGGACTCGAATACTTGTTGTATACTTCCAAATGAACCGGGAGTGAGTCCACCAGAATTTATCTGTTGTTTGTTCAGAGAGATTGGGATCAGATATGTTATCAGAAAACCATTTTGATCCAACATATGCATTCGAATGGAAGACATTTTAATGATGATGGAAGACGGCGATCTTTAAAGTGTAATGGCTACTTGCTACTACTTCCGAGGATGATTCTAAAATAGTAGAGGTAGTGCCTTCGGCTTCGTTCAAACCCTGAACAAACTTGTATGGTTGAATGTTAGAATTGCATTTCTACCTAGAGGGCAATGTTAGCATTCCATGATGGTCTGCTATGAGGAAAAGGTAATCGTGGCCACTCAAAGCCTTACACCCCAGGAATGGTAAAAACATGGTAGATGCGGCAGGGCTATGTGGGTTGCACCCATTTGGGTATGATCATCCTAAGATCTAGTTGTAGGATCGATTTCACCATAAGGGGGGGTGAATAGGGTGATACTAATAATTATAAAAATTAATGTAGAAATATATAAAATAATTGCAGCATAGATAATAGCAGAATAATAAAAGCAGAAATAGAACAACACAGATTTACCCAGCTTCAGCAAAACCCTACCTATGTGCTCCCCCCAAAATTTCTACTAGATATTAAGTAGTCAGAAGCTTACACACATAAACTTGCAACATCTGATATTGACTAACCTAACTTTATGTTGAAAAGCCTACCACATCACAGCCACTGAGTTGCGAATTCTCGAATTACACCACCGTAGTTCGTCCCCTAGTCACACCGCTAGAATTTTACAAAATTTTAAAAGAAAATACAAATTAAAAAGCAAACACTAAACAAGAAACCCTAATTTAAAAATTTAAGCCCTATATATAAATTTAACCCAAATAGAAAAATAGACTGGCTCAAAGAAAAAGAGACCGGCCTAATTAAATTTTTGAAAGGCTTGTCTTCTCTATTGTAAACTCCGGCCACTCTCCTTTGCTTTGGAATGTCTGCTTCTCTTCGCTCCTCTTTGAGAAATAAGGGCTCCTAGAAATTTGAGTCGTCGATTGATTGTTGATTGATTGAATAGATATTCTCGTGTTGATTGTTTTGTCAATCGATTATCTTGCTTTGACTACACTCGACAGCTTCATTTCGTCGAGTTCGAATTGAATAGTTCTGGTATATGATTTCCTTTATTACTCTCGTTGGTATGCTTGAATTCGATGATTTGATTACCAATTATGTTAATGGTATCTATAGGGTTTAATTCCCTAAATTATCGTTTGAATAAATCATTTGAATTCGTCTGTTACTTTAGCTCGGCCGTTCGATTTTACTTGAATATATGTGATTCATCCTGACAGGTTCAATTTCGAATATTTTTTTGCTTGATTATCATGGCTTGCATTTGCTTTGAATTTGGTTCCATTCTTTTCTCTGTTGACATCTTTGATTTCGGCATTTTGAATTAGAGATAATATTTTCCAATTTCGTGATAACTGATTAGTTCATGATTTGCTGGCAATGGATTGTGGTATTTGAATTTTTGATATTTCCTGGACTTATTCAATTGGCTTTGACTTTGGCATTTAAACTTGACATGTTCAGTTTGAATTCCCTACGATATTGACTTTGTTCATCTTGATTTGGATCTTGTCTGCACTTTTAATGTTGGCCATCTCCATTTGTATACATACATACATACACACATACATACATATGTGTATGCACACAAGTGTGTGTTCATGGAGTTTGGTGAAATTTAACTGCTTGTAGTTACATTGATATTTAAGTGCTTCTTTGTTCACCTCAGTTGCATTCAATATGTATACATGCCTGAATGCATGCATATCCTCTGTCCTCTTTGAGTACTTACATTTGAACTTGTGTGTTGTATTGAGTCTGGGCTTGTGTTCATTTATATTGTGTTCATATGTGGTCTGCTTGGAGCTTGTTGACATGTTGGGTTGCTCGGACCAGTCCACTATTCCATTGCATTGACTTGCACTGCTTTTTACTTGAGGTGTCGATCCACTTGATTGAACATATGCTGTTTCTTTTGAACTAATATATGTGGATACATATGTATGTGCATATAGGTATATATGTTTGTATGGTCTTTGTGTAGCCTTCTCTGGCTTGCTTGGTTTTTTTGGAACTGATTTAGTATGTGGTCTGCACTTGATATTGATCACCATGAGCTTAAAGTGGTCTAGTTAGATGTATATGTATTCATCAATTCATTAGTGGTTTGTACATTTTATCTTCTGTGATAGTTTGTTGGGTCTGGTTTTGTTGGCGCACTTATGTACATGTGCATGTGTACATTGAGTTGGTTTTCATATTACTTTGGGTTGTTTGAGCTTCTATTTCACTGGTGGTCTTCACACTCACCTCTGGTTCATTTTGTTTTGTATTCCATCCGCATTATGCAATCTGGTGTACTTTCTGTATGCATGTGTGTTGGTTCCTCTTGAAGTCTGAGTTGTTGCATCATGGAGTCTGCTGTATACCTTGATTTTCTGGTCCTTTTGTGGTTGCTCATCCACTTCAGTGCTTCCATATTCTAGTGTGTATTGTGTAGTGCTTGTATCTCACTGATGCATTGCTATTGTTCCACTCATTTTCTTTTTGAACTGGTCTATACAAATCTGGGTTGACTGCTTCATGACTCCACTGTCGAGTCTGTTCTCATGCGTACACATTTGTGCACTTGCTAGCATGGTCTAAATTTGGATTCTTGTTGCATTAGAACTTGTACGCGACAATGTTGTGATGATTTTGTATTGCACCTGAGTTGAATCCATCTTATGGCTTGGGTTTGACCTTGTGCTCACATGTCCTTGTAGTTTTATCAAGTATATGTCGGTATGCATTGCCTTGTGGCATGTAATACACTATGCATGCCATAGGTTGTTCGTGTTTGATGAATTCAAAATAATTATAATGACGAACAACCCAAATAACTGAGGCAAATAATATTTTCAAAATACACATTTTATTTTACACTGTAAAAAATATTTCTTTTTCAATTTTATTGCATCAGTGTTTATTTTGCAGATAATTCAGATGCCAGATACAAATTGGAATATGGTTGAAGAACAAGTACAAGTGAACAATTAGTATGTAGTGAGGTGCAAATGTATGTATAGTGAAAGATTGTATCGTAATGGAAATTGTGTATATAGTGAGAGCCCAAATTTTGTACTATTCAAAATTATAATAAATATTTGTTTGAATAAAATATCTGTTTGAATTTAAATTCTGTGTTATTTATTTTATTCATCAAATATTTATTTATTTATGTGCAAAATAAAATAGTACAATAATGAATGCATTTAAATGAATATATATATATATATATATGTTTATTATCATCAAACAAAAATCATATACTAGCATATTCAACAATCTCCCCCTTTTGATGACAACAAATATATATTTAGATTTTAAATGTATTAAACGTATTTGGTCATTGATGAACTCTATTTGATCCCCCTATTTGAATGCTCCCTCTCTACAAAAAATCTTCCCCTTCATATATGCTTGAAAATAAATAAAAATATGCAAATGAATCTATCTAGGAATATGCAAATAAAAAATAAAATATTTGATCTTTATTTGCCAAAATCTTGACTTCTCTCTCCCCCTTTTGTTATCAGCAAAAGAATAATAGCATTAGAAAAATAGAGATACAGTGATAAACATTAATAAAACATTAATACCCAATCGAGTATAAATATTAAATTTCAATAAATAATCAAACAAAAATCATAAATACTCTATTAGGCGCATATTCCACTTTAGAATGATAGGATGTTGTCGGCATATAAAACCATATAGTTGTGTCTATTTGTGGTATATTTAAATCAGGAATTTGAATATCTATTAACCATGCATAATCATTAGGACTTTTAAATGAGATTAGTAGTATTCCCAATTTTTATAAAAAATGAATTTCAAGCATCTTCTAACCACGCATAACCATGAGGAGATTAGAATCAACTTGGCTGTTTAATAATCAATTTTGATATGTTTTTCATACATGCATAACTATAAGGACTTTTAAATGAGCATGAAAGCATATAATAAAAAATTCCAAGTAATTCACCCACGCATAACCATGAGAATTTTTAAATGAGAGTGAATACTTTGGATGTTTTTATTGCTAAAAATAAAATAAAATGAAAACAAATAATTTTCTGTTTAAAATACCACATATTGACATTCTATATTGGATTTTAATGAGTGATGGTCGTTAGAAATATGATAGAAATAGAGACGGTCATGGAATTATTACCCATCAAAAGTTATTAAAAACTTTTTTAAATTTTTAAAGAAAATTACTAAATATACTCTCTCAAGTCATAATATACGATTAATATCAACATTCACCACTTTTTCAATCACTATTTTTCTTATCGATAATCAACAGGGAGTTAGAATAGTCAAAATAGGAAAAATCAAATCAAAGTTCTAAAATACCTAAACTAAGACGAAGTTTACAAAAATTATTTTCTGGTAGAGGTTTTGTAAAAATGTCTGCCAATTGAAAATCGGTTGACATGAAATTTATGTAGATATTTTCTTTGAAAATATGACCTCTAATAAAATTTTGTCTAACATCTATATATTTTGTCTACTTGTGATGTACAAGATTATTTGTGAGATCAATTGCACTTTTGCTATCGCACATTAGTGGTAAACGTTTAAAATTTAGACCATAATCTTGCAAAGTTTGTATCATCCGTAAAATTTGAGCAGAGCAATCACTTAAAGCAATATACTCTGCCTTAGTGGTGGATAATGCAATACAATTCTGTTTTCTACATGACCATGCAACTATCGAATGTCCTAACATAAAACAGGTTCCACTAATAGTTTTTCTATCAACTAGACTTCCAACATAATATGCATCTGAATATCCTTTTAATTCAAAGTTATCATTATTTGGATACCAAAGACCAAAACATAGGGTGTGCAACAGATATCTTATAATCCTTTTAACAGCTTTTAAATGAGATTCTTTTGGATTTGATTGAAATCATGCACATAAGCATACTGAAAACATGATGTTAGGTCTGGAAGCAGTAAGATAATGAAGTGATCCAATCATACTCGATATTGCTTTTGATCAACTGCCTTACCTTTTTCATCCTTGTAAAGTATAATTATAATGCTCATGGTTTTTTTTGCAGGTTTAGCGTCATTCAATCCAAATTTGTTGACAAAATCCCTAATATATTTCGTTTGAGAGATGAATGTACCTTTATCGCTTTGTTTGATTTGAAACCTAAAAAGAATTTTAACTCTCCAACCAAGATCATTTCAAACTTCTCCTACATGACTTTTTCAATTTCTCATACAACATGTTATTAGAGGCATCATAAATAATGTCATCAACATATATTTGAACAATCAAAAGATCACAATTTTCATGCAATAGAAATAGTGCGGTGTCTACACAGACTTTTTTAAACCCATTTCAATGAGATAAGTGCTAAGACATTCATACCAAGTTGTAGAGGCTTGTTTTAATCCATATAATGCTTTCTTAAGTTTATATACATGGTTAGGGTATTCAAGACTTCCAAAACCTTTTGGTTGTTCAATAAATACATTTTTTTTTCAAAATTCCGTTAAGAAAAGAACTTTTAATATCCATTTGTCTTAGTTTAACTCCTTTATAGTAAGAAAAAGCTAACATTATCCTAATGGATTCTAGTCTTGCTACTAGTGCAAAAGTTTCATCAAAATCAATTCCTTCAATTCGATTATAACCTTTAGCAACTAACCTAACTTTATTCCAAATCACTTTTCTAGATTCATCATATTTATTTCTAGAAATCCATTTTGTTACTGCAACTGGATAATCATTAGTTCTAGGTGCTTGAATCCAAACTTCATTTCACTCAAATTGATTTAGGTCTTCTTGCATAGCCATAAACTAATTTTCATCATTAAGAGCTCTATCTATGTCTTTGGGTTCAATTTCTGAAACAAATCCACTATATAGACACAAATCACACAAATTTCTAAAGGAGGAATGAGTTTGAACACGTATGATAGGTTTTCCTATTACCAATTCTGGAGGATGATCTGCTTTGAATTTCAATCTCTCTAGATCTTGATTTCTTCGAACTTCTTTTGTGTTTGTAGTTTCTTTTGGTTTTTCACTTTCATCTTTTTCATTCTCCTCTTCAACATTGCTTTTGAATGTTTCCTTATTTTGATCATCAATGCCTTCATCAAATTTCACATTGATTGACTCCATGATTGTTCTTTTTCTTTTGTTGTATACTCTATAAGCTTTGCTTCTAGAAGAGTATCCCTTGAACAGCCTTCATCAGCTTTTGGTTCAAATTTTCCAAATTGATCACCCGTATTGAGAATATAACATAGACACCCAAAAACTTTGAAGCATGCAATGTTTGGTTTATTTTTGAACCATAGCTTATAGGGTGTTTTCTTAAGAATAGGTCTAATCATGACTCTATTCATTACAAAACAGGTTGTATTTACTGCCTCTGCCCAAAAGAATAAGTGTAATTCATACTCATTTATCATAGATCTAGCCAACTCTTGTAATCTTTGATTCTTTCTCCCGACTATCCTATTTTGTTGTGGAGTACGTGGAGCATAGAATTTATGTTTAAATCCATTTTCATCACAAAAATATCCAAATTCATAATTTTTAAATTCTCCACCTTGATCACTTCTTAATGAAATGATAGAAACTCGTTTTTATTTTGAACCAATTTTGTGGATTTAGTGAAGTATGAGATAGTTTCTGATTTTTTAGCTAAGAAGTTTACCCATGTATATCATGAATAATCATCAATCAACACAAAAAATATTTCTTACCACCTAAACTTGCTATATCATTAGGTCCAAACAGATCCATAGAACTAGTTCAAGAATTCTAGAAGTACTTATAGTTGTATGAAAGGATGATTTTTTAAGTTTTTCCATAGTACATGCTTTACATGGACTTTCTATTTTGAAATCATGACATGGTATACCTCTTAACAAGTCTTTTCTTTTTAATTTGTTTAATAGATTCATACTAGCATGCCCTAATCGTCTGCCATAAGTTTACTTTTACATCCTTAGCTATCGGACATTTTTAATGAGTGAGATCATCAAAAGTTAAAGAATATATATTACCTTTCCTTTTACCTGAAAACAATATATCTTTTGATGATTGATCAGCAATTTTGCATAAGTCAGAGTCAAAAATAATATGCTTTCCGTTATCACATAGCTGGCTGACTGAAATCAAATTGTGGTGAAGATCTTCAACATATAATACGTCATTTAAGGTAAATATACTGTTACCTACTTTACCTTTACCAATAATTCTACATTTTCCATTGTTACCCATTGTTACTCTGCCACCTTTGTGCTTCTCTTGGCTAAGGAACATTGATTTATCGCCTTCATGCGGTTGGAACAACCAGAATCCAAATACCATTGTTGTTGTTCCTTAGCCTGCTAGCATACCTACACAACAAAAGAATTTAGTGACCTATTTGTTTTTATAGGTCCATGATTGTTAATGACAAAAGATTTTAAAAAATATGTTTGTATAGACCCTAGACAATTTATATTTGTTCCCTTTGGCACCCAAATTTGTTTTACTTTAAGGGATTTTATATTTGTTCCTTTTGGAACCCATATGGTTTTCACTTGTTCGGTTCTATACTAACACTTATTGTGATTGTGTCCATATTTTCCACGAATTGTGCACTTGGAATTTACTTGATTAATTTTTCTATCAAAACGTTTAGATTGAGTATACCCAAGTCCGTATCTATCAATATTGACTGTTTATTTTCCTGTTAGCATATTTAGTTATTTTTCTCCTTTGGAGAATTTTTCTAAAGTCGTAGATAGTTGTTAGACTTGTGTTTTGAGTGATTCGTTTTCATTTAATAGCAAAGTGAACTTTTTAATAGAATTTTCTCTCCAAATGTTTTCACATTCTTTCATAATCAAAATTTCATTTTCAAGTGATTTTATTTTAATTTTTGATTTTTTAATTTCTTCTTCAAGTGATGGACACTTATCGCACTTGGGGATTTTATTTCAATGGTTTTTAACTAATTGGTCAAGTTGTTTATTTAATTTTATCAAACTATCTCTTTATGATTCAATTTTAGCGTACTTCTCCCTAAGTCTTTCAAACCATCCATTTAATTCATGAAAATATATAAGTAATTCTGAATGAGTAAGTTTTGATACTTCGCTTGGCTCGTCATCATCACTGTCAGTTATTTCTCCATAAAGACATATATTTGCTTTTTTACTCTCACTGCCAGTGCTTTCATTTTCATCTTCATCACTTTTATCGCATGTGGCTACAAATATTCTCCTTTTCGATTTCTTTCCTTCGCTGAGTCGATTCCGAAGGCAATTGGGCTTAATGTGACCCGGTTTATTACACTTCTCGCAGATGATCTCTTGTTTTTCTAAGTTGTCTAGAACTTTTTTGATTCTGCTCTTTAGTTGATGATTTTTTTACTGGATTTCCATATTTGTGGTTCCACTTTTTGAATCTCTTTATTAATAGTGCCAGTTCAGCTTCACCATCATTATCATCATCATCTTCACTTTTAGTTGTTCCTTTGAGAGCTATCAATTTCTTTTGTGTAACACCTCCTTCATGCTCTTTCATGAATTTCTTTTCTAGCTCATAAGTGGTCAGATTTCCGATAAGTTCGTCGACTTTAATCTGTTTCAAAACTTTGATTCTTGAATAGCAGTGACTTTGGATTCAAAATTTCGTGGAAGGACTCTGGGGATTTTTTGGACTATTTCCAGCTCTGTGTATGATTTTTCGAGAGCTTTTGATTTATATACAAGATTGGAAAGTCATCAATACATCGCTTTGGCATTTTCATCCTTAGCCATTATGAAGTTCTCGTATTCGCTACTAAGCATGGCAAGGCGAGACTCATTGGCTTGAGTTGTTCCTTTATGAGTCAATTCAAGTGTGTGCCAGATTTCCGACGCAGTTAGACAATATAAGATACAATTAAATTCAATTTGATCTTATGAACATATAATAGAATTCATAGATTTAGCATTAGGATTCTGCGGTTTATTTTCTAGATTTGTCCATTGATCCATCAGTTTTTCAATTTCCTGATTATCTATCACTATAGATGGTGTCCTATATCATGTCTCAACAATATTCCAAGCATCAATGGTTTTCAAAAAGAATTTCATTCTATTTTTCCAGTAAGCACATTCATCATTGAACATAGGTGGTCTAACTATGGACTGACCCTCAGCAAAAGCATTGTTAAAAGTAGCCATTTAAAAAAATCAAAATTTTAAAACAAATATGAAAAAAAATCAAAATTTTAAAACAAAAATTACCTTTTGTACCTAGCTCTGATACCACTTTTAGGATCAATTCCACCCTAGAGGGGCGGTGAATAGGGTGATACTTATAATTATAAAAATTAATGTGGAAATATATAAAATAATTATAGCACAGATAATAGCAGAATAATAAAAGTAGAAATAGAACAACACAGATTTATCCAGCTTCGGCAAGACCCTGCCTACGTGATTCCCCCAAGTTTTCTACTAGATATTAAATAGTCAGACGCCCACATACATAAACTTGCAACGCATGCTATCGTCTAACCTAACTTTACACTCAAAATCCTGCCACAACTCAGCCACTGAGTTGCGAATTCTCGAACTACACCACTGTAGTTCATCCCTTGTGAGACGATTAGAATTTTACAAAAGTTTAAAAGAAAAAAACAAATTAAAAAAAAAACACTAAGCAAGAAACCCAAATTTTAAAATTTAAGCCCTATATATGAATTTAAACCAAATAAAAAAATAGAGCGGCTCAAAGAAAAAGAGATCGGCCCAGTTAAATTTATGAAAGGCTTATCTTCTCTGTTGTAAACTCCGGCCACCCTCCTTTGTTTTGGAATGTCTGCTTCTCTTCGTTCTTCTTTGTGAAATTAGGGCTTTGAAAATTTGATTCACTAATTGATTGTTGATTGATTGAATAGATATTTTCACGTTGATTATTTTGTCAATCGATCGTCTTGCTCTGACTTCACTCGGCAGCTTCAATCCATCGAGTTCGAATTGAATAGTTTTAGTATGTGATTTCCTTTATTACTCTCGTTGATATGCTTGAACTCAATGATTTGATTGGCAATGATGTTAATGGTATTTATAGAGTTTAATTCCCTAAATTATTGTTCGAATAAATCTTTTGAATTCGTCTGTTACTTTAGCTCGGCCATTCGATTTTACATGAATACATGTGATTCATCCTGACTGGTTCAATTTTGAATATTTTTTTGCTTGATTATCACGGCTTGTGTTTGCTTTGAATTTGGTTCCGTTCTTTTCTCTGTTGACATCTCTAATTTCGGCACTTTGAATTAGAGATAATATTTTTCTAATTTCGTGATAATTGACTGGTTCACGATTTGCTGGAAATCGATTGTGGTATTTGAATTTTTGATATTTGCTAGACTTGTTCAATTGGCTTTGACTTTGGCATTTAAACTTTACATGTTCAGTTTGAATTACTTGCGGCATTGACTTTGTTCATCTTGATTTTGGATCTTATCTGCACTTTGAATGCTGGTTATCTCCACTTGTATACATGCATGCGTACATTTATATATGTATATACGTATATGTTCATGGAGTTTGGTGAAATTTAACCGCTTGTAGTTACGTTGATATTCAAGTGCGTCTGTGTTCACCTCCGTTGCATTCCATATGTACACATGTCTGAATGCTTGCATATCCTCTGTCCACTTTGAGTACTTGCATTTGAACTTATGTATTGTATTGAGTCTGGGCTTGTGCTCATATGTGGTCTGCTTTGAGCTTTTTGACATGTTGGGTTGCTCTAACCACTCTACTATTCTATTGCATTGACTTGCATTGCTTTGTACTTGAGGTGTCGATCCACTTGGTTGAACATATACTGTTGCTTTTGAACTCATATATGTGTATACATATATATGCATATATGTATATATGTTTATGTGGTCTTTGTGTAGCCTTCCCTGGCTTGTTTGGTTGTTTTGGAACTGATTTAGTATGTGCTATGCACTTGATATTGATCTCTATGATCTTAGAGTGGTCTGGTTAGATGTATATGTATTCATCAATTCTTTAGTGGTTTGTACATTTCAGCTTCTGTGATAGTTTGTGGGGTCTGGTTGGGTGTACATGTTCATGTGTACATTGAGTTAGTTTTCATATGGCTTTGGGTTGTTTGAGCTTCTATTTCACTAGTGGTCTTCACACTCACCTCTGGTTCATTTTGTTTTGTATTCCATCTGCATTTTGGAATCTGGTGTACTTGTTGTATGCATGTGTGCTGGTTTCCCTTGGAGTCTAAGTTGTTGCATAATGAAATCAGCTATCTACCTTGATTTTCTGGTCCTTTTGTGACAACCTGGAATTTTTAGATATTTGAAATTGGAATATTAAATTTATTTCAAATATTTGGAAGTTAGTTTAACTTGAATTTCAAATATCATTATTTATTTGGCAATTAAATCATTGAATTTAATAATTAGAGATTGGGTAAAATATTAAATCCTGAGTTTTAGGCTTGTTAAAAATATTCCAATGGCTTATAAAATTTATATTAACAGTACTAAGTATAATGGAAGCTTTAGAATTGAATTTGGAAGTGTTTTGTTAAGTTTTGAAAATATATCGTTTAAATCGATATTTAAAAATAGCCTTCCGAGGCACAGTCTTGGATTTCGACGAAACCAGTTCCATTGGATAAGTAATAGTGTATTATAATCGGATTTCAATTTTCGTAGCATCTGGGGTTATCGTATGACCGTACGATAGGTAAACGTGCTAAAACCTATATCGAAATCTAATTTAATAACCGAGTCCAAAAAGCTATCTTCTCCATACGATCGATTTAAGACTCGAGACCTTTTACATGGCGTTCAAAATAGGGATATAATCCTATAAAAGCCTAGTGGCATGCCTCGATAGGATGTCGAGATTTTGAATTGCGTAAATCGAGAAAATTTGAAATTGAATTTAAATTTAAATATAAACAATGTAATTTCATCAAACGCTGTAGCCAGCACGTGTCCCCTGCCTTTTCAATTTGTGCACAAGTGTTTCCCCTTTTCTGATTCAAAGTGCACGTAATAGTTTTTATTTTATTTTTAAAAAAGAATGAAAATTCGCATTCAATAATGGACGAAGGAAATCGTATCTCCCTCAGTTCAAAAATAAAAATAAGTTGTGACAGTCTTCCTCTCTTCCCTCTTCTTAAATCGAGTCCCTCTCCTCCCTTCTCTATTTGATATTCCAAATAAAAAAGAGAGAATTCGAATCAATTCGACAACCGCGGATGCGAGCTCGAACTTGAGTTCGAGATTAGGGATGACCGGTTAGGGTTTCGTTTTAGTGTGTAGTCGAGGCCGTGAGGGGTCGCGATGATTTTGGGCATGGGGTCGCGGAGATGAAGCGCTTCTGGGCCGCGACGAAGTGTGCGTGGAGTTTGGGAATCGCAATTTCAAATGAGCAGTAATGTATTCGTTTTTCTATTTAGCTTGTTTTTTAAAAAAATGTGTATATGCAGATTGAAAACTATATGTATAATGATATAGTTATAGAGGTTATCAGGAAGCATAGAAAAATATATCGATAGACGAGATTTTAAATGTACAGGGAAGAATTTTTGAACACTAATATATGTAAGTACACTTACATTTTAAATCTTATTGTTTATTTTTAAATAGGTTTGGGTGATATTTAAGGATTATAAAACAAAAAATTATACATCCAGAGAAAAATAGAGACAGTGAAGATAATTTATTATTTCATTAAATTAATTTATATACATATTACAGAAAAATGAGAATAATAATAAGAGTTTTAAAATGTTCAGTAATGAAATTTCTGTTTGATTATGTACTGAAAGGTATAATATGAATATAAGTACATCTATATAAACATATACATATTTTAAATATTATTTTAAAAATAATGGATTGGTAATTAATTTGTTCAATTTACTTATTTAATTTGTTTAGTCACCAAAGGATTTTAAAGGGAAGTTAGCTTTAAAATTCAATTATTTGTTTAAATTTAATTATTAGTTTAAAAACTAAATTATGTTGCTTAAATTGATAAACAGTAATTAATTGTTCCAAAAATTCAAATATTAATAAATTATATAATGTTTATACAAGGTCAAAATCTGATAGAAAGCAAGCTGTGTTGGAAGTAGGCTTCAACGAAAATAAAAAATGAGTTAAACTAACTCATTTGGATTATCGGCTAATTTAAAAATTAAATTTAAATTATTGGATTGATTACTTGAATTGATGATTTATTATCCGTATGGATGTGATAGCATATATATATTAGAGTGATTGATTTCCCGCATTATATAGCGGATGAGACCCTATGCGTCCCGCATAATAGCCGATGGCCCTTTATACCACGATATTCCACCTCGAAGTGGAATTGGTATTTTATTTGTTGACTAACATCTGTGGATGCAGGGAAACAGGTTGGAGGGATCCAACTGGATTCCTCAAAGTAGTGAAATTTATTTTTATAGCCTATGTTTTATCTGATAATCTGTGATAGATTATATTGATTATATAAATTTTGAAAATATTGAATGCTATAGTTTAACCGAATATATTTTAGATATATTGAGATATCAAAAATATAAAGATTGAATTTTTAAAGGAAAATAAAAGAGGGAATTTAAAGTAAATAATTATAGAGAATTTGGATAAATCAAAGAATGAATTGAAAAAGGATAAAAAAATTTAAAAAAATTCTAATAAATAAATTTCGAGTATGGAAAAAGAGATTTTTGAATAAATAGGAATAAATGAATTTTTAAAACTTAAGTGATATTATTTAAAGGAGTAAAGAATTTATTATTAAATTCAAGGTTTAAATTTGTTTGGAAAAGATAAAGAAGAAATTTGGAAAAGTATGAAATTTGTATTTTCAGTTTAAATAATATTTTAAATCGTATTAAAGAAGTTAAATCTGAAATTAATGGGTTTGAAATAAATTAAGTAAGTAAAGAATTTTTTTTAAATAGAATAAATTTTGAAAATCGATTTGGAAATTTATTAAGTGTTTGAAACTGTGATTTAAAATGAAATGAGACCGGAATTTATAAACTGGGTTTATAAAATGAAATAAGATATTAGTGGATATTTGAAAGTATAAATTCAGGATGGGAATTTATAAGGAAAGAGTGATTGGTTTAAAATAAATGGTGGTTTATTTTTAAAAGTGTGGAAAGGAAGGTATATTTCCCTGAAAAGCCGAGTCTATTTTCAAAGAAAGATTTCCAAGTACAAGTTAGAATTTTTAAAATGGTTTTAAAAGAATACTTTAGAGAATTTTATTGTTTTGAATTGTTTTTAGAATTTTAAAGTAAATGTATATTTAAACTAATTATAGCAGTAATCATTTTAAAGGTTTAATTAGTAATATGATCGGAAAGATAATTATTATACCTTATAAAATGACTTTTATTTTAAATTAGTTTTGGCATTAAGTTTTTACATGAGAAAATATTATATATTTCATAACTAGTGTTTTAAATGAAGTGTTCAAGTAGTTTTATTTTAAGTATTTTAAAGTACATATTTTTTTGGATAAAGTGATTTAAATTATTTTAAAATCTAAAGTATTAAGACTTGGTGGTTTTCAGTGGAAATAAAACTATTGTGCGGAAATTTATTTCCACAAGAAAAAAGTGATTTAAAAAATATTTTCAAAGAATTAAAGTGTAAAAAAATCTTATGAAGATATTTTTGAAATAAATAATTTGGGAAATTATTAATGCCCGATGGTTGTTTGTGAATGTTATTTGATAGTTATATAACCGACTATCATATTGGCCAATGCGCTGATCGTTACGAAGAGACCAGGATTGGGATTAATTTCCCAAGAACCACTTCGATCTGTTTTGAATGTTTCCGTGGAGAAGACAAGAGCTTGGAGTCGAAGATGGAGCAGTGAAGTGCAAGGGGTCATCGCTACTAATCCTGAGGGTGATTGCAAAATGGATGTAGTAGGAGTAGTGCCTTCGGTTCCATTCGAACCTGGAACAGACTTGTATAGACGAATGGTTTCAGAACATTGTCAGGAGGACGGTGAGCATTCAGAGTGTATGTGTGCTAAAAAGGTAACACATAGCCTCGAGCCTCATCAACCGGTAATGGCTAAAACAGGGGAGGTGCACACAAGGCTAAGTGGCTAGCAACCAATTATGGTAAGGTCACCCCTGTCTAGATGTCCCTTTATTTCGGCCGTGTGGGCGATTGCTGATCACAACCACGGGGTGAACTTATTCAGACTATCCAATAAGGGGTAGCTCTGGTCTTGTGTTGCAAGGGATCAGGGTGGATCCTCGGTACGGTGATCAAGACCACGTACTATGAAGGGAGTTACCCCAGTAGCCCTACCATTGATTGAAATCCATTCTCCCTACATGCCTTTACGGTTTTGTTTGTAGAACCTAATATTGTTGGAATTTAATGAATGTAACAATTTCGGCTATTTTATTAAGTATTTGTATATAGACACTACTATAATATTAGAGGGTTTGATAAGAAAATGCTTTGGTTATCGTAAGGTAAAAAACCGACATGTTTATTTGTGGCCTGGTCTTACGAGATACCATTGATTTCAAAAGGACTTTGAACTTTAATAATCCAATTGAGTGTGTTTTCTCACGGTGGTTTTCCAAACTGACTCCGGTGTTATTTAACTATAATGCTCGAGTGTGACCAAGTATTATAGATACAGATTCTGGATGGACAGCTATGGAGCTCAGGAGATGAGCTGGATGGCAAGACGTAGCACACATACTTGATATATATTCTGTTGAGCAAAGTAAGTTGTAAATTCAACTTTGGGAGGACAAGTTATTATAACTGTCCTGTATTGTGTTGTTGATTCATGTTGTACTCTGATAATATAATGTATAAACAGTTACAGATTCTTTCGTAATAAAAATCTGTGTTATCTATTATATATTGTTCCGCTATGATTGTGAGATTCTGATATTGTTTTCTATTTCTTCTTCTACCTCCTTCTTCTTTCCCTTACGGTTTGATTTTCCGACATCCGATTGTTCGGCATTTAACATAGTGGACGTATTGATGTCGATTTTTGGGTGTCGAACAATCGGGTCATTACATTTTTTGTATCAGAGTTGAAGGTTAAGCGAGAACCTTGGCTCTGATGGGGATTACTCATCAAATTGAGTCCGTAGTACTCCAGATTGAGTTTGAGTGTATTAATAGATATGCGCGTGTATTTGTTAGTGAATATAAATTGTTTTATATTGTATTGACTTATCGGTTGAGTGTTTATAAATTCTGGTCGGTGCAGTCTGGCCAACTGTATCGATATGGATTTCTAAAGTCTTAAACTAGGCAAACCGATACAGTATTATTTTTAAAAATGGGTAAATGAAATAATTTTTCCCAAATTATTTCTGTAAATAAAAGAAATAATTTTTGCAAATTATTATAGTATATGGTTGCTTGGTTGTTAGGGAATGATAATATTAAATTATTATCATTGCTATGTGGAAATTGAATGAGAGTTCATATCATAACCAAAGGTTAAGGAAATAAATTCAGATAACAAAATGGAATTTGAAATGTGAATTATAATTGGGATTTATAATTGAAATAGAATAAAATTCCAGAGTAATTTTTGAATAAGTATTAAAGGATTCGGAATTTGGAATTTTAGAAATTCCTTTGATTTGAAAATGATTTTCAATTTTGGAGAAATAATGGTGATATTATTTCAGAAATATTTTTGAATTGGATATGAAATCTGGTGAGATTTGGAATTTAAAAATATTTGAATTTTTTTTTAAAAGAATTAAAGCACTGAATTCTCTTCGGTCACTCGAAAATAACTTCGTTGATGACGACAGCATCATCGACGTTCATTTTCGAGTTTCCAAGAGAAAAATTGGTGTTTTTGCAAAGCTGAGTTTGGTTTTAAAGTTCAAGAGATAATTTGATACCAAAGGACTTTGGATATAATTGATTTCAAAAATGCTTTTGAAATACGAGTAATTGTTTAAAATACTTTGGAGTTGGTTTGAATTGTTTATAGAAATAAACGGGTTGATAATTTATAAAATTTTGAAATGTTAGAATAAAAATTAACTTAGGAAGGGTTGAATAAAAGTAAACGTGAAAACGAAATAAGTTGGAATGAGCTAATTAATTGAAGTGAACTAAAAGAGTTAGCAAATGGAATTTAAATAAGTGGAAAAATTATAGAAAGTTTAAAATTTACATTGAATCGGAATGTAAGAGAATCTAGTTAAGTAAAAGTGAGCTTTGAGGAAAATGATTATTGAAAATAAGTTTATTAAGATTGTAAAAAAAAAATATAGAGAAATAATGGAAATTACATTTGTAAGTAAGTAAAATGAAAACTGAATAATGGAATCAATTTGAATTATGTTAAGTAAAGTGGAATTGAAAAATATAGTTTGAGTGGATTAAAAGATCAAAGTTCTGAAAATTAAAATTTATTGGAAATTGAAATAAGTTAGTAAATGGAAGATAGTTGATAGAATTCAATTTTTTAGAATGGGAATTTATTCAAGTTAAACTAAATAAAATAAAGGATTGAAAATAAAATTTTTAAGTAAGCTAATTAATTCAAATAGGTAAGCAAATGAATTGAAATTGAATATTGAGATAATATTTAATTTGAAAATTGTGTAAAGTAAAGTAAAGTTGTAAAATTGATTTGAAGTGAACTAGAATAATAAAGTTTGGAATGGTTAGTTAAATATGGATAGGGATAAGGTGAATAGAATTTAATTTTTAAAATTGTAAATTGAATTCAAATGGAATTGAAAATGCAAAGTTAAATGGAAATGGATATATAACTTTAGTAATAAAGTGGAAATAAATATTTAAGTGTAAAATATTTATCTTGAACTTAAGAAATGGATGGTAAATTCTTAAGTAAAATCGGAATTGAGAAATATACCAAGTAAAATTTTGATATTGGGAAAATATTCTAAGTAAACATTAATGAGGGTTAAAGTAACGTTGTGAAATGGGATAATTGCGAATAAGTGTATGGAAATCAAAATGATTGTGAATAACAAGAAAATTGATTTAGCTAATAATCAATTGGAATAAATATGTAGGATGTACGTATATTATTTTATTCGCATGGCGATTCGATCCAGAATTCGAGCATAGAATTTCGAGATAATTATATCGATTCGAGTTGGAAATTTTCACTCGATTTTAGATGACGAACCCTGGATATGGATTTTGATGGATTCTGTAATTCTCTATCATAGTTTATGGCTATGCAAGGAGAATGATGGTTTCTGATCAATAAACCAGATCTGAGTCCGCATTAGGGAGCCGGGTAAATGATACTAGTTCGGAAATGAAATTGTGTGATTCGAGTGAGCGATCGGATTTGGTATTGCATATGGATGATATGTGTACATCAAATGGACTTGAATGAAATAGATATAGAAAATTTTGTAAAGAAGTGAATAAAATGATTTTGAATTCTGTGGTTGGATATTATTGTTAAGTAGGATATACAGGTGTTATAAAGGAAAAGGGAATTAGTGTTTTGATTTCAGAAGATAAATTGAGTTGCTCGACAAAAAGGTACGTATTTAAATTTCTATATGAAATTTGACGGCTTCTGGTCTAGCCACTTAGCTTTTGTTTTTCTTTTGAAATTTGAGGGCCCGTAGAGGCATTTTGTATTTGTACCGAGTTAGCTGCGCAAAGGAGACGTTGGCGAAATTTTTCGAAAATTTAGAGAGTTAGAAAAATTTTAAGGAAATTTTGATAATTTAAATTTGGTTTTAAATTATCATTTGAATGGTTGAGTAAGTGGTATTGTTTGAAACCTATGGATGAGTTTAGGCAGTTAGTGAGAATGATAGTTTCTTTAATAAAAAGATTTTTTTGGTAGTTGTTAAAAACTGTTGGTTTTGGGGAAATAGTTATCGATTTACGGACCATTCTTCTTAACTAGTAATTTCGGGGACGAAATTCTTTTAAGGGGGGAAGGAATGTGACAATCAGAATTTCTAGATATTTGAAATTGGAATATTAAATTGGTTTTAAGTATTTGGAAGTTAGTTTAACTTGAATTTCAAATATCATTATTTATTTGGCAATTAAATTATTGAATTTAATAATTAGAGATTGTGTAAAATATTAAATCCTGAGTTTTAGGCTTGTTAAAAATATTCCAATAGCTTATAAAATTTATATTAATAGTACCGAGGATAATGGAAGCTTTAGAATTGAATTTGGAAGTGTCTTATTAATTTTTGAAAATATATCGTTTAAATCGATATTTAAAAATAGCCTTCCGAGGCACAGTCTCGGATTTTGATCAAACCAGTTCCATTGGATCCATAATAGTGTATTATTATCGGATTTCAATTTTCGTAGCATTTGGGGTTATCGTGTGACAGTACGATAGGTAAACGCACTAAAATCTATATCGAAATCTAATTTAATAACTGAGTCCAAAAAGCTATCTACTCCATACGATCGATTTAGGACTCGAGATCTTTTCCATTGCGTTCGAAATAGGGGTATAACCCTATAAATGCCTAGCGGGATGCCTCGATAGGATGTCGAGATTTTGAATTGTACAAATCGAGACGATTTAAAATTGAATTTAAATTTAAATATAAACAATGTAATTTCATCGAACGTTGTAGTTAGCACGTGTCCCCTGCCTTTTCAATTTGCGTATAAGTGTTTCCCTTTTTCTGATTCAAAGGGCACGTCACTGCTTTTTTTAAAAAGATGAAAATTCGCATTTAATAATGGCCGAAGGAAATCGTATCTCCCTCGGTTCAAAATTAAAAATAAATGGCGACAGTCTTCCTCTCTTCCCTATTCTTAAATCGAGTCCCTCTCCTCCCTTCTCTATTCGACATTCCAAAAAAAAAGAATTCTAAATCAATTCAACAACCACTGATGCGAGCTCGAACTTGAGTTTGAGATTTACGACGACCGGTTAGTGTTTTGTTTTAGGGTGTAGTCGAGGCCACGAGGGGTCACGATGATTTTGGGCATGGGGTCACGGAGATGAAGCGGTTTTGGGCCGCGACGAAGCGTGCGTGGAGTTTGGGCATCGCAATTTCAAACGAGTAGTGAGGTATTCGTTTTTTTATTTAGCTTGTTTTTTTTAAATGTGTATATACAGATTGAAAACTATATATATAATAATATAATAATAGAGGTTATTAGGAAGCAAATAAAAGTATATCGATAGACGAGATTTTAAATGTACAGAGGATAATTTTTAAACACTAATATATGTAAATACACTTACATTTTAAATCTTATTGTTTAATTTTAAATAGGTTGGGTGATATTTATAAATTATAAAACAGAAAATTATACATGCAGAGAAAAATAGAGACAGTAAAGATATTTTATTATTTCATTAAATTTATTTATATACATGTTGCAGAAAAATGATAATAATAATAGGAGTTTTAAAATGTTCAGTAAAGAAATTTCTGTTTGGTTATGTACTGAAAGGTATAATATGAATATAAGTACATCTATATAAACACATATATTATTTTAAAAATAATGGATTGGTGATTACATTATTCAATTTACTTATTTAATTTATGTAGTCACCAAAGGATTTTAAAGGGAAGTTAACTTGAAAATTCAATCATTTGTTTAAATTAAATTATTAGTTGAAACACTAAATTATTGATTGTTGCTTGAATTGATAAATAGTAATTAATTATTAATCAATTCAAATATTAATAAATCATATAATGTTTATACAAGGTCAAAATTTGCCAGAAAGTAAGCAGGATTAGAAGTGGCTGCAAGAAAAATAAAACTGAGTTAAACTTGCTCAATTGGATTACCGGTTAATTTAAAAATTAAATTTAAATTATTGGATTGATTGCTTGAATTGATGATTTATTATCTGTCTCGATGTGATATATATATATATATATATATATATATTGGAATGATTGATTTCCCGCATTATGTAGCGGATGAGACTCTATGCGCCCCGCATAATAGCGGATGACCCTTTATACCGCGATATTCCACCTTGAAGTGGAATTGGAAATTTATTTGTTGACTAACATCTGTGGACGCAGGGAAACGGGTTCTAGGGATCCAACTGAGTTCCTCAAAGTAGTGAAATTTATTTTTATATTCCATGTTTTATCTGATAATCTGTGATGGATTATATTGATTATATCAGTTTTGAAAATATTGAATGCTGTGTTTGACTGAATATATGTTGGATATATTGAGATATCAAAAATATAAAGATTGAGTTTTTAAAGGAAAATAAAAGAGGGAATTTTAAGTAAATAATTACAGAGAATTTGGATAAATAAAAGAATGAATTGGAAAAGGATAATATTTAAAGGAATAAATAGGAATAAATGAATTTTGAAAAGGAGACATGGAAAAGGAGATTTTTGAAAAATAGGAATAAATGAATTTTTAAACTTAAGTGATATTATTTAAAGGAATAAAAGGTTTGAATTTGTTTGGAAAAGATAAAGAAGAAATTTGGAAAAGTATGAAATTTGTATTTTCAGTTTAAATAAGATTTTAAATCATAGTAAAGAAGTTAAATCTGAAATTAATGGGTTTGAAATAAATTGAGCAAGTAAAGAATTTTTTTTAATGGAATAAATTTTGGAAATCGATTTGGAAATTTATTAAGTGTTTGAAACTATAATTTAAAAGGAAATGAGACTATGGAATTTATAAATTGGGTTTATAAAATGAAATAAGATATCAGTGGATATTTGAAAGTATAAATTCAATATGGGAATTTATAAGGAAAGAGTGATTTGTTTAGAAATAAATAGTGGTTTATTTTTAAAAGTGTGGAAAGGAAGGTATGTTTCACTGAAAAGCCAAGTATATTTTCAAAGAAAGGTTTTCAAGTATAAGTTAGAGGTTTTAAAATGGTTTTAAAATAATATTTTTGAAAATTTTATTATTTTAAATTGTTTTTAGAATTTTAAAGTAAATATTCATTTAAATTAATTATAGTAGTAATCATTTTAAAGGTTTAATTAGTAATATGATTTGAAAGATACTTATTATACCTTATAGAATGACTTTTATTTTAAATTAATTTTAGCATAAGTTTTTATGTGTGAAATTATTATAAATTTCATAACTATTATTTTAATTAAAGTGTTTGACTACTTTTATATTAAGTATTTTAAAAAAAAAATTGGATAAAGTGATTTAAATTATTTTAAAATGTAAAGGGTTAAGACTTAGTGGTTTTCAGTGGAAATAAAACAATTGTGAGGAAATTTATTTCCACAAGAGAGAAGCGATTTGAAAAATATTTTCAAAGGAATTAAAGTGTAGAAAAATCTTGGGAATATATTTTGAAATAAATAATTTGCGAAATTATTAATTCCCGATGGTTGTTTGTGAACATTATTTGATAGTTAAATAACCGACTATCAATATTGGCCAATGCGCTGGTCGTTTCGAAGAGACCGGGATCAGGATTAATTTCTCGAAAATCACTTCGATCCGGTTTGAACGCTTCCGTGTAGAAGACAATAGCTTGGAGTCGAAGATGGAGCAGTGAAGTGCAAGGGCTAATCGCCTCTAATCCTGAGGGTGATTTCAAAATGGATGTAGTAGGAGTAGTGCCTTCGGTTCCGTTCTAACCCGGAATGGACTTATATGGACGAATGCTTTCAAAACATCGTCAGGAGGATGGTGAGCATTCAAAGTGTATGTGTGCTAAAAAGGTAACACATAGTCTCGAGCCTCATCAACTGGGAATGGCTAAAACATGGGAGGTGCACACACGGCTAAGTGGCTAGCAACCAATTGGGGTAAGGTCACCCCTGTCTAGATGTCCCCTTATTTCGGCCGTGTGGGAGGTTGCTGACCCCAATTTTGGGGTGAACTTATTCGGATTATCCAGTAAGGGGTAGCTCCGGTCTTGTGTTGCAGGGGATCAAGGTGGATCCTCGGTATGGTGATCTGGACCACGTGCTATGACGGGCAGTACCCCACTAGCCCTACCATTGATGGAAAGCCATTCTCCCTACGTGCCTTTACGGTTTTGTTTGTACAACCTAATTGCTCGAATTTAATGAATGTAACAGTTTCGTCTATTTGATCAAGTATTTGTATATAGACGCTACTATAATATCAGAGGATTTGATAAGAAAATGTATTGGTTATCGTAAGGTAAAAACCCAACATGTTTATTTGTGGCGTGGTCTTATGAGATACCTTTGACTTCAAAAGGATTTTGAACTTTAATAATCTAATTGAGTGTGTTTTCTCACGTTGATTTTCCGGACCGACTCAGGTGTTATTTAACTATAATGTTTGGCTCAAACCAAGGATTATAGATACAGATTCTGGATGGATAGCTATGGAGCTCAGGAGACGAGCTAGATGGCGAGACGTAGCACATATACTTAATATATATTCCGCTGAACAGAGTAAGCTGTATATTCAGCTTTGGGAGGACAAGTTATTAAAACTGTCCTGAATTATGTTGTTTATTCGTGTTGTACTCTGATAATATAATGTATAAACAGCTACAGATTCTTTCGTAATAAAAATCTGTGTTACCTATTATATATTGTTCCGCTGTGATTATGAGATTTTGATATTGTTTTCAATTTTCTTCTTCTACCCCCTTCTTCTTTCCCTTAAGGTTTGGTTTTTCAGCACTCGATTGCTCGGCATTTAATACAGTGGATGTATTGATGTCGATTTTCGGGCGTCGAAAAATCGGGTCGTTACACCTTTTATGGTTGCTCATCCACTTCAGTGCTTGCATATTCCAGTGTCTATTGTGTAGTGCTTGTATCTTAGTGATGCATTGCTTTTGTTCCACTGACTTGTCTTTTTGAACTGGTCTGTACAAGTCTGGGTTGATTGCTTCATGACTCCACTTTCGAGTCTGTTCTCATGTGTACACATTTATGCACTTGTTAGCTAGGCCTGGTTTTGGATTCTTGTTTCACGAGAACCTGTACTCGACAATTTTGTGATACTTTTGTATTGCACCTGAGTTGAATTTAGTTTATAGGTTGGGTTTGACCTTGTGCTCACCTGTCCCTGCAGTTTTATCATGTGTATATTGGTGTGCATGGCCTTGTGGCATGTACAGTGATACACTGTGCATGTCATAAGTTGTTTATGTTTGATTAATTCAATATAATTATGATGACGAACAACCCAAATAACCGAGGCAAATAATATTTTCAAAATACACATTTTATTTTGCACTGTAAAAATATTTCTTTTTCAATTTTACTGCATCAGTGTTTGTTTTGCAGATAATTCAAATGCTAGATACAAATTGGAATATCGTTGAAGAATAAATATTAGTGAACGAGTGATATGTAATGAGCTACAAATGTATGTATCGTGAAAAAATTGTATTATAATTTAAAATTGTATTGTAATGGAATTGCGTACACAGTGAGAGCTTAAATTTTGTACTATTCAAAAATTGTAAAAAAATATTCGTTTGAATAAAATATCTATTTGAATTAAAATTTTGTTTTATTTATTTTATTCATTGAATATTTATTTAATTATGTGCAAAATAAAATAGTGCGATAAAAAATACATTTAAATGAATATATATGTGTGTGTGTGTTTATTATCATCAAACAAAAATCATATACTAGCATATTCAACTCTAGTATCAATATCTCTATGTATGCCTTAGGGCCCATTTTTGGTTATGGATCCAGCAAGGGGAGATCATATTCTGTACTATCCAGTAAGGGGTAGGCCGGTTCTGTGTTGAAAAAGGTCGAAAGTTCGATATCACTATTCATTTTATCTAGAGGTGTACAAATTTTTTGAAGGTAGTCCCTTACCTTGCCATTTGATGGAAATCCACCCCCAATAAGCACTTTCTGCTTTTGATTGTATACTATTATTACTACCATGTACAAACATCACAGTTACTTAATATATTTACTTAAATCCTTAGGCATTATTATAATATCACTGGATTTTATAATAAAAATGTTTTGGTTAACTTAAGGTAAAAACCTGTCCGTGTTTATATGCGGCAAGGTCTTACGAGATGCCTTTGATTTTAAAGGGTTTTGCTAGTAAAATAAATAAAATTCCTTGTGATTTACGTTTCTCAAGCTGGTTTTAACAAACTGACTTGGGCTTTCTTTTCTTATAATGCTCGTTTCAGACCGAGCATATTTCTCAAATTAGCTTTGGATGCATTGGAGCTCAAGAAGCGAGCTGGAGGCCAAGAAGTGTTTATGTATTTCTTTATGTTCCACAACATTTTTTTGTTGTATTTATCAGAAATTGTAAGGATATGTGTTATAATTGTCCAGGTAGATGATAGGATGATGGATGTATGTATATAAATGTTTCTGTTTGTAAAGATCATTTTTATATTATAGATTATGCTTTGTGATGTGAGATTCTATGTAGTTTTGTTTCTTCTTGTCTTTTTTTCCTTCTTCTTTCCCCAAACAATCTGTCTAATCAGCACTTGCATGTTCGGTACATGACTACCGTAGATGTATTAGTGTTGAATTTTGAGGATTGAAAGGGCGGGTTATTACAAAAAAACGTGACCAAACATTTATTTTGTAAAAATACAAGCTCAAGTTCGACACACAACAGGGGTTTAAGGAGATGACATTTCATAAGTGACGGTACAACGATAATGATGTAATGACACTCATAAAATCAAACGGTGTGTTATAATTATTTTCAAACAAATAATAATATAGGCGACAAAAGAATATATGTAAATTAATATCGACGAGAAACCCCTTAGGGTCTTTCTACAAAGTCCCATATAAATCAAACGTATGAATGTGCATTTTCAAAGTGTTTTATAGCATCCTATTTGATAGCAACACTTTAGCTTTCCCGCTTTTGTCCCATGCAACGCAATGGTTATTTATGCCACCCGTATTTCAAGTGAAAATTTAAATGCAAACAAACAAAACCAAACAACAATATAAACTTTCATTCAAGCATTTAATCAATATTCTATAGCAACATAGATAGCATATAATATATTTAGATGTGATTAAACTTACAGAAATTCCAACGGACGCTTTCGCATTCTGGTTTAAACTAAAATCAAACAACGTCTGATTTTAGCCAAAATTTTCAGTTACCCTGAATTCGACGAAACCAGCTACATTGCACAGCTATCACAATTACAATGCAACGTAAAAGACCACATCTTGATTGAACCTCGTACGAGAGAGTTATTGCGTTTATAGGATTTAAGAATTTTAAATCTAATAGTAATCACCAATTATAACCATTAACAATTAGTTACCTTATTATAATTTAAATCCATCTTCTCCAAAGCTTCATTCCTACCTATAACTTGAGACTAACCACTCCATGTCGCCACCATCAGTTGCAGATTCCTCCTCCCTTAGACCACGGGAACGCACACTATCCTCACCAATGAATTCCCCTTCATGTGCTCCATCTCCTAGACCTAACCATCTCCACTTCGATCCTCATCCTAAAAATGCCTTTGCCACCCTCTATATGCGGCTCATAAATGTTGCACGACTAAAAAATGCGTCAATCTTTGCCAAAATCGGCCATGTGGTGCTACACTCGCCCACAAATCCCAATCCAAACTTCGATTCCTCTAATTCACCTTGAATTATTCAAAAACCAAAACCTTAGCTTTCTACATTTACTATACCAAAACAAACATCCTAAAATCATGGCAACACACATTAAAACCCATATCATCTTGTAGATCTATCTTAAACAAGTTTAAAGATATTTGTTTTAAAAAAATGATTTATATTTGATTTGTTATGGATTTTACAAGGAGGTGGAACTATATTTTGTTCTCAAAGTAATAGAATAGTAAAAGGATGAGAGGAAACGTGCTTTGATGAGTTTGTTTAAGTGTTAGGATAGTTATAATTTTAGTTTTCGGCATCCCACCGCATAGATTATTGTTTGTTTACGGGCCATGAACGATAAAACAAAAAATACGATCATGCGAAAAATATGACATGATCGCAAAACAATAATAATATACACCAGTTAACTGATTTTGTAAAATTACAAAAATACCATCAATTGTCAAGAAACCGTCAAACCATAATTTAACTATTTTCCAAATTAAAAATTATGAAAGACATCAAATATATCAAATAAAAAATACGTCAATAAAAATCTATTCACTATATTAATAATTAGTTTTTCTATTATTTATTCGAACCACTCAATTATTGTAACTAAATTTATTAAATGAATTCATCGTTATTGTTTATTAATTTAAAGGAGTTAAATAATACCATTAAATCCATTTAATTAATCCTCAACTCAAAATCCACATATTTAAATCACTCAAAATATTAATTCAAGATTCAAATATTTAAATAATCTCTATATTTGAATTCAAGTTATTAACTTTTAAAAACCCATTTATTTCAGTATCTAAAATTAATTAAATATTCAAAACGAAATGACAGAATTCTGGGTTGTTATAGTCGTAGTGCATATAAATTGCATGTATTTCTTATAAGCCACCCTCACATGATATTAGAGACTCCACTAAGGAAATAATGTGGACATAGAATGAGTAATAGGAAAATAATAGAACAGAAGTATCCTTCTCTACTTTTTTCTATTGTTTAAAGTTGTAAAAGATATTATGGATACATTGTAAGGTGTATTTTAAGAAACCGTTGGTATAAGAACTGAATTTTTAAAAGAAAAACTTAATAAATGGTTTAAGTTAAAAACCCTTATTGTTGGAAAAGGGTTTTAAAGGAAAAGGTTGGTTTGAAGGAAAGGGAAATGCACTTTTAAAATTAAATTGCTAACATTTTCTTTTAGACTTGATAAATAAGCTTAATTCAAAATCCTAAATTATAGTTTTCAAAATTAACACACCAAGTTATTTTTGAATTTAATAAAAAAAATTCTAATTTTGTACATTTAAAGATAAAAGTTTTAGGATTAAGTGCTTCAAAATTTTGAAGTTTTAATGTTTAAAAAAAGGCAAAAACCAAACCAAAATTTTAATATAGAGTAGATAGGGATAACTGCCTAGGTAAGATGGGGTGAGAACCTATGAATGTTTTATTAGACATGTGTGCAAGCCATAAAAAGAACTTATACGGGAATGAAGAATGTTGTTAAGGTGCACATCTGCGAGATCGAGAACATGCTCGCAAGAGAGGTTAAGGAAAAAGAAAGTAATTACCAAAAATTTTAGAATACAATCAAGAGATTTAGATTGACGGAAGATAGCAATAGAGGGTAATAAGATGACAAACACACATTGAGGACAATGGTGGACTGAAGGTTAAGGAATGCAAGATAGATGGTGGAAAGTTATTCCGCCAAGTCAATTTCCATTGAGTTATTCTAAATGTGAATAATTTATATTTCTTACCGCTATAGTATGGGAAACATAGTTTATCTCATAATTGGCTATGCTAATGGAAGTAATGGTTGGACCTCATTTCTAGAAGCTATAAAGGAAAGTTAAGATATGTGAGTTACAGTAAAATGACATGTTACAAAAGTTCATTTAATTTAAGTAAGTAGTGATAGGGCCATAACACCATTAGTATCAGTTGATGTTGAAGGTAGCACCTAGCAATTGTCTCTTTTAGATTTTGGATTATAAACATAAGTCGTTTCTATTGTATAAAATGTGTACGATATTATGATAAATATTCTTTTTGAAGTTGGTTTTCTAAATTGACCGTTATATCAATTGGAAAACTGTATGAGCAAGGAAATCTCACGTAGGCACTTAACTAATGCAAAGTAAGGCTGGAAGTTATAAAATAAATTAGAAAATTTATTTAATTGGCTACTACAAGAAAAAAATATTTAAGTCCCAAAATGCGCTAAATTTTTAGGGGAGAAATTTTGGCAAGCGGAGGACAGGAAAAGGCTATTGCGAAACCATGGGTCACTATTCCTACGCCTTAAAAGTTGAAATTCATAAATGAACTTGTATGTTGGTTGTTATTCAAAATTAAAAGAAATTTTTTGAAATTGACATTCACCGTGTAATAGAACAGAGTCCATAACGGATGTTGAACTATTAACTAAGCACCGACTGCGTATGATGTGGCATGGATTGTTTTTTAAAAAAAAAACTTTCAAAAGTTTTGTTCAAAATTCATCATTATGGAGATGAAATAATTTTATGAAAATTTTTGAAAAAAAATGGTGAAGAAATTGTAATTTTTAATTTTTTCCAAATATTTCAAAGTTTAATCTTAAAAGATTTTGTGCGGGAAATTTTTATTATTTTTGACATGCCATATGCTTAATAGAGGAAGAATTTTACTGTGCAGCAGAAGTGACGGTAAAATAAGATATCGTTAGTGGTGAGGGAAAAAGTTGTTTTAGCTATGGAATCTCTTTCTCCATACCTTGTCGATAGGTGAACCAAACTTGTTTTTTTAAATAACTTTGTTTCAAAAAAAAATTAAAGTAAATTTCCTTAGGTGTACTGTACTTGGAAAAGGTAGAAAAGAACTGGGAGCAAAAGAGAAGTTTTGAGGTATAGTGGAAAAGGATACACAAGAGAAGGATGGAAATATGGAATTCTCCATCTAACCCTTTTTCCAACATAAGAATATAGGTTTAGTAAACTGGATTTATCAAATTTTGGATGTTAGAAATGGTGTGCTAAGATTTTAGATGGTAATGATTGGATGAAAATTGGTTGAACTATACTTTAATTCATAGAAGTGTGGTAAAATTTTGATGCAAAAACAAAAGTTTTGATTTTCAAAATTTGCATACATATAGAACTACTAGTATACATAGGTTGTTTGCACCATATTTTCAAAATTGTTTTCAAAGATGCATTCATATAGAAGGCACCGATTTAGAATTATTCTACATGTGTGCCATATATGATATGATACACCATGCATTTGTTCACTAATTGGTTTGATAATTTTGATTGGATGTGCATTATATTACGTGATTCAACCCTTAAGGAATTTCAAGGACAAAATTCTTTAAATGGTGGAGAATGTAACATCCTGTCATTTTAACAATTGATAATTAGTAACACCGAAAATAATATTTTTATAAACTTCAAAATTTGGCTACGAAACTTGACCAATGAGTTCGTGGTGATTTTCTAATCAAATTTTATATAAAATTTTCTGATTGGAGTTCAAACAAAAAAGTTATTAATCTTGAATATTTTGGATTGTAGATAATCATATATGTAATTAAGGTAATAAATGTAATTAACTAACGATGGTTGACATTAACGGCTGCTTAAAGTTTAAGTATAAGTAATGTTAATAGAATCGGTTAAACATATGTAAAATAACGTAATTATGGAATAAATTAACGCCTGACCAATTAGGCAATCGGTCGACTACTAGAGTATGTCGGTTATAGAATGAATCTAGGCCAAACGGTCTGGATTTAAAATAATTTAATCTAACGGTTGACATTGATTCGAACCCCCATAAATATGGGCTTAACCCCTCACTTTTCTTCTCATTCTTTCCGAAGAACCGACGAAGCTCTTTCATTTTCTCTTCTCCATAAATTCTTAATTTTAAATAAAATTATAGTTTATATACATACATACAAATGTAGGATAGCAAAGAATAATTGGGAAGATATATAAGGTCAAATCAAATAGTCAAAGTCAAGGTAAATTATAAATCTAGATCTAAAATCTAAATTAAAGTCCAAATCTCTTCTCAGATATAAATTTCTGACTGATATATATATGCACGTAGTATATGTATTCAAATAGGGAGAATAAAGGGAGTCAAACTAGAATAACATGGATTAGATTTGGAGATTTGGAAAGTTAGAAAGGTAAGTGAGAAATTATATATTTTTATATAATATTGGATTTATATCATTTTAAATCTATTCCTGTATGCCTAAATGTAAACCTAGAGTTATAAGCCATAATTGTATGTGAATGAATTTATAAACTTTTCCTGCATATTCTATGGTTGATAACTTAATTTTAATATTGCATGTATGCGAATTTGGAAATTATTAGATAGTACTGGTCCATGTAATTGATAAATTATGTCATAGTTCATATTCATAATTTTAAATAACTTATGCAAGAAATATATAAATCAGGGTAATCACAATAAATTATAGGGATTTTAAGTAATATTTTAATTCATTGGAATGTAGAGTGTTGCAATTTAATTTTTGGTAAATTATCAAGTTTAGATTCGTAAATAAAATTGTAACATTTGAAATAACAAGGAATACACCTAAAAGAAAGAGATTTATAAACTAATGATATTTACCGTATTTTATACTATATATTTCAATATAATTCCTTGTAATTCCAAGCGTAACACAAATTTTCCTTTTGGATAGGGCATAGAAATTTACTATGTTAACCTTTCCTTTTGAGATGAATGTAATTCTATTGCATTAATATATGGAAATCACTAAGGATTAATTATAGAATTATAAATGTGATAATAATAACGGTTTACGCAAAGAATTAATATATATGCAATAGAGGCAAGATAGAAATCAAATAATAAACAACAAAAAGATAGGAAAGTAATTAATATAAATAAAAAGGCATGGAAAGTCCACTAAACAAGGAAGTTAGTAAAGATTAAAAAATAAAAGAAATATAAATTCAATAAGGGATGAAAAAGTGAATCAAAAAATTTATTTAGATCTTTTAATAAAAGTGGTAAATGACATTAAATTGATATAAATGAAATAAGAAGTAAACACATGAAAAAGTATAGGAATATTACTAAGAGTTGAACATTTGAGATGTAATAATTAAAAAAGCATTAATATATATATTTTTGAAAGGTTACATGTATGAATACACACACACAGACACACACGCATACAAACACGCATATATATGTATGTATGTATGTATGTATGTATATGTATGTATATGTATATATATATACACGTAGCCTCAAGTATGCGTTTATGGTAGGTGTGAATTATTAAGTTTTTAAATAACTTGGATCATATAAGAATCATATAAGCATTAAAATGGTTGGAATGCAAGGTCGGTAGTGTTACATAACAAAAGACCGCTCACCGTAAGAGGCCACCAACAGATGTGTGTACATTATACTAATGTGAGACATATCCAACTATAGAGCCCGTGGAGTTATATATGTTTACGTGTATATGAGGTATACCCAAGTATGAAGGTTTGCCTCGATCGAAGTGTCAAAGAACAAGTAGAGTCTGCTTCAACCTTTTAGGAGGTATTAAGTAACAAGCGGGTATTACCTTGATTGCATTAGGCAATCTAAATGGGAGGGTGTGCAAGACTCGATGTTATGTCAGAGTGTGTGTGTGTATGTGGCACCATCTTAGGGAGTAGTAACTACACATAGGTCAGAAACGTCATCAGTCTCGAGTGATAAGTGAAATGTCAAGGGTTATGCCAAACCGACTACACCTTCTGCTAGTGTAGACCACGTTTATATTATGCACCACCACGGTTGTTTTCTTATGTGATGACCCGGAATTTTGGGCAATATCAATTTAATAATCTTTATTAAAAATTAAATTGATTTTATAATTTTTTTTAATAAAATTTGAATTGATTTAATAATCTTCTTTTGATAAATATTTAAATTAGTGAATTTTATCCTTTAAAAGCTAATAAATTGTTTTATATTTATAACATATATTTATAATATATATTTATTTGTATATATATTGTAAATAGATAAGCTTTGTTTTAAATTTAACAAATAAAATTATGTTTTCTAATTCTAATATTTTTTGTAATTTGGAAATTTGATTTATTTAATATAAGTTTTTCAAAGCTATTTAATAAATAACTATATGGTTTAAATTGTTAAGGTAAGTGTTTAAATTTGTGTAAATTGTTTAAAATGATTTTAGCTTAAGTTTAAATTAAATTAATTAACAATAAGGGTTGTTTTGTTTTCTTTTTAAATATAGCTTGATAAAATAAGTAATTTATTAATAAAGAGATAATTTCCTTTATAAATTATTTAAAGTAGATAAATGAGTTATTTTTAAACAATATTAATATGTATTGTTTTTACAAATATATTTTTAATATAAATAGGATTGTTATTTCAAATTGAATTATGTAGTCATATATGTGTATATATATATATAACTTGATTTCTAAATTGAATTTTTGAATTTGATTTGAATTTGAATTTAAAATTTTTGAAATTCAAAGTATAGATTTTAAATTGTTTTGGATTTTAAAATATTTGTATAAACTTTTATTTATGAATATAATTGTTTTATTTCTTTTAAAAATTATCTATACATATAGATAAGTACATATTAACTAATTAATTAAGCATAAGTTTACATTAATCTTATATTAACATTTAACTAAGTACTAATTAATTAAAAGACATGTGTTAAGTGATAAGTGTATTTAAAATGATAAATGTTGTAGTACAGGACAAGTGGCATTTGTTAATTTAGTTTTTCTTTTATTTTTATTTTTAAATAATTTCAGCTTATATAAACAATTTCCTTCTTCCCTTCCATTCTTTTTCTTATTTTTTTTCTAAATCTAAAAGTCAAGTTCTAAGCAAATCTGAGAACACTCCACAAACAAATCAGTGATCATCTTCAAAACCAATAGTTTATTTTCCAAATCAAAATGTAAACCTTGTAAATCACTTCCCTGTAATGCATTTTCAAATCTGTTCTAAAGTCTGTAATCAAAGATGAAAGTTTTAAGTGAAATCTGGAAATTGTTTTCTGCATGCATATCTAAGAACTAAAGCAAGCAAGATTATCAAGTAAAACCTAAAATCAAAAGCATGCATGTAGTTTTCAAATCAAAAGCAACATTTCAGCATTCAAGTGCAAAGTTTTAAAGCAAAAACCAGTTTTCAAAAGCTTTTCAAAATGGAGGCTCTGTCTTCATTCTTTTATCTGGTGAGTAACTTCACTTTTAAAATTTAAAATATAATTTGGTTGCATGCTAGTGTTATTGAAATGGATATGTATTGTGTGAATCTGCTGTGTATATATAAAATGTATGATGTATGCATGTTAGTTTTCAACAGAATCTACTCTGTTTATAGTTCCAGTTTTCTGTTTTGATTTAAATTCATTTTCTCTGGAACCAATTGTTGTTAGGACTTAGTTTACAAACAAAAGATGTTTGATTTAACATAGATTAAGGTTTAAAATTTTAATTAAGTTAAATTAAAGCCTGATTATCTCTGGAAAACCAAAAACAACAGTGCATGTCAATATAAGTGAAAACTCAAACTGTGTAATTTATAAATTCAGTATTCATAAACAAAAACATGATTTTTAAAACTAAAATCAAGATTTTTAAATTGGTAATAAGGGTGCAGTTTTGGAATGAACTGGAATGGGAATTTTGGGGTTTTCTGGTGATCTAAAGGTTTGGAAAGGTCGGGTTTCTTCCTGATGATGGAGGAGTGATTGTAGTTGATGGGAAAATTGCTTATTCGTGTTGCATTTCATCGAGGAGGCAGCGGTGGTGAATTCTTTTTTGTAACCCTAGTTTTAACTAGGCTAGGTAGTTCGATCAATCTCGGTTTATGCAATTGATTGAGTGCGATGGGGCTTTGGGTGATGGAATTAGGTGTTGGCGAGGTCAGGACCGAAGTTGCATAATCTACGGTGGTCGGAATTTCATGGTCGAGGCATTGCCAGGTTTGGGTGCAGTGGTTCCTGTTTTGTTCCAGGTTTGGATTTAGCATCTCGAATTTGATTTCGAGTCTGTTGAAACAATCTGATGATCATGGAGTGGTGTATGGGTGGTTGTTGACGTGAGGAGATCATCGGCGATGATCCAAGACGGTCGGCGGCACCGTGCATGTGCACGGTGCACTTTCTTTGACCTGTTGTGTTTGGTCTGGGTTTGGGGTTTTGTGTCTCGAGTTTTACTCGAAGCATTTGGATGTTTGGTTCGAGCAGTTTTGGTTTTGGCTCGAAGTAAATAAGGTTTGGCTCGAGTAAATATTTGTTACAGGTTTTGGAAGAAACATGTTCTGTTTTTTTTTAATTTTGAAACTGAAGTTTTAAAATGAAAAGTAAAGTTTTAAACAAGTTTTAAATCCAAGTTTAAATCTTATTCAAGTTTTGTTTGAATCTCTGTTTTAATAAATAAAATAAAGTTTAAAATTTGAATTGTTGTAACAACCTTAAATGGTTAAGTAATTTGAATTTTAAAAATGAAGATTTAAAATGTAAGTCAGTTTTTAAATCTAAGTTAAATCTGGAACCAAGATTTAGTCTGTATTCCAGTTTTGAAATTAAAGAAAGTTTTTAAATTTAAAATAATTTAAATAACTTTGAATGTTTAAATGTATTTTTAAATTGATTTGAATTTAAAAATAAATTTGGTTTTAAATTTCTTTGAACTTCCATTATAAAATGAGTATTTCCTTAACATAAGATTTCAAAAGGTTTTTAAATTGTTTTTAACTTTGTTAAAGTTAAAATCGTATTCATTTTAAATATTAAATTTAAAATGAAAATTTGAAAGTAAATTTTAAAGCACATTGTTTTAAATGCTTTGTTAATGATAATTTAATCACTAATAAGAAAAATGTTTTCTTAAAGTTAATTAGGATTTAATGATTTGTAATTCATTAAATTATTAAGGTAATTAAAATGGATAATTTAATTTATCTAATTAATTAATGATTTGGATAAATTAAATAAGCAATTAAAGGCTTAAATCAATTAATTAAGGTTTAAGATTAATTAATTAAGGAATAATTAATTTGTAATTAAGGATTATTAATTAGAATATTAATTAATGATTAAGAATTAATTTATGAAGTAATTAAGGATTAATTAAGTTATAGTTAACACTTAATTAATTAAATAATTAGAGGTTAATTAATGGATTTAAAGATTAATTAATTTTAATTAATAATGACTAATGTATGTTTAATTACTTAAGAAAAGTAATTAAAGAATTGTTAATAGTTAATGAAGGTCATTAACTTGAGATTATTTAATAATTAATTAATGTGGTTAATTTTTAATAATTAATTAGATTAATTAATTAATGATAATCATTTGTGAAATTGTTTTAGTATAATTAGTTAATGTAAGTAATTAAGGAATTAAATACTAAATGTAATTAATTGAGTTTAATGTGATTATTTTAAATTAATTAATCAAGTTTAATTAATTTAATCACTGGATGATTTGATAAATAATTACTTAATGTAATTAATGGATTATAATTACTCAGTGAAGTAATTAATTGATAATTACTGGATGTAATTAATGAAAGATGATTTAAAATGGAAGTAATTTGTGTATAATTACTTAGTTTAATTAATTAAGGGGTTAATTAAGAAAATTAATTAAGGAGTAATTAATTAATTTAATGAAGTAATTAAGGGTAGTTAATTATTGTATATGATTAATTAAGAGTGGTTAATAATTATGGTTTAATTAAGATTAATTACTTAATGTAATTAATTTAAATAAGATTATTAATTAAAATGTAATTGGAGATCATTAATTAATGATGTAATTAAGAATTTATTAATTAAGATTAATTAATCAATGATAAGTGATTAAGAGTAATTAATTAATGTAATTGATTGATGAAGTAATTGAAGGTTAATTACTATAAGTGGTTAAGAATAATTAATTTGTGAAATTAATTAAAGGATAATTACTTAAATGTAATTAAAGGATAATTAATCAAGGGTGATTAATTAAGATGGATAATTAAAGGAAATTAATTAATTAATTTGTAATTAATTAATGGTTATGTAAGCAAGATTTATAATGATGAAGTAATTAATTTAATTTACTTTAAATTAATTAGAGATAGAAGTAATTAATTTAATTCATTTTAAATTAATTATAGATGGTGATTAATCCTTGCTTATGTATGGATGAATGATAATTGATTGCCTTGAATGGTTTGAAATCTCAGATATGAGATAAGTAATGCTGTGTGATATGGATGCTTTGGTTGAAGTATGATGATAATGTGAATTATCTATATGTGATGATAATATGGATTATCTGTTTGTGATGATAATGATGATTATCTATTGTGATATGTGAATTATCTATCTGTGTATATAGATAATAGAATTGAATTGTTTTAAACTTTAAAACAACTTGGCCTTGAAACATACGTTTTGGATTTCGATGAGACCGGGATCGGGTTTCCTGATTTGGATATCTGAAAACCATATCGATCCAAATAAACGATAGGTCGTGAATCTCAAGTGAAGAGTGAAGACTCGAGGTGTAAGGATTATTCGTCGTTAAAACTCTGAGGGTGATTCCAATACGAGTTTAACGGGGTAGTGCTTTCAGATTCGAGATGAAGATTCAAAGTGCAAGGGTTATCGTCGTTAACTCTGAGGGTGATTCCAAAATGAGTGTAACGAGATAATGCCTTCGGTTTCGTTCGAACCCGGAACGAACTTGTATGGATTGAATGCTTTCAAAACATCATCAGGTGGACGATGAGCATTCTAAGATAGGTGTGTTCTATAAAGGTAATCGTAGCCTTAAGCCTCATCAATTGGGAATGGCTAAAACAGGGGAGGTGCATCAAGGCTAAGTGGGTCATTCCCAAGCAGGACGAGATTTTCCCCTGTCTAGAGGTCCCTTTTTATTCGGCTGTGTGGGCAGTTGGAATGCGCACCAACTGCGAGGTTGTCTTGTTCGGGACTATCCAGTAAGTGATGGTTCCGACCTTGTGTTGCATGGGACTTAGGGTAGATCCTAGGTACGTTGATCTAGGCCACGTACTATGATGGGCGGTACCCCAGTAGCCCTGCCATTGATGGAAACCCATTCTTCCTACGTGCCCTTACGGTTTTGATTGTATTACCCACTTTTGTGGCTAGTAGCTGGAATTTAATGAATGTAACAATTTCGGTTATTTTCTATTTACTTGAAAACCCTAGACCTATTATAATATCACTAGATTTCCTATGAAATGTTTTGGTTAGCCTAAGGTAAAAACATTTCCATGTTTATGCGTAGGAAGTCTTACGTGATACCTTTCTTTTCAAAGGTTTTTCAAAAGTTAAGCACCTTTAACATGTTACTAACGCCAGACCCATGTCTGACCTGGAGTTTATTTCTGTTTTTCTTAAACTTTTGGGTACTCAAATTTTTACTAGTAGCCAAGGGATTTAGGTTAGCTTTGATGAATTGTGGAGGAGCAATGGAGCAGGAGGCTTAAGCGTTGTAGATATTTATAGTGTTCCGCTGTGTTTGGTATCTCTGTATTGTATTGAGTTGTAATAACTAAACAGGTGTTTATAACTGTGTGGTATGTGTTGTATAAGCTGTGTAACTCTGGTTGATATTGTATATTATATAATACTTACGATTATTAATATAATTTATTCATTCAGCTATTGAGATTCTGATGTTGTTTCTTTCTTCTTCTCTTTCTTTCTCTTTTCAATCCCTTTCTTTCTTATTGATGATGCATCATTCTATGGAGAGAATAGCGGGTCGTTACAGTTGGTATCAGAGCGCTAGGTTGGGTGAATACCAAGGCTTTGGAGTGATTTGTTTCTTCAGAGAGCATACTTGTAATTTTGATATATATATATATATATATATATATATATTTCTACCTATTTGTTGGGTTAACTGTTCGGGTTTTTCAATATAAGATATAAAGGTAGATGGGGTAGTGGTGTGTGTAGCACGACTACCATTGGTTGGAGTCTGAAGTGTTTGAGGTTGGAAGTGTACCTGTCAAGACTGTAGACCTAATACCGTCTCAAATGAGCTTTGCAGTGGTGTAAGGATTTCATCGATCTCTGAAGGAAATCTGTTAAGGTTCGGGGACTATCTATGAAGTTGGATGAATAGAGTTTGGGATCTGTCGGTTGGGCAGAAACGAGTGATGGTATCTTCATACCTTAGGCAGTAGTAGCTGCGTGATGAGATGCAGTGATTATGGATATTTTTGGAGATGTTTCTTTTGAACCAAGTTTAAGGAAGTAGGTCTGCTTCGATATTGTGGCTGAGTTCAGCATGGTGTTTCTATTTGGTTTGAGGTTCGAGTTTCTCGAAGAGCTTTGGATTAGGAAGTCCTTGGCATTTGTGACAGCAGTGCAGCTTGGGGTGTTCTGTGTGTCGGCAGGAAGTCTTCTGGCTTATAAGTTTTTCTGGAGATGAAGTTCAGAAGCAGAAGAGTGGATCCATTTCTTCGATGGATTGGTTAGATGAGTATAAACTGTTCTGATTAGTGAAGAGAGAATAGTTTCTTTGGGAATTAGGCCGGGTTGATCGCAAAGGTGACTTGCGACAGTTGAGTTTTCTCTTGGGTTTTCTTTTACTTGTGATCGAGGCATCTCCAGGGACTGGAAGTTGCCAGAGGTTTCCTTAGCATCTGGATTTTGAGTATTTCTTATTGACTAGGATTCCAGGAGTGGTACTGGTGGTTCAGCTTAGTAGAAAGATGATTCCTAGAAATGGAGTTTGGTGAAGCAGCTCAGGTTTTGGTGGAACTTCTGAGTTTTTCTGGATCTGATGAACCATATTTCTGGGCAGTGTTGTCCAGTTTGTGCTTTTGTCCGTCATCAGCATTTTCATTTACTCCAGATCAGAGTTGTGCAGCGGAAGCAGTTTGGGAGTGCATCTGTTTTGCCATTTTCGGATAGGAGAAATAAGTTCAGTCTTCTGATGTTGGTGGAGTAGAGTTGTGTTCTTGGTTGTTGGTTGATCTTGAGAGGATCATTTTGATGGGTTGTTTTTGGTGTAGTTTGTTTCTAGAGGCATCAGCGAAGGTTAAGCTGATCAGCAAGGATGTAGGCAGCCCAGGATCATCCGAAGAGTTTTGAGGATAAGAGACGGAGGAATTTGGATTTCTGAGTTGGAGATTTGGTTTTGGATAAGTTTTCTCCGATCGAAGGAGCTATAAGTTTTGGTAAGTCTAGGAAGCTAGCTCCGAGGTGTTTTGGATCTTTTCTGTGTTCTTGTAAGGATAAGTGATTGATCTACAGGATTGAATTTCCAGTTTGGATAACTGGGATTCAGTAAGTTTCACATATCTCTGAAAGTACGTGTATGGTCTATCTCTGGTTTTGGAACCAGCAGTTTAGGCGGTTTGGTTGTTGAGTCAGACTCGTCTGTAGTCTGATATCCTATTCGGTTGTAGATCTAGATGAGTAGGAGCTCTGTAGCTTAGTAGTATTGATTGTTTGGATTCTATAGAGCGAGTATACCGGTATTTATACTGGGGAAACTCTAGGAGATTCTAGCCAGAATTTTATCTGGATAATTAGATTTGTTTGTTTGGATAAATTGGTTGCTTTGGTTGTTAGCATATGGTTGATATATGCTTGTGTTTTAAATTTAAATCTTTAATGAGATTATTAAATTACCCTTGTTTTAAATTACGGGGATAAAATTCTTTTAAGGGGGGAGGAATGTGATGACCTAGAATTTTAGGCAATATAAATTTAATAACCTGTATTAAAAATTAAACTGATTTGATAATTTTTTTTAATAAAATTTAAATTGATTCAATAATCTTCTTTTGATAAATATTTAAATTAGTGAATTTTATCTTTTAAAAGCTAATAAATTGTTTTATATTTGTAATATATATTTATTTGTGTATATATTGTAAATAAATAAGCTTGATTTTAAATTTAACAAATAAAAATATGTTTTCTAATTATAATATTTTTGGTAAGTTGGAAATTTGATTTATTTAATATAAGCTTTTCAAAGCTATTTAATTAATAACTATATGGTTTTAAATTGTTAAGGTAAGTGTTTAAATTTGTGTAAATTGTTTAAAATGATTTTAGCTTAAGTTTAAATTAAATTAATTAACAATAAGGGTTGTTTTGTTTTCTTTTTAAATATAGCTTGATAAAATAAGTAATTTATCAATAAAGAGATAATTTCTTTTATAATTATTTAAAGTTGATAAATGAGTTATTTTTAAATATTAATATGTACTGTTTTTACAAATATATTTTTAATATAAATAGGATTGTTATTTCAAATTGAGTTATGTAGTTATATATGTATATATATAACTTGATTTCTAAATTGAATTTTTGAATTTGGTTTAAATTTGAATTTAAAAGTTTTGAAATTCAAAGTATAGACTTTAAATTGTATTGGATTTTAAAATATTTGTATAAACTTTTATTTATGAATATAATTGTTTTATTTCTTTTAAAAATTATCTATACATATAAATAAGTACATATTAACTAATTAATTAAGCATAAGTTTACATTAATCTTAAATTAACATTTAACTAAATACTAATTAATTAAAAGACATGTGTTAAGTGATAAGTGTATTTAGAATGACAAATGTTGTATTATAAGACAAGTGGAATTTGTTAATTTAGTTTTTATTTTATTTTTATTTTTAAATAAATTCAGCTTATATAAACAATTTCCTTCTTCCTTTCCATTCTTTTTCTTATTTTTTTTCTAAATCTAAAAGTCAAGTTCTAAGCAAATCTGAGAACACTCCACAAACAAATCAGTAATCATCTTCAAAACCAATAGTTTATTTTCCAAATCAAAATGTAAACCCTGTAAATCACTTCCCTGTAATGCTTTCAAATCTATTCTAAAGTCTATAACCAAAGATGCAAGTTTCAAGTGAAATCTGGAAATTGTCTTCTACATGCAAATCTAAGAACTAAAGCAAGCAAGATAATCAAGTAAAACCTGGAATCAAAAGCATGCATGTAGTTTTCAAATCAAAAGCAACATTTCAGCATTCAAGTGCAAAGTTTTAAACCAAAAACCAGTTTTCAAAAGCTTTTCAAAATGGAGACTCTGTCTTCATTCTTTTATCTTGTGAGTAACTTCACTTTTAAAATTTAAAATATAATTTGGTTGCATGCTAGTGTTATTGAAATGGATATGTATTGTGTGAATCTGCTGTGTATATATAAAATGTATGATGTATGCATGTTCGTTTTCAACAGAATCCACTCTGTTTATAGTTCCAGTTTTCTGTTGTGATTTAAATTCATTTTCTCTAGAACCAATTGTTGTTAGGACTTAGTTTACAAACAAAAGATGTTTGATTTAACATAGATTAAGGTTTAAAAATTTAATTAAGTTAAATTAAAGCCTGATTATCTCTGGAAAACCAAAAACAACAGTGCATGTCAATATAAGTGAAAACTCAAACTGTGTAATTTATAAATTCAGTATTATAAATTGAATTCATAAACAAAAGCATGATTTTTAAAACTAAAATCAAGATTTTTAAATTGGGAATAAGGGTGCAGTTCTGGGATGAACTGGAATGGGAATTTTTGGGTTTTCTGGTGATCCAAAGGTTTGGAAAGGTCGAGTTTCTTCCTGACAATGGAGGAGTGATTGTAGTTGATGCGAAAATTGCTTGTTTGTGTTGCATTTCATCGAGGAGGCAACGGTGGTGAATTCTTTTCTGTAACCCTAGTTTTATGTAGGCTAGGTAGTTCGATCAATCTCGGTTTATACAATTGATCGAGTGCGATGGGGCTTTGGGTGATGGAAGTAGGTATGTTGGCGAGGTCAGGGCTGGAGTTGCATAATCTACGGTGGTTGGAATTTCATGTTCGAGGCGTTGCCGGGTTTGGGTGTAGTGGTTCCTGTTTTGTTCTAGGTTTGGATTAGCATTTCGAATTTGATTTCGAGTCTGTTGAAACAATCTGATGATCATGGAGTGGTGTATGGGTGGTTGTTGACGTGAGGAGATCATCGACGATGATCTGAGACGGTCGGCGCAACCGTGCATGTGCACAGTGCACTTTCTTTGACCTGTTGTGTTTGGTCTAGGTTTGGGGTTTTGTATCTCAAGTTTTACTCAAAGCATTTGGATGTTTGGTTCGAGCAGTTTTGGTTTTGGCTCGAAGTAAATAAGGTTTGGCTCGAGTAAATATTTGTTACAGGTTTTGGAAGAAATCTGTTCTGTTTTTTTTTTTAAATTTGAAAACCAAAGTTTTAAAATGAAAAGTAAAGTTTTAAACAATTTTTAAATCCAAGTTTAAATCTGATTCAAGTTTTGTTTGAATCTCAGTTTTAATAAATAAAATAAAGTTTAAAATTTGAATTGTGTTAACAACCTTAAATGGTTAAGTTATTTGAATTTTAAAAATGAAGATTTAAAATGTAAGTAAGTTTTTAAATCTAAGTTAAATCTGGAATCAAGATTTAGTCTGTATTCCAGTTTTGAAACTAAAGAATTTTTTTTAATTTAAAATGATTTAAATAACTTTGAATGTTTAGAGTGTATTTTTAAATTGATTTGAATTTAAAAATGAATTTGGTTTTAAATTTCTTTAAACTTCTTTTATAAAATGAGTATTTCCTTAACATAAGATTTCAAAAGGTTTTAAATTGTTTTTAACTTTGTTAAAGTTAAAATTGTATTCATTTTAAATATTAAATTTAAAATGAAAATTTGAAAGTAAATTTAAAGAAAATTGTTTTAAATGCTTTGTTAATGATAATTTAATCATTAATAAGATAAAAAATTTTCTTAAAGTTAATTAGGATTTAAGGATTTGTAATTCTTTAAATTATTAAGGTAATTAAAATGGATAATTTAATTTATTTAGTAAATTAATGATTTGGATTAATTAAATAAGTAATTAAAGATTTAAATTAATTAATTAAGGATTAAGATTAATTAATTAAGGAATAATTAATTTATAATTAAGGATTATTAATTAGAATATTAATTAATGATTAAGAATTAATTAATAAAGCAATTAAGGATTAATTAAGTTACAGTTAACACTTAATTAATTAAATAATTAGAAGTTAATTAATGGATTATTAAAGATTAATTAATTTTTAATTAATAATGATTAATGTAAGTTTAATTACTTAAGAAAAGTAGTTAAAGAATTGTTAATAGTTAATGAAGATCATTAACTTGAGATTATTTAATAATTAATTAATGTGGCTAATTTTTAATAATTAATTAGATTAATTAATTAATGATAATCATTTGTGAAATTGTTTAAGCATAATTTCTTAATGTAAGTAATTAAGGAATCAATTACTAAATGTAACTAATTGAGTTTAATGTGATTAGTTTAAATTAATTAATTAAGTTTAATTAATTTAATCCGTGGATGATTTGATAAATAATTATTTAATGTAATTAATGGATTATAATTACTTAGTGAAGTGATTAATTGATAATTACCGGATGTAATTAATGAAACATGATTTAAAATGGAAGTAATTTGAGTATAATTACTTGGTGCAATTAATCAAGGGATTAATTAAGATAATTAATTAAGGAGTATTTAATTTATTTAATGAAGTAATTAAGGGTAGTTAATGTTAGTCCGTAAGATGATGGTTTTGATGAAAACAACCTTAGAATAGATTATAAAATATAAATACTAACAGTATAAGTTTAGATATATTGTATAGTAGGATTTAACCATGCATGTAACAAGAATGAAGACTGTACAGTATCGAGATTCCAAATATCAAGATTGAAGACTCATAAGTATCAAGATTATCAAGAGTTCAAGAGTTCAAGTAAGTTATTATTAGAAATTTTGTTAAAACTCATAGAAAAGCACTAGCATCTTGAAATCCAATTTATTCGTGGAATGGAATCCACTTCGAGCCTGTTAAAGGGATGGAACCCTAAGTAGGATGGAACCTACGAAAAATCTAGTGGAACATTATTTTGTATCCGCTAACTTTTATTCAAAATGATTGTTCAAAATTATATCTTGTTTTCAAAATGATTTCAAAACCTTCCTTTTAAAAGCATCAAAAAACATCTATCCTGATTTCAAATACTTTTAGCCTCAAAATAATCTTTAATTTCAAAATCAAATTATCCTTGTTTTTAAACTATCTTTTAAATATAATATATTTGACTTCTAAATATTTATACCCAGATTTTATATATAAAATTGTAGTAAAATTTTGTATATATTATTCTGTATACTTACTTATGTATTTTAAATATAGTCAAGTATATTTATAAAGTTTAAAATAGTTTTAATATAAAATAAATTTTATTTTCAAAGAAAATCAAAACACCAAAAATCCCTTTGGGATGTCGACATACTCAAGTACCCCATGTCGACATGGTGTTTGTTGAGTTCAAAATTTAAATTTCAAAAAAAGTGTCTATTCGTCATAACTCTTCACGAATGGACATGGCTATTGTTCTTCTATAAATAAGGGTTAGTTTCAATGAATTTTAATTCAGTTTTTCTGGTTTTTCACTCCTCTTCTTCTTCCACATTTCTATATACAAATTCTTATCATTACTCTACCGAAATCAACATTGAATCTAACTAGATTATCTCTGGTTTGATTCTCTATCACTATCTTAACGAGATCCTCAGTGTTATTCGGAGTTATAGGCTTTTTGTAATCAACATAGCGAGAAAAGGTGTGATTGTAGCCTTGAAAATCAATCAAGTGAGATAAGGTGTGATTGTAGCCTTGGGAAATCAATTGTGTGAACTTGTTGCCTGGAAAATCAAGTATCTCTACCTAAAGGATTGTGATTCTGGAGGGTGTACCTCGTAGCCTTGAAATCGAGGGTGTAATTATAAAGATTGTTTTTGAAAGGAAATCTGTACTTATGTGCGGGACTGGATGTAGGGTAACTCCGAATCAGTATAAAATCCGATGTGTTCTTTCCTTTACTGCTTTTACATTATATTGCATTTGTGTTTGATTCTGTAATCATATATGTGTATGAATATTGCATACATTTGTGTTTAAATTAACAAAAACTAAAAAAGATTTAACAATTCTCTAAAATACTATTCACCCCCTCTAGGGTTTATCCTTAGCCTTAAGATCCTTAATCCGCATTTCTCACAGTTAATTATCGAATGTGATTAATTAAGAGTGACTAATAATTATGGTTTAATAAAGATTAATTACTTAATGTAATAATTTAAATAAGATTATTAATTAAAATTTAATTAGGGATCATTAATTAATATAAATAATGATGTAATTAAAAATTGATTAATTAAGATTAATTAATCAATGATAAGTGATTATGAGTAATTAATTAATGTAATTAATTAAGGATTAATGTAACTAATTATAGTTAATTAATTAATGAAGTAATTAAAGGTTAATTACTATAAGTGGTTAATAATAATTAATTTGTGAAATTAATTAAAGGATAATAACTTGAATGTAATTAAAGGATAATTAATCAAGGGTGATTAATTAAGGTGGATAATTAGAGGAAATTAATTAATTTGTAATTAATTAATGGTTATGTAAGCAAGATTTATAATGATGAAGTAACTAATTTAATTTACTTTAATTTAATTAGAGATAGAAGTAATTAATTGATTCATTTTAAATTAATTATAGATGGTGATTAATCCTTGCTTATATATGGATGAATGATAATTGATTGCCTTGAATGGTTTGAAATCTCAGATATGAGATAAGTGATGCTGTGTGATATGGATGCTTTGGTTGAAGTATGATGATAATGTGAATTATCTATTTGTGATGACAATATGGATTGTCTATTTGTGATGATAATGTTGATTATCTATTATGATATGTGAATTATCTATCTGTGTGTATATAGATAATAGAATTGAATTGTTTTAAACTTTAAAACAACTTGGCCTTGAAAGATATGTTTTGGATTTCAATGAGACCGGGATCGGGTTTCCAGATTTGGATATCCAAAAACCACGTCGATTCAAATTAACAATAGGTCGTGAATCTCAAGTGAAGAGTGAAGACTCGAGGTGTAAGGACTATTCATCGTTAAAACTCTAAGGGCGATTCCAATACGAGTTTAACTTGGTAGTACTTTCAGATTCGAGATGAAGATTCAGAGTGCAAGGGTTATCGTCGTTAACTCTGAGGGTGATTCGAAAATGAGTGTAATGAGATAATGCCTTCGGTTTCGTTCGAACCCGGAACAAACTTGTATTGATTGAATGCTTTCAGAACATCGTCAGGTGGACGATGAGCATTCTAAGATAGATGTATTCTATAAAGGTAATCATAGCCTCAAGCCTCATCAAACGGGAATGGCTAAAATAGGGGAGGTGAAGCAAGGCTAAGTGGGTCATGCCCAAGTAGGATGAGATTTTTCCCTGTCTAGAGGTCCCTTTTTATTCGGCTGTGTAGGCAGTTGGAATGCGCACCGACTACGGGATTTTCTTGTTCGGGACCATCCAGTAAGGGATGGTTCTGGCCTTGTGTAGCAGGGGATTTAAGGTGGATCCTCGGTACGTTGATCTAGGCCACGTACTATGACGGGCGGTACCCCAGTAGCCTTACCATTGATGGAAACTCATTCTTCCTACGTGCCCTTATGGTTTTGATTGTATTACCTACTTTTGTGGCTAGTAGCTGGAATTTAATGAATGTAACAATTTCGGCTATTTTCTATTTACTTGAAAACCCTAGACCTATTATAATATCACTAGATTTCCTATCAAATGTTTTGGTTAGCGTAAGGTAAAAACTTTTCCATGTTTATGTGGGGGAAGTCTTACATGATACATTTCTTTTCAAAGGTTTTTCAAAAGTTAAGCAACTTTAACATGTTACTCGCACCAGACCCATGTCTGACCCGAAGTTTATTTCTGTTTTTCTTAATCTCTTGGGTACTCAAATTATTATGAGTAGCCAAGGGATTCAGGTTAGCTTTGACGAATTGTGGAGGTGCAATGGAGCAGGAGGCTTCAGCGTTGTAGATATTTATAGTGTTCCGCTGTGTTTGGTATCTCTGTATTGTATTGAGTTGTAATAACTAGATATGTGTTTATAACTATCTAGTATGTGTTGTATAAGCTGTGTAACTCTGGTTGATATTGTATATTATGTAATACTTATGATTATTAATATAATTTATTCATTCCGCTGTTGAGATTCTAATGTTGTTTCTTTCTTCTTCTCTTTCTTTCTCTTTTCTATCCCTTACTTTATTATTGATGATGCGTCATTCTATGGAGAGAATGGCGGGTCGTTACATCTTAATTGTTTGATAGGAACAAAGCTAGATAGCCCTTTGTGGAAGTCTTGCAAACAGATAGAATACAGCTAATAATCGCGACGCCGTTATTAGACACTACAGGAGTTCCTTGGTATGCACGATAACGAGGATGTGATAATGCATTAATGATGGATCTCGATGAGATGCTGGATTACAAATACTATTGAGGATAATATCTTGGTCCAAAGTGGGACGGTGGTACATATATATACATGTATGTAGTTATTGTCTACCTGGGGTAGATGAGATGAATCATACACATACGTGGAGTCAAGACAACTAAGTGAAAAAAAGAGACATAACTTGTAATGGAAGGCAATCATAATAAACTAGTGCTACGTATAAAGTGTATAATTTACCAGCCACTAGAGCATTGTTCTGACCCCCTCTTCATTACAACCCACATGATAGCTTAGAGAGGTAGACATAGGTGTGCGGTAGGAATAGTGGAAGAACAAGTTTTCTTTTGCATGTTCGGCACTTATAAGGACACTAGATATTGAAAGTGTCAATCTTGATCAGTAACTATATGTTTTGTTATACTTTACCATACTACTATAAGTTTACATTGTGCAACGACCCACCAATTCATACGGTTCAAATTGACAATAAACCACACATGTCCAACCCAAATTGAATAGAAAGACGGATAGTTAAGGGAAAGAGAGAAGAAAAAAGAAGAAGAGAAAGAAACTAAAACAATCACATAATCTCACAATTGCAGCGGAACAACTTATAATATAAAATCAATAATCTTTACAAAGGAGAAACAGTCGTATACATACATCCATCAGAGTACAACAACAGTCACAATCATCAGCTTGGATAGTTATTGCAACGTACTATCATAATTTGCCGACAATTTCAACAACAAAGCAGCGGAAAATAAACATATACGTGAATACTACTTGAAGACCCCCAACCCATCTCCTGAGTTGTAATACATCCAAAGAAAATGGTCTAGCCCGAGCATTATAATAAAATAACACTCGAGTCAGTCTGGAAAACCAGCATGAGAAAACATACTCAATTGGATTTTAAAGTTATAAAAACCTTTGAAAGTCAAAAGTATCTCGTAAGACCACGCTGCACATAAACACGAATGAATTTTTACCTTACGGGAACCATTCATATGAATTTCTCTGATATTATAGTAGTTTCTAGATATAAATACTTATTAATCATAGCCGAAATTGTTAAACTAATTAAATTCCGACATAATAGGTATACAAATAAAACCATAAAGGCTCGTATTGGAAAATGGGTTCCACACAATGACTGGACTACTCGGTACCGCCCATCATGGTGCATCTCTAGATAAAATAACACCGAGGACCTCACGTGGATCTATTGCCAATAGGGAACCAGAGTTGAGTTTACCGATAATTATGGAATGTTATTTCGAAGAGACAGGGATCAGGTATGTTATCTGAAAACCACTTCGATCCAACAAATGTGTTCGAAGTAAAGACAACTTGACCTTCTTAACAAACATTAAATCAGGAATTTAATTACATATGGAAAACCAACATTGGTTAAGCACCAAGCAACACTAGGCCTTCTTAACAAATCTTTTCGTTAACATAAATCACTTTGTAAATATCTGTACTAAAATACTTTTAAAAAGATTCATTCAAAACCATTATATTTTCAATACATGAGAAATATCCATATACTTACCTCAATAGTATAATTATATTCACCAATACGGAGGACAATCCTCTTTCACAAATTCTAAATTATTTACAACTCTGTTATAAATCCAGAAAAACCATTTAATATACTCCTTTTATAAATCTCTAAACTCATTTCTAAAATTCTTTTATACATTCTTAAAGTATTTATAAAACTCTTTTGTCCTTTATCTAATCTTCACATTTGGTTTCCCAAAACATATTATGAGATTCCTCCTATAATCCGCATCTGTTTATAAAACCCTATTTATAAATCTCGAAAACATTTAAAATAAAATTCTAATCTTTTTCTTTAGACACTATTATATACCAATAACTTTATAAATAAATAAATACTAACTTTAAACATCTTTAAATAATAATTAATAATTTCCAAAACATTCTTAAGTGAACAATAATAATTTACCTTCAACATTATTATAAATAATAATAATTAATTTTCAAAGCCTTACTGTTAAATAAATAAAATGAATTTACAACCATATTAATAAATTAAATAATAAACCTTCAAAATATTAAAATACCTTTAAACCACTTTTAAATGGTATTAATATAAATATAAAAAATTTAAAATATAATTATATTCCCTTGGCAGAAATCCATACTTAACTTTCCACATAATTGTTTCCATATTTACAAAACTAAATTTATAAATCCTTTTTATTCTATGAAACTTCCTTTCATAAAATTCCTTTTTAAATCTCACTTATTCATAAAATCCATTCAAATATAATTTTCAACCATTTTTAACCTTGCTCCCATAAGTCTAAATTTCTTTTTAAAATTGTTTTCAGTTTATAAAATATCGTTTAACAGTCCCAATTTACCCTCACTTCCAATTTCTATAGTAGAATAAACAATTTTCTAAATTAACATCCTACATCTTATAATAAATCCTTCGTTCAATCTTTATTTTTTTCCAATTTATCTAATGATAATAGTTTTGCCTTTATTTATAAACATTGTTTATAAATCCATACTGTTACTACCGAAAATACGATTTTACAAATCTTCGCTTTCTTTGTAAAATATCACTTTTATAAATTATCATATTTGTAAATTTCACCTTTATAAATAAATTATAATATATGTAGCTATATATCATTTTATTTAAAATGGTTAATAAATGTTCATATCAAAATATTTCTATTTTCCTTATTAACACAATATCCATTTATTATAAAACTGACTTGTTTTTTTGAAGATTTTAAAAATCTTATTTATCGTTCAAAATCCCTATTTAAAATATTTTATAAAACTATAAATTTATTATTTCTAAAAATCAAACTTTTATTTTTGTAAAATTATTTGAAAATGTATAATTTTCAAAATCATTTAAAATTCTTTATTAAATCAAATCATTATTTTATAATATTTCAAATACCAAAATAAGGCCCAGTGCTACTAAAGCACTAAGCAAGAAAAATCATATTCATGTCATCCAATATAACATCCAACATATTATATATCATAATATATATATATATATATATATGAAATAAAATCAATAATGCAAGTAATCCTATTGGAACCCTACAACCTATCCTCTTACATCACTTACAGTATATAGTTATAAAATTTAATCAATTGCTTCAAGAAAGAATATGTATACAAAGGGTCATCCGCTCTTACATGGGAACGTAATCGAGTCTCGTCCCCTCCAATAGCGGGAATATATTCAATCCAACTAATATAAACTAGTAATTCATCAAAACAGTCAATAACAATGAACTATAAAATATTCTTGCATTCAATAAATAAATTTTATTGACTATATAATATTCTAGTTAACCAAAAGGTGAGATTAACTCGCATTGATTTTTAGTTCCGTCTAAACATTCTGCTTTGAATTAGAATTGGACGAATGCCCAACTTTAATCCAAATTTCTTACTAGCTCGGAATCTTAGCAGAGCGTTCGTCGATACGGTCGCAACACAATCGTCACGTTCAAAACCGACCTTATATAAGAAAGTTATGAAGTAATTAACATATGAAATAATTAAATTTAAAGTTAACTTAATTAAATAAAAATTTAAAACTTAAACCATGTTTTCCTCCATCTCTATCTCCCATATTCCCAGGCTAGTGACACTTTTTTTAAACGACGGTCGATCATCATTCGCCCAAAGCTCGCCGCCCACCACACCATCGCTCGCGCCGCCGTCTACTGCTTTTCGTCGCGACGCGCGCACTGCGCAAACCCTAATTCGAGTGCGAGAAACTCACAAACGCGGCTTAGTCTACGACTATCCATGACCTAATACCATGATCCATGCATTTATCGATTTTCAATGGCCAAGCTCCACGCTTTCCTGGTTGATGTCGAGAGTCGATTAGGCTTGTAGTGGCATCGACGAAGGAAGGCCACTGGATCGACCGTTGTTTATGTTTAAAACGAAAGAAGAAGAAACGGCCCTTTTTTTATAGTATGCACGAATATATATCTCTGAGGGGAAATGGTTTAGACGTGGGCAGTATAGGAAAGGACGTGTATGGGTATAGGTTATTATAATATTATATATTAATAATTTAAAATATCAAGTTACAAAACATTCAAAAAATTTGAACTCCTATCGAGATGTGCCACTTCACATCTTATATTTTATACCCCTATTCTGAATGTAATGGGACTAGTCTCGAGACCTAACTCGATCATATACAAAAGATAGCTTTTCAAACCCAGTTATTATATGAATTTTTGAAAAAAAAATTGTACGCATTTCGACTCCTTATTCTCAAACGATACGACCAATCGCGACGAAATTCGTCGGCGTACAATAGCTCACTATTACAGATTCAATGAAACTGGTTTCATCGAAATCTGAGACAGTGCCCCAAATGGCTATTTTTACACATTAATTAAAACGAATTATTATAAAAACTTGTTCATTCACTTTTAATTCAAATTTAAAACTTTACTATCTTCATCTCTATCAAAATAGAATTTAATAAGTTTTAAAATATTTTTATCTAATCAAATCCAAGCTTCGGTTCCTTTAATTATTTCGAATGTTAAATTCAACAATTTAATTATCAAATAAATCACTATATTTGAAATTCAAGTTATTTAACTTATTATATTAATTTTTCAATATTTGAACTCAATTAAATATTTCAAATTCAAATAACTAAAATTCTGGGTCATTACATTCCCCTTCCACCTTAAATGATTTTTTCCCCAAAATCACCATGTAAAAAAAATGTCACAAACCCATTTACCTTTCAAAACAATTACTTGAAACAGATTTCTCAATTCTTCTAAGTCGTTTGACTTTTCGAAATCCAATAGTTGTAACTTCTTATAGAAACATTTCTAAGTCTTTCAATTGCTAATTAAAATTCCCAAAGCCAACTAATACCATTCCAAATTATAAAACCAAAATCCAAATTTTATTTATCAACAAAAAAATTTCAAAATTTCAAAGTTTTTCGAATGCCTTAAATTTTTGGAAAATTTCGCCAACGTCTCCTTTCTACGGCTCGAATATAAAAATTTACAATATATATATAATCACAAATATACATCTCATCTTCGAGGATGAGGCATTCCGTAGGGAAAATATAAAAATACGATATGTAATCTAAGATATATACCTTATTTTGGCATTAGCAAGGATATATAACCAATATAATGGGAAAGTGAGCTCCAAATATGAAGCATATCCCATCCGCACCTACTAATCACTCTACAACCAATAAGAATATGTACATAGAAAATAATATCACTATATAACATAGACTATATCATAACTATGCAATTTTAGTGAATGTAACAAGAGAACTTATTAAACAAATACCATTCATCCAATTTATTTATCATCGTATAAATTTGCATTTTCAAATGTCCCAAAAGCCTATTTTTACACATTAATTAAAATGAATTATTATAAAAACTTGTTTCATTCGCTTTTAATTCAAATTTAAAAATTTACTATCTTCATCTCTATCAAAATAGAATTTAATAAGCTTTAACATATTTTTATCTAATCAAATCCAAGCTTCGGTTCCTTTAATTATTTCGTTTGTTAAATTCAACAATTTAATTATCAAATAAATCGCTATATTTGAAATTCAAGTTACTTAACTTATTATATTAAATTTTCAATATTTGAACTCGATTAAATATTCCAAATTCAAATAACTAAAATTATGGGTCATTACATTCCCCTTCCCCCTTAAATGAATTTTTCCCCAAAATCACCATGTAAAAATAATGCCACAAACCCATTAACCTTTCAAAACAATTAGTTGAAACAGATTTCTAAATTCTTCTAAGTCGTTTGACTTTTTGAAATCAAATAGTTGTAACTTCTTATAGAAACATTTCTAAGTCTTTCAATTCCTAAGTAAAATTCCCAAAGCCAACTAATACCATTCCAAATTATAAAACCAAAATCCAAATTTTATTTATCAACAAAAATTTTCCAAAATTTTCAAAGGTTTTCGAATGCCTTAAATTTTTGGAAAATTTCGCCAACGTCTCCTTTCTGCGGCTCGAATGTAAAAATTTAAAATATAAATATAATCACAAATATACATCTCATCTTCGAGGATGAGGCATTCCCTAGGGAAAATATAAAAATACGATATGTTATCTAAGATATATACCTTATTTTGGCATTAGCAAGCATATATAACCAATATAATGCAAAAGTGAGCTCCAAATACGAAGCATATGCCATCCGCACCTACTAATCACTCCACAACCAATAAGAATATGTACATAGAAAATAATATCTCTATATAACATAGACTATATCATAACTATGCAATTTTAGTGAATGTAACAAGAGAACTTATTAAACAAATAATATTCATCCAATTTATTTATCATCGTATAAATTTGCATTTTCAAATGTCGACATTATACACTTTCATCTCTTATTAACATTCAATTTATTCCCATTCAATTGATGCACCTTCACTTCATTTCATTCACTTTGAATTCAGTTTACATTTATGAATCATTTGATAAATCATTGCATTTTTAACCTTTCCTAAGTTAAATATTATTTCACTATCACTTCGTATATTTTTCAATATTAATACTATTACGAAAAATTCCATCATCAATTACTTAAATTTATTTCAAATATTTTACACAACACTTCTTATTTTTATTTCCAGTTCAAAACTTAAGTTCAAATGTTCCAATTTTATCAAACGCCCTAACATATTCAATTCATTCATGCTCAATTAATTTTTGATCCAATTAATTCACATTCATAGGTTCACATTGAATAATTCACATTATGTTTAACAACCTTTTATTCCATGCCTAATTCATTTTACACTTAAGTTAAATTTCATTTTATAACTCAAGTTATATTCATTTTACACCTCAAATTCATATCCATTCCATAACCTAAGTTGCATTATATTTTACAACTCAAGGTCATATTTCATTTCACTAATTTAATTCATTAGTCCATTTCATTAGTTTATTACAAATCAAGTTCAATTTCATTTAACCTTTATTAAGTTAAACTTTATCTCATATAATTCACTTTATTTACATTTACTTAAGTTAAATTTTAAATTTCATATCTCAATTCAAAACTTCCCTTTCTTGTCCAAACCATTTCCAATTTATAAGTTTTAAAACTTACTATCTTATGTTTTTTCAATATTTATATTAAAAAATTCAGGATTTTAAAAACCTGGTGTTATTTCAAATCATTTTGAAATTGTGTGTGTGTATGTGTGTGTGTGTGTATATATATATATATATATATATATATATATATAATTCCTTTATATTTCAATTTACACCTCTGGAATCTAAAACAAATTTGTTTTACCAAAACAAAACTTCAATGGTAACAATTCATCACTTAGAAACTCGAAAATGAATTACGATGATATTGCAGTCATCGTCGAAATTATTTTCCAACGACCGAAGTGAGTTTAGTGCTTTCTTTTCCCTTTAAATCTTTAAAAATATTTCTAATCAAAATATTTTAATAATATGTAACGCCCCGGAAATTTTCGACTTTCGAAAATTCAACATCGATACTCACTTTATCGACTGTCGAGAAATCGAAGGCCGAAAACCCGAAATGTTATGGTTTAAGAAAAGGAAAAAGAAGAAAAAGGCAGAAGAAGAGAGAAGAAGATAGAAGATAGAGAGGAAAGAAGGTAGAAAATAGAACGGAACAGAAAAACAACAGAACAACATCAGAATCTCACAATTCGCAGCGGAACAACATATAATAATAAATGAATAATCTTTAAACAAAGAACTATATCAGTTATTACATTACATCACATTTCATTACATCATATCATCAGAGTGTACAACATCATACAACAACAACAAACAGTGCAGCGGAAAAGAAATACTATATACAAGTAATACGCCATGCCATCCATCTTGCCTCCAGCAACTCCAGAATATCCTGATAAACCTAACTCTTAACTGCCCGTGTGGAAATTGGTGGGCACCCAGAGTTTAGGAAGGAAAACAATAAACTCCGAGTCAGTCATGTGACTGGTGTGAGAACTCAAAATAGTTTATTTATCTTTAAAAATCAAAATAGAGGAATATTTTTAAATTCAATTCGCAATGCTTTTAAAAATGAGACTACCATAAAGCCTCTCGCACACACACACAATGCAAACGCAGAATCGGAGGAGATTTCTCCTTATGATAGTCAAAGATGCTTGATACGCATTAAAAGAACATTTTATATTATTACTAGTGTATAGTGTAGGAAAATTCATTTCGAAAGTAGAATATAAATCTTAGCCAACATACGACCATTATCGTATGCCTACTATAGCTAACTATGTTCAATAGCAGGTTACCGCCACATTCCATAGCAGGTTATACAACTAAAACCGTACAAGTCTCGTATTGTTTCTTTGGATTTCCAACGAATGATCAGGCCAAGGAACTTCCCATTGCCACATGAGAATGCCTCTGGATGGACATCCCCGAGAACCAAACCGGATTTCTACCAACACAAGGCCGGGTTACCCCTAACTGAGTAACAACTGACCGAATATGCCATCCCCCGGTCCTTTGGGACCTTTCAACCGAGCGCTCGTAATCAATTCACACAATCATAACAAAGTGTTTTCAACATGAGTAAGTATCTGGGCTCCATACCATGATACCACCCTTTTCCAGAAGGAAATGCACACATCCTAAAGGGCGCTACCCCTCATAACCTTGCTGCTTCTTTCCTGTTTTGACCATTCACGGGGTGTGAGGCTCGACGAAGTCACGTCCACAAAAACATACTTTATACAAAAGCCATGCTTTGGGTCAACAAATGATCATAGAAATGATCACAAAGATAGACGATTAAATAAACGATCCTATCACAAATAATCAACACAATGATCATTTACAGCAACACTCAGCATGTCACATTACCAAATTGGGAATATATTGCTGATAACTTCAACTATATAACCTCTGAGCTCGTACGTCTCAGAGAAGGGTGTTAAGCTAAAAGAATAAATTCTCCGCCACCAACAGAAATATATTTGAAAGAAATCTGCTTTATATCTCAATTTGTAATGTCAGACATACAATCCATACAAGTCTGTTCCGGGCTCGAACAAAACCGAAGGCACTTACAAAGAAGTCCTTGCAATCCGGATATTCACAATCCTGATCGGATTTCCCATCACTTAGGGAGTCTCTATACCGTTGCAACTCAGTGCAGAGACAATCGACAGGTCATCCTATCGCTCTCGCAAATACCGGGTCTTCAACACCGATCTTCAATGCTATCATAACGACGTATCACATATTCGGAATGGGTTATACGACCCCATGGTCCTTTCCCGGTTAACCCAAATAGTGAGCGCTTATTCAAAAATAAGTGTGACATTCAAATTCAAACAAATCACATCAATTACCCATTCAAAGGGAAATATTGATAGTCGGTTATTGAACTATCAATTGATATGCACACATCATCAGATTCCAAATAATTTTCCAAATAATTTATTTTCCAAAATATCTTTACAAGATATATAATTTCACACTTCAAAAATAAATCAACATTTATTTATAAACAAATTCCACTTTCTTTTATAAATTCCTTAGTGAATTTATATTTCACAATATCCATGCATATTCGATTTCAATTATTCATTTCAATTTATCTTCAAAAAGATAAATTCTCAAAATATTCACTTTATATTGGAGAACATTTCCATACTTATTTAATAAGTGATTCACAAATTTTATTTATTTTCAACACTTAGAAAATATTCGATATACTTAAATCGAGATTAAGTATATATTTCATTCTTTAAGCAAATCATTCTCTTTAACATATTTATTTGGGCCAAAACGAATGTTACGTAAAACATCGTTACGACAACCAAAATCACTAGTATAGGGATTTGAAATTAAAATAGATATATAAATCCCAATACTATACAAAACATTTCCTTTCGGAAATCATTTACTATAACAACAGTGTTATAGTCCACTATTTCCTTTTATTTCTCGAAAACGTCTATTTCAACAATAGATGTTGAAATCTATGGTTTCGAATCTCAACACATTTTAAAACATCGTTAGATCGTTTTAATTCTATTTAAAATATCACATTCTAAACGTTTTCTTTAACATATTATTCACTATTCAAAAACGTGAATAAACTACGTTAACAATTTTCATCACTTCCATTCATTTTATTTCAAAGGATTATTCACAGTCAAAAATGTGAATATAACTCCATAAATAAGTTATAACAATTTTCTTATCAAAATAAGTCGTTTGCGAATTCATAAAACAATGTTTATAAATTCCTTCATTATCCTTTATTCAATTCATAATTCAATTATATACCAAAGGTTCATATTATAAGTTAAATACTTATAAAACGATTATTTTACAAAATCGTTCTTTTAAACTTCATAATTATAAATCTTATAACTTATAAGATTCAATTATTCATCCAAATATATTCTTTAATAATTTCACAAAATTTATAAATCTTACTATTTATAAATTTCATTTATAACTTCACCATTTATAATTTTATAAATTCCATTCACTTATGCAATCCATTTTCACTTCATTCAAACACTTATAAAACTCGTTTTATAATGTCAATATTTCAATTTATAAATATCCATTTATAAATCTCTTAATATAAATCAATTTATATTATTCTTTAAAACGTCTTTAAATTCCTTTATAATTTCACCATTTTTATTCATAAAATAATTAAATTTTATAAATCCTATATTTAAACTTTTCACAATAAATTCTAAAATCCCGATTAAACTATTTTATAAAATCATTAGCATCATATTCTCAAAAATCAGTTTTTAACTATATTTCTCAAAAATCATAATTTTTATAACTTTAAAAATTATAACGTTTATTTATTTAAAATGGATCAATTCCAAAATTATTTTATAAAACGTATACTTTTCAAAAATCACTTTAAAAATCATTTTAAAGTTTCAAAATTTGGTCCAATGATGCTACATACCAAATAGTCAATCACGACAACAACGATATCATATATCAATATGATAATCCATTAAATATCAAAATATCTGAAATCAAATAAATACTGTTGAGGAATCCAGTTGGATCCCTCCAACCTGTTTTCCTGCATCCACAAACATTAGCACAATACCAATTTCGCTCCAGTACGAAATTATCGCGGTATATGGGATTTAAAATATTATCCGCTTAATAACGGCGCAATAGGGTCTCATCCGCTAAACAAATGCGGAAAATCAATAACTCCAATATATACATATGCCAATATATATATATATTGCTATTATATATAATACCAATTTCACTGTTTATGAAATATTCGCGGTATAAGTTTTTTAATAAATAACATCCGCTTACTAACGGCGTATAATGTCTATTTTAACAATCAATAGATAACAATCATCATTCAAACATGCATTCAAATATTTTAAATCTAACTATTTAAAATAAAATCGAAACTGATTCGATTGAGTGAGAAGTTCTCACCTTGATTTCAATTTCGTTTTAGCGATTTATTTCGAATAAAATTAAACGGACGTTTAATTTTACCCAAAATTATCACTAACTCCAAACGACTCCAATCCAACTCCATCGCGTAGTGCTCGTCCATACGATTCCAACGCAACTGTTTCGCGCTTTTTCGACCTCGTATGAAAAAGTTATGCATTTAACAAGTTTACACGATTTTAAACTATATAATTTACAACATAAATTTTTATATTTAAACCTACAACAGTTCCTAGCCACTGGATCCATGCTTCTTCTCATCATCACCGTTCGTTTCATCTTCCTTTCCACGCGCTTCCTTCTCCAGGAAATCATGATACAACCGAACCCATACGTCTTCAATTAGGGTTAAATTATTCGATTTTTTCGTGTAACAAGAACACGATCAAGGAGCATCAACACGTGCGCCCACGCGAGAGCTATGCTCGGCCGTGACATGGTGGCACTCGGCCCCTCCTTGTGCTCTCTTTTTGCGTGCGAACGGCACACCTTTTCCACTCGATTCTGGCGAATCCTGACCTCCGATGATGATCATCACCGTTGGATGTGGAGTACTTAGAGTGCTCTACGATTCTCTAGTTGGAAGATTCTTGTAATTGTTAATGGATGAGGAGAAAAGAGGAGGAGAAGATTGTTGTTTTTCGTCCATTGATGGCTAAGGTGGCGGCTAGCTGAAGATAATTAGGGTTTTGATTATTTTCTTATTTTTTTTGTGAATTTAGGTGTATTTATAGGAAATTTTTCAATCACTATTCATCCGGGAATTCCAAACTCCGATTCACGCGCTGTAACCAGCATTTCTAGGGTTTACCCCGCGTTCCAGACACAATGGAACAGGTTTCGAAAGCTAATTCGGACATCTGTGCGAGTTATGGCTATAAACGTTCAATTTGAATTAAACCGATTTAAACGATTTTCTAGGCGTTTTAATTTGTACCGGACAAACGGTAAATCCAATTGACACGAAATTTGAAACCTTACAATAATATCACATTACGGATTCGATGAAACTGGTTTCGTCGAAATCCGAGACTTTTTGAAAAATGGCTATTTTAACTCACCAAATTAATATTAAAAATAATTCGATGCGTTTCGAGCTGCCACGCTCAAACGATAGCTCCGATTGACACGAAAATTGAAATCCGGTAATAACTAACTATTACGGATCCAATGGAACTGGTTTCGTTCAATTCTGAGACTATTCGAAAATTGACTATTTTCACTAGTCGATTTAAATATTAAAATATTCAATTTTCACAAATTAACTTTTAATTCGATTTTAAAAGTTCTAAAATATCGTTCTAACTCCAATATGATAAAATAAAATTTTAAAATTCATTTTCAATCATATTTTACTCAATTTTCAATTATTTCCATAATTTAACATATTAAATTATCGATTTAATTATCCAATTAAATCCAATTATTCGAAATAAAATTTATTCGACTTATAAATTCACTTATTAATACTTAAAATTAATTAAATATTCAAATTTTAATTACTAAAAATTCTGGGTCGTTACATAATACTATTATTATTTTCCAAACCTATGAAAAAGCATTTTTCAAATCAATGAAATTTAAATTCTCAAATTTCTTTCTTTAAAACATTTCCATTTAAAAATTCATATCTATGAATAAAATTATGAAATTTACATTTTTTTCCAATATTGATCTATTTTAATTATAATTAATAACAACTTTTATTAGAACAACAAACAATAAATGATAATAATCAAATATTATCATTCACTAACAACCAAACACACCATATATAATTAAACAATTTTTGAAAAAATATCTCTTTATATATATATAAAAATATAATTATGGTAAAATTATTTCACTTACCAATTCTCAAAACAACACTGTGTCGGTTTGCCTTATTCAAGCGTTTAGAAGCCCCAATCAATATCATGGCATCTTATACAATGACTAGAATTCATAAACCACTCAACAGATAAACTAACACAATATAAAACTTTTTTATATCATGAAAAAATATGCGCTCATATCTATAATACACCCAAACTCATCCTAGGATCTCACTTACCCTATCTCAAATGAGTAAACTCCCACCAAAGACTAGTTGTTCGCTCAACCTAAGTTCTGATACCAAGTATAACGACTCGCCAATCTGTATAGTTCAAGCTCACAATAAACCACACATCTCCAACTCAAATTGAACAGAGTCCCATAATCGCAGCGATACAACATATAATATAAAATCAATAATGAGAAATTGATATATACATACATTCATCATAGTACAACAATAATCATAATCATCAGCTTGGACAGTTATAACAATCTGTTCTCACAATTTGCTGATAATTTTAACAACAAAGCAGCGGAAAATAAACATATACGTGAATATGACTTAAAGACCTCCAACCCATCTCTTGAGCTGCAATGCATCCAAACCATATCTATAAATATGCTCGTCTGACTCGAGCATTGTAATAAAATAATAACCGACTCATTCTGGAAAACCAATGTGAGAAAAAAAAACCAGTTGGATTTTAAAGTTGCAAAAACCTTTGAAAATCAAAATTATACCGTATGACTAAGCCATACATAAACACGGTCAGGTTTTTACCTTACGATAACCATAACCTTTTCATATGAATTTCTCTAATATTATAACAGTGTCTAGATACAAATACTTATTAATCATAGATGAAATTATTACATTAATTAAGTTCCAGCATAAAAGAATACAACTAAACCGTAGAGGCTCGTATTGGAAAATGGATTTCATACAATGACTGGGCTACTGAGGTGCCACCCGTCACGGTGCACCTCTAGATAAAATAACACCTAGGACCTCACCTGGATCCCCTGCCAACACAGAACTGGCCTACCACTTGATTAGTAGTACTGAATATGATCATCCCGCTTTTAGGCACTGAAGCATACAAATGAGAGATAATAGCGACTCTAGGTAGGAATGATCATACCCTAGTTGATAAGGCTTGAGGCTACATTTGACCTTTTAGATAGGAGTTTCCACTTGGAATGCTAACACTATTTCCAGGCAACATTACAGTATCAGCATTCATCCATACAAGTTTGTTTTGGAACTGAATGAAACACTTGAGAGATCAGTCTTCAATTCCATCATCTTCAAGATGTCTTCACTTCGAACGCATTTGTTGGATTGAAGTGTACCCGATCCCGGTCTCTTCGAAACAACATTCGATGCCTGGTAAACTCAACCCGATTAGTTAGGAAATAAACAATCAAGGATAAGAGCGGAGATAACCTCTTAACCATTAATGGATGGATTTTCTTATCATTGTCCTAAGAGAACGAAACGATATTTGTACGTACTATACAACATCATTGGAGATGACTGTGCCATATAACTGACGTATTTTTCCTAGATATTTCCAAAGTTGTATTTTGGATCCAATTCTGATAGTCGGTTATTTAACTATAGAGTAACAAATATTAATTATAAATTTAATTTCATAGGGAAAACCAACATTGGTTAAACACTAAGCAATACTAGGCCTTCTTAACAAATCCTTTCAATAACTCAAATCACTTTGTAAATATATGTACCAAAATACTTTTTTGCAAAGATTCATTCACAAATTCTTATATTTTCAATACTTTAAAAATATCCATATACTTATCTCAATGGTATAATTATATTCACCAATACTGAGGACAATCCTCTTTTACAAATTTTAAATCATTTATATCTCCATTATAAATCCATAAAACCATTTAATAAACTCCTTTTATAAATCTATAACTATTTCTAAAATTCTTTTATAAATATCTAAAACTATTTATAAAATTATTTTATCCTTTAACCAAACTTCCTATTTAGTTTTCAAAAACATATTATAAGATTCCTTCCTATAATCCACATCTGTTTATGAAAACCCTATTTATAAATCTCGAAAACATTTAAAATAAATTCTAATCTTTTCCTTTAAACACTACTTTATACTAATGACATTATAAATAAATAAATACTAACTTTAAACATCTTTAAATAATAATTAATAATTTTCAAAACATTCTTAAATAAACAATAAAAATTTATCTTCGACGTTATTATAAATAATAATAATTAATTTCCAAAGCCTTACCGATAAATTACTAAAATTAATTTTGAACCATATTAATAATTTTAAACAACAAACTTTTCAAAATAATAAAATATCGATAAACCACTTTTAAACAATATTAATATAAATAAACAATTTTTAAAACATAATTATATTCTCATGATAAAAATCTCTACTTAATTTTCCACATAATTATTTCCATATTTATAAAACTTTATAAATCACTTTTATTTTATAAAACTTCCTTTCATAAAATATCTTTTTAAATCTCATTTATTTATAAAATCCATTTAAACATAATTTTCAACCGTTTTTAACTTGCTTCCATACGTATAACTTTCTTCTATAAATTTCTTTCAATTTAAAAAATATTGTTTAAAAGTCCCAATTTACCCTCACTTTTAATTTTCATAATAGAATCAACTATTTTCTAGAATATCATTCCATATCTTATAATAAATTCTCTGTTCAATCTAAATTTATTGGTAATCTATTCAATGATAATAGTTTTTCTTTATTTGCAAACACTGTTTATAAATCCACACTTCTACTAACGAAAATAAAATTTTACAAATCTTCACTTTCTTTGGAAAATATCACTTTTATAAGATATCATATTTGTAAATTTCACCTTTATAAATAAATTATAATATATGTACCTTTATATCATCTTATATAAAATGGTTAATAAATATTCTCATCAAAATATTTCTATTTTCCTTTTTAAAGCAATATCCATTTATTATTAAAGACTGACTTTTTTTTTCAAGATTTTAAAAATCTTTATTTACCGTTCAAAATCTCTATTAAAATATTTTATAAAACTATAAGTTTATAATCTTTAAATGTCATACTTTTATTTTAGAAAAATTATTTAAACATAAATAATTTCCAAAATCACTAGAAATTCCTTTTTAAATCAAATCATTATTTTATAATATTTAAAATACCAAAATAAAGCCCAGTCTACTAAAGCACTAAGTAAGCAAAATCATGTTTTGTGTCATGTAACATCCAACGTATCATATATCACAATATATACGAAAAATAGATCAATACTGTGAGGAATCCTATTGGATCCCACCAAACTGTCCCCCTGCATCACATACAGTATATAGTTATAAAATATAACCAATCGCTTTAAGGTGAAATTCGTATACAAAAGGTCATCCGCTCTTGCACGGGAATGTAATAGGGTCTCGTCCACTCCAATAGGCGGGAATATATTTAATCCAACTAATATAAACTAGTAATTCATCCAAACCGTCAATAACGATCAACTATAAAATATTCTCGCATCTAGTAAACAAATTTCATTGACTATGTAATATTCTATTTAACCGTAAAGGTGAGATTAACTCATATTAATTTTTAGTTTGATATAAACATTCCGTCTTGACTTAAAATTTTACGAACGTCTAATTTTAATCCAAATTTCCCACTAGCTCTGAATCATCCAATCAAATTCCATAGCATTACCTTCGTCAGTATGATTACAAAGCAACTTGTTGCGTTCAAAACCGACCTCGTACGAGAAAGTTACGAATTAATTAACATACGAAATAATTAAATTCGAAGTCAACTTAATTAAATAAAAATTCAAAACTTAAACAATATCTTCCTTCATCTCCCTCTCGCATGTTCCTAGGCTCACGACATCTTTTTTTGCTTTTTTAAACGATAATCGATCGTCATTTGCCCAAAGTTTACCGCCGCCTCACCATCGCTCGTGTCGTTGCCTACTACTTTTCGTTGCCCTAAGCGCGCTCTACGAACCCCAATTCGAGCACGAGCAACTCGCGAATGTGGCCCAATCTATGATCATCCATGACCCAATACCACGATCCAGCCATTGATCGAGTTCCTATCGCCAAGCTCCATACTTTCCTAGTTGATGTCAAAAGCCGATTTGGATTATGATGGCAATGATGGAGGAGGGCCATTGGATCGGTTGTTGTTTTTGTTTAGAACAAAAGAAAATGATACGACCCTTTTTTTAGCCGGTATGCACGTGTATATATCTCCGAAGGAAAATGGTTTAGACGTGGGCGGTATGGACAAGGACATGTATGGGTATGGGCTGTTATAATATTATATATATATATATATTCCAATTTTATATATCAATTACATAACATCCAAAAACGTTGAACTCCTATCGAGACGTGCCTCCTGGCGTTCTATATGTTATATCCATATTCTGAATGTAATAGGACTGGTCTCGATACCTAATTTTATCATATACAAAAAGATAGCTTTTCAAACCCAATTAATATATGAATTTCTAAAATAATTTCAATGTGTTTCGACCCCTCATGCTCAAATGATACATCCAATCGCCACGAGATTTATCGGCATACAATACCTCACTATTACAGATCTAATGAAACTAGTTTCATCAGAATTCGAGACAGTTCCCCCAAAGGCTATTTTTATACATTTATTAAAACGAATTGTTATACTAGTTCATTTTCTTTTAATTCAAATTTAAAAGATCACTATCTTCATCTCTATCAAAATAGTATTTAATAAGCTTTGAAATCATTTTTATCTAATAAAATCCAAGCTTCAATTACTTTAAATATTTCTATTATTAAATTCAATAATTTAATTATCAAATAAATCGCTATATTTGAAATTCAAGTTATTTAACTTATAATATTAACTTTTCAATATTTAAAATCAATTAATTTTCCAAATTCAAAAAACTAAAATTCTCAGTCATTATATATTGATGGTGCACTTATATGCATTTATTTATTTACATGATACCAAACTAACGATCCGCAATTTAGTGGAATTGAGTTTTCAATTTAACGAAAAACTAGGCCCACTAGGGTGCAGATTATTACATAGCCTGCCTAGGAAAAAAAGAGCATTTTCTTTTTCCAATTTATTCATTTATTTATTTAATTTTAATAGCATTTATAGCTGAAACGATATCTATTAGCGATGTAATAAGTGTATTTTCTTGTAGTGAGACTTAATTAATTATGTTTATGTTGTAGCATTACTGATTATATTGGGCCATACGCTTTGAACATACGATAGTCCTGTATAATAAGTGGGTCATGGCGCATTCTCCATCAATACAACCTACCTTATTAATTTATTATTTGAATAAAAAAAATTATTTATTAGAAAAAAATTACATTTGATAATTTTTCCTATGTTTAGCTTTTAAACAATCACATAATAAACTAATCATTAAACAACAGATAAATGAATTAAGTTTTAAATAATAGTATACAAATTTAGATCTTAAATGAAAAATAAAAGATAATAAATAGATAAATGAATTATGTTTTGCTTTGACACTTTGCAGGTTGGTTGAGCAACATGAGTTTGGCATGATGCCAATAACAAGGTATTATTAATAGTGGATGAGAATGGACATGCATGATAGTGCTGTTATAGCTGGTGATGGTAGTTGGAATAGTGTTGTTGGGATAATGTTAATATTGGAGTTGTTGACTGTTAGTGATCGTGTTTGTCACTACCAATGGTAGCAGTACTACCACTAGCACTACTTCATACACCATTAACATTTATAAAAGAACTTCCACGCATGTCTCCAGTCTCTTCCACTATAAATACTATCACGCATGTTTCTTTGGTATGAAATCAGGTTGCATTCATACGAAACTCATATACCCACTACAGTTGCATATTATTGCAACATGGTAGTATAATAGTGGATAAGATTGAGCATGAGTAGTATTGCTGTTATAACTAATGGTGATTGGATGGGATAGCGCTGGAGGGGATAATGTTAACATTGGGGTCATGGACTGTTAGTGATGGCAGTTTTAGCCACCAATGTAACACGTCAACATTACCCCAACCACAACTACAAGTTATAACAATGCTACCATGCATGCCTTTAAGCTCATCCACTCTCTATACTACCACATTGTAATGCAGTATGAATTAGAGCTTGAGGAGTGAGTGAGATATAATTTTGAATGGTGATCCTATGCTGGAGATGACTTGCATCGCTAAAGGACAAGATGATGGATACTATTGTTTCTCTTTTTCTTCTTCATGCTAATGTAAGCGGTTTTCTTATAAGTTCATTTATGTTTGTATGAATTTCATTTGTATGGTTGTTAGATCATTTGTATGATTGTTGAAATTTGTGTTTGTACAGTTTAGTGTATTTATGATATAAAAATGTTGGGTAATATGGTTTGGTATATGGATTTGGAGGTATGTGATATATGATATATGAATTTGTGATATAGATAATTATATAATGTATATATTTGAATGTGTGATTGTAGTGAGAAATATAGTAGAAATGATGTAAATATGTTTCAGAAAAGGCATCGATAAGTCGCTTCATTGCGTTGGAAAATCCAATTTTTATACGTAGTTAATATGGAATCAGAAAGGTATCGAAAAGGCAGTGGCGAATGTCGTCTTTAGGACGTCGATAACAACCCTACGAGAGACGTCATCTAGGCATTAAACTAATACTTCTGACATATTTTCTACTGACCTCCTTTTTGGCATCGGCATAGTGTCGGTAGTTAATATGCCAATGCCCCGCTAATGCCTTGTTGACGGTGGTAAATCATCTTCTTTTTGTAATGAATGTCAACATAATCATAATAATCATATTTCTACCAAAATATATATACAAAGGAAACAAGCTTGGAGAAGCGATAAATTTAAGGTAGAGTGGCGGAAAATGAAATTAGCGGTAATTATTGACCCATTAATGATATAGCATATTTAGGGAAATAATGATCACTTATTCATAATATTGATAATTAATTAGAACATGAATGGTCATACATAAATGAAGATGTTAAGAAGAAGGTTAGTGTTCTTGTTAATCGTTGATTATGCAATTGGATTAAATACTAGACTTTGGTGGTACTATATTTCCAAATCAAATTATAATTTGGAGATACTTAGACTTAGGGTGGAATTGTGCCTTAAATATTACATTTTCAATAGATTTTGGAGAGTGATTTAAAAAATTATCCTTTTATTGCATTTTATAATGCAAGTAATTATTGCTATGAAAATGAATCATTTTGAGAGACAAAAGCAATTAATCAATCCTAAATCCACTGATCAAAGAAGCCATTTTATTAGGGCTTTTATAAGTATGTGTGCATAGGATTTATTGTGATTAAAGAGAAGAAGAATCATTGTATTAAGGTTTGGGGATTGAGATTTCTTTTCAATTTAAAGACTTTCACTTTTAATCTTTCGAAGGAATTAATAAACTTTGTTTTGGAGAAAATCATCTATGAGTTATTTTTTTATACTTCTGATTTCCTCTCAAATCTAATTGTGTATGGATCATCGGAAAAACACAAATAGTTAATATTAGAGCCTACTACAAAAACTCCAATGAAAATTTAGTTACGAAGAAGATAAGTGTTGAAGATTTTAAATGGGGGTTATGAAAGTCGAAGAAGGTGGATATTCTATACCTTAACGATTTTCAGCAACCATTGAAGCACAAATGGGAGAAACTTAATGATATAATTACTTAAAGAATGTGAGTTAATTAGAGAATACCATAATTAATTTCAAGCAATTGTGAATTAATTGATGGTCATGAATTACAAGGTTAAAGATGAGACATAAGCCTTAATTTTGATGAACTCATTACCAGAAAGTTGGAAAATATTTATGGTTCAATAAAATAACTCAAATTCTGATGTAGTTGTTTCAATAGGATCAGTGGTTAGTAGCCTTCTTAATGAGGAGATGAAGAGGATGAAAATAATAGAGGAAAATGTTAATTGAAGAAAGGGAAAAGGAAAAATCTGATTTAAATGGTGGATCTTGCGAGGAGGGGTAACTATCTAATTATGTAAAGATGATCGCAGATCAAACATGGAAAATGATTTCATCTGCTATTACTTTGGAAAAACCAGATCATCAGATGAGATTTTGCGACAAGCTAAAAAGAAAAAGAAGAAGATGAAAGCATTAGAGGAAGGCAAAAATAAGCTTGTGTAAGGCAAAGATGATGTTGTAAATTTTCGTATTAACAATGATGTGCTCTGTGTTGACTAAAGAAAAAAAATGTGTGGCTTTTAATTCGGGCTCATTTTTTCATATGTGCAACCAAAAATGAACATTCATTTACTGTGAGGAGCAGAAAAGCAAGTTGGAATATGCTGATTGTGGAGATTTGTGTGTTAAGGACATAGGTTTATTAGGATAAAAATGTGCGATGAAAGGGATGCGAAGCTTGCAGGAGTTAGACATATCCTGAAAATTAAGAAGAATGTTATTTTAGTATGATAGTTAGAAGGAAAAAGGTTGCAACTATCCAACTGGAGATGGATACAAATGGATTTGAAAGGTGATCCGGAAATTTGGGTGTAAAATTAGGAAGCAATGGCAAATATAAATTGTTGGAAAAACAATAGAGAATGATGGGAGTTTTCAAAGTGGTGTTGGAGAGACAAATTTTTCTGAATCAAGGTGGAGCCAACAAATAAAAGCCGCAAAGTCTGCATAGAGGCCTATGTGGTATTACAAGCATTTCTAATTCATTAATGATGAGCATGTTCAATTGACAGGAATGCATAATTAGGTGGTTTGGAGGTTATTTAAGTTTTTTTAGGATGAAGACATTTTTTTGCATGGTAATATTGGAAATTTAAAGAGTCTGCAAACGTAGGTGAAAGTGGTAGATTTGTTTGGAAATATAATATCAAAGTAAAGGTTATCAGATTTCGATGATAAGATATTTCAAAATTAAATAAAAATGCAAGTAATTTTTAGTATGGAATTGAACTATTTTGAAAGATAAAAGTAATCGATAAATTCCTTAATTAGTTGATTAAAGAGTCATTTTATCAAAGCTACTCTCGATAGGCTGTATTGGTTCATTTTGATTAGAGAGAATGATATTAAGTTTTGAGGATTGAAATTTCTTCTCAATTTTGCACATTTGTCTTGTAATATTTTAGAGAAATTAATGAAGTTTGTTTAGAAGAAATCGTATGTGTATATGTATACAATATGTTGGAGGTTAGAGAGAAGAAACTTGTTCTGAATAATCCACATTACTCACACACTTAGTGTTCCTTTTACAACAAAACTGAGAATTATATTAAGCACACAAGATGATTACAATCCTTAAAAATGTGTCCTATTTCTAGGACTACATAGAGCTTGCACTTAATAGTATATACATGAACCACCTAGATATGAAAACCAAAGGACAAAATATGAAGAGCCAAAAGTTAGCTTAGTATTTCCAACAGCCTCCCTTAAGCTAAAATTTTGCAAATACCAAGTTGCTCCTTTAAATTTTTGAAAACTTCTGGTTTCAATGGTTTCGTGAAATTATCGACAATTTGATTTTGAATCTCGCAATGATTAATCAAAATTTCATCTTTCCTTACCAAATCTCGAATGAAATGATACTTGATCTTTATGTGCATGCTCTTTCCATGAAAAATCAGATTTTCGAGAGAACTGCTGAACTAGAATCATAATATAAAAGTGAAGTACCAACAAAATACCTGTTTGAGTTCTTCCAATACCCATTAGATCCATAGAGCTTAATAACCTATGAATACTAGAGAGATATATTCAAATTCAGCCTTTGAGAGAACGAGAACTTGTTATTTCTTTAACATCAATGTGACACGATAAAGAAAACATTTCTAGAAATGCTTTTACTATCATCAACATTTCCAACCCAATCACTATCACAATAACCAAACACCTTAGATCATTCACCTTATGATAATAAATTCTATCTCCAAGAGCTCCACACACATACCTCAAAAAAAATTCGACTTCCCAATGTGACTTCTTTGGTTTCCCTGTGAATCTACTTATCAAACTAACACCATAAGTAATGTCAGGGCCTTTGGCCGTTAAATACATCAAACTTCCAACAAGACTACGATATAATGTTGGATCAACATCTTTGAATTTGTCATTCTTATTAACTTTTAGACCGACTACAACAGGAGTGTTAATCGGCTTGGCCTCTTTCATTCTAAATTTCTTCAATAATTCTTTAGTGTACTTTGAGAAATAAAAATTCCTCCATTATCTTACTTTACTTCAATATCAAGAAAGTAATGAAGTAGACTCAAATCGATCATCTCAAATTCTTACATCAGACTTCTCTTAATTTCTTCAATATTATCAACATTATTTCCCATATAAATTAAATCATCCATATATAAGCCAATGATGAGAATGTTACCTTTATTTTCTTTGATGTAAAGGGTATGCTCAAATGGGCATCTTTTGAATGCTATCTTAATAAAATAATCATCTATGCGGCTGTATCATACACGTGGGGCTTGCTTAAGGCTATATAGTGTCTTCTTCAATCTGTATACTTTATACTTTTCATTCTTCTGCATATAACTTGGTGGTTAATCAAAGAAGCTCATTCAAAAAAATGGATTTAACATCTTGGTAAACATGCCACCTATTTTGGAGGGCCAAAGAAAGTACCAAACAGATTGTTTCAAGGCGTGACATGGGAGCAAAAACTTCTTTATAATCAACATCATACCTTTGCTTGTAATCTTTTACTATTAACCACGCCTTTTGTTTTTCAATTTCACCTTGTGCATTCAAATTTGTCTTGGAAAGCCATTTAAAATTCAGCGTGTATCTTTTCCTTCGGTTATTCAACGAACTCCCATATTTGGTTTCTTTCAATTGCATTAATCTCTTAATCCATGGCTTACCTCCATTTATCTTCTTTTGTGACGTCTTCAAAAACAAATTGATCTGTATTTGCATATAGAGAAAAATCATTAAATTCATCTTTCAAAACTCTTCTTATTTTGCCACAAATCTCAGAAAAAGATCTTTTCCTTTTAGATGGAGATTATAAATTAGAAGATGATGAGGTTGATGTAGATGATGAGCTTGGATAAGAATTAGATAATGGGGTAAGAGTAGTGAGGCTTTCTTCTTCAATTAGCTCAAGCACATCATTAAGAAAAATACTTGTACTATCTTTCTCATTTTTCCATTTCCATGCTCCATCCTCATTGAAAATTACATCATGATTAATAATAGTCTTCTTTCTGATATGATTGCATAATTTTTATGCCTTAGAGCTTTCGCTATCATCAACAAAGATGCAATCTTTAGATTTATCATCAAGCTTACCTTTTTCATCCACCACATGAGAGTAACAAATGCTTCCAAAAATTCCAAGATGAGAAATACATGGGTTGTTACCACTCCAAGCTTCTTGTGGAGTCATTCCTCGAACATTTTTAGTTATGGCATAGTTACAAACATAGTATACACATGCTTCAGCTCTGCCCAACACTTTTAGGCAATCCATTTGTCTTTAACATGCATCGAACAAAGCTCCAAGATAATTCTTATTTTTATTTTGGCCATCCCATTTTGTTGTGGGGTTGAACGCACCAACAATTGATGATGAATGCCGAACTCTTTTAAATAATTCCCAAATTTATTAGTGAAGTGTTCACCACCATGATCAGTGCATAAATTCTTTAGATAATGGCCACTTTGTTTCTCCACTGGTTCTATGAAATTCTTAAAAACTACAAATGTTTCTCATTTTTCTTTAAGAAAATAGATCTACATCTTGTGACTATAATCATTAGTGAAAGTGAGAAAATAACGATTGCCACCGAGAGAGTGTGTTAGCATACATTCACACAAACCAAAATGCATCAACTCCGAAGGTTTTTTTTGCTTGCCATGCCTTTCATCTTGGATATGGATCTCTATGGTGCTTGCAAAGAACACAACTTTCACTTACTTTATCTTGCATGATAATATTTGGAATACCTCATAGCATACGATATTTATAAATCTTGGTTACAGTGCTAAAACACATGTGATTATATCGAAGATGCCAAGCCAGAACTTGTCATCAGCAGCATTGACAAAACAAGGAAGAACCATTCCTTGAAATTGTAGCAGAAACATTTTATTTGGAGTCATCTTGACTTTTGTAATGAGAACACCATTTTTGCCCTTGATCTCACATGATTCTCCTTTGAAATTCCATTATGTCCCTTCCTTACAAGCTGCCCAACAACTAAAAGATTGTATTTGAGATATGGAACATAATTAAATACTAGAAGAACCCTTTGTTCCCTACTTTCTTTGGATCAAAATGTTGCCAAATCCTTGACTTTTAACCTCTTGTTGTCACCAGACTTGACTTCATGCTGCATATGCTCCTAAAAATTCACAAAACAACCTTTATTTCTGACCATTTAGTTACTACAACCACTATCAATGCACCAAATATCATCAAGCGAAACTTCATGAGTATTACAAGAAAGAAGCACACTTCTTAATCTTTCATCTCCATATTTTCATATAAAAAATTAGAAATAACTTTTTCATCATTGATTCTCTTTAAACAATCTTTCATCACATGTCCATATTTATGGCAATACTGATATTGAACATTGTAGGAATTACCTCTTCCTCTCTCATTATATCCTCCATGGCTTCTCCCTTTTTGACATGGATTTAAATTTTCACTTTGAATTCTTCCTCTTCCTTATCCTCTACCATGAGAAAATCCCCTTGCACATCGTCCTCTAAAACAACCACTTGATATCTTTAATTTGAAAAACTTCCTCGGAAGAAGAGAAGACAAAATGTATGAAGCAGAGCTCACGAGATTGTAGTGAGCCAAACAATTCTTCAAGAGAAACGTTATTCAAATCTTTCTATTCTTCAATAGCCATAGCAATATGTTCATATTTCATTGTCATGCTTCAAAGAATTTTTTTAATAGTTCTTCTGTCCAAATTTATCCATCTTTGGCACAAAGTTAATTGGTAATAGAAATGTGTTATCCAGATTTTTGACTTGGCTATATCTGGACCAACTGGATGAGACAAACTCGATCATCTTTAGGATCGATGTGTCGGATTAATGATCATGAAGACTAGAAATCAAACCTATATGATCATATATGAAGACGTAGCAAAGCTGAAGCTGGAGGCAAATTTAATAAAATATTTACAATATTGAAGTTCACTACTCTCTGAAGGTAGGTCAGGCATGATTCATATTCAATACTATGGATAGTATCGTATTGATTGCATAGCTCAATTCAGCGATGATCAATCGATATCTCAAAATCTACAAGTCCAACACACTTGAAACTTTCAGAATGTCAATATATCGGACAATGGAGTCCCCACAAACGATCGCACGTCAAAGTGAGCAGGTTCGAATTATCGGCATTGATTGTTCATGAATGATCATTAAACTCAGCCAAACGCATCAACTTGATGAAGATTGGTTAATATCTCATGAACTACAACTCAGAATGACACCAAACTTTAGAAGCGTATAATTAGAGACAGGGGAGAGTCACCATGAATGATTGCATGACCATTGGAGACAAAACGAACGATCGGCATCGATCACTACAAATTGCAAGTTAGAACCTACGATTGTTCTAGTAGGTCCCTATGAATCTGGAGAGCCTTTTGTCGAATTCTTTATGAGATATTCCACCATCTTCACCACTGAATATAGACTTTGTTCTTCATTAAGAGGCTCTTTATGTTGCTTGTTACTGGGGACTCCATTGTAATCAAGTGCTATTATCATTACTTCATTGTAATCAGATTTACAAATGATCAATAAAGCAAAAATTTTAAAGTGGACGTAGGCACACAATGCCGAACTACTATAAATCCTCGTGTCTTTGTTACGACTTAATTCTGATTGCTCATTTACTTATCTTCTATATTTGATTTTGATTATTCTTCATTTATTCTCTACTATTCTATTCTTGAGTTTTTGTGCCTACTTTTGGTGCAAACATTTTGGTGTTTCCACTAAGAATGCTTGATTCTTAGTTTATTTAGATCCCTTTATTGCTATTGGATTGTATAAATCCCCCGATTGAGATCTACAATTATCTTCAAGGAGCTTGCTTGTTCTATTCAGATTTGCAAAGTTATAAGTAAAGCTATCAATAGTGGTTAGGATCACCAGATCTACTTCTCAGAACACAAATGGAAGCTAGAATGCTAACATACAACAAGGAGGATAGAGCTATCAACTAGTGGATGTGAATGCTGCCAATCTAGTTGATATCCAGAATCCAGCTGATTCTATTACAAGAGCAGAATTCTAGAATTTAATGAGAGAGCTAGTGGATAGCCGTCGATAAATGAATCAGCAAATTCAAGCCAATATCGATCTAATGAACCAATTTAATCAGCAACAACATGGGAAAGCAAGGAGGGACCCTGCCTCTTACTCTGCGTCAGAGGGTTCTAGATCATCAGACAACTATCATAGATGTAGATAGCGAGAAATGGAAGGATACCACACTGAAGCATTAACTTGCCTACGATCGATCTTCCAAACAGAGTGGCTACGATCAGTGTCGATTGTTCTGGAACGAGCGTTGTCGATCGTTTTCTGGATGGACGAACTCAACCAATGACGACAGGGTTACATACCGGTGATGTTGCGATCAAGCTAAATGTTGGAGTTCAAGAAAATGCTAACCAGATACCTCCAAGGAATAATGATGAAGTAAACATACATGATGTACATTGAGTGGATGTTGAACCAAGAAGGTGTGGAAAGACCCGTATATATCGATCGGACCATCCACATGAGGTGGAACACAACCACTGCTTAGCTTCGACTGTCCAAATGCCAGACTTGTCGGCTATGGTTAGATAATTAGTGAGAGAGAGCCAAGGCCTGACCAATGACAACTGGGGATTCTCGAGAATTCATGCCCCATTCACTGATAATATCTTACATGCCGATTATCCAAGGAGGTTCAATATGCCACCAATGCCAACCATGAGTAAAAAACCAACCCCAAGAAGTATAACATAAGATATGAATGGATAATGCATTCTACATGAGCACATGATGCGACCAAGCGCAGATGTTTTCCTATTACTCACTCCAGAATAGTAGCGATGTGGTTTACGAGATTACCTCCACCGTTGATCTCTAGATTTGATGATTTAGCAAAAAAGTTTATAGAGTAGTTCTATATGCACGAAACTCGCCCCAACAATGTAATGTCCCTATCCAGCGTGATCCAGAATCTGAGAGAATCCCTGAAAGATTATTTGAAGAGATTTCATATAGTTGTTGCTAAAATAAGCATTTGAAGAGATTTCATATAACAAGAGGGATTGACCCAAAGTCTGATTTTGGCGACTGATTAGTTGGCAAACCACCTGCAACATTGGAGTGTTTCGATGTAAAGGTGGCTCAGTATTTAAGGAAAGAGGAAGGTAGATGCTCTAGTATGAAGAATATTGCGGAACCAAGTGGAGAGGAGTACAAAGTAATATTGCATTAAAGTAGTTTGGTGATAGTTCTAGAAAAGTTCAAGTGAACATCCAGAATAAACCGAATCAACAAAATAAAGGCGGAGACAAGAGACCAGAATGAAAAAGGGATTCTAGAAGAGGAAATCCCAGGATTCCGATAGACAATACTTATAAACTACTGAAAACATCTCTAGACAATGTCTATTTGTCCACCTACAGTACGATGTAATTGTGACGACCAGCCTTTCTGCTACCATAAAGTCGTATCATCATTAAGAAAGAAAGTGATAGAAATAGAAAAGAAGAGAAAGAAAGAACAACAACATCAGAATCTCACAGCGGAACGGAACAAAATAAATATATCACATAAATATTACATAGTTTTACATATATTAGAGTCATACAATATTAATACATACGACAGCCATGCATACATCTATCACTATATACATCAGAGATACATCATACATCAACTACTGACACAGCGGAACTAGATAAATAGCTACATACGTCTGGAAACTCCTGCTCCAAGCTCCTCCCAAAATCAAGGTCCAAAACCTATCACTTGGCTACTCATAAAAATTTGAGTACCCAAGAGTTTATGAAAAACAAAATATAAACTCCGTGTCAGACGTGGGTCTGGTATGAGTAAACGGTTTAAATTGTTTAACTTTGAAAAACATTTGAAAAAAAAGGTATCACGTAAGACTCTCCACAAATAAATACGGGTAAATTTTTACCTTACGCTAACCAAAACACTTCATAGGAAATCCAGTGATATTATAATAGTGTCTAGGATTTTCAAGTAAATAGTAAATAGCCGAAATTGTTACATTCATTAAATTCCTGCTACTAGCCACAAAAGTGGGTAATACAAATCAAAACCGTAGGGTCTCGTAGGGAAAATGGATTTCCAACAATGGCAGGTCTATTGGGGTACCGCCCGTCACAGTACGGGGCCTAGATCACCGTACCGAGGATCTCTCCCGACCCCCTACAACACAAGGCCGGAACCATTCCTTACTGAACAGTCCCGAACAAGATAAACCCCGCAGTTGGCGCGACCAACCACCCACTAAGCCGAAATATAAAAGGGACATCTAGACAGAGGAAATATCTTGTCCTGCTTGGGCATGACCCACCTAACCTTGCTGCATCTCCCCTGTTTTAGCCATTCCCGGTTGATGAGGCTTGAGGTTGCGATTACCTTTAAAGAACATATCACTTAGAATGCTCATCGTCCGCCTGACGATGTGCTGAAAGCATTCAATCCATACAAGTTCGTTCCGGGTTCGAACGAAACCGAAGGCATTATCTCGTTACACTCGTTTTGGAATCATCCTCAGAGTCAACGACGATAACCCTTGCATTCTGAATAAACCACCTCGATCTTCATTTTAGGATTCACGACCTAACGTTTAATTTGGATTGATGTGGTTTTTGGAAAATCAAATTTGATTCTTCCGATCCCGGTCTAATCGAATCCAAACGCCATTTTAAGGGCCAAGTTGTCTAATTAACTTAACTGTTTAAATAATTTAATTTTAACAATTGAATTAACATAGCATCTATCACAGATAAACATATACAAGCATCATAGGTATAACACATCATATCACAGAGTAAAATAGAATACCAACATATAAATATCACAATCAGATATTCAATCACAACAGTCCATAAGCAGTCACCTTTAAATCTTATTTGTAATTAATTCAATTTAGAATTATTTACTTGAGAGTTAATCACTTAACTCTATTTAATTAATCATTAATTAACAATTAATTTCCTGTTTCATTTCAAATTGTTTAATTAATGATTTCTTAATTAATCATTTAGTCTTAATTACATAATTATTTTATTTCAAACTATCAATTACCTAATTATTTCTTAACTCAGTTATTTACTTTAATTAACCATTTAATTAATAATCTTAATTATCAATCAACTTAATTACCCATTTATTAATTGCTAATTACTTTCTTAACCCTTTATTTATTCTTAATTAAATTACTCGATTAATTAACTATTAATCATTCATAAATTAACTTAAGTAGTTAATTACAAATTTATCAATTATTTATAATCTATGACTAATTACAATTTAAGAGTAATTGTTCTTAATTTCTTTCTAAACTAATTAAATGTTCAACTTAATTAAACATTTAAAAGTCTTCTCTTAAATTTTGAAAACCAATTATAATATTAACTCCAAACTTAATTATTAGATAACCTTATATTTAATGTAATTAATTACTTAATTTGTTACCATAATTCATATATTAACTTAATTAACTAATTTAAACTTCTTAATTACAAATTAATTAAATAAGAGTCAAGAATCTTTTCTTATTAACTTAGAATTAAACACTTATTAACTAAAAATGTTTAAACGTTAGTTAAATCTAACCACGTATCTTTAATTAATCACGAAATTAAGATATTAATTTAAGTTGAAAACATTTTTAACAATAAACTTTATTTTTACTTTGAACTAATTTAGTTTAGTAAACCAAGTTTTGTTACGCTTAAGCTCTTGAACAACACCCGAGACAAATCTTGCTATGCACGAGTAAACCCCGGGTTCCCACTCAATCTTCCCGAGTTTCCCCCTGAATCTCTTCTTCTTCTCTTTAAAAATTTTCTGACCGTAAGTTAGTTAAAAGTTAAAACATAAATTGGACAACTGTTTCAAAATATAGGCACACGAACAAACTCGAAGCACTAGCGCCATCCTCACGCGCGCGACACGAAGCGGCACTCCATGACAGCCAGTCCACCTCCAACGCCACCGTGCACGTGCACGGTGGTTCGCCACGACTCCGGCCACTTCCATCCCCCCCAACAACCGACAAATTGGCCTATTCCTCGAAATCAGAACCAAAAATAACTCGAACAGAACGAATTCGAAAAATCACCTGACGCACGAACAAAAACTCGAACCACCCTCAGACATTGCTTCGCCCCTACCACCACTGACCATTGGAGGCGAAGATGCTTCACCTATGCCTCGTCCACCTCCTTCCCTGACACCCCCCAAAACCGCGATCAACTCGAACACGCGATAAGGCTGAAACCACAATTTTATAGACATGAAAACAAACTAGCACACAAGCCCTAATTTTCCTCCATTCGACAAATTCAAGATTCTGAAAAATTATTCAGTATTTTTCCCAACATCTTGAATGTTCGAACTACCTTCAAGACAAATTTCAACAATTTAAATTGTATCATTATCTAGGAATTTGCAAAAATAAAATGTTTGTCTATTTACTAACTGCTATTTAAATATCACTCCATAAATCTTGATTCTTGTTGTAAAATTTAGGATTTTCAGTATACATTCATTATAAAATCTTGAATCAGTAATTTGCAACAATTTAAATATCACATATTATCACTTGGATCACTTGTTTTCTAATATTACAGTGAAGTGTAATAAAAATGACAGTAATTCCCCTTTTTAAAATCTTAGTTTTAATTTTAATACCTTGTTTGATTGGAACATCAAGACTCAACATAGGTTGGTAGCAAATAAATTTAAGTTGAACCAAATGTTCCCCTGCATCAATCTCAAACAGAGAAATACAAACCTCACAGGAAAATATTTAAGATTAAACATATATCACAAGATCACAAACCCCCTTAAGTGTTTAATTAAACTAAAACTTTAAGAATTTAGTTTACTCACTTGTCAAGATACTGTTGAATAGAAAACATCTTGCTGCCCTGAGAGTTGCAGTTGAGAACTGCCTGCAGTTTTGTTCTTGAATCTGTCCTGAATTTCATTTCTTTTTTTTTTCTTTATTTGATTTTTAGGCTTGAGCATTGGTTAGCTTTTCATCTGTGCTTTTACTCAAGCTTTCTAAGGTTTGTGATCGAACTAAAACAGATGCATATATTTATATACAAGATAACTTTGCTTAAGGGAGGTGTTATCTGGTTATACTGTTTTCTTGGCTTTACTTTATTTAACCAGGCCTGATTATCATTTTGAAATGACAAAAAAAATGGCTGAAATGAAAGTCATTAATGCCTGGTTTCCCACTTAGTTTACATTTTACAGTTATCTTGTACTAGATAGAAAGATATTGGTTTGTTGACTATCACCTTGCAGTCTAACTTGGCTTGTACATGAAGCTTTATTTTGTCTTGTTCTTTTTATTTACATATGTTTATAAATATATTCGTTAATATCTTCTAGTTGAAAACTGTTTGTTTTATTTATTTATTTTTCTTTGTAGTTAGACCTGGCTTGTATATGAAGCTATACTTTGTATGTAAACATTTATTTTATTACTTCTAGCCTAATTAATTTATACTCACATGTATTGTCAGATACTATTTTATACTTGCTGGTAGATGTTTGCCTTATGAATGAAAATATGTTGTACTATGTATAAAGATTTTTGTTTTCATTCCATTCTATACACTTTGTGCTTATTTATTTTATACAGAATTGAAATGACAAAGGTTAGCTGAGATGGAAGCAATTAAATGTTATGTTTGTTCAGCTAACAAGATTCAATTATGTACAATATATATGATTTGTTTATGTATACTTGTCTTTGTATTTATTTCCATTCGTATTTTAGCTATAAATAATAAACTTATATTCATGAGTTTACTCATTTATTTATATTTATATTTTTGACTTACATAAATATTAATATTTTGTATTGAACATTATCATCTATTTATAATTTATATTTTGTATTGCTAGAATTAGATTTTAGATTTTAAACATTATCAAGCATAAGTATCCATTTAACAAATGTTAGCGATGTATAGCATTTTAATTTAATTATATGAGTTAAATTTTATTAATAATATTGTTAAGAAACTTATGTTAGAATTTCAAACATTATTATCTATATGTATTATTTATACTAAATATAAACAATGTAAAGTATTTTAAGTAATTATATAAGATAGATTTTTATTGTGAATATTATTGAAATACTTGTTTCAATTTCCAAATCAATCTCCTTTTAAAATACAGTTTATATAAATAGATGGCAATATTTCCAAAATGATATTCATTTAAATATGATCAATTCACATTTTATATTTAATTAGATTAAACATTTATTAAAATAACCGGGGCCGAAATCCAGGGTCGTTACATTCCTCCCCCCTTAAAAGAATTTCGTCCTCGAAATTTAAAACAACAGTTAATTCAAAAGCTTTTATATTAACAATCCAAACATATGTATCATTCATACAATAGCAAATAATCAAACAGTCTACTCTAACAAACATCACTAGTTATCCGAACATAAATCCGGATAAGCATTCTTAAAACTATCGAGAGTTCCCCAGGTACAATCTCTGGGATCCTCACTCCATTGCACCTTGACGAGTTTCACCACTTTGTTCTTGAGATATATGGAATATACAACAAATTCCAGACATCCATTCTAGCAATTCAATTCTAAAAGCTACAGTATTAATTCTTTCCAAATTTTATTGACTTCTTTACAGAATTTCAATATCTATTCAATCAAGCCCGTACGATGTACATATACTATTCGTACGCAATATCAAATCCGATCGCTCGCTCGATCACACAATTTCATTTGCGAACTAGTATCGTCCACCCGACTTCCTAGTGCGGACTCAGAACTAGTTTCTTGATCGGAAACTGTTGTTCTCCTTGCATAGTTACAACTATGATAGAGAATTTTCAGAATCAATCAAAATCCAAATCCATGGTTCGTCGTCGAAAATCGAGTGAAAAATCCCAACTCGGATCGATATAACTACCTCGAAATTCTGTGCTCGAACTGAATCGAATCGTTATGCGAATAAAATAATATACGTACATCCTACGTATTTATATCCATTGATTATCAACCATAGCAATTTCTTTTATTCACATTATTCTGATTCTATCCACTTGGAATAATTTTTTTTTCCAATATCAAATTGTACTTAAGAATTCCACCATTCATTTCTTAAGCTTAATATAAGCATTATATATATTCTTATATTATTACTCTACCACTTTAGCCTTTATAGCCCTTTATATCTACTTATTTCAAATTAGAATTCCTAATTCCATGTGAATTCAAATTTTCTTCAACTCTGAATATTTAATTTTATTGACTAACTTTCATTTATAACTGATTTCTATCATTATTTTAAATTAATTTCATCCACTAATTTATTTTCAATTCCTGATTTGAAATTGGTTTGTTGCTAAAATTTTAATTTAAATTTTTTTCAAAATTTTAGAAAAGTTTTGACAGAGTCTCCATTTGTTTAGCATTACACATTTCCATAAGCACATATGTATAGTTCCAACACTTTTTACAATTATTACCAACCAATTTTCAAATCATTCCCTTCAGTTTAAGTGATTTACAACTTACTTGCTTACATATATAATTCATTTGAGCAAAACAACTCATATTTATTCCAATTGGTTTCAAAATCATCCTATTTTGTTTACAGTAATTCATAAATTTTTATTCAATCTCATTTACTTCAAACATCCCATTTTCTTATGCAATTTAACAATATTATTGTGAATAAATAACCACTTAAGCTTTATAACAATTTTAAATTGATTTCAACTCAATTTACACTTGATTCCATCACAATTAATTTATTCACAATCCTTTCATTGCATCTCCTTCCATTTCAACAGGTTTGATTCCGAACCATTTTATTAAACTTGACAATCTATATTTTAAATAATCATCACACACTTTACTCAAATTATCTATTTTCTTCAAACTGTTCCACCTAACAACTTAGGTTTATTCTATTTCACCAATTTTTTTATTTAAATCTTTGATTTGATTTTCCTTTAATCAAATCCCAACTACTTAATGATTAGTTTATTCTTTTATCCATTCTTAAATTTTAATTTGCATTAACAACTCATTATTAAATTTATTTATAAAATGGTCATTCAGTTTATTCTTGAATTGAATTTGTTTACACCTCACACCAATTCTATTTTAACCAAATTCAAGACTTACTTGGTTTACATTTACTTATTTACGTAAGAATTTTTATTCCATTCAATTTTATATCAACTCAACTTCAGTTAAATTTGCTACTTACCATTCTTTAAATTTATTTCTCAATATATGAGCTCAAAACTTATTTATCTACTTAACAGCTTATATTGCTCATTTAGTCATTTCATCTTATAATCACAATTCCAGATTATATATATATATAGCACTTACTGTCTTAAGGCATAAATTTCCACCTCACAATTACAATCATTTTACCTTCAAATTTTATATCCAATTAAGTTCGTTTTGAACTTCAATTCCATTTAACTTATCTCAGGTTAAGCTCAAATATATTTTCTTCATCTTCATTTACTTAAATTAAATTTTAATTCCTGGATTAAAATTCCCAATTTCATCTTATAAATATCAACTTTACTTTATAAGTTCGATTGTTGATTTATTCAAACCTTTCACATTATTAATTAGAATTCTTAAAATTTAATTCCCCGGTTTTCATTTCCAAAACCATTTTGAAAGAATAACTACATATACCCACCTGGTATATCAAATAAAATTTTCAAATTCCAAACACTTGTTTTCACCAAAACAATTTTCTCTATTTGAACATCCCTAAAACAACTTGTATACCCAACAAGTCCAAACAATATCATGATCAACTATCCTGGTAGCAATCCATCACTTTAGAAACTCGAAAATGAATACTGATGATGTGGCCATCACCATCAGGATTATTTTCCAACGACTGAAATAAGTTCAGTGCTTCCTTACTTTCATAAATTCTTCTCAAAACAATTTCCATTCAACAATATTTTCCAAAACAAAATTCCATTATTTCCTTCAAATCTTTGGAAAAACATTTCAAACATACCAAGATTTTTAAATTCCCAAAGCCTTTTTGTTTAAATTCATTTAAACACCTTTCAAATTTCCGAGACTTAAATTCTAGTTTAATCAGATTTCAGTTATATTCCTTCTTATTTAAAATCATTCTTAAATAATTTTATTTGGTTATAAATCACTCACATTTAAATTTTTATTTGATTGTACTATTAACAATCAAACATCCAAGTATATATATAGTTATTTCAGAAAAATATTTCTTTTATATCAAAATATAAATTTGGGTAAAATTATTTCATTTACCCTACTTATTAAAAAAAATACTGTGTCGGTCTACCTTGTTTAAGAGTTTAGAAATCCCTATCGATGAAATGGCGTCCCACACACCGACCAGAATCCATAAACACACATCAGATAAATCAACACAATATAAAAACAATTTTATATTCACTAACAAATACGCGCTCATATCTATTTATACACTCAAACTCATTTTAGAATACTACTAACTCTATTCTATAAGTGATTCCTACCAGAGCCAAGGTTATCACCAACCTATGCTCTGATACCAACTGTGACGACCAGCCTTTCTGCTACCAGAAAGTCGTATCATCATTAAGAAAGAAAGGGATAGAAATAGAAAATAAGAGAAAGAAAGAACAACAACATCAGAATCTCATAGCGGAACGGAACAAAATATAATATATCACATAAATATTACATAGTTTTACATATATCAGAGTCATACAATATCAATACATATGACAGCCATGCATACGTCTATCACTATATACATCAGAGATACATCATACATCAACTACTGACACAGCGGAACTAGATAAATAGCTACATACATCTGGAAACTCCTGCTCCAAGCTCCTCCCAAAATCAAGGTCCAAAACCTATCACTTGGCTACTCATAAAAATTTGAGTACCCAAGAGTTTATGAAAAACAAAATATAAACTCCGGGTCAGACATGGGTCTGGTATGAGTAAACGGTTTAAATTGTTTAACTTTGAAAAACATTTGAAAATAAAGGTATCACGTAAAACTCCCCACAAATAAATACGGGTAAGTTTTTACCTTACGCTAACCAAAACATTTCATAGGAAATCCAGTGATATTATAATAGTGTCTAGGGTTTTCAAGTAAATAGTAAATAGCCGAAATTGTTACATTCATTAAATTCCAGCTACTAGCCACAAAAGTGGGTAATACAAATCAAAACCGTAGGGTCTCGTAGGGAAAATGGATTTCCAACAATGGCAGGGCTACTGGGGTAACGCCCGTCACAGTACGGGGCCTAGATCACCGTACCGAGGATTACTCCCGACCCCCTACAACACAAGGCCGGAACCATTCCTTACTGAACAGTCCCGAACAAGATAAACCCCGCAGTTGGCGCGACCAACCACCCACTAAGCCGAAATATGAGAGGGACATCTAGACAGGGGAAATATCTTGTCCTGCTTGGGCATGACCCACCTAACCTTGCTGCATCTCCCCTGTTTTAGCCATTCCCGGTTGATGAGGCTTGAGGCTGCGATTACCTTTAAAGAACATATCACTTAGAATGCTCATCGTCCGCCTGCCGATGTGCTTAAAGCATTCAATCCATACAAGTTCGTTCCGGGTTCGAACGAAACCGAAGGCATTATCTCGTTACACTCGTTTTGGAATCACCCTCAGAGTCAACGACGATAACCCTTGCATTATGAATACACCATCTCGATCTTCATTTTAGAATTCACGACCTAACGTTTAATTTGGATTGATGTGGTTTTCGGAGAATCAAATTTGATTCTTCTGATCCTGGTCTCATCGAATCCAAACGCCATTTTAAGGGCCAAGTTGTCTAATTAACTTAACTGTTTAAATAATTTAATTTTAACAATTGAATTAACATAGCATCTATCACAGATAAACATATACAAGCATCATAGGTATAACACAACATATCGCAGAGTAACATAGAATACCAACATATAAATATCACAATCAGATATTCAATCACAACAGTCCATAAGCAGTCACCTTTAAATCTTATTTGTAATTAATTCAATTTAGAATTATTTACTTGAGAGTTAATCACTTAACTCTATTTAATTAATCATTAATTAACAATTAATTTCCTGTTTCATTTCAAATTGTTTAATTAATGATTTCTTAATTAATCATTTAGTCTTAATTACATAATTATTTTATTTCAAACTATCAATTACCTAATTATTTCTTAACTCGGTTATTTACTTTAATTAACCATTTAATTAATAATCTTAATTATCAATCAACTTAATTACCCATTTATTAATTGCTAATTACTTTCTTAACCCTTTATTTATTCTTAATTAAATTACTCGATTAATTAACTATTAATCATTCATAAATTAACTTAAGTAGTTAATTACAAATTTATCAATTATTTATAATCTATGACTAATTACAATTTAAGAGTAATTGTTCTTAATTTCTTTCTAAACTAATTAAGTGTTCAACTTAATTGAACATTTAAAAGTCTTCTCTTAAATTTTGAAAACCAATTATAATATTAACTCCAAACTTATTATTAGATAACCTTATATTTAATGTAATTAATTACTTAATTTGTTACCATAATTCATATATTAACTTAATTAACTAATTTAAACTTCTTAATTACAAATTAATTAAATAAGAGTCAAGAATCTTTTCTTATTAACTTAAAATTAAACACTTATTAACTAAAAATGTTTAAACGTTAGTTAAATCTAACCACGTATCTTTAATTAATCACTAAATTAAGATATTCATTTAAGTTGAAAACATTTTTAACAATAAAATTTATTTTTATTTTGAACTAATTTAGTTTAGTAAACCAAGTTTTGTTACGCTTAAGCTCTTGAACAACACCCGAGACAAATCTTGCTATGCACGAGTAAACCCCGGGTTCCCACTCAATCTTCCCGAGTTTCCCCCTGAATCTCTTCTTCTTCTCTTTAAAAAATTTCTTACAGTAAGTTAGTTAAAAGTTAAAACATAAATTGGACAACAGTTTCAAAATATAGGCACGCGAACAAACTCGAAGCACTAGCGCCATCCTCACGCGCGCGACACGAAGCGGCACTCCATGACAGCCAGTCCACCTCCAACGCCACCGTGCACGTGCACGGTGGTTCGCCACGACTCCGGCCACTTCCATCCCCCCCCCCAACAACCCACAAATTTGCCCATTCCTCAAAATCAGAACCCAAAATAACTCGAACAGAACGAATTCGAAAAATCACCTGACGCACGAACAAAAACTCGAACCACCCTCAGACATTGCTTCTCCCCTACCACCACTGACCATTGGAGGCAAAGATGCTTCACTTATGCCTCGTCCACCTCCTTCCCTGACACCCCCCAAAACCGCGATCAACTCGAACACGCGATAAGGTTGAAACCACAATTTTACAGACATGAAAACAAACTAGAACACAAGCCCTAATTTTCCTCCATTCGACAAATTCAAGATTCTGAAAAATTATTCGGTATTTTTCCCAACATCTTGAATGTTCGAACTACCTTCAAGACAAATTTCAACAATTTAAATTGTATCATTATCTAGGAATTTGCAAAAATAAAATGTTTGTCTATTTACTAACTGCTATTTAAATATCACTCCATAAATCTTGATTCTTGCTGTAAAATTTAGGATTTGCAGTATAGATTCATTATAAAATCTTGAATCAGTAATTTGCAACAATTTAAATATCACATATTATCACTTGGATCACTTGTTTTCTAATATTACAGTGAAGTGTAATAAAAATGACAGTAATTCCCCCTTTTAAAATCTTAATTTTAATTTTAATACCTTGTTTGATTGGAACATCAAGACTCAACATAGGTTAGCAGCAAATAAATTTAAGTTGAACCAAATGTTCCCCTGCATCAATCTCAAACAGAGAAATACAAACCTCACAGGCAAATATTTAAGATTAAACATATATCACAAGATCACAAACCCCCTTAAGTGTTTAATTAAACTAAAACTTTAAGAATTTAGTTTACTCACTTGTCAAGATACTGTTGAATAGAAAACATCTTGCTGCCCTGAGAGTTGCAGTTAAGAACTGCCTGCAGTTTTGTTCTTGAATCTGTCCTGAATTCCATTTCATTTTTATTTTCTTTATTTGATTTTTAAACTTGAGCATTGGTTAGCTTTTCATCTGTGCTTTTACTCAAGCTTTCTAAGGTTTGTGATCGAACTAAAACAGATGCATATATTTAAATACAAGATAACTTTTCTTAAGGGAGGTGTTATCTGGTTATACTGTTTTCTTGGCTTTACTTTATTTAACCAGATCCGATTATCAATTTGAAATGACAAAAAAATGGCTGAAATGAAAGTCATTAATGCCTGGTTTCCCACTTAGTTTACATTTTACAGTTATGTTGTACTAGATAGAAAGATATTGGTTTGTTGACTATCACCTTGCAGGCTAACTTGGCTTGTACATGAATTTTTATTTTGTCTTGTTCTTTTTATTTACATATGTTTATAAATATATTCGTTAATATCTTCTAGTTGATTGTGCAGGCAACAGTGAAGATACCCTTGTAAGTACAAACTGGTTTTAGCTTACAAATTCATATACACTTTTTTTTTTAGATTTGCAATATTTCTGAATTGACAAAAAAAAAAGCTTGAGCAGATGGCAAGTACAAGTTTTGTTTCTTAATTAGTTTACATGCTATAATTGTGTTTACTGTGTATAGCTTTTTTTTATTATAAATTTATACACTTTTGCAGGTAGAAATTCTTGTGTGTGAAGACATTGTATAAAGATCTTGTTTGGTATGAAAACTGTTTGTTTTATTTATTTATTTTTCTTTGTAGTTAGACCTGGCTTGTATATGAAGCTATACTTTGTATGCAAACATTTATTTTATTACTTCTAGCCTAATTAATTTATACTCACATGTATTGTCAGATACTATTTTATACTTGCAGGTAGATGTTTGCCTTATGAATGAAAATATGTTGTACTATGTATAAAGATTTTTGTTTTCATTCTATTCTATACACTTTGTGCTTATTTATTTTATACAGAATTGAAATGACAAAGGTTAGCTGAGATGGAAGCAATTAAATGTTATGTTTGTTTAGCTAACAAGATTCAATTATGTACAATATATATGATTTGTTTATTTATACTTGTCTTTGTATTTATTTCCATTTGTATTTTAGCTATAAATAATAAACTTATATTCATGAGTTTACTCATTTATTTATATTTATATTTTTTACTTACATAAATATTAATATTTTGTATTGAACATTATCATCTATTTATACTTTATATTTTGTATTGCTAGAATTAGATTTTAAATTTTAAACATTATCAAGCATAAGTATCCATTTAACAAATGTTAGCAATGTATAGCATTTTAATTTAATTATATGAGTTAAATTTTATTAATAATATTGTTAAGAAACTTATTTTATAATTTCAAACATTATTATCTGTATGTATTATTTATACTAAATATAAACAATGTAAAGTATTTTAAGTAATTATATAAGATAGATTTTTATTGTGAATATTATTGAAATACTTGTTTCAATTTCCAAATCAATCTCCTTTTAAAATACAGTTTATATAAATAGATGGCAATATTTCCAAAATGATATTCATTTAAATATGATCAATTCACATTTTATATTTAATTAGATTAAACATTTATTAAAATAACCGCGGCCGAAATCCAGGGTCGTTACAGTAATATAGGAAGCTGCTACTGAAAGAATCAATAGAAAAGCAAAAAAATGGAAAATATTTTGATTTCACGAATGTTATGGTCATAACACAAACGAGTGCAGGTATCTTTAGGATATTGTCGAAAAACTGATTTGAGAAAGAAAGTTACAGCAGTTTGTTAAATCCCTACAAGATGGCAGGCAAGGGATATCTGACCCCAACTGAGAACAAGCACCGAATTGGGCTGTAGAGGCTGCACAAACTAGGGGTTAGTGATTAATAAGACAGTCGAAGGACTGCATCCAGCTGATAAGTGTTGGCATGAGATGGAGCACTATGCTAGCATGATCAAGCATGTGAATTTTTAATGTTATTCGAGTATAATAGAAGGAGCTCCAACAATACAGCAACATACAATGAAAAATGACATGTGTTTAGAAACAGAGATGCATACATGGTCGATGCACTGATGATTAACAAAATGGTCATTTCAGCCATGGTCGACCCTGCATTACTGAGGAGGATTTTGGCTAATTGTGAGATCTCCATAAATATAATTTTCAAAAAAACTTATGATCGGATGAGGAAGGAGTCCAAAGACTTCAACCGTCTAAGGCCTACATTCATGGCTTTAACGATGTTGCGATCGAAGCTGTTGGTTATATTGAATTACCCGTGGAGTTGGGAGAAAGTGACGTCGGAGAGTGCAGATTATGCCTTTTGTTGTTTTGGACGTTGATTCTCCATACATTACTTTTCTGGAGTAACCGGCCCTTGCTAAATTTTGAGATTCTCGTGCCCCCATGGTATTTGACTTTAAAGTTTTTGACAAATAATGGTGTTGGAGTTGTTCATGGTGATCAAGCGACCGGACATGCCTATTATGTAGCTGGATTGAGGGATGCTCAATAGAAGGAGAAAGGTAAAGGTATGGACAAATCTCTCCACATCCAAGCTGCTGAGGACTAGCAACCAATGCCTGAGCCTTGGCTTGGATGCCATAGTCAATTCTATAGAGACATAGATCCAAGGGATGATGAGGAGGAGCCCAAAGAGACCAAAGCTGCAACGGCTGAGCTGACAATTGACATCACAGTCAACCACGACGACCCATCATGTGTCCTAAAGATCGGATCATAGCTCAACCCCCCGATGATGAAAGAACCTGCTGATTTTCTTTGAGCAAATCTCGACATGTTCGCTTGTAATCACTCCGACATGTGTGAGATGTCGCTTGCCACTGTGAGCCATGCATTAAGTATATGCCCGAGGCATGTCCCGGTGAAACAAAAAAGGCGTGGTCTGGATCCGAAGAGATCTGCTGCTCTTGAAGAGGAGGTGGATATGCTAAAAGACAATGGATTTATTTGTGGCACCCTCTACCCAAAGTTGATATCGAATCATGTGCTTGGGAGAAAGTCGAATAGGAAATGGCATACATGCGTTGATTATTTGGATTTGAAAAAAGCATGCTCGAAAGACAGTTTTCCCCTTCCAAGGATCGACCAGCTAGTAGACTCAACCACAGGGCATGAATTGCAATCTTTTATGGATGCGTAGTTTAGATAAAACCAAATCCCAATGCACATTCTCGATCAAGAGCACGCTAGCTTCATTATCGACATTGGACTATATTGTTATGTGGTGATGCCATTGGGATCAAAGAACGCTAGAGCGACCTATCAGCTTCTAGTCAATGAAGTGATTAAGGATCAGATCGGAAATATGTTGAAGGTGTACGTGGATGATATTCTCATAAAGACAGATGATCCGGCGATCACATTAGAGGATTTGCGGAAATGTTCGATATCCTTTGATATTACAAAATAAAGATCAATCCTCTAAAGTGTTCTTTTTGTGTTGCATCAGGAAAGTTCTTGGTTTCCGTCGTTAATGCCTGCGGAATCGAAGCTGATCCCGAGAAGGTCCAGGCTATTCACAACATCCAAGTTCCAAAGACGATCAAATAAGTACAAAGCCTGAATGTGAAGATTTCCACCTTAAGTCGGTATATTTCTAGAGCTACCCATAAAATGCATTCCTTTATTTAACTTGATTAGGAGAGGGAAAAAGAATTTTAAATGGATGCAAGATTGCAAATACGCATTCCATGCTTTGGTGAACCACTTAGAGAGACCTCACATCTTGTCAAAGCTAGTCGATTATAATGACTTGTATATCTACTAGACCGTGTCGGTATGCGCTATAAGTGTCACATTGCTTCGCAAAGAGAATCAAATCTAGAGACTGGTTTATTATGTTAGCGCGCGATTAACATAACCCGAAAGGAACTATTCGAAGATAGAGAAATTGGTATACTGCTTGTTGATTGTTAAACGAAAGCTTCACCCTTATTTTTAGGCTCACTCTATCAACATTTACGACGATCAGTCTTTACGACAGGTCTTGCAGCGAATTAAGCTATTTGGAAGGTTACTCAAGTGGAACATCGAGCTGAGTCAGTTTAGCATTACTAACCTTCCCCGAAGAGCCATCTAAGGACAGGAACCGGCAGACAATATAGTTGAGTTTACTACATAGGATGATGTCCTAAAGAGTAGTGAAGCCCCTATCGTTCGATGGAAAATGTATACAAATAAAGCCTCTAATGATCGTTGTTCTGGAACTGGAGTCATACTAGTAACTTTGGAGGATCGACCAATTCGATGTGCCTTGAAGTTTGACTTCCCTGCAATAAAAAATGAAGCTGAGTATGTAGCTCTGATTGCTGGACTCAAACTTGCCCAACAACTAGGAGTAAAATCTCTTGAAATCTTCTACGGTTCATAATTGGTGGTACACCAATTATGGGGAGATTACTAGGCTAAAAGCCAATGACTCGCTCCGTCCTTAACAGAGTCCAAGAGCTATTGATCGACTTTGAATACTATGATATTACACACATTCCTAGAGATCAACAAAAAGAGGCTGACTCATTGGCAAAATTTGCTAGCAACAAGGATGCACAATAAATAGGCTTGGTTCCAGTCAAAGTAATAGACGTTTTGAGTACAAACTGGATGACAATGGTTGGGTACTAGAGACAGAGTTCGAGAAGGAGTCGTGGATGACTCCAATTAAAGACTATTTGCTGCATGGAGTTCATCCCAAATGAAGGAATGAAAAACGACAAGTCCTTCGTAAAGCTTCAAGATAAATTATCCAGGAAGGAGTTATGTATAGAAAGGGTTTTTAGGTCCCCCGGCTCCGGTGTATAACTTAGAATGAAATAAAACAAATCCTAAACAAAGTTCATGAAAGGGAATGGGCGATCACATAGGGGGCAAGCGCTAGCAAAAAATACTCCGTTATGGGTATTATTAGTCGACTGTCAATTGAGATGCCACTGATTGTGCGAGGTGATATGACAAGTGCCAGATGTATGCAAAAGTTCCGAGAGTTCCGCTGATGGAAATTACACGAATGGTCAGTCCATGGCCATTTGCTATATAAGGTATAGATATTGTCGGTTCCTTACTAATCTCTAAAGGCGGTACAAAGTATGCCATCGCCGTAGTTGATTACTTCACTAAATGAGCTGAAGCGGAACCTTTAGTCACAAATACAACAAAGAAAGTAATCAACTTCATCGTCTGGAACATCATCTGTCATTTGGTCTTCCGTGAACTATAGTAACTACTAATGGAACCCAATTTGATAGTGCTGAATTCAAATACTTCTATCGACGACATCATCTTGAAAAGAGATTTGCGACAGTTGCTCACTCTCAAGCAAATGGACAGTTGAAGCTGTGAACAAAATCATAAATCCGTTCTAAAGAAGTGTTTGGAAAAGGCTAAAGACAAGTAGATGGATGAACTCCACACAGCATTATGGGCCTACATAACTACTCACAAGTCCATGCTAGCCATACTCCATTTGCCCTTGCTTATAGCCCCGAAGTCATTGTTCCAGTTGAACTCGAAGTTCCCTCTCATTGGGTGACCTCCTACGATGCCAGAATGAATAGAGATCTCGTCTTGGAACCTCTAGACTTTGTCAATGAGAACCACCAAGAAGCTAATTTGAGGGTAGCTTGGTATTGACACCGAGTTGCAGGATACTACAACATTAAAGTCTGAAAGGAACCTTTGAAATCGGCGATCTTTTCCTGAAACGAGTCTTCTTTTCCTGTTGCATATGAACCCTACTTGGAAGGATCATATGTCATTGAACAGAGGCTTGGAGAAGGAACATTCAAGCTAGCGACTGTTCATGGCGTCACACTCCTAATAGCGTGGAATAGCGAGCATTTACAATGTTATTTCACTTAGTTTATTTCTTTTTCATTCAGTTGTATATAATTTCAGGATTTTCTTTAGCATTTGATTTTCCAAATATGTAATAAGAAAAGTTATGTCATTTCTTTTCGTTTGGCGAAGCTTTGAATTTTGCTTCATGTCTATGATCTTCAATTGCATTGCTTATTAGTTGTGACATACGACCAACTAAAACCCACCAAATAATGAAGTCAACATGACTTGATAGTGGTCGTGGTTTGACTGATCGCTTATTTAATAGAACCCCATACTTGGGGGCAAGATGACTGACAAAGGGAAATTGAATTCAATAGCTTCCCATCTGCGCAGTTAATGCGCTCGGTAGATTCAAAGCGGTGGAGGTGCAAAAAGTCATAGCGGGGATACAATGAGGATATGGCGGGATATGGCGGATGGCTCTAACATAGCATATAAAACTCATACTTAATGTTTTTACAAATATATAAATGGTAATTAAACGAAAAATTATCATCCAATTGAATTATAAATAATACATAAATAATTTTAAATAAAAACTTGTGCGATGTACTTTAAATAAATGAAAAACTGTTATATATCATAATTGACTTTGGTAGAATATTAGAGTATTTTCATTTCTGAAAATATATTAAAAATTAAATGATATAATTTAGTATCATAATTTTATAATGTATAAATGCAATTTTTCAATTCATTTTATTAAGAAAGATATAACCGGAATAGTGGAATATAGCGGGATATAGCGGGGATTAAAGCGAAATGGCTATATTTTAGGGCTATACGGAAAAATCGTAGCGGTAGAAATCCGCTATGAGATATAGCGGGGTTGTAGCGGGGTAATAAAAGGGCATTAACTACACAGCTTCCTATACAGTTCAAAATTCCCAGAGTACGAATTGGATTTCAAACTTTAACGGATGTAGACGACCATCCAGGGAATAACTCTTGTCCATGGAGCATGTATATGAGTATAAATGAATAAATAAGTGTGATTCGACCACTTACTACATAATGAACTCAGACCTGAATTCGATAGGATGAGAACGAAGTTAGAGAAGGTGGAACTTGACCATCCACTAACTAATTCTTCCAACCCAAGATAGGGGGCAAAGGCATAATTATTTAACCGCTGAGTTCGACAACGTAACATTAAGGCTCGAGTCTAACATTTGACTATGACTTGAGGCGGCGACCTCAGGGAGGCAATTAGATTGATGAATCAAGCCAACATTCAAGCTAACGAGCAATGAATTAAAAGTACTTGAATGAAAAATGTAACAGCTCGATCACTTAAGTAAATACGCATAAGAGTTCTACGAAAGCAAGAGAATTTTCGTTCAAATTAAACTTGTAAGTTGCAGTACAAGTTTATCCAAAAAACAGGAATTATAAGCGAGGGCTGTACTCAAACAAACATGGCCAACAAAAGAAAACGAGTATCGACATAAGCTATTTACACATCAAACCGACCGGACGGCTACTTCTTGGACTTCTTGTCCTTCTACGATTTCTTAGGGGTAGATCCAATTGAACTATCACCCAACCCACTCTTTGATCCTAAACCACCTCCACCTCTTTTCCGAGGGACATCGCTAAGAACGAGGATTGAAGCAACATCTTCCTTAGAAGCAAGAGAGATCTATTAGTCCTTGAGATGATGGTTTTGATGACAACAACCTTAGAATAAGATTATAAAATATAAATACTAACATTATAGTTTAGATATATATGTGTGTATATGCAGGATTTAACCATGCATGTGCCAAGAATGAAGACTGTACAGTATATAGATTCAAGATATCAAGATTGAAGACTCATGAGTATCAAGATTATCAAGAGTTCAAGAGTTCAAGATTTCAATAATAAGTAATTTAATTAGGAATTTTGTTAAAACTCCGAGAAAATCACTGGCATCTTAAAATCCAATTTATTCGTGGAATGGAATCCACTTCGAGCCTGTTAAAGGGATGGAACCCTAAGTAGGATGGAACCTACGAAAAATCTAGTGGAACATTGTTTTGTATCCACTAACTTTTATTCAAAATGTTTTACAAAATTATATCTTGTTTTCAAAATCTTCCTTTTAAAAGAATCAAAAACATCTATCCTAGTTTTAATCCTTTTAGCCTCAAAATAATCTTTATTTTCAAAATCAAAATTATCCCTGGTTTTAAACTATTTTTAAAAATAAATATATTTAATATTTATACTTAGATTTAAATATAAAATTATAGTAAAATTTTATATATATACCAAAATATTATTCTCAATATTTACTTATGTATTTTAACTATAGTTAAGTATATTTATAATGTTTAAAATAGTTTTAATATAAGATAGAAGTTATTTTCAAAGAAAAACAGATCACCAAAATTTCCTTTGGCATGTCGACATCCTCAAGTACCCCATGTCGACATGGTAGCAGTTTATTTCAAAATTTTGAATTTCATAGAAAGTGTCTATTCGTCGTATCCTTTTACGAATGGACATGACTGTTGTTCTACTATAAATAGGGTGGTTTTGAACGAATTTGCATTCATATTTTTTCTGGTTTTCACTCCTCTTCTTCTTCCACATTTCTTTATACACATTCTTACCTTACAAAGAAGTCAACATTGAATCTAACTAGATCATTTCTGGTTTGATTCTCTATCACTATCTCAATAAGATCTCAGTGGTATTCAGGGCTACAGACTTCTTTGTAATCAATTAAGCGAGAAAAGGTGTGATTGTAGCCTTGGAAATCAATCAAGTGAGAAAAGGTGCGATTCTAGCCTTGGAAATCAATTGGGTGAACTTGTTGCCCCTAAATCAAGTATCTCTACCCAGAGGATCGTGAATCTGGAGTGGTGTACCTCATGGCCTTGAAATCGAGGGTGTAATTGTACAATTGCTTTTGAGAGGGAATCCATACTTGTGTGCGGGACAGGATGTAGGGTAACTCCGAACCAGTATAAAATCAGGTGTATTCTTTCCTTTATTGCTTTTACTTTATTTCTGCATCTATGTTTGATTCCATGGTCATATCTGTGTCGGAATATTGCATACATTTATGTTCAAATTAACAAAAACTCAAAAAGATTTAGTAATTCCTTTAAACACTATTCACCCCCTCTAGTGTTAATCCTAGCCTTAAGATCCGTATTCCTCATTTCTCACAAGATCACCATCAGAAATCGAATCGCACGGAGGAATGACTTGAAGCAGAGAAGGATTTGGATCATTAGGGTCCACATCAACTGGCTCAGCCTTAGCCTTTTTCTTCAACGACTCTTCCTACTTAATGTACTCCTTTAGACTGAGCTTATTAGTGGGACCATAGGTACCCATGATCACAACGTCATCATCCATTGGGATTTCATGGTGTGAATCACTACTTTCCCTCAATAATGCATCCACCATGTGCTGATCAAACATGAAAGTCTCCGCTTTTGGAACGTCTTGAGTCGTAGCCGAGGTTATATCTATAACAGACACCATTATAGGCACTTAAGGCCTCAACTGGAATTCTTGAGGAGGAGGAGCTGCATTCGGATGACCTAAAGCTAAGAAACATAGCTAAAAATATTAGAAATATCAACCGGGGGCACTCCAACATTCTAAATGACGGGAAATGCCAATGAGAAACCTTCTTCGGTCTGGCTCCCTAGATGAGATGGATACCTTCAGAACTTCGTTCTAGAATTGGAAAAATCTTGTTGTGAATTTCATATTGAGGCTTGTCAAGATTATATCTTGGAACCATTGAAGAGTCCACGCCAGTGCTAAGAATACCCTGAGACACCGGGGTAGATTAGCTGCAGCATCGCGTTGCACAGGCCCGAAACTTTCACTCACTTCATGATGAGAGGCAATAGCAGACTCTAGCTGAAATACAAGTTGGGCATCGTGTAAAATTATGAGTTCATTGCTGAGAAAGATCTCGCCCTCAAACCTCGTCGGATCAATCTCCTCTGCATTGAGCACCTTCTTCTCCTCGGTAACAAGAATTCCCAAGCACGCAAAAGCTAGCAGAGATAGTCATCTCCAAGCCATTCATGGTTTATATGCTAAAGAATATTGGCGCTGTAGAGAACAAGTAGCGAGTCAAGCTCATTCATCGCTTTCTCACTAGTTGTCTCCCTAATGGCATCCACTTTACGTTGAACGAGGGTATCAACATCTTTAGATTTCTCAGTGGCTACATCTCTTTTGAGCCTAACATTCACTAGCTCCTCGCAGGCATCCTGTAATGATCCGTAAATTTTAACGGTTTTATAACATAATTAAACTGAATTTTTTCTTGAAATTAAATAATTGAATTTAGCAATGAAATTTTGATATTTGATATGCGCCTATTCAAACATAGCAAATGGCAAATTTTCATTGATAAATATGGAAGTTAATTTTTGTTGTGCAATTTTATTTAAATTTAAATCGGTAAAATTTGATGAAAATAAATTATTTTCGAAATCTGAATATTTTTATATAATGAAAATGTGAACTATTTTCTGAGTGAGACATCATATTTCATTTCATCGAATTTGGACTTCTCTATCCCCATTTATCTTATTTTCAGCATTTTTGGTACCGAATATCGACTTTGATAGGATGGTTGCATCTGATATCTGCATACCATCCTATTCGTCTTATTGTGTTGATCTCCATAGTATATTCATTCTTGAAATTAGGCGTCCGATACGCGTTGAAATCGTTGAAGTAACTAGCTGCTAGCTATTAATATTCCCTGAATTCAGCTTTAACTATTGCTATTCCCAACAGTTGCAATATTATTACGTGATGGTTCATTTTATTCGTCTCTGGTTTAAATTGAAATATTAAAATAAAATAATACATGTTTATTTATATAAAAGATATTCATCTTCTTCCTACCTACCACTAATCCCCATGGCTAGCATACCCAATGCAAAACCTTCTCTCTTACTTTCCCATTTCTCTACATTCTGTTCTCTTATAAAATAAATAAATTAAATATAAGTTTATATTTTTATATTTGCATATCTTCTTTTTGCCTAGAGCTCTTATACTTTGAAGCTTGCTCGTCCCCTTTTCACCTACCGAAAGCCCAGGCACAACATCCAATGCCACATCTTCCAACCTCCGCCTTGCTTCTCGCCTTCTGCTCCTTGCAAGCAGCCTCTAACGGTCACAACTCAAGATCCACCAAGCTTCCATGACAGAGCAGCACCCCATCACCGCTGTGCATTATTCCCCTCGTGCATCTCTCACCGAACTCGATGACAGACCCGAGTCCCCATGCGGCAGCCACCTTTGCAAGCCTCTCCGCCCCGCTCCCTCTCTCCAGTTATTTCCTTAGAGGATGGTATGTTAGCATTGAAAAAAATCACTCTTTTTGAAAAATTTACTCGCTTATGTTTATATAAATATACATACTTACATCGAAGCTTGTAAATTCTCGGTTTTATGTTTTTCAGTGTTAGAAGTAGCAAGCGTATTTGAAATCCTTATACTATCTTAAGCTGAAGTTAGATTTTACAAAAAAAAAGTATGTGACATGTTTAAATAATTATTCAATATATATTGTTGTCTCTATTCAGGCATATATAGTGAGTTATGTGTTAGTATATGTATTTCATTGATTTACTTTCGGCAATGCTTATAAATTATATGTATACATACATACATATATATATATATATATATATATATATATATATTGTTTAGCTGGGTACTTTGTTTCAATATCTCCCTCCTACTAATTTTCTCTTATATATACATTTATATATTTGTATATATTTAAATAGTTGATATTTGACTATATGTATATTATATTTTGGTATATGTATTTGTCCAACTGGTTATTATAAATATATATACATAATATGTAACTCTATACTTATAAATTGCTGAAGCTTTAAATTTTTCTTTGGGTTCTAAAGTGTATATATATGCATATAAGTATATATGGGTTCGGGTTCAAATATATATAGGAGTAATATACATATACATACATATATATATGTATGTATATGTATATGTACATGTCTATAGATATATATTTCGCATTTTGTTGGTTTGCAGTGAAAAACTTAGTAATATATATATATAGATTTTTTCTATTTATTTTATAAGTCCATAACAATTTTATATGGTCTGCTTGGGGTTTTTGTATAAGTTTATAAAGTTTATATATATATATATATTAATATATCTAAGTATATGTTATTGATATATATATCAAAGTATATATTGTTGTGAATACAAATCTGCATATAGTTTGAGTGATCTGTATATATTTGGTATATATATATGTATTCAAGTCTATATATGAGTTTTGTAGACATATTAGTTGTATATAAGTATACATTGTTTGGTTACAGCATATGCACAAGTTAGCTTCCAAATTTACAGACAGGCTTTTCCCTATTTTTATATAAGTTTTAGTTTTTTAAAATTCATGTAAAAGCTTTATTTTTATAGGTTGTTTGAAAAATAATGGGTCTGAAAAATGTATATATAAAGATTTTACTGTAATATGTGTTTTTAAAATTCAATATTGATTTTTAGATACCTATATAAGGATTTTATTTTAAAAAAAATGTGTTTAAGTTGAATATTATTTTTCTGAAAAAAATTATTATATATACATATGTATCTTGCTTCAGCTTATTTCATGCTGGTTTTGATTATTTTCATTTGATTTCGATTTATTAGCTTGTCCGTCAAACTCATTTCCATCGCGCTTTGCTTTGAAATTCGTGTTTTGGTTTGTAACTCATTTCATTATCAAATCACTTCGGCCTCGAAAGGTGAGAAATCACCCAAGATTAACGTTCTTATGTTTAGTAAATTTGATTTCACTTGAAGCAACAATTGAAATATGCCGTTAGATTTGAATTGGTACTATTTAATTGTTAAATATTATATGCCATTATATGTAGTTGTTCACTTGTAATATGACACCATATCCAGTTGTATACATTATATTTAATTTCCTATTGATGGTATATGCATGTTATTGATATGTTATATTATTATCATCCCTGTTAATTTAGAAATCCATATAGGTTGAAATGATACATACCCGAACGATATTCTAGAATAGGGGAAAATCGTTATAGGTTGAAATAATAAACCAAAGCGATTTTCATTGATTGTAATTTTTTGGGATCGCGGGTTAAAATGATATATACCCGCAAAAGTTTAAACTGTGGATTGGAATGATAAATATCCGCATCACTTTAGCCTACGATACAAAATTATATACGGACACCGATGGTCTATTTTGAAAAATGTTTTTTGAATTTTGGAAGGAAATATATGGTCTTAATAATGTAAAGATATTTTATTTTGAAAATTTTAGATTTTAAATTATATTTTTTGGAAATTTTAATTTATAAGTTAGTTTTAAAATATAAATTTTAATATTTTTCTTATAATTTTATTATTTTAAAAATATATAAAATAGATTTAATATAAAATGAATTTAATAATAAGATTTATTTTGATAGAATTTAATTTAATTAATATATAAAATGTTGAAGTATTTATTTAAAATTATATTTTAAAAATAGATTTGTAATAACTATAATAAATCAAGTTTGGAAAGAAATTGAAATTGATTTGAGATTGTATTTGTTTAAGAATTATACTTAAATAAAATTGACTTGAAACTTATTGATTGTGATATTTCAAAAATATGATTTATAAATATTTGATAAAAAGTGATTAAATAAATATTCTCAATTTTAAATAAAATTTAGATTGAATATTTAATAATGATTTAAATGTATAAATTGGGATTTAAATAAATTGTTATTAAAATGGGTAAGTGAATATTTTCCAATTTTAATAAAATCTAAATTTAAATGTTGAAATATAAATGAAGTTCATACTGTAAATGTTTGAGTATTTAAACTTGAATTTCAAAGTAATCTTTGACCTTTAAATTGAAATGGTTAAACTGGAATTGACTTTAATTGAATTTTGGAATTTAAGCTGATTTGAGTCGATTTGTGAAATTGGAGGAAACTATTTTATTATATAAAGTATTTTAATATATATAAACTATTCTAATTTATAACTATTTTAATATATATACACTATTTTCAACATCTAAACTATTTAGGTGGAAAGTGTTATGATTTTATAGTGTGATGATTTCGAAAGTGTTATAATTTTGAAAGTGTTACGATTTTGGAAATGAATATTATTTAAGTGAAAAATGATATCGAATTGATATGGTTTTGAAATGAATATGATAATTTGATATGACGTATGAACTATATGAAATGAAATAACCATGGTGTGAAATAAGCATTTGGTTGTTCAAGAGACGAAGATCGGATATTGTCATATTCTTTGCCAATACCGAAAACCACTTTAACAACTGTGTACATGGTGGAGATTACAGAACGAAGTAGGATGGTTTGGTGAAGATTCTATATAGTATTTATGTAGCCCTGACTCCTGCGAGTCAGGTTGATGTGGCAAAACAGGAGCTATACCGGGCCAAGTGTGGTCATTCCCCTTATCGGGCACATTTCATCGATACCATTCTATTGCTTTGGTGATTTGATTGGGTGCACCTTTGATTTGGGAGTGTGTCACGAGGTGGGCGGTAGTAGCTGCTATGCGGTACCACCAGTCGGGGAGTGCAAATTGTATAATTACTCTGGCATTGCCTCGAGTGCGCATGCCTTATGTGCCTTCTACGAGTTTGTTTTGTGCAGTACCTATATGGTGTCCTTTGGGTAAACCTCCAGTTTACGGAGGAGCTTACGACATTGTATAGACTGCTGGAATATATAAAATGTGTTAAGGGGGGTATAGGTAACGCCTTAACGCTATTTTAATACTTTTACTTTACTGTTAGACATATTATAATAGTGTATATTATTACATAGTAGAGTTCCACGAATCCTTAGAGGATGGAAATCCCAACTATCCTTTAAGTTGTTTGTACTTTAGTTGACATTTCACTTGAGTTGAATTTATTAATATAAGAATCTTAATCTTGACTCGAATGTTTTGTGTTTTGCTTTATGCTTGGGTCAGACTGAGTATCACAGCATTTGAGACTCACCTTTGGAGATTGGAGCTTTGATTGAAGATCTATCTGTCCAGCTTTCAGTGATTTCAATTTATTTCATTTATTTATGTTCAGACTCGTCTATTGCTTATGTAGTAGAGATTCATTTGTATTTGAGATTCTATTGTATTTTGTTTCAGACTCTGATGTTTTATAGTTGCTTCACGAACTACTATTTATCTATTCCACTGCTTATTGTTGTAATACCATGTGTCTGCGATTCTGCGATTGATTTATTTACTGTAGATGCTGAGTTTTGCCAAATATAAATTAACAATTAGCAATTCAAGTCTGACATGTGTGGATGCGAATGGTTCGAAATACCAGGTCATTACAGTTAGTATTAGAGCTCTGGTTTAGGCAAAACTTAGCATATAGAGAAAAAATTAATTATAGAATCACCTTCGTTCGAGATTGAATTCCTTCCTCTTTGATTCGGATTTCTTCCGAACTTTGGAACCCTACCTTATTCTGAAATCCATTCTTGTCTTCTCCCGATTGTGTTCTTTTTGACACTGGAGCATCCCATAGCTCTAACCTTGACTGTCAACTTCATCCTTTGTGTGACTACAACCATCGGCGGTCCCGCCAACCTTAATATGAGTTATAAAGGGGTGAAACTCCTTTACACCAAGCATCGATTCACCAGAGATTTCTACGCCCTTGGTTATGATGTGTTATTTCTTAAAAAGCTCGAACCGTCTCTAGTAGACGATCAGAGTAATTCCCTTGTAATCTTGACTCCACTCCGATAATCAAAGATTATCCTGGTATTGGGTGAAGTCACTTCTCTACCTCCTCAGTAAGAAATTGAATTCTGCATTGATCATATCCCTGGACCTTGACTTGTGTCCTGATTCTCGTTGATGGTATTCCCTTCTCTAAGTCTTTATTGACCGGTTAATGTCGCCCACGATCTATATAAGCCTATTCATCTTTTCCCTTTTGTAATCTATCAATCTTATCTCACTTTCGAGCCTACCTATCTTAGTTCGAATTCTCTCTGATCAGGTCCTTATGAATTTGAATCTCTATCCTTGTTTTGAAATCCATCCTTGAATCATCGTGTGAGGGAGTGTATTTGTTATTAACATAAATGTTTTATATTGTGTTGTTTGAGTTGCTAAGTCTGAATTTTGGGTTCCGATCGATTCATCGGGCCCACGCTATCGATAGAAATTTCAAAACACTTAAACAGAGCAAACTCACACAGTACTATTTTCGAAATTTGTAAAATGATATAATTTTATGTACGATTACATTTTATATATACATAAGTATATTTTTTGAAATTAGATAGTTAGATGAATTGGTTGTTAGAAATGATAATATTTGATTTTCATTTATTATTTTGTAAACATTGATTATTGCAACATGATACAAATAAACGAAATTATAAAACATGGTTTATAAGTTGATTTGGAATTTAAATGAATTTAAATTAAGAATTTGAGAATTCAACTTTCCAGTATTTTCATAAATTTGGTTATTAAAGTTTGGAATAAATTAATTGAAAGTATTTTCGCGTGAAAATTATTTCAAAAGAATTATTTAAAAAGAATTAAGTTATTACTCTCCTCTTTGTCACTGCAAAATAATTTCAGTGACGACTGCAGCATCATCGACATTCATTTTCGAGTCTCAAGGTAGAGAGACCACTTAGTAGCTTTGCAACCCTTTTGTTTTGGAAAATGGATCTGATTGGAATTTCTTGAGTATGATTTGATTTATAAAGTAAATAGGTATATTTGTATATCTATTTCAAAATAGTTGAATTCAAACCCGAAATTTGAACATTAAGTCTTAAATTAAGAAATTGTTTCAATTATTGAAATAAAGTGAAATTTCGAATAATTGGAATATCTAAATAGATAAATGAAATTGAACCAACTTGAAATAGTTGAATTCGAATAAAACTTATTTGTATAACCTTTAATTATATATTCAACCTGTGCTAAGTTAGGGTTTTCAATTATTGAAATAAATTAAAAATTGTGAAATATTTGAAGTGTTTAAAATTTAAACTGGAATTTAGAATAACTTGAAATAGTAAAAATAGAGTAAAATTTATTTGTATAATGGTAAATTGCATTCTAATATATATAACTTACCTAAAATATTCAAAAGTTTAAAATGTTTTTGTGAATGAAATCAAAGGTTATACAAGAGAAAACTTAAAAAATAAATTGTTCAAACTAAAAATCTAGCTTAATATAAATGTTGTGAATAGAAGGGTAAATTTGTATAGTGTTCAATTATATTTAAAAACATTAATAAAACTTACCTGGAAGGGTTTTTAAGTGCAACTGAATAATATACAATAATAAATAAGATGTCCAAAAAATGATATTTTGTTAAGGGATTTTTTAAATAATAAATTGAATAATTATTTGGAGAATAAATTTGTTGAATAATTAGGGTTATAGTAAATGTGTATACACGTAATATATGTTGCAAAATATATATTGTGTGAAATGAATTGAATAAATAAAAGGGGAATGCTAGTTAAGCAAATAAATATGAACAAAAGAATAGTTATAATTGAATTTTTAAGGGGAATCAACTTAACTGAAGGTAAATGGTGTAAACAAAATAAGTTAAATATAATAAAATTTTGTTTTGGAGGAATTTTTTATAAATGTTAATAAATTGAAATCAAATCTATTGATTGAAATACAGTGAATTGAAATCAACCTAATGTGAATACAATGAATATCTATTAATTAAATAAAATGGATTGAAACAAAATTTGTTGAATATTGATCAATTTTTGAATAAATAAAATTTATATGGTTTTGAATTAATTGCTTTACCTGGTAATATGTATTTTAAAATCTTTCTTATCTTTCTGTTACTTCTATTCCCCTATCTCATTCCTTTTCGAGGAGGAAAAGTTTTGAGTGGGGAGAGTGTAACGATCCGTAAATTTTAAAGGTTTTATAACGATATTAACTAAAATTTTGCTTGAAATTAGATAATTGAATTTAGCATTGAAAGTTTGATATTTGGTATGTGTCTATTCAAACGTAGCAAATGGCAAATTTTCGTTAATAAATATGGAAGTTAATTTTGGTTGCGTAATTTTACTTAAATTTAAATCAGTAAAATTTGATGAAAATAAAATGTTTCCAAATCTGAATATTTTTATATAATAAAAATGCAAACTATTTTCTGAGTGAGACGTTATATTTCATTTCGTTGAATTTAGACTTCTCTAGCCCCGTTTATCTTATTTTTGGCATTTTAGCAACAGTTTTGGTACCGAATATCGACTTTTGATATGATGGTTATATCATTGATACCTATTTACCGTGCTGTTCGTCTCGTTATGCTGATCTCCATAGTATATTCATTCTTTAAATTCGGCGTCCGATACACGATGAAATCGTCGAAACGATTTGTCACATTGGTTCTGCATTGGGTCTTTTGGGATTTTTTTTTCCTTGCATTGGTCAATCAGGTAAAGTAACTAGCTGACAGCTATTAATATTCCTTGAATTCAGCTTTAACTATTGCTATTGCCAATAGTTGCAATATTATGTGATGTTTCATTTTATTCGTCTCTGGTTTAAATTGAAATATTAAAATAAAACAATACATGTTTATTTACATAAAAGCTATTCATCTTCTTCCTATCTGCCACTAATCTCCACGGCTTGCTTACCCAATGCAAACCCTTCTCTCTTACTTTCCTATTTCTTTACATTCTATTCTCTTATAAAATAAATAAATTAAATATAAGTTTATATTTCTATAAATGCATATCTTCTTTTTGCCTAGAGTTCTTATACTTTGAAGCTTGCCCGTCCCCTTGTCACCTGCCGAAAGCCCAAGCACAACACCCAACGCCATGTTTTCCAACCTTCGCTTTGCTTCTCATCTTCAGCACCTCACGAGCAGCCTCTAGCCGCCGCAATTGGAGATCCGTCAAGCTTCCACGACCGAGCAGCACCCCATCACTGTCGTGCCTTATTCCCCTCGTGCATCCCTCAACGAACCTGATGACAGACCCGAGCCACCACGTGGCAGCCACCTCCGCAAGCGTCTCTTCCCCGCTCACTCTCTCCAGTTGTTGCCTTAGAGGATTGTATGTTAGCATTGAAAAAAATCATTCTTGCTGATAAATTTACTCGCCGTTTTTTATATAAATATACATACATACATTGAAGCTTGTATATATGTGGATTCTCGGTTTTATGTTTTTAGTGTTAGAAGCAGTAAGCGTATTTGAAATCCTTATACTGTCTTAAGTTGAAATTAGGTTTTATTAAGAAAAAAGTATATGGCATGTTTAAATAATTATTCAATATATATTGTTGTCTCTGTTAAAGCATATATAGTGAGTTAGTGTGTTAGTATATGTATTTCATTGATTTATTTTTGGTAGTGCTTATCAATTATACATATATACATATATACACACACATACATAAATAACATATTGATGATAATGGTACATTTCATTATATATATATATATATTGTTTAGCTGGGTACTTTGTTTCCCTATCTCCCTCCTACTAATTTTCTCTTATACTCACACACACACACACACACACACATATATATATATATATTTAAATAGTTGATATTTGACTATATATGTGTGTGTATTACATTTTGGTATGTGTACTTTTCCAATTGGTTGTTATAAATATATATACACAATATGTAAGTCTATACTTATAAATTGCTGAAGATTTCAATTTTTCTTTGGGTTCTAAAGTGTATATATATGTATATAAGTATATATGGGTTCGGGTTTAAATATGTGTATATATATATATATGTTTATGTATATATTTTGTATGATGTTGGTTTGCTGTGAAAAATTTAGTAATATATATAGATTTTTTTCTTTTTATTTATAAGTCTGTAACAATTTTATATGATCTGCTTGGGGTTTTTGTATAAGTTTACAAATTTTATATGTGTGTGTGTGTCTATATATATATATATAAGTATATATTGTTGATATATATCTAAGTATACATTATAGTGAATACAAACCTGCAAATAGTTTGAGTGATCTATGTATATTTGGTATATATATTCAAGTCTATATATGAGTTTTGTATGGTTGTATATAAGTATGCATTGTTTGGTTACAGCATATGTACAAGTTAGCTTTCAAATTTGCAGACAAGCTTTTCCCTATTATTATATGTTTTGATTTTTTTTAAATTTATGTAAATGCTTTATTTTTATAGGTGGTTTGATAAATAATGGGTCTAAAAAATGTATATATAAAGATTTTACCATAATATGTGTTTTAAAAATCCAATATTGATTTTTAAATACGTATGTAAAGATTTTATTTTTAGAAAAATGTGTTTAAATGGAATATTGTATTTCTGGAAAACTTTATTATACATTTACATATGTATCTTGCTTCAACTTATTTTATGCTAGTTTTCATTTGAATTTGATTTGTCAGCTTGTCCGTCAAACTCGTGTCCATCATGCTTTGCTTCGAAATTCGTGCTTGGGTTCGTAACTCATTTCATTATCAAATCCCGCCAGCCTTGAAAGGTGAGCAATTAATCACGATTAACGTTCTTCTATTTAGTAAATATTATTTCACTTGCAATGACAATTGAAATATGCTGTTATATTTGAATTTTTATTATTTAATTGTTAAATTATATGCCATTATCTGCAACTGTTCACCTGCGATATGACATCATATCCTGCTGTATATATTATATTTAATTTTCTATTGACGATATATGCATGTTGTTGATATGTTATATTATTATCATATTTGTTCTCACTCTGCAAGTTTCCTGTTAATTTAGAAATCCCTATGGGCTGAAATGATACATACCCGAATGATATTCTAGAAAAGGGGAAAATCGTTATGGGTTGAAATGATAAACCCAAGCGATTTTCATTGATGTAAATTTTTGGGATTGCAGGTTGAAATGATATATACCCGTAAATATTTAAATTGCATATTAAAATGATAAATATTCATATCACTTGACCCTAGGATAGAAATTTATTTACGGACACCATTGGTCTATTTTGAAAAATGACTTTCGAATTTTGAAAGGAAATATATAAATTTTAATAATGTAAAGATATTTTATTTTGAAAATTTTAGATTTTTAGATTATATATTTTGGAAATTTTAATTTATAAGTTAGTTTTAAAATATAAATTTTAAGATTTTTCTTATAATTTTATTATTTTAAAAATATATAAAATAGATTTAATATAAAATGAATTTAATAATAAGATTTTTTAATAGAATTTAATTTAATTAGTATGTAAAATTTTTAGGTATTTATTTAAAATTATATTTTAAAAATAGATTTGTAATAACTACAATAAATTAAGGTTGGAAAGAAATTGAAATTGATTTGAGATTGTATTTATTTAAGAATTACACATAAATAAACTAACTTGAAACTTATTGGAAAAATATGATTTATAATTTGATTTGATAAAAAGTGATTAAATGAATATTCTCAATTTTAAATAAAATTGAGATTGGATTTTTAATATTGATTTAAACATATAAATTGGGATATAAATAAATTATTATTAAAATGGGTAAGTGAATATTTTCCAATTTGAAATAAAATTTAAATTCAAATGTTGAAACATAAATTAAGTTCCTATTATAAGTGTTTGAATATTTAAACTTGAATTTCAAAGTAATCTTCGACCTTTAAATTGAATTGGTTAAACTAGAATTGACTTAAATTAAATTTTAGAATTTAAGCTGATTTGGGTCGATTTGTGAAATTGGAGGAAACTATTTTATTATATGAAGTATTTTAATATATATATAAACTATTTTAATTGATTACTAATTTAATATGTGTACTATTTTCAACATCTAAATTGTTTAGGTTGAAAGTGTTACAATTTTAAAATGTTACGATTTCGAAAGTGTTATAATTTTGATAGTGTTACGATTTTAGAAATGAATATTATTTAAAGTGAAAAATGATATCAAATTGATATAGTTTTGAAATAAATATGATATTTTGATATGAAGTATGAACTATTTGAAATGAAATGACCACGGTGTGAAATAAGCGTTTGGTTGTTAAAAAGACCAGAATCAGATATTGCCATACTCTCTGCTAATACCAAAAACCACTTTAACACCTGTGCACATGGTGGAGATTCCAGAACGAAGTATGATGGTTTGGTGACGATTCTATATGGTATTTACGTAGCCCTGACTCTCACTAGTCAGCTTGACGTGGCTAAAACAGGAGCTATACTAGGCCAAGTGCGGTCATTCCCCCTGTCGGGCACATTACATCAATACCAATCTATTGCTTTTGTGATTTGATTGGGCGCATCTTTGATTTGGGAGTGTGCTACGAGGTGGGCGGTAGTAGCTGCTATGCGTTACCACCAGTCCGGGAGTGCAAATGGTATATCTACCCGGGCATTGCCTTAAGTGTCTTGTCGCATACCTTATCGTGCCTTCTACGAGTTTGTTTTGTACCGTACCTATGTGGTGTCCTCTGGGTAAACCTCCAGTTTACGGAGGAGCTTACGACATTGTACAGACTACGGGAATATATAAAATGTGTTAAGGGGGATATGGGTAACGTCTTGATGCTATTTTAATACTTTTACTTTACTGATAGACATATTATAATAGCATATATTATTACATAGCAGAGTCCCATAGATCCTTAGAGGATGGTAATCAAAACTATCCTTTAAGTTACTTTTACTTTGGTTAACATTTCACTTGAGTTGAATTTTTTAATTTAAATCTTAATTCTGACTCGATTGTTTTGTGTTTTGCTTTATGCTCGGGTCAGACTGAGTATCACAACATTTGAGACTCACCTTTGGAGATTGGAGCTTTGATTGAAGATCTATCTATCCAGCTTTCAGTTATTTCAGTTTATTTTAGTCATTTATGTTGAGACTAGTCTGTTGCTTATGTAGTAAAGATTCATTTGTATTTGAGATTCTGTTGTATTTTGTTTTAGATTTTGATGTTTTATAGTAGCTTCGTGAACAACTATTTATCTATTCTACTACTTATTGTTGTTATACTCTGTGTCTGTGATTGATTTATTTACTATACATGCTGAGTTTTTCCAAATATAAATTAACAATATGACATTTTGAGCAATTCAAGTCTGAGATGTGCGGTTGTGAATGGTTCGGAATACCAAGTCGTTACATATCCTAGCCAATCTTTTGTGCTTCACTTTTCTCCTTAATTTCATGTACAAGTTTATCTTCAAGTTCAGTTATCCTCTTTTGGGCTGTGTCTCTTTCAAGTGCAAGTTGATGGTGTCGATGGTGAAGCACTTGAACTTCATGTAGATGCCTGGTTTTTTCATCCTCTAAAGCCTTTACGATGGCCTTAGTGTTTCTCTCAACCTTAGCCTAAGAATTCCTTGTAGTTTCGTGCTCGTTTGTTAAAGTTTCGATGATCCTCTTATCTTGAGCCTCTTGGCGCTTTAGTTTTTCAATCTCTGTCGCTCGTCCAAAGGATACATTGGGCAATTTCTCCCTAGCTTTCATGCACTCTTTATACTACATGTCGATATTAATAACACAATCCATAGTTATTTTTTGAACTTTTTGGGGAACCATTTTTTGATTAGAAGGGAAGAAAAATCCATCAAAGCACAAATTTTGAAACTCTTCCCTAAACTGGGCCATGCGAGTGGCTGGATCAATTTCATGCCCCTCGGCAGTTTTTGCAATGTCAGCACTTTCCTTGCCTGACTTATGGGGAGTAACATGCTTGTTGTGATTGCGGCGATCACTAAGTTAATGAGAATGAGAGAGGACTAAAGGCTATGGAGGAACTGGAGCAGAAGAAAGACCATAAGAAGAATTAGTAGGCAAATCTCAACGATCAGTTTTCTCCTCAGAACCCTTCAGAGGAAGGGATCTAGATTTTGATTGATGCTTGTTATAGGCGAACCTATCTTTGTCACCTCTATCCTGACGTTATCAATCCCGACTAAAGCATGGTTGGTATCATACTCAAGACCATCGACTTGACAGTATGGGCCTGAATGTGAACCCGAAGTTTAGCGGGATAAGTCCTAGAGTGACTATAACATGTTCCTCTTCTTTACCATTGTTCCTACAAAGGTGAACAAGGAGGGAATCAACTTTAAATATTCAAGGGCATAAGATTAAGCCAGTGCAATATCGTGAAATGCAAGTGTGCAAGTATCCTTGTGTTTCCCGCAGCGGGCCAAATGTTGGAGCTTTGCTTACAGGAGTCCCTCGCCTTTAGTAGTAGATGGGGTTTCTACACTGGTTCTTTTAGGAGAATCCGACCCATCGACGCTCATATCAATAAAGTGAAAAGTTTCAATGTCGTGTGGAATTGACAAGTTATATAATGAGTCAAGCGGTTCATCTAAAAACTCAGACAGTTGAGAGGCAAGATCGTTTGGATTAACTTGAGGAGTAGTAGATGGCTTTGGATGATTAGAGAGACGACTCTTAGGAAATCGATAGACAAGTTTCCTTTCCTTTATTTTTTCACGAGCCGAGGGCTCTGGGGTCTGTGAGGATTTGTCTATGACCCTGGGATTAGACCCTTCGTTATCACAACTGGGGTCAACACCTTTAGCTTTTTTAGCATCTAAATCGATGACCTCTTGAGCTCCCAGGACCAGGGCACGACAAGATTAACCCGATTGCACCTTTGACCAATTGTGGCCCATTGTAAGACTACTGCTAATCGAGCACTATTCACTAGCCCTATGCTTCGGCCTTCTTCCATTAGACAAATGGTAATATGACATTCATTGGTAGGGAGGCACTCAGTTTCTCTATCTTCTAGTGGCATATTCTTAAGGGTCGTGACTGCCTCCTCAAGATGTTTACCTTCGGGCCACGAGATAGTGCATGTAAAAAACCAGATAAATTTCATAGTTTAGGATATAACCCGGATATAAGCATATAAATTAAGGTGAAGTGTTACATTTATACCTTTTCAACCACCATCGAGCGAAGCAAGGCGGACATTGCATAAAGAATCATTCGCTTTTGAAAGCGCTTAATTTATTCCAAGTGCCTGCTAAGATTTACCCTTCTTAAAGAACCATTCGCTCTTTTCTTGAAGGTGAATATGAATCAAATGTCCTCGGTAATTGGAGGGTGATATAAGAACTCCATAAACACTATGTAAATACAGCTGAGCAGGGAATAGCCATTCGGATGCAATTGCGTCGGGACTATCCCCAAATAATGTTGAACTTTGCGAATGTATGAATTAAACGGCGGAATGTATCCAGCCTAGCAAATTTTTTGCATGAAGTATACTCCTCCAGGGGCCTGTGAGCTCTATCGTCCCATGACGGGACCAATATATTATCAAATGAAATCCCATGTCTCTCATAGATTCGGCAAAGAGCGGCTTCACTAATCTTCGAGGCCATGGAATCCAGAGGATCTTCCAAGAAGACTACATCCTCCAATGTGCCAAGGGTATGATTGATGATTTCTGCTGAAAGAGTAGGAATGGCGGAGAATAAATCAAATAGTGGACCATAGCTTTTCGGTTGCTCGGATTGATGACTAGGAGAAGGACTGTCTAATTCGGTGGCGGAACCTGACTCAAAACTGGAATTACCATGCTGAGAAGATAGTCCAGCGGATGTAACTACAAGACGTTCCAAATGTCTAGAGTCCATCACTATCAAACTTAGTAAAAAAATCATTATTAGATAAAATAATATATGCCCACAAGTGTAGAGTGAGTGCTAGTATTGTATGGTGAAGTGCCATGCAATATAGTGATAAGTTACACAGAATTAAAAATGGAAAAGATGTTAGGACTTCAAAGTTTGACCAGAGTGACTATCATTGCAGACTGTCTCAACCACTTCTCTATATCGTTAAGAATGATTCTGCCTGAGCTTCAATGTTGATTATCAATAGGTTGAAGATTGATTTTTATGTTCATAGGTAGAAGAGCTTCAAAATAATTTGTACAAGGAATTTGTTCATTTCATGGTTCAAATATCGTATATGTCCAAGTATGCAGTTCAAGTCATATGCAAGTCATATATGCTCACTCAAGTGTTCAAGGCCAAAGCTCATCATTAAGTCCAAGTTTATCTTGTTTGTTTTCATTTTTTTGAAATTATTTGCTAACAACCGATTGTCCTAATGGAGCATGTCCGATCGTTCAGGTATGATCGATCCATGTTCGATCGTTCATTCCAACCATTCCATTAGATCATTTACATCCACATTCAACCAATCCTTTGAACCAAATTGTCACCATAAATCGATCGCGTACTACTTCGTCCACAATCGATCATTACAGTACCGATCGTATCCACAGCTATTTTCACTTCCATCATTATAGCATCCTTTCTCACCAAAGTCGCTATTCCATCCAAGAATGATCGGTCGAACACATCTTCCCAACAACTCAGCCCCTTCACCATCTCCCAAAATGATAGGTATGGAGCAAACGATCGTTGTAATGCCTCATTTCTTCCAACCTGCTTTGGATCTGCCAAGTCCTTCATCTTAATGGAACTCATTGAGGTCATAAAACCCAAAATCTTGCTATCAAATTCACGTATAAATCAAAATTGACCTACCTAAATTAGAATTCAAAGAGTGGGATTCGAGTTCATTTCATCATGAGATTTGAAGAGGCTAGTATAATGATGAATGATATGGGGAGAAGGGTGCTTGATTGAAGATTAAGTGGAGGAAAAACAGTCTTTGGTTGGAGGTTCGGATCGTGATTTGCAACGACGAAGAAGGAGAGGAGTAGATTTCCTTGTTCGTTCGGATGGAAACGATGCAAAAGTGAAGAGGGGAAGGATATAGCGGCTAAGTAAAAGTATTTATACGTGGTGAAAGCCAGTCCTCTAAAGCCTATGAGATAGGTTTATAACCGACCGTTGCGATCATTTTCTCCTTGATTCGACACTGATTGTTCTCAAATAATGAAACTAGGATTTGGTAAAATAACAAACGACAATCATTTTGATCGGTCCTCGTGAACATTGTATCGATCCTTTAGAGCCTGGAAACAAAGACCAATCATTCGTGATAATGGCCTATGACCCGTATATGGTGGATCTAGAATAACCCATCAGTATACCCTACAACCAATGATTGGATATGATCACTCCTAAAAAAGGGAGGAAGAGAAACAATGATCGTAGATAAACGACCCATATTTGATGGATCTGAAGCTATCCATCAATCTATTAAATGGCAAAAGATCCGGTGTGATCATTTTTTGAAAAGACTTGACAATGACCTACCAACATGCTACCGAGATCGGGGGTTAGGTAAAAACATATATATGTAATAGTATACGTTCCAAAAATCTAGTTTCTTGAAATAAAAAAGAATTGAATTTTCACCTAAAATCGATTGGAGAAGTGTCTAAGCCAAATTGCTGGAACCTAATAATCAATGAAAAAAACAAGATAATCATCACGATCCAGTATTTATACTGCTGGAAATCGACCAATAGTCATGACAAATAGGAGGAGATGCAATTCTCAATAAAAAGAAACTATATGAAAGAATGGCAACTATTCAATAAATTGAACAGAATCCTCTCCGACAACTCAAGTTTGCAACGATTCAAAGCACAACATATTCAAAAAAGACCTACTTTGGAGGGAAAATGTTATCCGGCATTTTGACCAGGCTATATCTGGACTAATCGAACGAGACATACCCGATTTTCATAAGGATCGATGTGTCAGACTAACGATCACGATGCCTAGAAATCAGGTCCAAATGATAATATATGAACTAGTAACAAAGCAGAAGCTAAAGGCAAACTCAATAAAACATTTAGAATATGGAAGTTCACTACTCTTTGAATATAGATCAAGCATGATCCATATTCAATACTATGGATTGTATTATATCGAATACATAACTCAATTCAACAATGATCAATCAATATCTCAAAATCTACAAGTCCAACACATTTGAAACTTTTAGAATGTTAATATATTGGAGAATGGAGTCCCTACAAATTATCACATGTCAAAATGAGCAAGTTCTAATGATCGACATCGATCGTCCATGAACGATCGTACAAACTCAGCCGAATGCATTAAGTTGATGAAGATTGGTTAATATCGCATAAAATACAACTCGAAATGACACCAATCTTTGGGAGCATGCATTATAGATAAGGTAATCGCGAGACAATTAGAGACAAAATGAATGATTGGTACCGATCATTGCGAATTACGAGTTAGAACCTGTGATCGTTCTAGTGGGGCCCTATGGATCTGGGAGCCTTCTGCTGAATTTTCAACGAGATATTTCGCCGTATTTACCTATAAATACAGCCTTCATTCTTCATTAAAAGGATCTTTACACTGCTTGTTATTGAGGATTCCATTGTAATCAAGTGCTATTATCGTAACTTCATTATAATCATATTTACAAGTGATTAATAAAGCCAATTCTTCAAAGTGGACGTAGGCACACAACGTCGAACCACTATAAATCCTTGTGTGTTTGTTACTGCTTAATTCTGATTGCTTATTTACTTATCTTCTCCGTTTAATTTTGATTATTCTTCATTTATTTCTCTACTGTTCTATTCTAGAGTATTTGTGCCTACTTTTGGTGTAAACAAAATAGTTCAGTTTTAAAATTCCTCAATCGATTCATCTTCTTTTATTTTGAGTAAATCAAACTCAACTCTTAGAGCTTGATATCTCACTTTACCTTTTTTCATCTTTGTATGCCTTTTTTTAAGGATGTCTCATGCCTCCTTTGAAGTTGATACCGTATAAATCCTTTTAAAAATTGCTACATCCATCGCTTGGTAGATGAAGTAAATGACCTTCTTGTCCTTTTGATTCTCCTTTAATGTATTCAATTGTTGTGTTGATATGGTTGCTTGATTCTCTGGTTCTACATACTCATTTTCAACAATTTCCCAAAGATCCTGAAAGTGATATAGTAGCTTCATTTGGATGCTTCAGTTGTAGTTCTTTCTGGTCTAATAATAAAGTTAAGGCTATAACATGTTGTTAGAAGCCATCTTTAAACTTGAATCTAATGCCATTATGCATACATACACAGACATACATACGTATGTATGTATATTATATTTGAGATTAGAAAGAAAAAACTTGTTCTCAATAGTTTTAGACGACGACCACTTTGTTTGTCCACTGGTGCTTTAAAATTCTTGAAAACTCCAAATGTTTTTTTTTTCTAAGAAAATAGATCCACATCTTGCGATTATAATCATCAGTGAAAGCGAGAAAATAACAAGTGCCTCGAAGAGAGTGTGTGAAGCATACATCCACACAAATCAAAATGCACCAACTCTAAAGAATTTTTTTGCTCACGGTGTATTTCATTTTGCATATGGATCTCTATGGTGCTTGCCAATAACACAAATTTCACTAACTTGATCTTGCATGCTAATATTTGGAATACTTCTCAGCATATGATCTTTGCAAATCTTGGATAGAGTGCTAAAACTCAAGTGATTATATCAGAGATGCCAAAGCCAAAACTTATCATTAATAGTATTAGCAAAACGAGGAAGAACCATTGCTTGAAGTTGCAGTGGAAACGTTTTATTTGGAGTCATATTGAATTTTGCAATGACAAAACCATTTTTTTCCTTGATCACACTTGAATCTCCTTTGAAATTCTATTATGTCCCTTCATTACAAGCTGCCCAACACTCAAAAGCTTGTCTTTGAGGTCTGGAACATAATAAACACTGAAAACAAGGTTTGTACCCTGCTTTGTTTTGATCAAAATGTCGTCAGTCTTGACTTCATGCTGCATATGCTCATCAAAATTTACAAAAAAAACCATTATTTTCGGTCATGTGGTTACTACAACCACTATCAATATACCAAATATTATCAAACGAAACTTCTTGAATATTACAAGCAAGAAGCACACTTTCTTAATCTTTCATCTCCATATTTTCATGTAGAAAATTAGAATCAACTTTTTTATCATTGATTCTCTTAAAACGATCTTTTTTCATAAGTCCGTATTTATGGCAATAGTGACATTGAACATTATGGGAATTACCTCTTCCTCTTCCTCTTTCACTATATTCTCCATGGCCTCTTCCTCTTTAACAAGGATTTAAATTTTCACTTTGAATTCTTCTTCTTCCTTATTCTCTACCATGAAAAAATGTTCTTGCACGTCATCCTCTAAAACAACCATGGTTGGTGTCTTCAACTTGAAAAACTTGCTTGGAAGAAGAGGAGTCAAACTGTATGATGCGATGCTCATGAGATTGGAGTGAATCAAACAATTTTTTAAGAGAAACATTATTCGAATCATTTTATTCTTCAATGGCCATAGCAATATGTTCATATTTTCTTGTCATGCTTCGAAGAAATTTTTTAGCAATTCTTTTGTCCCAAATTTTTTCACCTTTGACACAAAGCTAATTGGCAACAGAAATAGTTCTATTATAAAATTTCTCTACCGATTCATTTTCTTTCATTCTGGGTAAATCAGACTCATCTCTTAGAGCTTGAGGTCTCACCATTTTTATTTTTTCTTCACATTTGTATGCCTTGTTAACGATGTCTCATGCCTCCTTTAATGTTGATACCATAGAAATTCTTTCAAACATTGCTTCTTCATCGCTTGGTAGATGAAATAAAGGACCTTCTTGTCCTTTCGATTCTCCTTCAATAAATTCAATTGTTGTGTTGATATGGTTGCTTGATTTTCCAGTTCTACATACCCATTTTCAACGATTTCGCAAGGAACTTGAAAGCGATATAGTACCTTCATTTGGATGCTTCATCAGTTGTAGTTCTTTCTGGTCAAATGAGAAAGTTGAGGCTACAACATGTTGTTGAAAGCCATCTTTAAACTTTGCTCTAATACATACATACATACATATATAGTCCACACAACTTACACACTGATCCTTTTACAACAAAACTGAGAACTATATTAAACATACAAGATGATTATAATCTTAAAAGTGTGTTCTATTTATAGGGCTACATAGAACTTGCACTTAGTATTAGGTACATAAATCATCTAATTATGAAAATCCAAGAACAAAATATGAAAAGCCAAAGGGTAGCTTATTATTTCCAATGGAAATTACATATATATTATATTTGGAGCAGTGCTAAATGCACTGCAATATAGACTTCACTTTATCCAAACAAAAAAAGGAACAATGCTACATTTACCTAACTCGGACGGCAGCATACTACCAGACGGCAATATTAAGCCGTTCGGAGTAGCATAGTTTTTTTTAATATAGTACTTTCGATTGGCAGTGTACTACTGGACGGTAGTATGAAACCGAACAGTGGGATTCAAAAAAATTTGTTTGGGTAATTGGTTCATACGACATTATGAAATTGTTAAAGTCTTCAAACCGACCTTGTATCGCCGGACGGTAGTATAGAACCGGACAGTGTGATTCAAAAAATTTGTTTGGATAATTGGTTCATACGGCATTATGAAATTGTCAAAGTCTTTAAATCATACGACGTTATATCGCCGGACGGCAGTATAGAACCGGACAGTGGAATTCGGAGTTCAATCGATGGTATGAACAACACGTGAGTAATTATAAGGCAATAAAAAGATTTTGTTGGGTAAAAGAGAGACTGGATAAAATGAAGTCTATATTGCGGTGCATTTAGCACTACTCTATGTTTGATGCCCTTTTTATTTTTTCAAAAATTTAATTGTATAGGAATTCTTGAATCACCCTAGTACTATGATCATCTAGTTATCTGTGCTTGGTTACACATGTACCTATGTACATATATTTTTCCTAGTTTGTTTTATTTCACGTATGACAAACGTACACGCATGCCTATTTCTATACATTATTCAAGAGAGCGGGTACGGTTTGCTTTAGAATCGTGGGTCTGGCTACGTTCTTGCAAAATTAGGTAAGACAAAGGATCTTCAAAGCTCGTCATGTTCGTTGTGTGAGCGTTCATGCCATTAGTGCTTGATCAAAAGTACATCAAGCGCCAACTACATCAATATATTTGTACTACTATTCTGGAATTTTTACACAGGATCGTGTTGACAACAAAGTTATTAAACATAATACCATGGTAGATAAAGAGTAGCCTCCATTGTACAGAAATATAGAACATATGACATATTCAATTTGCCTGGTATCAGTCGGTACAGAAAATGTAACAGAATTCATAAACGATCTAGATAGTAGATAATCAAATAAAACTGTTAAGCGTCCGATAACATTAATCCCAGTTTTTCAGCCAAACTTTGCACAGTGCTCGGTGAGACAGCTCTAGATCCACCCATGTACCATTTCTGTATCATTTCTACAACATTCGCATTCTTCACTTCAATTTTCATTTCATCCTTTCCTTCCACTAAATATGATAATTCTGCAGTTTGGGACTTTGCAGGAAAATGATACGTGATTACTGAACCCTTCTTGAAATACGGAGTTTGGAAGAACTCTGTGATTTTTTCCAGTTCTTCATCTTCTTCGTCTTCGAATTTGTCATAGGAGACTAATCTGTCCCTAATGGCTGATCCTACTTGCAGGCCAAACTGGCTTCCTTTTATCTCTTTTATTATCACTACTCTGATGAACTTTTCCACATCAGCTACAGAAATTATTTGTTAGTTATAATTTTGAATCTTTAGGTGAAATAACATTGAGTGTATGCTTTAACCCAGGAATTTTAGTATCATCATTGAGATTTAAGTATCTCTCATTGGTCATTCATAAGTTTATACTTCCCATTATTGTAAGTTTATGACCAGTAAATAAATTTATATCAGTAATCGTCTAACCTGTATGAATTTCTCCTCTTCATAACCCAATGAAGGAGTGGTTGATTTTTACGATGTCAAGTTTATTTTATAAACAAATAAGAAAGCTTTCCGTTCTCACCAGACACAATAGCATCGAAGAATTCATCATCGTTGGCAAGCTCGTTTCCTTTTTTACCTTGCCAATTGCTCAGATGTTCAAGGACACATTCGTCTAGATATATGCCGATCGAGTTATGCTTGATTTGAAGGAAATGGATTTCTATATCAGTTATACCTGCAAAAATTATTACCACTTACGTATCATAAATCTTACCTTGAGCACCCCATATGAATTATACACACACCATGCGTTTAGTTTTGTCAGCAATCTCTCATGCAATTCAAAGGATCACTAAACAAATATGAAGTCGTATTTTTTTAACAATTTTAAGGTTATAATTAGCTTACAATTCTTGCCTGATTTTTGACAGCATTTCTTTAAGTTCTATTACGGAAATAAATTTAAAAAGAAGAAAAGAAAAAGGAAAAAAAGAAAAAGAAAAAAAAGAACCTTACCACAGCCAAGTAGTGGCAAAGCCTTGGTGGTAGTGATTTCATGAGGAAAAGGGATTTCATCCACCATGATCATCTTCGACTCCACTGCACATGTATAAAATGCAGAGTTAGTAAGATTGTGGTTTTCGCACAAAAAATAACCAGCGCTACTGTATAACTGCTGAAAGACGATCTTTAGCTGTGAACAGGGCCAATTGGTTATGAAGCAGAGCATTAACACTGTATAATAATAAAAAATGCTATGGAGGAATCGCAATGACAAAACTTACTTGATTATAATCTTATAGAGGAGTAAATCTTAAAAACAAGTATTAACTGAAGATGGAGAGAACAGACGAATGGAGCTTGGATGATATTTAAGGTGATTGAGGAGGTTGTTGGGAGTAGCCTTGTGCTAACTACTCTTCAGTCTTTGACAACGTGGGAAAATTGTGACCAGCCGTTAGAGTACCAAGATAAAAACCCTTATTTTGGAAGTTGGGTGTATATTTGATGCTTTACTTTAAAGCCGATTCTATCCCATCCAGGCCATCTCTAACAACGCATCATTTACCCTATGAATATTCAATAGGAGGTTTTTAGACTTAAAAAATGTTAGAGAAAAATTTAGTTTCAGAGACAAAAGGTTTGTTTTTTAGGCTGAAAGACACTTTTAGTGTAGATCACAGAATTATAGTTGTAACTATCATTGTCAGTTTACACTAAAAAGTATCCTTCAGACTAAAAAGTAAACTTGTTGTCTCTGAGACTAAAAATTTTCGCAACTTCTTCCTTGTGCCTATTTACCTGTATTTTCAATAGTAAGTTTTTTCATCTTTAATGGAATTACCTAAAATTTACAGTTTGGTTATATAAAACGATATTCAGTTTGAACATGTACTCAATAAACGTCTAAATTTAGACGTTTATGCAATCGACTTTCAACTCTGAATGTCGATTGCATAACCGTCAAAGTTTTGAAAACTTATTAAATAAGTATCCAAAACCCAACCTATGCTAAAAGTCATATTTTTCTCAATTTTCCTTGAAAACCCCAATTCAAGCAACAAATTATTTCGGTATTCTTCTCCTTTCAAATCAAAAACGTACAAATATCAACAAATCCATTCACTATTTTCTAATTATAACAATATTTTTGTCATCCAAACATCTTGGTCGAGAATTCAAAAAAGTGCCAATAAGAAGCATCCAACAATAACACGTACGATCTTAGACCTTTAGCGGACAGAGCATGTTACTTTTTATGAATCTCAGATATGCAAAATCAAGCATGCTAATCCACATGGCGTTGGTTGATAAACGAACTTGGTACTTTTTTTGCTGTTAAAGTATCTTTAATATCTTAAGTTACTGAGTTGGTATTCATATACATACAGCATGATAGAGCTCATAATGAATTCTTCAAGCTATTTCTATATGAGAATAATCCAAAATTCTTATTATTACCAAATCTGATATTGCTACAATACTTTCACCGACGCCCAAAGTGAAATTCTAGGAACGTTAAGGCATACAATCCATTTAGTCAAAAATAAAGGAGAACAGTAAGAAAGCCGATAAAAGCAGATTTAGTTTCAATCTTGCTAACTTAGACATCAGCAATTTGTAGGATTTTGAGGATAATTTTGGAGATGAAGTTGATGTCGAGCTTAGTCACGAGAAAGTTAGGCTGCCTCCCAACATGGTGTTCGAATTAGGTCGCCTTAAGGGGCATATCTAAATGCTCACATGCTAGCATAAGGTCATATTGAACTCCATGACGGTATGTGGTCTTATAAGGGTAGCCTCCCAACATTTTATCCTATTGAAGAATGAATCTACCTCACTGGTGATAGTACCATAAATAGCGGAATACATATTTGTCACATACTCATAGTATTGAATAGGCAAGATGTGCCAAAAGTCGGTTTTGTTTGCAACTAGTCCTAAATCATAGTTAGATATAGATGAACAAGAAGAACCCAACATAACCGCTCCCCAATCAATAGTCCAAAGCTACGCCAAATAAGCAATCGATGCCAGATATCATAGGTGGATCATGTTACTCTAGTTCGAGAATAAATCTAAACAAAAAGGGAATAGGAAGAATGTGCGCATATCAGTGTTGCCCATCACCGCTTTTTCACTATGTGTGCTAATGTAATATTGTAGGTATGTGAGCTTTATAGATCCATTATTGATAGCATGCTCATTAAAATCTAGTAGAAGATGATCATGAAGTGATGTTTGCTCAAATGTGTCATTGAAAGTATAGAACTCGGCCCCTGCAAAGATATCACTATTGCCAAATATATACAAGTCAACCAATGCAAAGTATGGCCCAAAATCAAGAAAATCAAAAGTGTACATAGAAAGTTACCATCTCTTAGTAATTCCTGAAGTTGACGTTGATTGAAGATTTGTACTAGCCTTATAAATAGGAATATGACAAAAGGGCTCTCCTGTAACCTATCTAGCATGGCGAGGGGAAGTGTATCGTACAAATGGTAAATGCATTTGGGGCAAAGACCAATGTACTTCACCTTGTTGATAAATATTGTTGTCATATTTGATGTGTAATTACTATATGACACTCTAACAGTAAATTCTACCTTATTCGATAACTATTCAACTAGTATCATTCCGTTATTGTTATAACTATTACAAAAGGTAACAACTATATTATGATCGATACAATATAGTAACTACAAAATATAATAACTTCCTACAATAACAACTTAAGTATACTTATCCGGTTTGACAAGCAATGGTACCCTTATGAAAAACTCCAGGTGGAACTCATCGAGAAGGTTTATATCATGATGAATCATCTTAAGTGCAATTGTAGGATGCATTGGTCCCGCCTCGGCATTATTATGAGCATGGATATTTCTTTTCCAATCTTTCACAAGCATGACGGAATTTTGAGCTTTTTGAATAAAATAAAGAAAATTTAAAGGAGGGAATGAGGAAAATGGCAAAGGAGCTGACTGAATTAGAGCATAAGGCCGGTCGCTTATCGAACAAGCATATAAGTTTTGAGAGCTTTTCTAATAAGCGCATAAGGTCAGACACTTATTCTATAAGCTCTCAAACTCGGGAGGGTTGGTTCTGAATAAGTGCCCCAATGTCGGGGCCTTTATCCACATTAAACTCAATTTTAATCAGATTACGAAATGATAAAGAAATATCATTTAGGTAAAATGTCGAATAACTCTTTTACCTAAGAGACATTTTGATGGAATTGGACTATGAAATGATAAAGAAATGGACTTTGGACTCAAAAAGAACAACTACAAAGTAGTAAAGAATAAAATGGAGGAGATTTGGCCTAGTCCATGGATCTACACTAATCCATTGATGGATTTGTACCGATCCATCAAAATATCCAAATTGCCCCCAAAGTTCAAATGTTATATATCTTTGGCTATATTGAAGGAAGAAGATAGTTTTGGGCATGGAAGATAGATTGATGTTGATTCATCAAAATAAACATTTTACTCCTGAGACTTGAATCATTTAAAGGTATCTTCAAGCAAAGCAATTAAATTAGAACAAACGCCATGAATCGGTAGTGAGCCATGGATTCATCGGCAAGAACCCATGGATGGATCAACAACAATCCATGGATGGATCACGATTTGACCTGGATTTGACCTTATTCTTTCTTGATATACCCGATCTGATTGATATGGAGGAACTGGGCCACTTTACAGTGGGAAAATTGGATGAATTAAAAAAGAAATTATATTTGAATCATAATGGGCCTATGAAGTCTAATGTGTTATATTAGATCCAATGCAGGTAATATTAATAAAATCATATTTTACCAATATTGTTCTCTTTAATTAATTAATCATACTAATTAATTTAATTTAATATTTATTAGGTGAGAAATATAAACATGTAAGAATATATAAAATATGTTCATATTTCAAGTTGTGTGACAAACATATCAAATATGCTCATATTTCAACAAATTTATATTTTATAATTTCTTAAGCAGTACCAATTAGTAATGATTATTTATACTAATTCTCCCCATAAACACTTTATCACATTAGGACTTATGGAATTTAGTTTTGATCAAAATTCTAGTATAATCCGCATTCAACTTGGTTAGTCCATAAATGAAGGTCCTTGGTTCAATAATAATATTTATTTCTAATCGTACAACTTTGGCCAGAGATTTTGACTTTGAGTTTACTACAATTGACCATGAGGAGGCGAATTCTCTATTAAATAGTGTTTCATTTTCAATGCTTCAACTCAGATCTAACTATATTCGTTCGATGGATGTCATGTTGTGATTTAGCTATAATCAAATGGAGTGTCCACATTGAAGTTAAATTGTATCCTTATGTAACAACCCGCATATTTTACGATTGTGTATTTAAATATTTTATTTAAATATATCATCGTTAGTCGGATTATAGTCCGAAAAGCTACTTTTTGCAAACGGTCGAATTAGGACTCGAGACCACCCCCATTGAGTTCATAATGACGTTTGCGACCTTTTTGAGTATAAACATCGATATGTTTGGAGTTAGTAGAATTTTGCTACTTTATCACTTTGGGCTTTGGTTTGGGTTTCAGCCATATATCCTAAAACAAGCCCTTGCTCCACCCCCACTTATCTTCATTCACTTCATTTTCCTAACACTCTCAAGCTCTAGATAAAAATAGTGGAGGAGAAAAAGAATTAGAAAATCCTAAACCTAGTTCCATTTGCAAAATCCAAGCTTTAACTCCAAATTCAAAGAAGAAGCTTTGGTAAGCCTTCTCTTTATCTTCTCCAACCCTTCCCTTTTTCAATCTCAGAAATTCCTAAACCTAATTTAGGAAATGTTTCTCTTTTAAGCTTAGATTCAAACTTGTTGGGTTGGAATTGAAGAGTGATTGTTCTTGCCATTGTTCTATAGCTTCTTCATTTGTTTTGTGTAAAAAGGTGAGATTTTTATCTCACATCTATGTCTATATCTATCTATGTCGTTAGATATGATTTCCTAACACTTATTCAAGTGCATTGCTTTTGATTTGGATTGCTTTGGGGTATATTCCAATTTTTGGTGTTTTGAAAGCAAAATTTATGAAATACTTTTATGGATATTTGGACTTTGATATTCGAGGCGTATCGAAGAGCCTTTAAGGCTGGGTTGCCGCTTGGCATAAATCCTTAGTCGTTGTTGCTTGTCCGATTGCTTCCGATAATCGTTTTGGCCATCATTGACCAAGGCAAGAAAGTGCCAAAAGCTTCAGTTTCAGACGTCTGAAATTATTGATTCAGACGTCTGAAACTGGTATGGGCAAAATTTTATTTCTCAGGTCAGACGTCTGAATTATAATTTCAGACGTCTGAATTTGCTTAAATCCAACCCGAGAGCAAATAGGCTAAAATTAGCCATTTTCAGACGTCTGAATTTAGTGACCTAGACGTCTAAATAGGGCTCTGGAAAATATTCATTTTCCAGACTCAGACGTCTGAACCATTTATTTAAGACGTCTGAATCTGTTGTCTTTGCCCAATTTGCCCTATGTGTTTGGGTTTCCCATTTTAAATCGATTCATGTTTATCCGACTTATGGTTATCATTTATTATTGACTTTGATAACTTTTTCTTTTTTGGGGATATTAGAGAGTATCCATTTGATGGATTCGATATCGATTTATATGGATTTGATTCATGGCTTCAAATGTGAATTTTGGTGATTGATTGTTTCTATAATCATTTCTATGATTTGTCACTTTTAAAACATAAAGGTTTTCTATACTAGTAGTAAATATCAAAACTCTTTTATCAAAACGATTTCAACACTATTTTACTATAAAGCTCGTCTCTTAAACCGTTTTCCAATCTACAGGCATGTACAAACCTTTACCTCGCTCGTACGAGAAATCTAATTAAACGGTTTAGTAAAACAAGTGATATGAAACGCTTGCGTTTACCTCGTCGGTTAATTCTTGGAATTGTTCGACTGAAACTCTTGTGACAATTTTCGAGTGGAGATCTACAATTTGTTTGTAAATACTTAAGTTAAGCAAGTGGTTATGGGACATGAAGCTAAACTCATTTATTTACTAGCTTGGTGTACTTGACACTTCTTGATGATCATTTATGCGATTTAGACAAGCGATATGCTATGTTTCTTTGTGTACATAGGGGACGGTACCTCGCTTTATTGAGTTTCATCTCATTTCTTTTAGAGGCTAATGAACTATGTATTATTTGGAATTTCGACTCAATTTTTGTGGGCTAGCAACCCATGTTCTTTTATGGAGTTCGGTCCATTGGACGTACCTTTGTACTACGTTGTTGCACCAGCTTATCAGAATCATCGGACGTACCGTTGTACTACGTCGTTGTTTCGAATTATTCGAGTTTCAGGTTCCTCGGGCGTACCGATATCGTACTACGTCGTTGCACAGGCTCTACGGTTAGCGACCATGGGATAGTGTCCCGTTTGTGATACACGTGTTGGTGAGTTTTCGTGCTCCCATTTTGTGATAGGCCTCCCCCATTTTTTGTGATTTCTGGATTTCTATTGATGATTTCTAGAATTTGTGTTTCACCAATTTTTATGATTGGCATCGATATGATGTCGATATTTGTGACTTGGTGAATAAAAATAAAGAGTATGACATTCGTTTGATCTTTGAGAAGATTCTTGTGATATTGATTAATCTATGGTTGATTTTCAATTACATACATTTCATAGTATGGCTTTATGGCTATCATACGTTTTTTGTCATATCTCTTATCCTTTATCATTTTATCAGATATTTATAGCTAGACTGATCCGTTTATTATTTTCTTATTAAATAATACTCGGGTCAGACCGAGATACTACAGGTACTCCTGCTTGACTCCTCATCTGGGAGTATTATCCTGACTTTTGGCTAACTACCTAGATTAGTAGTTTTTGGTTGTATACATTTGAGATATAAACTCATTGATGTATACTTATTCTTTTGTGTAGCACTTGTAACTAATCTTTTGTGATATTGTGGATCTTGTTTGACCATTACTCTGATAAACACTTATTAGTGTTATATTCGTATCTGTTCCCACCTTTTTGATATGGATATCTGTGATTGATTTGTGTTATGCTTATTTCTATATTTGTTTTCGAAGATTAAATAGCCACTGTGTAGTAGCTTTGAGTTTGTATCGATATGTCGGATTTCCTCTTAAGTTGAAATGCATGTTATACTATCTGACATATCGGTGCCCGCACAAAGCAACTACACGGATGGTCGCTCCTCAACAGCCTTATTCTTTTCACCGGTTGACGGCATTACTCCGTAGTGTCCTGGCTAGCGTGGGTATAGAGGTGGGGCGTCATAGCTTGGTATCAGAACCAGACTTCGAAACAATGTAGAATAATCTAGCAAGGATCATTGTCCTAAGTCTTTCTTAGGAGTCGTGCTTTAGGGTTTAATTCGAGTCTTCATACTGATTCATCCTATTTTCTTTATGATTCCTTGTTTTAATTATCAAGATTGCTTGATATTTATTTGGAGAATAAATTTTCTTCTTTCTTTCCTTCTTAAAGAAGAGAAATGGTTAGACCTGGCCGTCCCAGTGCCGGTCAATCTAATGCTACTCCCCAGGATGGAGTATTTATGTCTGCACAACAACTTCTTGATCTTGTGAAGAATGCTTAAGCTTCCGGACCCATTCCAGAGCCTACTCACCCTAAATCCGAGTTTGCACGTTTGTGCAGTGACTATACCAACTTGGAGGGGAGCCATTTAAGGGTTCCGAAAGCATCATTCAAGTCCAAGCTTGGCTAAGAACATGCGATCAAATCTTTTCTCGCATGAATCTTATTGATCTTCACCGAGTTCAGGTGGCCTCTAGTATGCTCCAAGAAAGAGCATTAGATTGGTATGAGCTTCTTATTTCTGAAATTATTGAAGCGGATCTTACTTGGGAGAAATTCCGGGAACGATTCGAGTTAAAATTTATGCTAGAAGCTGAGAAGGTGGCATTGGCTTGTCGTTTCATAGACCTTGTTCAAGGTGAATCCTCCATGGCAGACTATGTTGCATCATTCGAGTCACTTTCTAAATATGGGGTCGAATATATAAACACCCCATTGAAGAAGAACCAAATATTTGTCTATGACTTGAACAAAAATCTCAAGAAGCCATTACTTCTAAAATTAGAAGTTTCTTTTGATCAGCTTGTTGTATCTCTCTTCGACTTGAAGAGGCAGATAAAGAAAGTGATGTTGAAGTTGTGGGTGCCAGGCCAAACTTCAACAACAACAAGAAAAGGCCTAATAAATTCAAAGGTCCTTATCCTAACAAGAAAGGGAGACAAGCAACTCCTGTAGCTAAGACTCCTACCCCTGGTAGTGGGCAGTGCTACAATTATGGTTCTAAAGACCATTATGCCAATAGATGTCCGAAACCTCTCTTTTGTCGCTATTGCAAAAGTTCGGGTCATCTTTTATCTTCATGTCCCAAACTTCAAGGCAAGAAGGAGGGAAAGTTAAATGTAGCACAAGCCCCTGGCAGCACTTCTCGTGGTCAAGGTATTTCTCATTCTATCCTTGATGGCATTATTTTATTTCGTGATCAACCCATTCGAGTTCTTTTTGATACGGGCGCGTCCCGTTCTTTTATATCAAAAGAACTTGTTGATACTTTTTCTTTGTGTGTTGTTGCTTTAATGACTTCTTTGAGAATCGCGAATCCGGTTGGTGGATCCGCAACACCCAGTTTAATTTTTAAAGATGTCGAGATTGTTTTATGTGATTTTTCTTTCCAAGCCGAGTTGCATGTAATGCGTTACTTAGGCTTTGGAATGATTTGGGAATGGACTGGCTTAACCGTTATGAAGCTCATATCCTATGTCCTGAGCGGAATATTTATCTTCTACATCCTCAATCTGTTAAGCAGATTTCTTTTGTACTTAAAGATTCAGATTCCAACGTGGCAGCATCTTTATATTCTTTAAATCCTCATGATGATGATAATGATCATGAGGAAGATGTCATTTCTCTTATTCACGTTGTTCGTGAATTTTCTGACATATTTGAGCCCGTTTTAGGATTACAACCTAAGAGAGCAATTGAGTTCAGAATTAATCTAATTCCTGGAGCTTTACCTATTACTCGTCCTCCTTATCGTATATCCAAAAAGGAAAATGAGGAGATGCATAAGTAATTATCCGAACTGGAGATGAAGCAATTTATTCGTTCTAGTTCCTCTCCTTAGGGAGCTTCTGCTATTTTTGTGAAGAAATCCGATGGTACACTTAGGCTTTGCGTTGACTACCGCAAGCTTAATGATCTCACTATCAATAATAAATATCGTTTACCTCGGGTTGATGATTTATTTAATCAGCTTAGTGGTGCTAGAGTCTTTTCACAGTTAGACTTAGCAACCGGTTTTCATCAGCTTCATATTGCAGAGGATAGCATTCCTTTGACATCGTTCCATACTCGTTATGAATCTTATGAATGGCTTGTTATTCCATTTGGTTTAATGAATGCTCCGGCTTATTTTTTTGACCTTATGAATAGAGTTTTCATAGACTTCCTCGATCGATTTGTTCTCATCTTTATAGATGATATTCTTGTGTATTCAAAAACCGAGGAAGAGCATGAAAAGCATCTTCGGATTGTGTTGGAAACTCTTAGGAGCAATCAATTGAAAGAAATTTTTTCTAAATGTCATTTTTGGCAATCTCGTGTGAAGTTTCTCGGTCATATTATTTCCGAATCCAGAATTTCCGTGGATCCTTCAAAGATTGAAGCGATTCAAAGTTGTAAGAGACCGGAGAGTGTTACGGAAGTCCGCAGTTTTCTCGGATTGGCGGGCTTCTATCGCCGTTTTATAAAAGAGTTTTCAAAAATTGTCGTGCCTCTTACTAGCTTAACAAAGAAAGGAGTTAAATACATTTGGTCGGACAAATGTGAAGCTTCTTTTCAAAAATTAAAAGAACTCCTTTCCGATGCTCCTATTCTTGTTATTCCCGAAGGGAATCAAGATTTTATTGTTTATGCCGATACTAGTCGTGTTGGTTTGGGAGGCGTTCTCATGTAAAGAGAACGTGTTATTGGTTATGCTTCTAGGCAATTGAAGCCAACCGAGACTAGATATGCCACTAATGATTTAGAGCTCGCGGCTATTGTTTTTGCCCTTCGGATTTGGCATCATTATCTTTTGGGAGAAAAATTTATTCTTTACACCGATCATAAATCTTTGAAGTTTTTTTTTCTCAAAAAGAACTTAATTTGCGTCAACGACGTTGGCTCGAGTTCCTCGCATCATATGATCTTAATATTCTTTATACTCTCGGAAAGGGGAATCGAGTTGCCGATGTACTTAGTCGTAAGCAACAAGCGGTTGTTTCCATGATGATATCCGAATGGAATGACCTCAAGACTTTATCCACTTGTGAGATTTGAGATCGTGAATCCGATTTATTTCCATCTCTTGTTTTATGTAGCCTTGAGGCTCAACCTTCTCTTTTAGACCGCATTATTGAAGCTCAAAAGCTAGATCCCAAATTGGCTCTTCTTGGCCAAAACTTTAGGGATAAAATTGATATTGACGGTTTGAAAGACTTTGATATTAATTCTTGTGGCGGCATTCGAAAATTTGGTAGACTTATCGTGTCAAATATTAGTGATCTTCGCAAATACATTTTAGAAGATTCCTATCGTTCTAAATTTACCATTCATCCCGGTAGTAGTAAAATTTATGCGGATATGAAGCGACTTTATTATTGGGAGGGAATGAAATTTGATATCGCTAACTTCGTTAAGCGTTGCATCACTTGCCAACTCATTAAGGCTGAGCATCAAAGGCCCGGTGGGTTATTGAAACCGTTAGACATTCCAATTTGGAAGTGGGATCATATTTCCATGGATTATCGACGGCCTTCCCCGTTCTCGTTCGGGTAATGATAGCTTATGGGTGATAGTTGACAGACTTGCTAAATCTGTCCATTTTATTGTCGTTTAGTCTAATCGGACTGTTCCTCTTTTGGCCAAACTCTTTATTAAAGAAATTGTTAAATTGCATGGAGTTCCTACTTCTATTGTTAGCGATCGTGATCCATTGTTTACCAGTGGATTTTGGAAGAGTCTTCAAAAAGCTTCGGGAACGAAGCTTAATTTTAGCACCGCTTATCACCCTCAATCCGATGGACAAACCGAGCGTGTGAATCAAACTCTTGAAGATCTTCTTCATGTGTGTGTTCTTGATTTTGGTGGAAGTTGGGAAGATCATATTTCTCTTGTTGAGTTTTCCTGTAATAATAGCTTCCAATCTAGTATTGGTATGGCACCTTTCGAGGCACTCTATGGAAGGCCATGCCGATCTCCTTCTTGTTGGCTTGAGGCCGATGAGATGCTAGTTTTAGGTCTAGATTTTATTCATGATTCCACAGAAAAGATTGACCTTATTCGTCATAGGATGAAAGAAGCCCAAATAGACAAAAATCCTATGCCGATAACTGAAGAAGGAAATTGGAATTTTCTGTGTGAGATTTTGTGTTTATTCGTGTTTCACCTATGAAGGGTGTTGTGCATTTCAGTCGATCGGGAAAATTAGCACCTCGATATATTGGTCCATTTTCCATCACCGAACGTATTGGTTCCATGGCTTATCGCCTCTTATTACCGACTCAGTTTTCTGCTATTCATGACGTGTTTTGCGTTTCTCAACTACGGAAATGCCTTCGAGATTCCGATTCTATTCTTGAGCCTGGTATTGTGGAAGAAATTAAAGTTTCACCTAATTTGACTTATGAGAAAAATCCTATTCGTATTATTGCCTCGGAGGTAAAATGCCTTCGAAATAAAGATGTTCCTCTTGTGAAAGTTCAATGGTCCTCAAATCCTAAGAATTGCTCTTGGAAATCTAGAGAATTCATTGAGCGAATACATCCGGACTTACTTTCTAGTGCTCTTTGAGGTGAACATTTTATTTCAAATTTCTTTTGTGTTGAATATGCTTTTATGGTTGTTACTTTTTATTTTTCTTCTTAAATATTGCGAGGACGCAATTTCTTTAAAGAGGCGAGTCTGCAACAACCCGCATATTTTACGATTGTGTATTTAAATATTTTATTTAAATATAGCATCGTTAGTCAAATTATAGTCCAAAAAGCTACTTTTTGCAAATGGTCGAATTAGGACTCGAGACCACCCCCATTGAGTTCGTAATGACGTTTGCGACTTTTTTGAGTATAAACATCGATATGTTTGGAGTTAGTAGAATTTTTCTACTTTATCACTTTGGGCTTTGGTTTGGGTTTCAGCACTGTATCCTAACACCAGCCCTTGCTCCACCCCCACTTATCTTCATTCACTTCATTTTCCTAACACTCTTAAGCTTTAGATAAAAATGGTGGAGGAGAAAAAGAGTTAGGAAATCCTAAACCTAGTTCCATTTGCAAAATCCAAGCTTTAACTCCAAATTCAAAGAAGAAGCTTTGGTAAGCCTTCTCTTCATCTTCTCCAACTCTTCTCTTTTCAATCTCAGAAATTCCTAAACCTAATTTAGGAAATATTTCTCTTTTAAGCTTAGATTCAAGCTTGTTGGGTTGGAATTGAAGAGTGATTGTTCTTTCCATTGCTCTATAACTTCTTCTTCATTTGTTTTGTGTAAAAAGGTGAGATTTTTATCTCACATCTATGTCTATATCTATCCGTGTTGTGAGGTATGAATTCCTAATACTTATTCAAGTGCAATTGCTTTTGATTTGGATTGCTTTGGTGTATATTCCAATTTTTGGTGTTTTGAAAGGAAAATTTATGAAATCCTTTTATGGATATTTGGACATTGATATTCGAAGCGTATCGAAGAGCCTTTAAGGCTGGGTTGTCGCATGACATAAATTCTTAGTCGTTGTTGCTCGTTCGATCGCTTCCGATAATCGTTTTGGCCATCATTGGCCAAGGCAAGAAAGTGCCAAAAGCTTCAATTTCAGACGTCTGAAATTATTGATTCAGACGTCTAAAACTGGTCTGGGCAAAATTTCATTCCCCAGGTCAGACGTCTGAATTATAATTTCAGACGTCTGAATTTGCCAAATCCAACCCGAGAGCAAATAGGCTAAAATTAGCCATTTTCAGACGTTTGAATTTAGTGAGCCATACGTCTGAATAGGGCTCTGGAAAATATTCATTTTCCATATTTAGTCGTCTGAACCATTTATTTCAAACGTCTGAATCTTTTGTCTTTGCCCAATTTTCCCTATGTGTTTGGGTTTCCCGTTTTAAATCGATTCGTGTTTATCTGACTTATGGTTATCACTTATTATTGACTTTGATAACTTTTCCTTTTTTGTGGATATTAGAGAATATCCATTTGATGGATTCGATATAGATTTATATGGATTTGATTCATGGCTTCGATTGTGAATTTTGGTGATTGATTGTTTCTATAATCATTTCTGTGATTTGTCACTTTAAAAACATAAAGGTTTTCTATACTAGTAGTAAATGTCAAAACTCTTTTATCAAAACGATTTCAACACTATTTTACTATAAAGCTCGTTTCTTAAACCGTTTTCCAATCTACTGACATATACAAACCTTTACCTCACTCGTATGAGAAATCTAATTAAAAGGCTTGGTAAAACAAGTGGTATGAAACGCTTGCGTTTACCTCGTCGGTTAATTCTTGGACTTGTTCGACTGAACCTCTTGTGATAATTTTCGAGTGGAGATCTACAATTTGTTCGTAAATACTTAAGTTAAGCAAGTGGTTATGGGACATGAAGCTAAACTCATTTATTTGCTAGCTTGGTGTGGTTGATACTTCTTGATGATCATTGATGATCATTTATGCGATTTAGACTAGCGATATGCTATGTTTCTTTGTCCACGTAGGTGACGGTACCTCGTTTTATTGAGTTTCGTCTCATTTCTTTTATAGGCTAATGACCTATGTATTATTTGTAGTTTCGACTCAATTTTTGTGGGCTAGTGACCCATGTTCTTTTATGGAGTTCGGTCTATCGGACGTACCTTTGTACTACGTTGTTGCACCAGCTTATCAAGATCATCGGGCGTACCGTTGTACTATATCGTTGTTCTGAATTATTCGAGTTTCAGGTTCCTCGGTCATACCGATATTGTACTATGCCGTTGCACCAGCTCTATGGTTAGCGACCATGGGATAGCGTCCCGTTTATGATACACGTGTTGGTGAGTTTTCATGCTCCCATTTTGTGATAGGCCTCCCCCTTTTTTTGTGATTTCTGGATTTCTATTGATGATTTCTAGAATTTGTGTTTCACCAATTTTTATGATTGGCATCGATATATGTCGATATTTGTGAAATGGTGAATAAAAATAACGAGTATGACATTCTTTTGATCTTTGAGAAGGTTCTTGTGATATTGATTAATCTCTGGTTGATTTTCAATTACATACTTTTCATAGTATGGCTTTATGGCTATCATACTTTTTTGTCATATCTCTTATCCTTTATAATTTTATCTGATATTTATAGCTAGAATGATCCGTTTATTATTTTCTTATTAAATAATACTCGGGTCTGACCGAGATATTACAGGTGCTCCTGCTTGACTCCTCATCTGGGAGTATTATCCTGACTTTTGGCTAACTACTTAGATTACTAGTTTTTGGTTGTATACATTTGAGATATAAACTCATTGATGTATACTTATTCTTTTGTGTAGCACTTGTAACTAATCTTTTGTGATATTATGGATCTTGTTTGACCACTACTCTGACAAACACTTCTTAGTGTTATATTCATATTTATTTCCGCCTTTGTGATATGGATATCCGTGACTGATTTGTGTTATGCTTATTTCTATATTTGTTTCCGAAGATTAAATAGCCACTGTATAGTAGCTTTGAGTTTGTATCGATATGTCAGATTTCCTCTTAAGTTGAAATGCATGTTATACTATCTGACATATCGGTGCTCTCAAAAAGCAACAACACGGATGGTCTCTCCTCAACAGCCTTATTCTTCACGCTAGCTGACGGCATTACTCCATAGTGTCCTTGGCTAGCATGGTTATAGAGGTGGGGCGTCACAGCTAAGTCGAGTAAACCATATAATATCATCATTTCGAGATTTCATGTTAGACCTCAGTTATTGTTAACCAAAATGATACTCTTGAATGAGTCATTTCATAATTGTCTGATAATTATCAATATGTAACCCTTGGTTTTCGAAACAATCACGAGTTATATATTGCCCAACATTTGTAAAGTATTACGTACTCTTGTCTCAGCGGATGTATTGATATCCTCTCTTGAAACATCTCGGTTAGGAACACTAAAAGTAAAATGATATTTTAAATTGTGATTAATTACTCATGGTTGCAACTATTTGCAACTACCATTATATAATATGTCATTTAAGGATTTTTTATATTTATAAATCTATAATTAACTAAACTAATTATACCATTATACAAGAAAGTATATAATAAAAATCAAATATCTTTATTATAAACAAGATTAATTCTAGAGTTAGATATATGTAAAAAAATTACATAATTGTCCCTAGAGAATACCCCTAAATCTATCTTGATTGACCATTCCAACAAAATTTGATGAGTCTAAGGGCTTATAACAATCCAACTAAGCTATAAATAGCCTATCACCACCAATAAGAAAGGGACTTTTGATCTTTTGCTAACCACTAGTATGGGAAGCTTTACTATTTTTGTAACTCAAGATAGAACTTCGAGATTCATTATAAAAGTTGGTAGACCTAGTGCAAGTAAAAGCAATAAACCATCAACGTGGATGTAGGCTAGGAATTTGTTGAACCGCTATATAATTATTGTGTTTCTTTTCTCTACTTCCATCCATTTGTTACCATCTTTCATTTATTCATTAAATTTTCTATCAATCGAGGTTGTTAGGCAAACTAAAAAAACTAATATTTTTTATGCTTTTACTAAGAATTAAACTTAGGCCAGGTCTCTATTTACGACTTGAATTTGAAAAATATCCAAAGAGATTCAATAGGAATAAGACCAAATAAGAATCCAAGTATGACTGTCATTAAAGAGAAATTCGATGGAGCACACGATGGAGGGAATGAGTAAACTACTCAACCTCCATCGAATTTGGTGATAAGAGAAGAGTTGAGCGAAATGGTGATCGCTGTGAATCAAAGATGGAACCTACACAGGAAACGATCTTCAAGAAATTGGCAAATAAATTATCAAATATAAGTCCATAAGGAGAATGATCTCACCCAAGAGATCATATCGATAAAGGAAGTTTTCCAATGAGGATGGATAAAGGAAGTTCTGATAATAAATCCAGACTAGGAAAAGGAACTAGCTAGAGATGGAGATATAGAAGATGAAAGAAACCAGCAGAAATGAATTGGAGTCGACAAACAACTCCAACATGGATTGATACTGATCCATTATGGATCGAGGTTGATATATCAAGGAGAAATAAAAGTGGTAGGAATGACATTGGAGGTGTTGGTGATGGTATGATTGAGTTCTGAGTCCAACTGGTGGAAAAATGGGAAGAAATTCTAAGAGAAATGCTCAAAGAAGAAATAAATCCATAGGATGCTGCCCAGATCGACATCGTAGAAAGTCAGAATAAATGGGCTTCCCAGATCTAAGGAGACCTAAGTGTCATGATGATAGCCATGACCATATGGCCAGAGGTCAAATGGTTGCTCGTAGAAACAAAAAAAGTGGTGATGCATGCAATGAACATTATTCAGGGCAGAAGGAAGATACTGATGAGTTGATTACTGAAGCAATCCATAGGTTGCTTAAGCATGATATACCTAAGGATAGCTGGGAGATCACTTATAGTCAAGTTATAGGGATTAGGATGGTAGCATATCCAAGGAAATTTGTGATGCCGATGATTCTAAGTTACTATGGATTGACAGACCCTCTATGGCAATTAATGAAGTATGATTGACATACGGATGATACTAGAGAGAATGATAATGTAAAGTGTTTTTGAAAAATTTAACATGGTTTTGGAATTAACCTAGACTAAAGAAACTGGGCTATGAAACGATGAAGAAATAAGCCAAGAAGCTTGGAAAACAACAAAGAAGAAATCAAAGTTTTTGCTAAGTTTAGAAAATGAATGATCGGTTGGTCCTAACCTCACTTTACCGACCATATTTTACTGACCACATTTTACCGACTATATTAAGGTCGATACTGAGTTGTCTGACATTCTTGAAATTTATGAGTGATGACCTGTTTTACATGCTGGAACTTTAAATCCAAAGAAAAGACGTATTTAAGCATGGCATCATGGGATTTTTACTAGGATTCTTTCTGTAAATATCAAGGGTACTTCAACTAGTAAGAGGTTTTTTTGGATTGGCTCTTAGGACTGGATTCACCTTCTTCTTCTTCTAACTCATAAAACATAGAAATACTGAGATCTGCTAGGTTATAGCTCGAATATGGTTATAGCTTGTTGTATTTCAAAGATAATTCATCAAATAATAGGATTAAGAGGATGTAGGCTAGCGATATTGCCAAACCACTACAAAGACATTTTGTTTTGTCCTCTTTCTCTTCATTTTCTTCATTATTTTATTTGTTTGATTTGTTTGCTAGTAATATTGGGAGTTGCGTTAATTTTTGACACAACTATTTTGGCATTTTCACCAAGAGAGTCTTTAGATATGATTTGGAGACGATGAAAAGACTTACTAAAAGAGCTATTGCTGGAGGAAGTCAACAACGATATGAGGATAGCTAAGAGGTTTCGTCAAATGAAAATACACTTTATATCCATGTTACTAGAGAAGAGATGGAAGGGATGATGATAGAGATGCGAACTAGATTGCAAGCAAAGAAAGAAGAAATGCTGGGTGGATTTTTTAAAATAATGGAATAGCAATGTACCATTAGACGGACTGGAACTCAAAATCAGAGGCACTTCTGTACTGGTGCGTTATCTTAAAAGTGACATTTTCTGAATGCGGAAATTTTCTAAAAGGTTTTATGTTATGGTTCTAAATGTTACATTTTTTCAAAGTGCTATGATCTCTAAACTTTTATGTTTTAAGGGGTTATAATTAAATGAATTTGGAAGTGTTATGACCTTAGAAAAATGAATATTATTTTAAACAATTATGATGTTGAATTTATATGGTTTTGAAAGGAATATGTTTGAGATGAAATATAAACCATTTGAAATTTATATAACCATGGGTTATAATAACGATTGGTTATTAAAGGGACCGGGATCGGATATGTGCATACTCTCTGTCGATACCGAAAACCACTTTAACAACTGTGTATGTGGTGGACATTCCAAAATGAAGTAGGATGGTGGTGAAGATCCTAAAGGTATATTTATGTGGACCTAACTCCCACGAGTTAGCATAAAGTGGCTAAAACAAGAGCGATTCTCGGGCCAATGAGGTAGCTCCTCTGATCGGACACACTTCAACGTTAGCCATTCTATTACTTTGTGATTGATTTGGTGCGCACCTTTGATTCAGAAGTGTGGATCGAGTTGGACGGTAGTTGTGGTTATGTGTTACCAACAGTTCGGATGCGTAATTGGTATATCTACCCTGGTATTTCCTAGTTGTGCCATGTCACCTACCCTAGCGTGCCTTTTAGGAGTTTGATTTGTACCATACCTATAGAGTGCCCTCTGACGGCGTCCAGTACGGGTAGGATTACGGTACTGTATAAACTATGGGAATATATAAAATGTATTAAGGGGAATATGGGTAATGCCTTAATGCTATTTTAATAGTTTACTTTACTTAGACACTATTATAATAGCGTATATTACTACATAGTGGATAGTTTAACAGATTCTTAGAGGATGGGCGATACTAAGCATCCTTTAAGTTACTGATACATTTCTTTTACAGTTGACTTGACTTTATTTACATTTTATAAGTATGTATGTCTTGTCTCGAGTGTTTTCTGTTTGCTTTACGCTCGGGTCAGCTTGAGTTTCATAGCTTTGATTTCATCTTCTTTTGGAGCTAGAGATCCGTCAGAGATTTAGCTGCCTACTTGATATTTTATTCCATATTTCCACTCGGCTTTTATTTTGTATTAAAAGAACTTATGTACTTAGAATTTCCAAGTGTGTTTGTTTCTAGACTTTGGTTCTATGTATTAGTTTTGTGATTATCTATCTAGGAGCTTCATGAACTCCTATGTTTATTTCATTCCACTGCGAAATTATTCTGATATTCCACGTCTGTGATTTTGTGATTGATTTTATTTGCCCAAATTTTATTAACAATCTGTTGTTTTGAATTATTCAAGTTTGACATGTGTGGTTTTATTTTCGATTTGAATGGTCCAAAATGGCGGGATGCTACAAGCAAAGTACCATTGGAGCAACTGGAACTCAAAATCAGAGGCCAAAAAGGGGAGCAATGCATGAGGGAAGAGAGTGGAGCAAAATGGAGCCAACTCCCAGTATCTAAAATGGTCGGTACTGATCAAATGTCAGTAGGTATTTCCAATTTTGGTTTTGATTGAGCTAGGATACCGTAAACAGGCAATGTTGAAGTTAGAGACAAAGACCAAAATGCAAACGCATAACCACAATTATTAGTACTAGAAGTTCCCCATAGGATCATGGGAACCAATCAATATTTAGATTAGGGTATGCAGAGCCTTAGAGATTTCAATTTAATGACAGTGATAGGATTGCTAATATGATAAGACAAGTGCTAAGAGATGGACCCCTAGATAAGAGTTCAGAGGACGTGAACAGAAACCCTTTAACCCCAAACATTTGAAATGTTAGGAATCAACCTAATTTCAAGCTACCTATGTTTGAAACATATGACGGGAGGACTGATTTCACTATATATTTGATCAGATATGTCCAGCACATGGGAGTGTTAGGAGCTTCAAAGGAAATGATGACAAGATGCTTCCTATTATACTTAATGGATTTAGCAACAATTCTGTTTCGCCAACTTAAGAATAGGTCCATTAGAATATGGACTAGATAAGTGGAGAATATTATGAACCAGTTCAAAGTTCATATAGTACGACCAAGAAATGTGGTGGCATTTTCAAGTTTGAAGCAAAAGGTAAGTAAGACCATATGAATTTATTAGACTAGATTTTACATAGCAGCCGCTTCGACATAGAAACTAGATCCGTCGATAATTCTGATGATGGTGGTTTCCAAAGTTCAATAAAACTGATTTTTAGATAACACTAGAAAGTGATTTGCCTATAAATCTTGAGGATTTCTTCTACCAACCTGAGATATATTTATACCAAGAGGATGCAGAAGCGGAGAGTGGTAAAGTAAATTCCATGGAGGACGGAGGGCCATCCAAGGTAGTATACGTAGAAGATAAGGAAAAGCAAAATACTGATGATGGCTTTAGAGGATCAAAGCGACAAAAGAGGAAACTGAAGTTTTCCTCTTACATCGAATTGATAGAGACCTCGGAGAAGATCCACCTTGATACCTAGGGTAGATTCCTTATAGAACACTCACGAGGAGAGAACCCACTGATAAAGAGAGAATGTCTAAAAAATACCGCCTATTCCATGAGTAAGACAGACATGAAACCAATGAATGCAGCATCAACGTGACTTGATAGAGGAACAAGTTAGGAGTAACCCACTTCAACAATATGTAAAGAATCAAGCTGCAACATTGTAGTAGGAGCGACTACCTTCTGTGGCAGATATTCCTTGATAAGGCCAAGGATCTTTGCCAAGAATGGTTATCCAATGATCGGGATAGATCATATTTAAGTTTATATTTTTCTCTTTACTTGTGCCTTAAATAAATTATAAAGGATTGCTATTAGACTGCTTACATAGTTACGGGATCCCGAATGGTCTCATAATAATGCTCTAGGTTGAAGTCCTTGAGTAATCTTTGATTAGATTAGACATTTTAATTCTTTGCTTCATGCATTTTGATTTGCATAAGGTTATTGAACGATTTAAGCATGGATGCTAATTGTACTTGATTTTCGATTCCGATATTGCTAACAGATGATAATGAAACCTAGTTATCCTTGACCTATGATGGATAAATTATTGGATTGTAGTCCCCTAACCAAAGGGATGGGGTGGAAAATGATAAAATATGCATTCCTCATCAGAAAGTAAGTGTATTTCCTATACAAGATAGCAAATCCCCTCACCTAAGAGTGAATGGATGGACGTGCTAGAATATTGGGTCCCCTCATCAGAGAGAAAGTTGATTTCCTATACAATATAGAAAGTCTCTTTACCTAAGAGTGCTTGGATGGACATGCTAGAATATTTGGTCCCCTCATCGAAGAGCAAGCGGATTGGGCTCAATCTAGATTTACAATCTAGAGAGATCATAAATTAAATCATAGGATTTGGATGCCTTTTGATTTGAAGCAACTAGATAATGATTACTGACTAATGATAAATGTCATTGCCTCGATTTAATTAGGCTTATGTATGATGGTATGCTAGACGATGCTAAATGATTTGTAACATTGTTCTGATCGAGGGCAATGTGCCAATATGATTAATGATTCATAGTATCATGATATATGGTTTATGATCTGTCAAATCTCGTGGGAACGCGTGATGTGTGCGATTTATGACTAATACTTAAGCAAGAATTTGAGTCCATACCTATGATCGTCGAGAGCGATCTTTGATTTTGAGGTGAATCTGAAGGAGCCAGATGCTTAGTAATGATTAGTCCAACCGATATCTAGAGAGCACAATTGATGATAATTTTCCAATCTCGATACTTGTTCTTGAGCAAAGCACGCTTTACTTTAACAAGAGCAAGCTTTGTATTAACAAAAGCATGCTTTAGGTGGGCAAGCATATTTCAAAATTTACCGTGGTCTTAGAACTGACTTAGATTGCAAACATTAAACTACAAAACAATGAAGGAAAGAACTTTGAAGATGTTAAAGAGGAAATCAAAGATTTGGCTAACTTTCACAAACGCATAGCTTTATTGGTACCAACTACATTTTACCAACCATATTTTACAGACCATATTTCATGGGCTATATTTTACCGATCATATTATGGCCAATATCGAGTTTTTGGTCATTCTTGTGATTCATGTGAGATGACCTATCTTACGCGTTAGAACTTAGATCTGGAGAAAAAGATGCGTTCAAGCCTGATATCATGAGATTTGTGACAAGATTCGTTTATAAATATCAATGGGACCTGAATTAGAAAGGTGATGGGTAGTCAATATGGTAGGGGATGGGTAATCCAAGTAATAACAATATATGAGATGGATAGTCCACATAATTCTTAATATGCTTATATGTGAGATGGGTAGTCCATATAATTATAAGACGGGTAGTTAGATTAAAATAAGACGGATGGTCACTTTAAATTGCAACAGGTAGTTATTTGAAATTTAGATAGATAATCTAATGAATTAGGATAGGTAATGCTATATATGTTGCATGATTATAAATGTTATTTTCTATGTTCTAATCATTCCAGTTGCAAGCGCACAATATATGGTTGTTTTTTTTAGTTAAGATACTAGTGAGGGGAAAACTCGTTTCACTTGATGGCGTGGTCTCACTAGATAACTATTTTGGTTCGAGATGGTAGGTTATTATTCATACCAGACTGTTGTCTAACCTGAAGTTTTTTCCCCCTTAAACTCTCGAGTACTTATTTGAGTATGTCGGGAGTAAGGAATTTCAAGTTCCATTTAGATGAATAAGCTTTCATAGAGTGCAGGAGGCAGTCTAGTTAGTAGGAACTTTATATATTTCCACTATGTAGTTTGGTTTTTCTATTTGGATGTAATGATAAAGTTGTGTTATTGCTAAGTATTTGACTCTGATCAACCAAGGAGGCATCTTCATATGTCATTATTGGAGTATTTTGTAATAATTTTAATTTCTTTGAACATGGGTTTATGAATGTGATTATATAATGAATACGAAATATCGTTTGTGGAATAAAATCTGATTTTTTTTATTAAACCGTGTTTGAAAATTTTCATATTCATGTGCTTCTTATTATTGATAGGATTAACATAGCCGCATTTTGTCGTCAGTGTTAATAAATAAAGGTGAATGTAGAATCCATAGTGGTTATTTTTGGGCCTCAGAATGGGAGATGTTACAGGTAAATATCATAGCATATGTTTATGATTTAAAAGAATTTGAAACCTAAATTTTTTTAAAACATAATCCTAATTTATCAGAGAATAAGATGGTGGTTATGGGATAATGTTATAGTAACATACTTGTATTTGCTAAATATAAGTATGTATTCTCCTATTTCTCTTAAACCATTGTCTGTGTCTTACTAAAGCTTGTCTGAAGATTTACGAGAAAGAAAGATATTGAGGTAGGAAACAAAAGAGTGAACATAAGTGAAGGAGGTACCACAACAAATGGAAATGCCCGGGCCAACACTATGAGAAACCAAGGTCGACAGGCAAATGCTAATGAAAATGAAAATGCCAATGTAGGTGTTGGAACTCCACCAGTAGATATGGGGACTATGTATCAGTTCTTCATTAATTTGATGCAAGTTAGAGCAGTTGCAGGGGTAGTTGGAGGAAATACTGCTTATGCGGGAGGAGTCAATCCCATGGCACTGGTTGGTAATAACTATGCCTAGCCAAGCCGAGGTAGCACTAATTTGGGTGAAAAGCCTTTTCTGGGGACTAAGGATGCAATAGAAGTGGATAACTAGTTGTTACAACATGAAATGATTTTTGCTGACTTGGGTCTAAATGATGAGCAGAAAAGGAGATTGGCTTCGAGATAGTTATTACGAGCTGTTTTGTTATGCTGGAACTATGTGACTATAGGGGTATCAGAAGACAAATTGACTTGGGCAGAATTTTGAAGGAGATTCTAAGAAATATTTTTGTCTTAAGTAGCTAAATCTGATTTGCTTAGGAAGATTGGAATTTGAGCAAGGTGATATGACAGTATTGGAATGCTCTGCTAAGTTTGATGAGGTATGTAGAAATGGATATGCTACTATTGAATATGTGATTAAGAGAAATGAAAAGTTCATCTAGGGGTTGAGGCTGGAGATTGCTAAGGAAAATTATTGCATCTAAGAGGCCCATCGAATGTAGTAGTGTAGAAATAAAGAAATGCTTTCAACCTTTGGGAAAGAGAAGTTGGTGGTGTAGAATTCTCAGAATAAGAAGAGGAAAATCTTTAAGAAGAAGGGAGCTTAGAAAGGTAGGGCTTCCAAAAACAGGAAAGGTTATATGGTTTGTTATAAGCGTGACAAGAAGGCGCATTATGCTAAAAAGTGTCGATCTAGTGATGGCAAGGTGGTTGTAAAGAAGCAGAATGTGAAGTGCCATAATTGCGACCAAGTTGGGAATTATAAGAAAAATATCTCGAAGTGGCCAATGCTAACAAAAGGAAGGTGTTTGCTTTGGAACCATATGCATGAAGACCAACAACTGTTGGGAAGAAAAAGTCTATGATGGAACCATATGCCTCTTAGTGTTTGGTAGATAATTTATGTTTAGAACCATCATATCTTGTTACTTCCTTAAGGATGTCTAATCCAATAGAAGGGTACGTAACTCTAGAGATGAGAGGTGGCTATCTAGAGTTTGAGTTTTTAGGTTATACTTTTGCCTACAGTTTGTACGTATTTGATTTCATGGGTTTTGGGATTATTTTGGGTATGAATTTGTTAGCAGATATAATGCTTGGATATTCTGCTAGGACAGGAAAATACCATTGAGATATCTTGATAGTAGTGACCAAATAGTACACTCAATTGATAATTCGAGTCCAGAAATTTGTGCTTTATTTGGTGCAACAGAAGTAGAAGATGAATTGAATTGGATTTTAATTGTAAGAGAATTTGTAAACATTTTGAGCCGATTATAAGACTATCACTGAAATAAGCTATTGGGTTTCGAATAGATCTTGTATAAGGAGTTGAACCCGAAAATAGACCACTTGGCAGGATGACACCTACCGAGATGAAGGAGTTAAATATGCTGCTAGTGGACTTAGAAGAAAAGAGTTTTATTACACCAAGTAGTTTTCCTTGGGAAGCGGCCATGGTGTTCGTGAAGAACCGAATAGGTCATTAAGAAAAAAGACGAAAAGGAATCGATATCATTTACTAAGAATTAATGACTTATTTGATCAGTTGAGTGGAGCAAAAGTAATTTCCATTTGGATTTAGCGAGGGTTCCATCAATTGAGTGTGGCAAAGGACGGTATTACTTTGATGGAACTTCGAACAAGATATAATTCGTACTATTAGTTAGTGATGTCAATCGAATTAACCAATGCGCCGGTTTTCTTTGTGGATTTGATGAACCGGATTCGCCGGGCACTTGGACAGGTTCATGTTAGTGTTCATTGTTGATATTTTTATATATTCTAAGGATGGAAGAGATCATGAGATTCATCTTAGAATAGTGCTTGAGATGTTTAGGCAGCATCAGCTGAAAGCGAAGTTTTCAAAGTGTCTATCTAGAAGAAAGAAGTAAAATTTCTTCGTCATGTAGTTTCATAGAAAGGTTGCTAGTCGATCCAACTAATATCGAAGCTGGTAACAGGTGGAAAAGACCCGAAATGGTGACCGAGATAAGAAGTTTTCTTAGCCTTTGTCTGAGCTAACTAGAAAGGACGTAAAGTTTATTTGGTCTGACAAATGTAAGGAAGCGTTCTTTAAGTTGAAGCAATTGTTGACCAATGTGCCCGTTTTAGTAATTCCAAATAAAAATTAGGATTTAGTGATGTATATAGATGCATATGAAATGTGATTAGGAGCTATGTTGATGAAGAAAGGTAAAATAATTATGTATGCTTCTCGGCAGCTCAAACCATGTGAAGTTAGATATCCGACTCATGATTTGGAGTTGGCAGCGGTGATTTTCGCATTGAAAGTGTGGAGACGCTACCTCTTAGGAGAACGATTCAAGTTGTAAATAAATCATAAGTCTTTGAGGTATTTATTCTCCCAGAAAGAGTTAACTATGAGACAGCAGATGTGGCTGGAGTTTTTAGGAGCTTATGATTTTGGTATTGAGTGTACACCAGGGAGAGGAAATAATGTTGCAGATGCATTTAGCAGGAAACATCAGAATGTGAAGTTAGCTATGTTGGTAGAATGGAAGGATATAGAGGCATTGAGTACTTGTAGTATGCAGTTAAGATCGACTTCTAGTTCTTATCAAAGTGCATCCATATTATCTTACTTGGAAGTCCGACCAATGTTGATCAAAAGGATAGATTTTAAGCAAAGGGTTGATCAAATATTAGTTGAATGAATTAGAAGACTGGAAAAAAGAAGTGACATCGATGATCTGAAGGATTTTAGTCTTAACCAAAAGGGATGGTTGAGGAAGAAGGGAAGATTGTTATGTCCCAGATGTTAGTGACCTAAGGAGAGAAGTTCTAAGGGATTCTCATCCATCCATGTTTACGATTCTTCCGGGGGAACCAAGATGTATCAAGATATGAAGAGAAGTTTTGTCTAGGAAGGTACGAAGAGGATGTAGGCTTATGCGTGAAGCAATATGCAAACTACCAGCAAATGAAAGCCGAACATCGAAAGCCAAGTGGATTGCTTCAGCCTTTAGATATACTGGTTTGGAAATGGTATTCGATAGCCATGGATTTTATTGACGGGCTACCAAGGTCAAACAGGGGAAATGAAAGTATATGGATTATGGTAGACAGATTAACCAGATTGCCCTTTTCATTCCTGTTAGGACTACCAGGACGATGCCTATATTGGCTAAGTTATTTATAAAGAATATTGTTAGACTAAATGGGATTCCTAGTAGTATAGTCAGTGATAGAGAAGCATTGTTTACTGCGAGTATTGGAAGAGCCTAAAGAAAGTGTTAAGTACCAAGCTTAAGATGAGTACCCTTATCACACTCAGACATATAGGAAGACAAAGCGAGTCAACAAGGTGCTAAATTTTTTTTTAAGAGCTTGCGTACTATATTTTAGTGGGTCATGGGAAGACCATTTGCACTTGGTTGAGTTTTCTTATAATAATAGTCATCAGACTTGTATAGAAATGGTGCCTTTCAAGGCTTTTATGAAAGGCCGTGCAAATCACCAGCATGCTGATTATAAATCAAAGACAGATTGGTCCTTGGTCCAGATACGGTAAGAGAAGCGACAGTGAAGATTGAGTTAATCCAAATTAGGTTGAGTGAAGCTCGGTCTAGGCAGAAAAGTAACACAGATAAAAGGCATAAAGATTTAGAGTTCTTAATTGGAGATCATGTTTTCATTAAGGTATCACTGATGAAGGGTATGGAACAATTTGAAAAGTCGGCAAAATTTTCATGGAGATATGTTGGACTATTCTCTATTACAGAGAGGATCGAAAACTTGTGTACCAAGTAGAGCTATCGAGTAATTTGGTAGGTGTCCATAATGTATTTCATACTTCTCATCTTCGAAAGTATGTGCATGATCCAGAGACTACTATTGCTCTAAAGGAATTGGAAGATATAGTGGTAGAACCAAATCTAAATTTTGTGTGACAACTAATTCGAGTTGTATGAGAGATGAGAAGAGGTGAAGGAACAAGACAATCAAGTTGATGAAAATCCAATGGAGGATAATGAGAAAGACTTTACTTGGGAGTTAGGGATACTTATCCTGAGATGTTATGATGATATGTTCTACATTTTTTGTAAATAGACTTAATAGCTAATAAGATATACTAGCATTGGTTGCATGTTTGATATTCTTGTTTTGTAGGCCTTACTTAATTTTGAGGATGAAATTCCTTAAGGAGGGGAACCTGTAACACCCTTGTTTTTAGTTAAATATTACCAAGGAATTTAACTGGATATATTAAATAGTATAATGTAAAGGTTTAAGAAGAACATGATTTAAAGCTTAATAAGGTCATGCCATACTTTATTAATTAAGACTGTTTAAACTTAACATATAAGAGAATATATGATAGGGGAAATTTAAGAAATAGACCTATCAATTGTATTAAATCCTCTTCTCCTCGTATCATTCCCATTTTTCATAAACTGAAAACAATCAAAATCGAAACATCAAGGCCGACCATAACTCAAGCCAAGGAGAACGAAATCTAGGGACTCAAGGGAGAAGAAGCTTAGGGATACTAAAGCAACAACAAATCTCAACTCCAACAATTAATCTAAGGTGAATAATAAGTGTTCCATGTCTAATTTTTATTTTAAATTCTATTATGGATAATATCTGAATGATTGATGTTTTTTCTCCAAAATATGGTAGTTTGATCATTGTTTGGATAAAATAATGATTATTGAAATTTTATGAAATTATTATAGGTTTTAAGGGTAAAACCTAAGATTTTAATCCCCAAATGCTTTGATTTTCTGGTATGTTGTATAAACATTATTTTGGAGATGATTTTTTAGTCTCATAATTTTTCAAATTAAATTGAATATGTTATGAATTTTCTAAAGATGAAATAGCTTAATTTCGAGTTTTAATTATTTAAAATAATTAAATATGGCTCAAAAATATTTATATGTTAAAGAGAAGATCTCTAAGCTATGAACTTTTTGGATTTTTCCCAAGTGATTTCACATTACTATGAAATTATTATGCTAGACATACATTTTAAAGGTAAATTAATTATAGAAATTGGAATATGTTTGGGAACTTGAAAATGCTATGCGGCGGTAATTTATAAAATGGATTTGTAAAAATTGTTTTATCCAATAGAATTTGTACACGTATTAAGATTTGGTGAAAATTTTATGCTTTTAACAGTAATAAATAGTTTTTCCATATATACAATAACGCCATCTTACCTTAATGTCGTCGTGCCTAATACAATATCGTACCTATGAGCGTTGACGACTATGAGAAGAAGCACAGGATAAATATTTAGTTAGTTATGGAGTGTTTTTAGCCTTGACATCAATGAAGACATCAAACCATTGTGGATGGCAAGGCATTCTCGTGATTCATTTAAATATTTAACAGCTTTAGTGTCGACATCGACGACATTGCATGTTTTCATCACTGTTGTAAATAATGTCGCATCTCTTCATTTGTTTCCAAATCAAGGAAATGACGTTGCTACTATGTCTTCGACTCTATATAAAAAGCGGAATAGTAGCCAAAGTAACTTAAGTGTAAAAGTTTTATGACATTGTCGAGGATCTTGAGGGTCGATGTGCATCAAGGTTGGTGATCTTATGTTTTAAAGTCGATGCCCCGTGTCCACGATGTCGCACTTCATCTTTTGTATTTCAAAGAGGCTTTTGTACGTTAACTAAAACTATTCTATAATGAGCAAAGAGGCCTATGTTTTAGAGGGTCAACGACCTTATATTTTCGACGGTTAGCTAAAAAATTATAAAGTTTTTAAGTTTTATTTTATTAGGTGGATAGGCTTTAATTTAAGAAAGTCAACAACGTTATCTTCGACATGAATTTATACTTAAAAGAATTTAAGTTTGGTTTTACCTTGAGTAGAGGGCCGGTGAGACATAGTGCGGCTTGAATGTTACCTATCTTCGTCGAAGGCGGAGAGCCTTATGTTTTCTATTTCGACATCATCACTGAGGATACCAATGCCCTTTTAAAAATTTTAAACTTCGACACTATCATTGTGGATATCGATATAGATAAACTTCGACATTGATCTTAATTAACTTAATATAGGCAACGAGCCTATTGTTTTATGACTTTGATTTTAAAAGATGGGGATACCAATGCTAGTTTGATTATAGATGTCAACACCATCATTGGTGATACTAAAGCAGGTTGGTTTCAACTAACTAAATATGTTATTGACTTCAATTTAAACTTAGGGACACAATTGCTTGTTTTAATAAGTCGACATGGATCAATTGGGGATGCCCATGTATGTCACTTTAAAAGGTTATAGCTTTAAGGCGATATTTGTGGGTAACGTGAATTAAATTGAAACAAGTGGGTAATATGAATTAATTTGTTAAATGATGGGTTCATATCATTATAAGAAAACTATGGGATGTGAGATGGATAGTCTACATCATGCTGGAGGTAGATAGTCTCTATGAGGACAATGAACGGTTCATAGTTATCCTAGAAAAACTATGGAATGTGTGATGAATAGTCCACATTATTTAAGTTAAATGGAACATGTATGATGGATAGTCTACATAATTTTGGAATATTAAACCATATGTGAGGGGTAGTCAATGTCTTAGAGGATGGGCAATTCAAGTAATAATTACATGTGAGAATGATAGTCCACATAATTCTAAATATACTTATATGTGAGATGGTTAGACCATATAGATATAAGATGGTAGTCGAATTAAAATAAGATGAATAATTAGTCTAAATTGTGACAGGTAGTCATTTGAAATATAGATTATAATCTAATGAATTGGGATGGGTAATCTAATATATTTTGCATGATCATAAATGTTAATTTCTCTATTTTGACTATTATGGTTGCAAAGGCGGAGTATATGGTTATTATGTTTTAGTTAAGACACTAGTGAGGGGAAAACCCGTTCTGCTCAGTGGCGTGGTCTCTTAATATCTATTTTGGTTCGAGATGGTAGGTTATTATTCACACCAGACTATTGTCTGACCCGACTTTTTTGTTTTTCTCTTAAACTCTTAGGTACTCATTTAAGTAGGTCATGAGTAAGGGATCTCAAATTCCAATTAGAGGAATAAGCTTTCAGAGATGAGTAGGAGGCAATCTAGCTATTAGAATCTTTATCTATTTCTATTATGTAGTTTGATTTTGTTTGTTAGAATGTGATGACAAAGTTGTATAATTGCCAAATATTTGACTCTGGTCAACAAAGAGGGCATCTTTATATGCTGTTGTTGGAGTATTTTGTAATAATTATAACTTCTCTAAACGTGGTTTATGAGTGAAGTTATGTTATGAATATGAAATATCATTTGTGAAATGAAATGCAAAAATCTGTTACTAAACTGTGTTTAAAATTTTTCATATTCATTTGCGTTTGATTATTGATAGGATTAACATAGTCGAACTTTATCATCGAAAGTTAGTAACCATGGTGGCTGCAGTATCTGTAATGGTTAGTTTTAAGCCTTTGAATGATGGGTATTACAAATAGTGTTGTATCTGTATCCGAAAATTGAAATCGGTATTCGAATATGTATCTGATATTCGTGGATATTTACTGAAGCATATCCATACCCATGGATATTTTGATATTTTTAAATATCCGAAAGTATCTGCACCACTTGGCAGGTACGATATTTATCTGCATCCAAAGTTTAAAAATATATATTGAATATGGATATTTCTAGGTATCCAAATATCTAAAAATTAAAAACTAAACTGCATTTATTTAGTTTTAATTGCAAAAGTTGCCAAAAAAATAACAACACAAGATTGGTTCATAAAATATTAAAAAATGGCTTAATACCTGAAATCAACGATTGTACCTTGTACATAAATCGCACAAACTCGATAAATGAAACATTGAATATAAATATATGTCTTAAACTATAACAAACATTAGAAGATACAAATAGAGCATAAATATTTGCATTCCTTTTCCATACAGTAGTTAGCAACTTCTCCAAAAATCTATCTCTACAAAAAACAATGTTATGCATTAGTCATCAAAATAAAAATACTAGGAACTATAGAAACAAGAGTATGCGACCGTGGAAGCTTGCATATATATTATGATGGCAACACTTATTTAGTGGATGTGATGGTAGCATGACATTCTATTAGTATAACCATAAATTAAAACATTATTACTTTTAGTATACTATTCATGGAAAGAAAAAAAAAGATGACCTCCAAGGTTTTAGTATTGTAAAATGAGCATAGCAGAAATGGGGAACATGATCAGCAATTAAACAGTAAATAATAAATATCATCAAACTAGAACATAACCATTTGTAACCAGTATAAAATCTACAACTTATATTACATTTAGAGCATAAATTACACCTGCAAGCTTGCAAATGTGCAAGCTTGCATCTGTGCAAGTTTGCAGCTGCAAGCTAAGCATGCAATTGTGCAAGCATGCATTTGTGCAACCTTGCACCTACAAGCTAGTTAATGTGCAAGCTTTCATAAGTGTAAGCTTGCATCAACTACGCAAGCTATACGCTTAGTTTTTGTATATTAAAAAGTGGCCAAATGTCATGGTGTCAAATGCATCGCATTTCTAAGTTTGTTTAGAAAGAGAAATGAAAAAAAGAAGAATTGAATATAACTAAACATAATTAAACATAAATAGACCAGTGTTAATGATACCTATAGTGAAGCTGATGCATCTCCTACAAGCTCAATACTATTACATATAATAAGAAGGAGAATTGAATAATTATATGAAATAATCATTCCATTTAACGGAATAAAAAACTAACAAAGATCAAATGGTAACCAATCTTCTATACAATTCAGTGCTTCTACTATATTTAAGACAATGAACATATACTCTCAGTAATCAACCTACTACCATTACTAAAAGCCGATTCGGATGCTATAGTTTGATACCAAACTGCTAAGATGCCATGAGCGATCTTTCCAAGAATGGGAAAAGTTAGGCTATTAATTTTCCACCACATCAAAATATCGAAGTTATCTTCATCCTCACCCATTGATAATAATTCATCTTCCAAATACTTATCATGTTCCATCTTCAAAACCTGTGAACTTTTAACTTTTTTATCAACATAGCTTCTCTATTTTAAATAAAATTTTGCTCTCTTTTTAGTAGTATTGGTAGATGAGTCCATGATATCACAAGAAGTGGAAGATGCATTCATAAATGAAGTATTTCCCTTTTCATATAATGAAAAAAGAGCCTTTAAAGATTCATTTATTTTTCCAACATGAATATGTGAATTTTCTCCATTGGTTAACCAAAGAAAAACTCTGTGCAAGTCAGCCTATAACAGAGATAAAAAGCCATAGTAATACTCATCATTAGATTACAATTTCCCAATACTTACCAAATTTAATTCTCAACTTTAATTATATGGATTGAATACACTCATGTTTAGTTAACTGCCAACTTAAAATGTTTTTATAAACATCACATAGACATTTGAAACATAGATTACCTATTGAATACTTAACACCATAAAATTTAAGTGTAAAAATATAGAAAACTCTCAAACATTCACTAATTTGTTTCATAATCTTCCATTCTTCCCTTGGTGCAATGATTTATAATCATAGGTCAAATCAACCAACCACTCAAATGTAGGACGACCTTGAAGTGCACTCTCAAGCTTAAGATATATTGATTTCCATCGTGTTCGAACATTGTAAGAAACTCCTTGTCTAGTTAATTCAATTTGGGCTAATGCATTTTCCAAAGTTTATTTTCTACTTTGTGATAACTTCGTAAAATTGACACTCTCCCTTTTTTTTAGTAAGCCTATGCATAATTTGTAAACCATCTTGTATAAACCAAATTTAATACATGTATCCACAACACGTATGAAACAATACATCATCAAAAGGAAAAACACCTTTCCTAGCTAATAATTCTTTAAAATCTCTTACCATAACATCATTATTTGAAGCATTATCAACTATAAATGCAAATAACTTTTTATCAATATTCAGTGAAATACGTTTTGTTTCATAGCAGCAATAAATGCCAATCCAAAGGGTGGAGGAGGCAAATCGTAATAAGCAATGAATTTTTACAGTTTTTCATCATTGTCAATATAATGACATGTTATGCAACAATAATCTATATTTTGATGTTCCAATGTCCATAAACACATAGTAAGACCAACACGACCTGATAAACAATCCAATATCTCTTGTGTTTCAGTTTTCATATCAACAAAAAGTTTTAAAACATCACATCTAATTGTATTTCTAAAAAACGGTATAACTATTGGATTAATGCTTCTAACATATTCTTGAAAATAAGCATGCTCAGTCATATTAAATGGATAATCATGTTTAGCAACTATACGAGCAAAACACATTCGGTTTTATTTTTATCAAATTTCCAACTTGATAATTTGAAAGGTTTATTGGGAGAATGATTAATAGTCAAAAGTTGTTGTTGTCCTGATAGCCTCATTCTAGCGTTATTTTTTGGGTGAGATTTTATATGGTTTCTCAAGTGAGTTGTTCCCATAGAGGCAGCTTCATTAAATACCGTAGTACAATGTTTAACATGGCCTTAATATGGCCAATACCATCTTTTAATAATACATTTCCATCAAAATCTTTCCATACTTTAGATTTTAAGGTTTTCTAGTTTACGGGTGCATTTTTTCAAATTTATTGAAATATCTTGACTTTATTGCAAACTATTGTCCAGGTTTTGAACTTCTTGCACAATAGACTTATTATCATTAACATTAGCATTAGTAGTTGATGTACATGTAATGTGTAATGCTATTAAAAAATAATAAGAAATAAGCAAAATGGATAAATTAATTAAATAAGATAAGGCTAATAATGTAAATTTTATTAAAGTTGGAATTTGACCATGGAGGTCAGTCATTGTTTTCGTCGGTGAAATTATTATCAATTTCCATAAATAATATTTGAAAACGAAGCTAAAAAGGAAAAATTATGGACGTTTGAAGTTTTTGAATTCAAAATATTATAAATAATAATTAAATATTCACAAATTTGAAATTTGAAAGTGAACTGTAATTAGACTTAGGGGTTAAGTAAATGTTAAAACTAACGTTAATTTTAAGAGCTAATTATGGAATTAAATAAAATAAAACAATAGCATGAAGAAAATATTTCTAAAATAGGCATAACAGTCGACCGCTAACTAGGATCGGTTGACCGCTAGTAGTCGATCGGTAGTATAGTGGCGATCGATTGGTAGGTGCATGTAATAATATGGAATTTTATTGCTTTAATTTGTGAATATTTAGTTTATTTTAAATATTAGATTGATTGTTTTAATAATTAAATAACCCTCATTTAATTAATAGCTAATGATAAAAAATTTATTTTTGAATTTTGTTTCAAAAATAGGTAGTTCAACCGAAAAATAAAAATGTGAACGAAACCCCGTTTCGGATTTTCAAATTTTTGTCGGATAACAAGTTGTCGAAAGTTGTAATACCTTTGCATACACTTTAAAACAACATTTAAATGTTTAAATCTTTTACTATGAAATATAATAATAGAAATGGAAATAAAAGAATAATAATAAGAATTAATGAATGTCAAAATATATTAAAAAGTGAATATGATACGATGGATTTGAATTGTAAAGATTCCTTTAGTGTGTAAATTAACAAAGGTACATCATTCATTCTAAGATCCATCATATTTTCAAATGTTTGGTACTTGGTGGTTTAGGAAATTATGGCCAGGTTAAAAAATGGATTTAAGGGTAATTTGGTCTTTAACCTTCTTTATTTTATTTTATCTTATATATACACTCTTCTTATCGTATATTTCATTTTTCCATACTTCTTTACGTTTTATAAATCTTGATTTTTTATTTCAAAAATTATTAATTCACTCAAAGATCAAAACTTAAAGCATTTCAAATCATGTGGAAGGTTTGGCCATGCCTAGATTAAAAACTCTGACCACCATTTCAACTAGTTGATTAAGGCGATGGTGGAAGGAGGATGAGCATGCCTGAATTGAATACAAAATTTTGGGATTTAGGGTTGGAAATCTTTGGGGTTGATAGGAGGTCATTTTGATGGTGGCAGTGGAATGAGGCGGCAAAGGCGAGTTTGGGCGTGGGTTTGGTGCAGCGATCTATGGTCGGAGGCAACGTGAAAGTGCACGGCCATGCATGCTGGTGGTGGTTTCAAGCAAAAATTTTATTTTGGCAAATTAAATTTGGGGATTTTTTTTGTTGGGAAGGAGAAGTGTATTTGGGTCGGGTATTGGTTATTGGGCTTAAGTTTTTAGGGTGTGGGTAGTTAATTTTATTTAAGTTGGTTTGGTAATTTATAGTTTAAAACTTTGAAAATCCATAGCGCATCGATACGTAATTCGTTTAACCCTCAAATTTTGATATTTGGTTTGTATTAACTAGTAGAATACTTTAGTATAATTATTTGACAAATTTAATGAAGTGTAAAGCAATGATAAATTAATAAGGATAGAAATTAATTATGCGGTATGTAATTATATTTAAGCGCTAACATTCAGTTAGTAGAATAAAACAATATTCTTTTATAATCAAATTATATAGATTATTTTGAACATCTATTTAGCGGAATAAATCCCTGTTCTGCTATTTTATTAATTTGGAAATTCATTTGTATATCACTAATTAATACTGGAAGTGATGTGTTATTTGTTGAATGTCAATTATGAATTTTACTTACATATGTGCTGCTTATGTTAATACCTGTGATATAACTTGGAATCTGAATTGAAAATAAATGGTAGCTTGTTTAAACACCATTGTGATCACCAAGCCTTTTTCCAAGTTTCAAAAGAAATGGATTTAAATTTACTTTAACCTTATAATATTTTGAAGTAAAGTATTTTCTATATTTTAATGGTTAGGTTAGTCAATTATCTGAATAATGATATTTTGAAGTTTTAATTATTTTATTAATGATGTTTAAAGTTAATTAATTATTTTATAAATGATGTTTAAGTTATTCAATTATTTAATAATGAGGTTCGAAATTAATTAAGCATTTTACTAAAAGTGTTTTAAGTTAATTTATTTATTTAATAATAGTGTTTAAGCTAATTGAATTAATTTAATAATGTGTTTTAAATAATAATATTGTTTTATAAATGGTGCTTAAAATTAATAAATTATTTTATAAAGGAGAATTATGTTTAAATGTAGGATTTAATAAATGTGTTTATAAAATCTGAAAGAGATCTTGGATATTTGGAAAGTAGTTTGATATGTAAAAACTTAGATTTTAAATGGATGGTATATAGAGATTTTGGAAAACATATTCTTGATATTAAACTTCAAGGTAGGGAGCTTCTACCTATTTTAAAAGTTAAGAATTATTCGATTCATGGTGGGATATAATAACATCATAACATGAATGACTTCATTGTTATCTGAAGGATAGCTTGAGTTTGAAATCAAAGATTGTTGTTCGGTATATAAAGTATTATTTCCATATATGAATTTGATCTATTATAAGCATTAAGTTTACGAAATTAATAGTTAATCCTTCTTAGTTATGATGCTATAGATGCCTTTTTCCATACCTAACACCAAAGGATAAGTGTTTTAGGTTTATTGTAAACAATGTTTTTGTTCCATTAATATGATTTTGAAATAAGAATTTTTCTTAAATGTTTTGTGGATATGCTTATATCATTGTATATGTACATGGTAACTTCCTCTAAGTATAGAAAGAGAAATGGTTTGAGAATATACTTATACTTGTGAGATAAGTATAAGAATATTTTTGTAAATAATTAAAGTGTTTTAATTAATGAAGATTAGTTAATGATGCTTAGTTGTTGCAATGAAATTAAATCTATGTTTGATTGTTTGTGATTTGATAGTTAAATAACCAATCATCAAATCTACATCAATTTTAACTCAGGAATTATCTAGAAGAAAACACATGAAATATATGGTACAATTATCCTCGAAGATGATATACTGTACATATAAAATCATCGTGTTCTTCTTGGACAAATGATAAGGAAATCCTTCCATTAAAATGGTTATGAGGTGATCCTTACTCTTATGTATTGTTTGTTTATTTCTTAAAGAACAAAAATTGAGTTTACCAATCGATTGTCAATTCAAAGAGACCAGGATCAGATAAAAGTGAGTTATCCAAAAGCCACTTCGAACCGGCTTAGGCATTCAAATTGAAGATACCTGGAAGATGATAGGATCAAAGATGGAGTTATTTGATGTGCAAGGGCAGCTTGCTATTAATCCTAAGGCTGTAGTAGGAGTAGCGTATTCGGTCTGTTCATATTCTGAACATCTTGTATGGATGAATGCTAGCATTGCATTGTTTTCTAGAGGGTAGTGCAAGCTTTTTAAGTGGGATTGCTACTATGTAAAACGCAAATTCAAGCCTCACAACTGGGAATGACTAAAATAAGGGGTATGCCACCACACTATGTGGGTCGCTTCCATTAGAGTACTGTCATCACCCTTCTATATTGACGAGCGTTACGGCACACGCTTCGTATGTGATGATGGCACGTGCTTTCGCTTGAATTGTATTTATACAAATTGTATATGGTTAGCCAATTCAACAGAAAATGATTCATAGAAATATTCAACCGTTGAAATCATTTCTGTTCTTTTAAATTTTATTTCCAAATTGTGATATATGTTTTTTATTGTTTGATTTTTTAATTATTCAATAATATATTTGTTAGATTTTATTTTTAAGTGATATTAAAATTTGATGGCATTTGTAGATGGATGTTTTAAATTTGTAAAAGAATTTTATTGGTTAGATCCTATTTTTAAGTGATATTAAGATTATATAATATCTGAATGCAGACCTTTTGAATTTGTTAAAGAAATTTAATTATTAAATCCTATTTTTAAATGATATTAAGATTTGATATTGTGGGTATTTTTGGTAGTTCACGCTGACACTAAAAAAAGACACTAAAGGTATTACAACTATTATTAAATATATTTATAGATTTGGTATGTGTATGTGAGCTCATGAGAAAAGGTTGCAAAAGAAAACGGGTGATGAAATATTTGACACTACCCAGTAAGGGGTAGGCCAGTCTTGTAATGCAGGGGGTCCATGTAAGGTCCTCGGTACATTTTAATTAGAGGTGTACTATGGTAGGTGGTACCCTAATACCTTGTCATTGTATGAAATCCATTCTCCAACCATGCCTTTATGGACATAGTTGTATAGCTGTTATGTTGAAATTTAATGAATGTAATGATTTCATCTATGATTCCATGTTTATTTTAAACCCAAGATATTACGATAATATCATTGGATTTTCCATCTAAATGGTTTTGTTATCGTAGTCATAAAAACATGTCTGTGTTTATGTGCGGCATGGCCTTACGAGATATCTTTATTTTTGAAAGGCTTTTTAAATACAATAATCCAAATGATATAAGTTTCTCACACTAGTTTACCAGGCTGATCCGAGTATTGTTTTCTTATAATACTCGAGTCAAACCCGAATATTTTTCCAAAATTAGGTTTTGGATGCTTTGGAGCTTAAGGAGACGAGCTGGATGCCTCCAAGACACATTACCATATTTTTATTTTCGATGTATTTTCATGTTTGTATATATCAGCACTTGTAAGGACGTGTTATTATAACTATCCAGGCTGATGATAAGTTAGACTATGATGTTGTTTTTGAATATTAAAGTTTCCTTTTGTAAAGAATATTTGGATATTATATATTATTCATCACGATGTGAGATTTTTTTATGTCTTTTATTTTTCTTCACCTTGACAACCTGTCTTTTCGGCACTTGGATGCTTGGCATATGAATACCGTGGATGTATTAGTGTCGACTTACGGGGGTCGAAAAGGACGGTCGTCACTTGTGGTATCAGAGATGAAGGTTAAGCGAGAACCTTGGCCCTGGTAGGTAAACTCTCTAAGGATAGGGTAAATGACACCTTAGAATGAGTTTGAGTGTACTATATATGAGAGTGCATATTTTCTAGTGCTATATAAATGTTTTATATGGTGTTGATTGTTTTATTGAGTGGTTTATGTATTCTAATCAATACGAGTAGCTAGCATTATTGATAGGGATTTCTAAATACTCAAGCAAGGCCAACTGATGCGGTATTTTTTTTAAATTGGTAAATGAAATAATTTTACCTAGGATTATGTTTTATATATAAAGGAAGAATCTTCAAAAAAAGTTATATAATTATTTGTGTTGTGAATGTTGTTAGGGAATGATGGTATTTATTTATCATCATATGTTGATTTCTTACTACGGTCGGCTAGTTTATGAGCATTTGTTGTTTAATTGAATTAGACACAAACACATTGTGAATTCAGTTCCATGATTTGACTATCATTTGTTAATAAGGAGGCTTAACTAGTTTACTTGGTTAAAAGGATTACTATAATAAAGGAAGTTATTGTATAAAGATGATTCTATATTAAAAATTATAAGATGTGATTCATAAAAATTAAAGAGAATTTTTAATAATTTAAATTATATCGCTTTTAAAAAATTCAAATGACTTTTAGGAAGAAGAAATATAGTATTATGTGAAAGTATTTATAAGTATATTTCATAGAGAAATTTTATGTACTATATACTTTCTTTGGATAGTTCGGGAAAACATCTCGATTTGTTATTTTGTAACTTGAATAATCTTCTATATGACTTTTGAATGTTGGCTTGGCAACACATGGTAGTGCACTTAGTAAATTATTCCCTTTATCATTATGTGATCAATACGACTTCAAATTCGAACGAAGCTAAAACAAGTCTGAGTAATAAAGAGCTTGAGCTATTTATATGTTTATAAGAAATATATATAACATAGTTAAAATTTTGTGAGCTTAGTATGAGATTATGAGGATTTTTTTCATGTGGTTTTAGAGGACACCTATAGTTTTGAGAGGGGCGCACATGAGGATTAGGAGGTTGTTTGGATAAGCAATGGCTAGGCATGGCATGAAGATTCTTTACATCACGATACCAGAGCCCGAATAAGAACTAATAAAGAGGAACTAGAAGAAGAGTCGATGGAAGAGGAGCTAGAAGAAGAGCCAATGGAGGATCATCCGAAGGAAGAGCCAATGGAGGAGTACCAATAGGAGGAGGAAGAGGAACCGAGGAAGAACATAATGAATAGTGGACGGGGCTAGGGGAGGAATGGAGCTTGCAGGTGGATGGACATCTGATTGAGGTAGTATCCATGGAGTCATTGGTCCCCTTACTAGAGTACACTAATGAGGAGAGATCTGTTTATGGTTAAGCTAGTATGTAGATACTTTATATATCTGTATTTTGACTGTTAGTTTCATTTGGTATCTTAATAGTTACATTTTATATGGAATGGTAATTACTGGTATGTGTGTTCGAACTTATTCCATTATGATATATGGTTGTTAGCCTTATTTTAAAATTTTTTGTTTATGCTTAGGAAGTAGTTAGTGCAAGGTTAAAATAAAAATATTATGTTAACATTCTGGATTGTCTGACTGTCGTCATAGTGAACCCTCTAAACTCCTTTAATGCAAAAATCAATTCTAGGTTGGAATCTCCATTAATTATGACAAAATAAGGGGAAATATGTAGATTAGCCCTTTTGATAATTTTACTTTCAATTCCACTCATTATTCTTCTTCTTAGAATTTGTTTAAAGAGTTTTGATTAAGGAATATGGTACAAGGTACAAATTTACTCATAGTTTGCACCGCTTAGTCTCATTAATTAAATAGAAATTCCTTTTTTTATTTTTATGTGAAAAAAGAATTGAATAAAGCATAAAATTAGAATTTTAAGTTTTTGTTATCAATATATTCCATTATTTTGATGTAATAAGTTGTGTTTAAATTTTAGCTGTATACATGTCTATTTATTTGATTTTTGATATGAATATTGGAATTTTGGTATTGTTGATAATATAGGATAAGACTTGTATAATTGTTGAAAGTTTGATATTTTAGTGTTAGCATAGGGGGTAAATTATATGCACTTAGAAATTACTAGGCATGTGTGTGCGTGTAATAACGTAATTTACTTATAATTCCATAGTTAAATAGGTTATTAATGTTAGTAAAATCTCCTTTTGGAAGGTAATTAAAGTTAAAGGCAAAATAAGAAAATTTTCTTATAAGGCCTTGATTAGGAAAATGGTGAGTTACATGATAATATATGTGGAGTGCATATAGATTATGACTAAGTTATAGGGATGTGAGGTTAGTCTAAGCGCACCAAAGACTGCCAAACTAGTCTGGCTACCAACAGTTCGACTTTGGGACTGATATGAGATATCATCTACAATAACTATGATGAAGCAAGGTTAGTCCCAAATTATGTAGGGTAAATCTGCCCAATCATGGCTACCAGTACCTACAAATAGTCAGATTAATGTAAGACGTTACCGTTGAGTACATGTCATAATACGAAGAACCAACTTTAAAGACTAAAGGTGTCTAGTGGTTATGTGAGGCCTACATATTCTTTATGTTGGAAGTAATAAATGGCCGGGGTTATGGGTTAGGCACGGTACGTGATATTTTGGAAAAAGGCTGGCTTCTATAGGAAGTATCAAGTGGCTGAAGAGATTCCGTGCAATGTCGGCTAGGTAGTTACTAGTTAGGAGCCTGCATTGAGATTATAGTTAGTAAATGACATGGACCTGCCTTAAATAAACATATTAAATGGTTATAATGCCTAATTCCATTTAAATGGTATTAAGTGACTTGAGTACTATCACTTACATTGATAGACATTATTGATGGTATGGGTTATTGGGTTGAAAGCGAGATGGCTTTGGGCTTATATATGGAGAGACTTTTTATTTATTTTTGAGAAAATCATTTAGGCATATATTTGACAGATTTATGTTATAGGTAGAACACATAAGACATATCCCTATTTAAATTATACTGCCAAGGTACTAATATAGTAAGGCATGAGATTTTTATTCACCAGACATATGTTGTTCTGACTCCCTCCTTATCATAAGGTAGATAAGAACGGCAATGCTAAAGGTAGAGATGTTGATGATACTTCTGCTAGTAGTCCATTTATTTACTTTTTATTTTCTGATGTACCCATGAAATAAAAACAATGTTGTAATTTTGGAATATTGTACCGTGGATATGTTTCGGTGATTATGGATATTATGGATTTTAATGACATTTTGAAACTTGAATAAAATGGGTGCTTTTGTTATTATTATATTTTATCCTTTCGCTATGAGATTCTGAATGTATAGATAAATATCTTTGTATTGTTCTTTTAACAATCAATAGCTAGCTTTGAGGTGTGTCTATGTTTCGATGGCCCTTTTTTGCGTTGGAATTTTGGTCCATTTTCGGATATATTGTTATATTTGGTATCAAAGCTTAGTTTACCTGATAAGCAGGGATAAATATAGGTATGAGAGGCGTACTTGTTGATTTTGAAAACGCTTCTCAAAAATCCTATTATACACACACACACACACACACGTATACTTATCTTGAACATATGCAAAAACATCAGGCAGGTCTTTACTTCAACATACAATACTATCTTAGGAAATGTAGAAGGAAAAGATTTTAACTCCAAAGTTAATAAGGCAATAAATGTGCAATAAGTTGGGAGTTATAAAAATTTAATAAGGATATAAATGAACCAATTAAAGAGATTATTAAGGTAATTATGGAGAGATAAGGAAGGCATAATATGAAAGAATTTGAATGAATAAATAAATGCCTTTAGACACTCTCTGTTAGGAAAATAATCATTTATTATGGACAATTGAAATTTATAGAAATAGCAAATACACATGTTTGGTAGTAGTTAAATATTATAAGATTGTATAATTACCATTAGGGTAAATTAGGTAGCCTTAGTTATACAAACGAAGGTTAGTAGGCCAAGCCCAATACAAAATTTAGATGGAAGATAAGAATCTACGCATTTAAAACAAACGGAAGTAAGGAATGAAGTAAGATGTGAAGAGGTGGAGCTAGTGTCAACAAGACGGTGTACATTAATCACCATAAGAAGATAACATGATTTTAAAGGTCGAGGGGGAAATTTCAATAGGAAGGATAATTAAAGTCAATTTCTAAATTCAATCTCATGGGAAAAAAAATTTGATAATAGATTTTTGGAAAATTCCTTGAAATATTTTGAATAAGCTATCAAAGGATTTATTGAGAAGTTGTTTTGGAAAAATAAGGAAATTTGGAAACTCATAATTTAAACTTTTGTTGAGTCAAAAATTTCTGATTAAAAGATTTTTGGCAAAAAGTTTTTTATTTTTGAAATTCTAGTTTAAAGTTGGTTGAGTTAAAAAAAATTCAATTTTAAAGAAATTGATTCTTTAATTTTAAAATAAATATGAAATGGAGCATCAGTTGGACTTGATGATTTTCTATTTCATAATTTTAAAGCTCTTTTTTTTATTCTTTCTAAAAAGAGAAATACATGGAAATAGAACTTAATTAAGCAATAGAGAATAGAAGGATAAAAATAACTAAAATAGGAGGAACATTTCAGTATAAGGGAAATACGGAGAATAACAGCTGAAATAGGAGTCAATTAGTTAGGAGAAATATAAATAGAGGCAATATTAGGAGATTTGGATAGATATAGCACTAGCAATTTATATAAAATAGGATCAGTAGTCTAGTTAAAAAATAATAGGATATAAGCTATCGTTGTCAACTCCACTTTTCATTTCTTAAAGTTATAAAAAGTATTTAGTTAAAGGATAGTACCTTTTGATTAGTGAAGAAATAGATGTTCATAATAATTTGAAATTAGGAATTTGGTATGAATATGAATAAATTATGGTTTGAAGTCTATTTATCTTGTAACTAGAAATAGTTTTGAAATAATAAATGACTAATAAGAGAAAATCTAATATTTCATGGCATATTTTAGAAATAAAGCAATTTTTGAAAATTGGCAAAAAAGGTTTCCAAGTTTATATTTCTAAAGATAAAGTTTTCAAATAAGGCACTTTATGATTGTGAAATTTTATTTTAAGAGTGGTGAGAACTAAACAAAAAAAATAGAGTAGATAGGAACCACTAGCTAGGTAAGGCTTTATAAAGGTTGCTTTAGTTGACTTAGAATTTGAATTTCTATGTTTTGATCTATTTGAAGCGAGTTTCATATAAATTCCATAAATTATCCAACTTTAAAATATGTATAAAAGTGTCATTTGAATTAACAAGAGATGCACCAAAAGGTAAATTTATATATAAGATGTAGATATTTTTTTTCACAGTTTACACTGTCTATTTCATTAAAAAGAAAAGAAATAATTCATTGTAATTTCAAACGAAGCAAAGATCCCACTTTATTTAATTTATGAAAAAGAATATAAAATTAATCATATTTAGAAGGATAGCTTTGATATATTAAAAATGTGGAAAGCAATGTTCTAGTTCTAGTTTAGAATTTAATATGCAGACCCATGTACAACCCCCTTAACATATAAAAATAGAAATATATAAATAGCGTAATTTACGACTATATATGTATTAGTTAGTAATTAACGATAGGGGTTTATGGACATTAATTAAAAATTTAATGAGCAGTAAATTTGTAGTTAATTAGAGTTAAAGAATTAATGAGCACTGATTAAGAAATTAAATATGGGGTTGATAGAGGAACTGAATCAGCCTAATAAATGGATTTTGAAACCGGTAAAAAGACTAAAGGGATTAAATGAGGATTGATTAGAACTAGTCCAACTTTGAGATTAATGATCAATTATTAAGGATTATTAACTAAATTAATGAATGAATCATAGTTATTAAAATCCAAAAGGAATAATAAGGGATGTAGGTGACAATGAATGACATATTAGAGATGTCCATCTTAATTGAGTAAGGGGTGTTAGGACCACAACATTATTTACACTAGTTAATGATAAATAGCAAAAAAAATTAGTATTTTTGTGATTATTATCACTAGTTTTCTCCCATATATGAAAAGCATATGATATGGGATAAGATACGTTCCTGTTTTATCATTTAGTTGATCTTATAGATGCAATCAGACTATCGGGCTAAATATATGCATAGAGGAACAGCATAAATATGGAAATTTCATAAGGACACTTAGCTAGCGACAAACTATAGGCAAGAGTGAAGATCAATAAGGAAATTAAGTTAGTAACTAGAAATAAAGGATGCTTTAATTCCAAACTTTTTTAGGATTTTGGGAAAAATAAATTTAAGCTTACGGAGTGACACCATTTAGATGACCATTCACCTTGAAGGAGATACGATGAATATAAATATGAAGAGATTTTTTCTATTGGACAAGGATGAAAAAGTAGGTGTTAGAATTTTCCATTAGGTGTTTGTCGTGCCAAAACGAACAAAATAGAATTGGTTAGGCAGCTAATGTCGCCAAAAATCCAAGCATAGAAAGAGTTAGAGTTTAAAGTAGGTGTTATGGTGTTTACCAAATTTTCCCATCTTTAAAAGGTCATGAGATTTGGAAAATCGGGAAAGTTGGCACCAAGATTTGTTGGGCCTTTCCCAATTTTATAAAAAAAATAAAAGAAAAACTTACTTACCATATGAAGTAACATGCTAAGTTGGTAGGAGCCTGCTTCATTTTTCACATTTCATATTTGAGGAAATACCTTCATACCACAGCCATTGTGGTTGGACCTGATATATATTGGGGGATGTTAAGATGGAGCCAATAGCATATCAAGCCACTATAAGCATTGTGGAGCATAGAACCAGGAAGCTTCGTAAAAGAGAAATTAGACTGATTCGAAGGGGGAAAATCCGACAAAAAGCATGAGGACTTCTCATCCTTTTCACTAGCAAACTTTTCGCTCCAAAATTAGGTTTTAGTTGTATTGCGTTTGCTAGACTGGATGGTAGGAGATGGTTACTACACCTTTACTATCACCTTTGCACTCATATAGAACACTTTTTGCATGTTTACGGTGTCTATATACATACTTACATGTCACAATCATACACTCACACTAGGATTGAGCTCACTTATAGTATATCTGCACACATAATCACATTACACTTTTGGTTGAGCAATGGTTATGTAGATAACTTGGCTATATAACATGGATGTTTATTGCGCGTTGCACAGTTCATCCCTTGGAAATATTTTGGGGATGATGTCCAATTAAACGGTGAGAACGTAAAAGCCCATAAAAATTAACAAGAAATAAATGAAAAAGATAAATAAATTAAATAAAATAAGGATAAAAATAGAAATTCTGAAAAGTTAGAATTTGGCCATGGAAGTTATGCTATTGCATCCGCGGTGAAATTCTGATCAATTTTCATATATAATATGTCGAAAGCGAAGCTCAAACAGAAAAATTATGGACATTTGAAGTTTTCAAATGAAAAATAATTTAAATAGAATTCAAATTAAAATAATTAAATAATTCTTAAATTTTAAATTTGGAAGTTAACAATAATTAGGCTTAGGGGTTAAGTAAACATTAAGATTAATGTTAATGTAAGAGCTAGTTCAGGAGTTAAATAAAATAAAACAAAGGCATGAAGAATTTTTTTCCAAAATAGTCTAAATGGTCGATTGCTCGGTGCATTTGTGGCTAGGGTTTTTAATAGTGTAAACGTTCCAAATTTAATTTTTTAAATCCGATGGTTCCAATGCTTTTTCACCACTATAAATAAGACCCTGGACCTCTCACTTTTATTCACAAACTATTTTAAGAAACAAGCAGAGCTCTGGCAGTTCATCTCTTCTAAGATTTAGAAACATTGCACTAGGGTTTCAAGTAATAAATTATGTATATATATATATATATATATATATATATCGTTTTTATTTATTTTACCAACATATTCTTCACTAACTTTTTATATTAATCTATATACGTATATATAAATCCCTTGTTGTATATATCTAAAAGAGAGATCTTATAGAGATTGTCAAAGGCATGTCAAATCTAAAGGAGGCAAAGCTAATGATAAAATGTGGGTGGAAATCTTAGCTTTTCTATATTAGTAGTTAGTTAGTATGGTTTGTGTTTGGATATGTCTTGTGGAGTATTTCTTTGCGAAAACATTATATGATAAACCTCCAAAACTCCTTTAAAGTGAAATGCCAATTCTAGGTTGGAAGCTCAGTTATTTATTACAAAATGATGGAAATTATATAGATTTGAAGTTTAGATAATTTTACATTCTCTTCGATTCCATGTTCTTCCTCTTAGAATTTGATTAAAGAGTTCTAATTAAGGAATACTGTGAAGGCACGAATTTATACGTAGTTTGCACGCTTATTGCCATGCATTAAATAGAAATTCCTTTGTTTATTTTTATGAAAAAAGGAGTTGAACTGAGCGTAAATGTGGAATTTTAAGTTTCTACTATCAATATATTCTACTACTTTGATGTAATAAGTTGAGTTTGAATTTTAATTGTATACAAGCTATGGATTTGAATTTTGATATAAATATTAGAATTTTGATATTATTGATAATACGGGGATAAGACTTGTATAATTGTTGAAAGAGTTGACGTTTAAACACTAGTTTAGGGTGTAAATTTCAAACACTTAGAAATTACTAGGCATTTATGTAGAGTGTATATGGATTATGACTAAGTTATATGAATGCGAGGTTAGTCAAAAGCACATCGAAATCTGCGCAGCTAATCTGGTTATCAACGGTGTGACTTTAGGGATGATGTGAGACATTGCCTATAATAAGTAACTGTGATGATGCGAGGTTAGTTCTAAATTTTGTGTAAATTTGCCAGCCTATTTTGGCTACCAGAATCTACGAACAGTCAGATTGATATAAGACGTAACCGGAGGTACGGATCATAATACGAAGGACCTGCTTTACAAATTTACGGTATTAAGTATTCGTGTAGGGGCCCTCATATTCTATATGTTAAAAAGTAGTATATGATCAGGGTTATGGGTTAGGCACGGTGGTGGATAACTTGGGAAAGGGCCTGCTTCAATATAAAGTATTGAATGGCTAAAGAGATTCTATGCAATGTCAGTTAGATAGTTACTACTAAAGAATTCGCCTTAGGATTATTGGTTGTAAATGATGTGGATCCGCCTTAAGTAAATGTATTAAATGGTTGAAGTCTACCTCATTCCATTTAAAAGGTATTAAATGGCTTAAGTACTATCTCTTATATTAATAGGACATTATTGACGATAGATTTGGGTTATTGGGTTGAAAGCGAGATGACTTTGAGCTTAATATTTGGAAGCATTTTTTATTATGTTTGAGCAAAGCATTTAAGTACATATTTGAAAAGAATTATGATGTAGGTATAATATGTAAGACATACCCCTATTTAAATTATACTGCCTTAGTACTAATATAGTAGGGCTCGAGATTTTTATTCATCAGACATATGTTTTTCTGACTCCCTTCTCATTACATCATAGGTTAACAAGGGCGATGCGGAAGGTGGAGACATTTACGAGACTTGTGGCAGTATTATATTTATTTACTTGTTATTTTCTGATATACCTATCAAATAAAAATGATGCTTTAATTTTGGAATATTGTAAGTGAATATGTAACGGTGGTTATGGATATTTTTTATGGTTTTTAGTGACATTTTGAAGCTTGAAAAGATGGGTACTGTTGTTATAATTATATTTCATCCTCCCAATATGAAATTCTAAACAGATAGATAAATAGCACTATATTGTTAATTTTTACCAACTAAAAGACTGTCTAGAAATAGGTCTAATTTTCGATGTGTCTTTTCTAGATCGGAATTTAGTTCCATTTTTGGATGGGTTATTACATAATGGACTTGCTACTACAATTTAATGATGTATTTGAGATTACAAGAGTCTGTAATATTAAAATATGTAAAGTTATTTTTGGATTCAAAAGCATTTACTGATAGATGATATTATAAGTTCCAAAAATTTCCAACATCATGATAAGAGTTAAAATTTGAATAGACTAAAGAATTCTTAAAATTCTTAGATCAACTAATAAACAATTCATAAACTGGAATATACTAAATTATTTATAAAAAGGTGAATGCAGTTCAAAATTTTCATGTTAAATCAATTCTTATATGAGTTCAAGTAGGATATGTTTTAATCAATTCAATCTAGCATAACCCTATCCAACATAATTTGTATTTAGAACCGTTTAACTTATATATTCAAACAAGTATCATGTATAAATAACGTCTAAACTTGCTAAAATTTCTTGGCAAAACCACGATATGGCAACATCAATTTGGCATGACGATGTGGTGATTTTGAAACGAGCATGGCGATGTCAATGATATCGGATTCGAAAGCAAGATTAGCTAGTGATTGGAGATAGGTGTGGTGATATGGTGAACTAGAAACGAGCAGCGTGATGTCAGGATTTAGAAGCAAGATTAGGCAGCGATGTCAAGATAGGTAGGCTATGGTTTTTTGACAGTGAATGAATTTTATTTTTCTGGGAAAATTTAAAAACGTGAATGACTTGGGTTTTGGTGTTAAGAATGGGGTAGTGTATCTATTCAGGCACTATTTGTAGATCCAATGGTTAGGATAGGTTTAAGGGAAATTATATATTAATTTAAGCTTAGCAGTTAATTAAACATTACATATATGCACAATAAATAATCCAGCATATATTTTTAGGATACAAATAACGCTATAACCATACTCATATTTAGAAAGTTGTTCGAATAATGGATATTCGTATTTGATTTTTTGATAAAGGAAATATTTCAAATTTTCAGATACAGATATGGATGGAAAATGAATTTTTCGAGTACCCATTGACAGGCTTACATCGATAATTATTTAAAGAGATTTAACATATATATGACTGAAGTCATTACTACACGGGATAAGTTGGTACTGATGGCAATATTGGGCAAGTAGACAAAGAATCTAATTTTGGAATGTGGTTCATGATGAAGAATCCAACCGCATTAAAGAATTTTTAGGAAAGAAAACTAGTTTTTGCACTTGGAAGAGGCAAATATGTAGAAGATGACAAACATTGGAAGTCGGGTTGGACCACACAGCGTGGCAAAGAGTAATAAAGCTGCTAAGTAGGATGGTAACAATGGAAATAATAATAGCAATGATAATAGGAGAAAGAACAAAAATAACGTTGCATGTAAGAATGGGACCTTAAATTTTTTTTCGATTCAATAGAGATGGAAAGTATACGACATTGAATGACTATGTGGAGAACACTACTTTGCGATTCAAGGCATGATTAGATACATGAAACTTGCACCGAAAAATGCTATAGAAGAAGAAAAGTGCAACTATTTTTTGTTTCATGAGACACATAGACACAATACAAATGAGTGCTAGTATTTGAAAGACATGATAGAGGAGTTAATAAGGAAGAAGGATGTAATGACCCGCCTTTTTGATGCTCAGAGGTCGATACTAATACATCCATGGTATTCACGTGCCGATCATCCAAGTGTCAAAAAAAGATTGTTGGGGTGAAAAAAAGGAAAAATAGAACAGAATCTCACCTCGTAACGAGTAGTATATAATATCCAAATTATCTTTGAAAAGCAAACTTCAATATTCAAAACAAGATCAGAATCTAGCCTATCAATAGCTTGGACAGTTATAACCATCTATCCTTACAAATACTGATAAATATAAACAATCAACGAAGCAGAAATAAAAATACGAAATTACGACTTAGAGGTATCCAGCTTGTCTCCTGAACCTCCAAAGCATTCAAAGCTGATTCTGGAGAATATTCGGGTCTGATCCGAGTACTATAAGAAAATAACAAATGGATCAGTCTGGTAAATCAAAATGAGAAACTCAAATCACCAAGGTTGTTATATCTTATAAAAATATTTCAAAAATAAAGGTATCTCATAAGACCATGTCACACATAAACTTGTATATGGTTTTACCTTGAAATAACCCAAAAAAATTGTAAAAAATCTAATGGTATTATAATAATGTCTATGGTTTAGAATAAATCTTAGCCGAAATTTTTGCATTAATTAAATTTCAGCATGATATGTATACCACAAAGTCCGAAAGGCACTTATTTAGGAATGAATTCCATATATGATAAGGCAGCAGAGTACCACCTATCACTGTACACCTCTAGAAAATATATCGAGGTCAACAAGAACATTTTGCACCCCTGCTACACTGAACTAACCTACCCCTTATTGGATACTACTAAATATATCATTGTCTCAGTTGCTTGAGGTTAGAGGCTATGTTGTTGAGGGTGGATGCTATGTTTTACCTTTTCATCATGTTGGTTATTGAGGTTAGAGGCTACGTGACGACATAGCAATCCCACTTATGTCTGGATTCGGATGGGTGATGGCATACCCTAACGGTGCGACCCATATAGCCATGCTACACCTCTCTGATTCTAGTCATTCCTGGTGGTTGAGGTTAGAGGCTACATTTTACCTTTTCATCATAGAAATCCCACATGGAATGCTAATATGGCCCTTCAAGAGACAATGCAATGCTAGCATTCATTCATAGGATATGAATAGACCAAAGGCACTACTTTTACTACATCCATTTTGGAATTACCCTTAGGATTAGTAGCAAGTAGCCCTTGCACTTCAAATAGCTCCGTCTTCGATTCCATCATCTGCAAGATGTCTTCAATTCAAATGCTTGAGCTAGTTCGAAGTGGTTTCCGGATAACTCATACACATCATTTATCCAAGCCATGGGCATATAAATAAATGTCCCAACTAATAAAATAGTACAATGGTGATTTATTTTGCTAAATAGATTTCCAATATAATCTACTCAATTTAAATATAGTAAAAAGTTGTTTATTCTACTAAACAGATGTCATTAATGAATTAATATTAATTAACGTCATCTTTATCCAAAATCAACGTAACTATATCCAGTTAGTATTATTTAGTCATTAAATTATGCCTTAACAAAAACTGTCTACTAAATTTAACAAAGTGTCCTACTCGTCAATACGAGTCTAATTCAAAAATTCGTAGGTCAAATAGATTTCATATGGATGTGTTATGGTTTCACAAAGTTTAAAACTATTATTGATTAAATAATTAATTTAAAACAAAATTAAACAACCGCCTAGGTCCAAGGGCGAATACCCAAACCCACCTACTAAAGTCCTTCCCAACTCAAAACTAAATTCAATTTCGTAAACAAATTTTTTAGCTAGAGCCTAAAATTCTCGTGCACGAATGTGCACGCATGCATGTTCCATGTCACCTCCTTCCTCTGGCTGCCGCGCTGACTACCTCCACAAACACCACGTGTCTCACTTGACTCAATCGCACCACCATCCCCTCCAACACCTCCACAAACACCACATCTCTCGCTTGTCGCGCTGACCACCGCCCGAAATTTGAAAAAAAACATTCGCACATGCTTTAAAGAACGCGCAACAACTAAATCCCTAATGTCACCACTTCACTCGTCCAGAGCCACCAGCTCCACCGCCAATGTGACCGTCATTTGCTATCAAACCACCACCCCCTCCTAGCTGAACCCAATGCACCCTACTGCCCGCCCATGAACAAAACCTAAACCCAAAATTCCACAACGCTAAAACCCTAAACTTAGCTCGACCCACCACCTTAGACCACCATCTTCCATATGATCACCACTACAACTCCGCCATTACCCAAGGCTGCTCTAGATCGCTCTAACCCAAAACCCTTATATCATCAAAATTTGCTAAATGATCGGATTCTGATCAACTCACCTCTATGGCACAACCCCAAGCCGTAAAATCATATGTCTTGCTTCAGAAATCACGATTTCTAACTATGAACCGTACTATATATTTTGTTTGTTGAGTCGTGATGGTCGAAAAATGGTTCTCACTCGACCATTTGTTGTAATCGAACAAACTCTACCACCCACCTCGACGAAATGATAAACTACTATCTTTAAATTTAATAAGGAGTAAATAGAATGACTTTGCAATTAGTCACAGTAGCTAATTTCAAATGGTATAAGAGATGATTGTTTTAAAGATGAGAGTGGACACTACAAGAAAACTGATTTTTTGTAGCGCCCAAAAACCGCCACTACGTATTTTTAGTGGCGTTCCGATAATCGTTACGATAAAACATGCCACTAAAAATCCTCGAGTATCAGTTGCACTTTTTTAAACGCCACCAAATTTGTTTTTTTGATAGAGTTTTTATAACGCCATAGAATTCCTTTTTTGTAGCGCCTATTTACCGCCACCGAAAAGGTTTTCTCCTCCATGATACTTTTTTATGGCGTTATCTAAATTTTTTGTAGCGCCTGTTTAACGCCACCGAAAGGGTTTTCTCCTCCACGTTACCTTTTCATGGCGTTATATACATTTTTTGTAGCGCTTAATAAACGCCAGCATAAGTGTACTTGAGTTTTTAATCACTCTTTTGTAGCGACATTTTAACGCTACCAAAATAAATAATATCCAGTAGCATTTGTTTCCCTCCACCTGCTACTCCAGATTTACCCCTGATCTAGCATCCAATTATATAATAACAGAATACGCAAGCACATACATTTTTGAACACAATATATTAAACAACTACAAAATACGTATACGCATTGAAGATCCACAAGATACATAGACATTCGTACATCCACATACATAGGTGTCGACAAAAAGCTACTCGTACACATACACAACCAAACTACCATAAGTGTTATAACCAAACTACCATAAGTGTCATAACCGTACATATACATCTGAAATAAACATCTGAAATAACCAAAGTACCGAGAAAAACCTGAACCACAATAAAAACCTGAACTACTTGTCATTGCTGATGTCTTCAAAACCTGAACTACCTGTCAACAAAGAACAGAACAAAAGAGTGAGAAAACAAAACCTGAACTTAAAACTGCATCACTAACATTCCACCACAATCCATACATAACTCCTCACCATCAATTATTTTCCCTCCCCTGAACCTGAACCACCAATCACAATCATTCAATCACAATTCGAATATAACACCCCTACTTATGTACTTTTATCATTTTACCAAAAATCTGTCTACACTTTAGCTGCTAGCATTCCTAATGTATATATAAAAAAAAATTATATACCTTTCATTTTGACTTAATAATGATTTTTTCCATTGGCCAAGCTATGGGAACGCCAAAGCAATCATCCATGCACGTCAGACCCGATGTTGGTCTCCATATCTCTGCATCTGGAACTATCACCAGTTCAATCCAAACTTTTACAGCATTACGTCCCAATGGACGACAATGGACCATCGTTATCGGATCAGTTGATGCAATACTTCCTTCAGCCACTACGTCTGCTCCACCCAAATCGATCAACTGGCATTTGGCATCCTTTTGCATGGTTGCAATCGGCTGAAAGAAAAGAGATTATTATGCACAACGTATACATGCACATTAAATAAACTTTCATACACAGTTAAGTTCTTCAAATTTGAAAATTAATACTTACATTTTGCGATTTATTCATGACCATATGTGCGGATTTCATGGGAGAATTCACAACATTTTCAGTATCATCACGACTCTCATCTAGTTTTTCTTGATCAGCTTCTACTTTTGATCTTGGCCATGCTACTTTCCTACCAACCGCATCTCCAATGCACGACATATCAGATGTGGGTCACCACAAATAAGCATCTTTATTTACTACTTTGTCCACCCAAATCACAACAGCAGACGGACCGAGTGGAATACCATTAGCAGTATATTTTGGATCAGTGGCGTGGATTCTTCCTTCGGCAACTACACCTTCACCCTCAGTCCAACCGTAAATCTTGCAAGTGTCTTCGATGATGCTGGTACTCTAAAAATGAGAAGTGAAATTCAAGACTTTAGTATGCTATACAAAAACAACGAATATGTGTTAAATTTTTATTCAGATGGGGGGTGTGCTCGCTGCATTTTAGACATCAATAAGCTCGCAGCATATTACACTAATATACTTAACGTGAAAAAAATTACCGTATTGGCTGCACTACAGTTCAACAGTGTTCGCAGCGGGACCTTGATGCAAACTGATGGCCAAGCAACTACCTTATTCTTAGCGTCTGCTAAGACTCCCATTTCAGGTGTAGGCCTCCATAAATGAGTATCTGCTTTATCCACTGAATCTATAACAACGCTCCCACCATTTGGTCCAAGACGAATGCCATTGACAACGTCATCTGGGTCCATGGACAACAGCCTCCCATGGGCAACAACTCCAGAGGTTCCATCCCAATTCAACAGCAAACATACTTCGTCGTCGCTCTACAATTAATCAACGTAAAATTAAATCAATTACTGGATTAAAAAATTAAAACATAAATTTCATTTATTGACTAATATAAATATTATTTTTACCGAATCAGGTGAGTTCCTTCTCGAACTTTCTTTACCCTGCAGCGAAGCACGAATATAAATTAATATTTTACGAATATAAATTAATTTCCAAAAATTTACCTTCTGGTCCATCAGAGTCTGTATCATTCCCTTCAATTCTACTATTTCCTCTCGACACCGAGACACTTGTTTATCTTTGGACTGGGCCAAAGCTAGCTTGGTTAAAGTGCAACCCCTGCCCAATGCCCTTAACCGTCCCGGTTTATCTTGTCCCAGTACATGTACAAGAGCATCTTTTCCAATATCAGTCTATGTCGAGCCGGATTGGGATAGGCTACCATATTTTTTGATCTCCTCCTATATAAATAAATACACATAGATAATGTACAATGGTAAAAATATCATAGTTTCAAAAAAAAAAATCAATAAAATTAAAAACAATTTTACAATAGTATTCGTAGCTTCCATGTTCACTGGTTCACCATTTTTTTTAATGTGAGATCTAATCCACACATCAGCTCTACTTATGGACGATGGATCTACACTTTCTTTTTTCTAAAAATAGAATAACATTAAATTAATAAACTGACAGGTATAAAATAATGTTAAATAATGCTATAGTTAATTAACTTACCATGTCTTCGGTCTTTCTAGCCATTCCCCTATGACCGGTTGTATGCGGAATTTGTGTGTACCTAAGGGCTGAATATTTCTCACTTTTTTGCTGAAAATATTGAAAGATGCTAGAATTTAACAACCAAAATCATAAAAAGAAAAACTATCTAATATTTATAATGCAGGGTAAATATGTATGGTGAGGATTGCAATTTATTTGAAAATCAATTCATCATGGTCATATACTTATTTGGTATTATTAATGCTGGATAACTCAGTGACATATATAGCATTCCATATCTACTAATAATATTTATAGATTGAACTAACTTGCAAAGTGTTTTTTTTACTTCATTTAAAATGTTCCTGTGCTTGTCATAACGCATTTGTATTTTGTACTGTCATAGGTTCCTGCAGCTAATACCTAAACAGGAACCCTCAGCATCCACCAACACTTGGACTTCACATCTAAAGAAATTTATCGGTTGCTAACTATGTAGATGGATTTGCAGAAACATGCCAGACGAGTTCAGTAGGAATGATTTACCTTAAACTCCGGACTTGTTTTCGCCTTCACAAACTTCCTCCAATCGGTTATGCTTTTTATGTTCGTAGGTTTCAGTTTAAGTCTTTCCTCATCGTTCTCCGCTTTTTGCAAATTTCGAACCAATTTGCTTTTTGACGATCTCCAAAGTACTTCCATTTGTTAAAATATAGCTTTTCTTTGCCATTCCTCTTCCAATTTAAATCTAATCTGCAACAATACATCAAAACATGATATTAGTAAAATTTATTTAATTTAAATACGACAGATTTAATTAAATCTGAAAGGTTTTCTGAAGTTATTAGAGGGCAATTTCAATTTATAATTGGCAAGAACTATTTTTCAATTTATCCAGAAGTTATTAGATGGCAATTTCAATTTATAATTGGCAAGACCATGCAATATTAGAAGTCACTTTCAAAACATATTAGAGTCAGAATGTTAAATAATAGATGCCTGCTTCATACCAGAACCGACTGCCACAAAATTTCTTTTAAGTTATCACTAATATTCCTCCAATCATCAATGGTGTATGGAACCTGCTCCCGCACAAGCGGTCCAAGAAAAGAGGATAAATATACCGACCCTTGCCCTACTGGTATACCTAGATCATTGAACTCAACTTCAATTCAATTCTGACTGCATGACGGGAGTCTTTTTGCTTTTGCTGGACCTCTACCGCCTCTTTTCTGAGATGTACTTCCGATTTCAGCTTCACTTTGTTTCCCAATTTCCAGCTCGGCATCTGCAGTTTGTTCAGGACGGGTTTCATTTTCTGAGCGGAGTCCTTCATTTGGGTCAGAGGGATATCATCTAGTGGTTGTTCGTCTTCTTCATTGTGAACAGTGGCTTGCTTCTTAGCATTGTATGGTTGTTCTTCTAATTCATTTATACAAGCTGGAACTTTACATTTTCGCTTTGACTGTTTGTTTTTAGCTTTGACTGTTTGTTCTTCAGCCTTTCTCTGCAAGCGGGTACGTACAGATGTTGTAGACATATTTTTCTGCAAGTGACAGAAAACACAGTATAAACCAATAAGCACATGTAAACAATAAGCAGCGATAAATATTAACAAACAACACTTAAATATCATCAACATGTAGCTGAAAAGAGATGTGGCAGTTTGCAAACCAAACAAGCAGGCCTAAAAGCCTTGAGATGATGAACAGATTTGTAATTTTATGAGAAACTGTACATGTAATGCAAACAGAATTGATAAGAACACTACTCATTATCAAGCAATATATGCAAACAGAATTGATAAGAACATATAATGCTTTGTCTATGGAAGTATACAAAGATCAAAACACAAAGAACAAAAATTGAATGGTACATGCATTTGCAATGGATTAGAAAATTAAATGGTGCAAACTAACAGCCATTCGCAACATTAAAAAAAAAACAAAGCATTAGTACAGCAAATGAACAACAATCACTAAAGAAAATCAATACAAGTTCAATGAAATTTCCAAATAGCCCGGATTTAATATATAAGTTCAACCATCACTAAAGCAAATGAACAACTATGCTCAAGTAGAACATATAATCTACTCAATTATGCCCTCGCAATCCTCTCTAACATAGCAAACATCTTCATCATCCGCTTCAGTTATTTCATCTTCCACCACTTGAATATCTTCCTCGATGCAATCGTGCTCCTCTATATCATTAAAACTTCTTGATGGTGCTTTCATTACAACGTACCAATTAGAAACATCGTTCTCTCTTGAATAAAATACTTGTTTTGCTTGAGATGCAAGTATGTATGGGTCTCGTGAAAATGATGCTTGATGTAAATTAACAAGAGTGAACCCATCATCATAAACTTTTATCCATTTCCTTTATACATCCAACGACACATGAAAACTGGAATATAAAACAAATGATAATCTAATAAAATTATATCTATCAATATTCCATAATAAGTGACCACATCAACCACTTGGGACATATCTTTAGCACTTGCTCTACACATAGTAGTTGCATCAAAAGTCACCCCACAATTCTGAGTTTCTCTCCCTAAATCTTTTACATGAAAACGTTGCTCGTTGATGATATATCCTTTGAAAGACATGGCATCATCCTTCGGACCATAAGCAATCCATTTTAACATGTCATTATGATCCTTGGAGGTAATAGGTATCTACAACAAATTTCATTTAGCACGTAAATTTATATAGTAATATTGATAGTTGAATGAGAATATATTTGAAATCTAACTAACCTTCCTATTAATCCAATCGACAAAACTTTTTGCATGTGTTTCCCAAAGTAAGGTCGCATTTTTTGTCATGCGTTGGTCTGAATTTTCTAATTCCTCCAAATGCAATCTAGTATTGAACAATTGATTATAAGTTATATATATCATTACGAACACATCAAAATATTTAAAACAATATAACATAAACTTACTCTATAAACGGTTCCACCACGGCCATATTCATTAACACAGCTAAATGAGCACTTTCTTTCTCATTAACTGGCAATTTAATTGTCTTCGATACTGAAATTGGATGTCCCTCTAATATTCTACTACTTTCATAATCTTCATTTCGAGCTCCTTTCTCCTCTATATGTCCTGATTTCTTCAAAAATTCATTGAAAAACAACATGCATTCTGTTGCAAGATACGATTCTGCAATACATCCCTCTGGTCGTGCATAGTTTCTGACATAATCTTTGAGTGTCTTCATATATCTTTCGAATGGGTACATCCATCGAAAATGAATAGGTCCACACATTTGTGCTTCTTTTCCAAGATGAATGGATAAATGTATCATTATATCAAAGAAAGATGGTGGAAAAAAAAATTCAAGCTCACACAAAACGTCAATAATTTCAACATTGATTTGTTCTACCTTCTCTCTATCAAGAACACGTTGACATAATTTGTTGAAAAAAGAACATAAGCGAATTATCGCTTTTCTTGCCTTCTTTGCCATGAACCCTCTCGATGCTACTGGCAATAAATGTTGCATTAATACATGGTAATCATGTGACTTCAATCCACTAATTTTGCAATCCGACAACGAAATCTGATTTTTTAAATTTGAACAGTAGCCATCCGGTCCTTTGAAATCATACAGTCTTTTGCAAAATATATTTCTCTCGGATTTTGACAACATATATGGAGCCGGTGGAAGATATGTTTTATTCCCACGAGGTTGTGTATGAAGCTCACTTCGAATTCCCCAGTCCTCTAAATCCTTTCTACAGTTGGTTCCATCTTTGGATTTATTTCCATGCAACATTGTGCCCAATAGGCTTTCACCAATGTTCTTCTCCACATGCATCACATCTAAATTGTGACGTAATGGAAGTTCCTATGAAAACCAAAACAATAATGCATTATTGGGTTTTTCTTGTATTAAAACAATGAAAAATAAATAAATTAACCACTAACCTCCCAATAAGGCAAATCAAAGAAAATTGATCATTTTCTCCACCTTGATAGCTCTACTTCTGTAGAACTGTTAGTATCATATTCATCTTCTTTATCATAGACATGCTTTCTCTTCTTACTTTTCTCCTCTATTCCTTTTCCAAAATCATTTGGATAATCCTTCAATAATGCATAGATGTTTCTCCCAGAAAGCATTCTAGGAGCACCATCTGTCTCTATGGTATTATCAAACAATGCCTTTTGTTTCCTCCATGAATCTGAAGGTGGTAGAAATCTTCTATGACCCATGTAGGCGAACTTTCGACTATGTTTCAACCAACGAGAATGGGTATTGACACCACATAATGGGCAAGCTTTTTGCCCTTTCACACGACATCCAGCAAGATTTCCATAAGCCGAAAAATCATTAATCGTCCATAACAAAATTGCATTCAGTTTAAATAAAGTTTTACTAAATGCATCATAAGCAGTAAATCCATTAGACCACAAGTGATGCAAGTCTTCCACCAAAGGCGCCAAATATACATCAATATCATTCCCGGGTTGCTTCGGGCCTGGAATAAGTAAAGTTAACATAATATTTTCTTTCTTCATACATAACATAGGCGAGAGATTGTATGTCACAAGCATTACCGACCAGCAACTATATTTCGAACTCAACATGGAAAATGGATTGAATCCATCTGTAGCAAGACCAAGCCTAAGATTGCGTGGATCGGATGAAAAAGATTTATACTTTTCATCCACCATTTTCCATGTCATATAATCCATGGGATGACGCATTTTTCCATCGTTACTTTTATTATTAAAATGCCATCTTAATTCTTCAGCCATCTTTTGAGATCTATACATTCGTCTAAACCTCGGAATGATTGGGAAATATCTCAATACTTTAACTGGAACACCTTGTATAACCTCTTCAATATCTTGATTTTTCTTCCATCTCGAGGAACCACATTTTGGACAACTTTCTAAATTTTTGTATTCTTTTCTGAAAAGGCAACAATCATTCTCACAAGCATGTATCTTTTCAAAACCTATGTCGAATGCTTTAAGAAATTTCTTGACTTCATATAAGGTTTTGGGAAGCATGTTATCCTTCGGCAGAAATAGATGTTGCACAGCTAAAAGCTTATCAAAACCACTATCGGACAAGGCAGTCTCGCATTTAAGATTATACAAGACGGTGATGGCAAATAATTTTGTGTGATCTGTGCAACCAGGATATAATGGAGTTTCTGCATTTTCCAAGTTCTTGACTAACTCATCCTCTTTTCTTCGAGAATCAACATCGTCTTTATCATCATCAAAAAAATCTTGATTCAAAAAATCTTCATCTTCATAGTGAATCATCTTGAATAGTTCATATACGTCAAACGTATTTGTTTTGTTCTCTACATTTATTTCTTCACCATGGTTAAACCATACACCGTCAATGTACTTAGGATCCATTGCTTTTATAATTAAATGTTCAACGATGATTTGGTCATCATGACGACTAAGATTCCGACAATCCTTGCAAGGGCATAAAATTTTTTCTACACTTCTTACATTCCTTTTTGCAGCATGCACGAAATTCATTGCTCCTTGTCGGTATTCTATACTAGTTCTATGAAAAAAGTAAAAAAAAAGTGAGCTTTAGTATTAGATTATATGTTCTAATTCTCAAAATACATATTAAGTTAATCATGGTTTTATCACCTGTTTAAAAAAAACCCAGCCTTTTTCCATTATTGACATTTGAAGGCAAATAAGTTTCCAATCTTTGACGTATAAATTGGTTATCTGTTGTAATCAAAAAAATAACTAGACGTTGAAGTACAAATACTTGTAGCACTACTGCATATAACCATGGTGGTTTAGTAGACAAAGGCAAAGAATACTTTTCCAAAAATATAAATTTTACACTTATATTTTGCATTTAACCTCAGATTTACATGTATTTATAATTAATCCATGCATGAATTCAAAGCCTAAGTCTAGCAAATTATAGAATTACTGCATATAAATTCAAAGCCTCAGAATGCACAAACCAACAGTTTCCTCTTACCAAACCAACAGTCAACTTCACCGCATCCTCTTCACTACCTCACATCCACACAACTAACATATTTCCAGTGCTTGCCACTCCACAAAAGACTATTTATGCTCCAACATTTACCACTCTCAACCATCAAGCCAGCCAATACCCAATCGCAAACAAACCCGCGACCTCCATCAATGCTACTTGAACCCACCAAATTCCTGAAACATGCAACCTCAACCTCCTCTCAGCAAGCAACCATTGATTCACTGAACCACTTCAACAGAACATTCATATACTCAAAGAAATCAAAGCAGATATCCAAACAGATCATTGCAATTAGGGTTACATCAACCATTTCAGTAATAGTTTAGGAAAAAATACGAAAATAAGATGCATTCAAATTCATATAAAATCCAAATAGAATCACAAAGTCGATTTAAAAGATTCATACCTAAATATACCTAATCGATTTAAAAGATTCATACCTAAATATACCTAGATCTACTGGCTGCCGCAACTCGATGTTGAGTAAAGGGGAAACGACGGAGTTGACGATGATACTTGAGTGCGATGAATATTTAACACGATTAAAAGAGGAAATTTTTTAGGGTCGAGAATTTTGTTAAGTACGAGAGTAAAATGATAGGTTACGTTTATTTAGTTCGCGCGGACTCTTTTTTTTAGAAGCGGGAAACGTGAATTATTTTTTGTCACGTTTATATTATTTGGTAATCTATTTTTTGTTGCATTTACAATAAAACACCACCGATTTTTGCAACTATAAATGGTTTTTCTTATAGTGGGAGTTTTATTTAATTTACATTGAACATGAGAGGAAGAAAGAAATGTTTGCTATATGTGTCTGTGTGTGTATGTTTTCATATATGTTTGAGTATAATTTGAGTATAGCATGAATCACATTCATCTCAAAACAAATTTTACCATAATTTTTTTTGCACTATTATCTTAAAGCATGAGTTTCATCTCAAAATCATAACCAAGCCAATACAAACTTACACAACATTCACTTCTAAAATATATTTGCAAAGATTAAAGATTTAGTGTTCTCACCTTCTCGGATTATTGAAATGCAAGATTCAAGCTTCATGTTCAAATGTTTTGAGTGTAAGATGATCAAATTTTTACTTAGGTTTTTAAAATAAAGACATGTTGTTATAAATTCAAGAATGCTAGAGAAAGTGGAAAAATAAGGTTAGAAGTGTAAAACGAAGACGAAAGATAAAAAATGAAAAGTGAGATATGAAGCTTACTTTTTATAAGTGGATAAAAATGCTAAAACCAAAAATACCCTTAATCACATTTTTCAACATTGCCATCATTTCCATGCCTCCTCATTTTCCAAGTCAATGCACTAACCATATGAAAATATGGTGCACGTTAGGAAGGTCCATCTACTTTAGTTGCTTTTCACGCTTAAGGAATCATGATGTTAATTCAAACTTCATACACATCACTTCATATTTATTTATTATATTTCATATTTATTAGAAAAATACATAACTTACAAAGTCATTTAAATGTTGTTTTATAGTATAAGCAAGGGTAACCAACTTTCTATAACTTTTCGTTCGATAAAAGCTGAAAATTTAAAAAGCAGGTTTCAATCACATTTTTGTCAAACTACCTATTTTTCTAAACAAAATTCAAAAATTAATTTTCTATCATTAGTTATAAATTAAAAGAGGGTTATCTAATTATTAAAACCCATTATTTGAATATTTAAAATAAATTAAATGTCCATAAATCAAAGTGATAAATTTTGTGTCGTTACAAAGGAACTCCAATAATATATAACGAATCCATAGGATGGTCAACAGAGAAACATTAACACATGAAATAGTAACCTCAAGACGATGTGGAAGGGACCAATAGAGAGGGTCCAAAATCAACAAGGGATGAATCGACGATAAATGCAGTATTTGGAGATTACATCTCATGGAAAAAGGTGGAGAGCTATGGGAGTTCCTTAAAGCATGCACCATATGACATATGCAATGCTATCAAGGATGGAAATTTGCTAAGCACCAAAGGAGGATTGATGATGAAATCGTCCTCATGAATATGGACCCTGATGAGGTCGAAAGAACCTACATTGACCCCATGTTGATTACGACTAAGATTGGGCCGACCAAAGTTCATAGAGTATTTATTGACAGGAAGATAGGTAACATTCCATTAAAGTAAGCATCTCACGAAATGCAAACGAGTGAAAATGATTGGTTACATTGTAAATTGTCCATAATGGTTTTACCGAAGAGGTGACATATTTGATGTATTAAGCTACCGGTGCAGCTTGCACATAAACCGTGAAGAGTGATACAGATTCAGAACTTCGTTATAGTGCACCGATATTCCTCTTATGATGCATTTCGGGCCGACTTACCCCTGCAATATTTGGATTGCTCTCACTCCATGGTATTTAATCCTGAAATTTCCTATATAAAGTGGAGTCGGAGTAATCAAAGGATACCAAAGTATTGGGAAAGTGTGCTACGCTACGAAATTTTAGGAGGCAAGACAAAGAGAGAAGGGAAAGGATGCCAAGAAGGCTCTCTTCATCAAGACCTAGAATGTGTAATAATTATATTTTGAGCATCAAATCAAGTCCACTATTGACCGATATGAAGCTATGGATCAATGGAAAGAGTCAAAAGAGGCTAGGGCAGGAACAGTGGAGTTAATGGATGAGAATCAAGTGAATGAAGATAATCCGACGAAGATTTTCAAAATTGGCCATAACTCATCTCGAGGATAAATAGTGAACTAACTTGGTTTTTGAGTGCGATCCGAGTGCATTCATGTGGGTTGTTCAGACTTGTGCGATATTTTGCCTGAAATTTTGTAATAACCAAGATTTTCAGGGAAGAGTAATGAATTGATTTAAATTGTTTTAATGAGCTAAATAGATCTAATCAGGTTAAGGTCAATTTTGGATGTAGAAGATGAATTTTTGAAGATAACAGAGTTAAGATCTAAAACTAGTTCAAAATTTAGTTTACATTTGAAAAACATATAGGACTTAATAAGAGAATGGAAAAAAGAGATGAGTTGAGATTGGCAGTGGCTGTAACACACCGTAAAATCAACCATAAGTAAATTGAGTAAACTGAATTAAACAAGATAGAGTTGAAAATGAAAATTTTGTAAAAGTCGAAATTTTACTAGGAAAGTTATTCAGTTACGGTCATAGCGAAATTATGATCTGTTTCCATAGGTAATATGCTGAAAACAGAGCTCAAACGAAGAAGTTGTGAGTGTTTGATGTCATCAGATTTAAATTAATTTAGTATGAACTAAAATTCAGATAAGAATTTAAATCTAGGGTTTGAATTTCAAAACTTAGTTGTAGATTTACATAGGGGTTAAGTAAACGTTTAATTTACAATTATGTTAAAAAGTTAATTAGGATATAAAATTAATCGTGCAATGGAAACAAATCAAAGCTCCCCATTTAAGAGGAGTGATCGACCTATTGAATCCAACTGGTCAACCCCTAACGGTCACCCGATCGAGTATAGGGGGTCGACCTCTTGGTCGTGGCGACGGCTAGGTTTTTATGCTAATAAACGTTCTAGATTTTTCCCTTTTTCACCTAACTCGATCCTAAGGTTCTGTTGACTTCCAACTCCTATAAATAAGACCCTATTCTCTTCAATTCTTATTCATAAATATTTGGAAAATATCTCGAATCTCTACCATTTTCTCTCTTCAATTAGATTCATAAATTCAATTAGAAATTTAGATAATAATTCTAATCCTTTTCTAATTATTCTTTTAATCTATTTTCTTCTCCTCCAACATCTCTGAATCAAACAAAATTATATAAATACCTATCTTCATCGTGTATATATATCAAAAGAAAGTGACCTGGAAAAGAGTAGATTTGGCGTTGTGAATCCATCCAAGAGAAGCTAACGATAATCCGTGAGAGGAAACCTTAGTTTTTTTATTTAAATAATTGATTAGTATATATATGTGGATTTGAATTTGCCTTAGAGATTTTGAGATTGCAAAATATGATAGATAAAATCCTCCAAAAATCATTTTATTTTGAAGTGTCAATTCTAGATAGAAATTTTCAATTATTTATGTTAATTTGAGGGGATTTATATTGTCCTACAATTTCTGATAATTTCATAGTCTATTCCACTTCTCCTCCTTCTTTGATTCAAATTGTGAGTTTAAAGTTATAAAATAAGGGTTTAAAGTACAAATTCTATTCGTAGTTTACGCAGCATATTCCAAACAAAATTCCTTCGTTTATTTCTATGTAAAAGAGGAGTTCAATAGAACATGAAGTTAGGATTGCAATTACTATTTTTTAGGATATTCCATTAGATTGATGTAATAAATTGGGTTTCTATTTTTATAATCCTATGTATTGTAGTTTTGGTTATGAATATTTACTCCCCTGTTATAAATTTGAAATCTTTGGAATTTTGATGGAAAAATGACTTGTATTAGCATTGTGGTTAAAATAATTGACATTCAACGCTAGTTTAGGACGTATAAACTACATGCTAGAATTGATTAGACATGAATATGTGTGTGTGTGTATATATATATATATATATATATATATATATATATATTTCTCTATAGCGTAATAAATGTATAATTATGGCATATGATTACATAGTTCATTAAGTAGTAGTCATCATTAGTTTCCCCTATAGGAAGTTAATTGATATTTTAAGGCTTAATAAGGAAGATTCCTTATAAGCCCTTAATTATGAAATGGTAAGATGAGTATTATATATATGGATAGTTTTTAAATTACGGCTAAGTCATAAGGATGTGAGGTCAAAAGAGTTGCTTGATAAAAGTGTACCCTTCACATTGAGGCCGTCAGTAGTTGTGTATACTTCCTATTGATATGAGACATCTCCTATGATAAATATTTGTGATGATACGAGGTAAATTCCAAATTATGTAGGGTAAATCTGCCCAGTTAGTTTGGCTACCAATTCCTATGAATAGTCGGAATAATGTGAGAGTCTTCCTACTTTCCAATAAATGGCCAGAGTCAGTCTATTTCTAACAGAAGGTATTAAGTGTCTTGGGTACTATCTCTCGCATTGATAGATATTTATGATGTGGAATTTGGGTTATGGACTTACAGCCTTTCCATATAAGAAGTATTAAATGGTTTTATGTATGCTGGGCATATTCTTATTTTGAATATACTTGAGCATTAAAATGGTAAGACTCAAGGTTTTTATTTACCGAACATTTTTTTCTGACCGCCTCATTATTACAAAATAGGTCAAGGATAGTGTGATGACTATGTCGATGCTCGAAGTTGGAGTGGCTTAAGGTTGTGTATTGTCTCTTATGACATTTTTTATGTTGTACCTACGTATTTGAACAAATGATTTAATGGATCTTATGTGATAGTTTTATGATGTTTTAATTATGACATTTCAAATGATTTTGAAATAAATGAATACAGTATGATATTATTCCATTCGTTGTGAGTTCTAAAAGAAGAGTTATTAATGTGTATTGTTGTTTCTCTTCCCAACCAAAACCTGCCTTATAATGGATCTAAGTTTCGATGGGTCGTTGCTAGGTCAAAATTTAGGCCTGCTTCGAGGTAGGTTGTTACATTCTGTATTAGAGCTTAGGTTATCGTATCAATGGAAATATATAAATATAAGTTGAATACTTGTTATTTTTGAAAAGGTTTTTCTAAAAGGATTTTCAAAAATTCTTACTATATATATGTGTGTGTGTGTGTGTGTGTGTGTGTATACCCCTATTTCTTTGAACACACACGCACACACTAGGAAACCCTTTTTCTTTCAGCATATGAATACTATCTTAGGATTTATCATTAAAGATTTAACCTATAGATTGTTGATATGGTTGATAATCAATCTTATTCTAGAAATAGGATCCCTGCCTATGAAAGATCTCCCATTCATGGAATGCTCGAATGGTTTAGAGAATATCTTAAGACTATTGAGCAACTTCGTATTCCTCTAGATCTGGTGGCACCTACTACCTTACCTGCTGAAGCAGCACCCCATTCTATTGACTTCCCTATTTATGTAAGGACTTTCTTAATATGGGAGAGAAAACACACTTTGGAACTGAATGATATTTGGAATCTAAAACATGGGATAATGAATGCGAAAAGATATTTAGAGGGCTTAGTTGGTAAGATCGGCTAAAGAGGAAGATGATAGCTTACCACCTCAAAGGAGAAGCTTTAGATTGGTGGAACATGACGACTGGGGAAAATGTTGGAAGGATTTTATCATGGGATGGATTCAAGAGTAGATTTGAGATAAGATTTATGTCTAGGTAAAGGTGTAAATCGATAGGACCAAACTCGATGGATGCGTGTTCAGTTTTTGTCCTAAATAAAATTGGACCAGACATGGATTTGACGAGATTTATATTCGTATAAACTTTGTTATCCAAGCTCATGTCCTAAATAAAATTGAACGGACATATACATATGTTTTTTGTACACAGACTCGAACGTACACGGACGAGCATTGCTATTTACATCAATTTTTATGTTATTTAATAGAATTTCTATCAGCTATATTATTTTTATCAATGTGTATTGAAGTATAAGCATTTTATGAATCCTTACGCAATCAACTGACCAAATAGTTGTCATATATGTTTTGGGAAATATAGAGAATATACTGAATTATAAGAAATTCGGTCGAATTCGAATGAACATGGACCGGACGAGATTTTTGCTCGTACAAATTTTGGACTCCTAGCTCGTGTCCTAGTTGAAAATAGAATGAACTCGATCAGTCGTATTTCGACCACGGACAAGAACGAACATCAAACACTCATACAAAACTAACAGCCCTATGTCTAGGGCAGAAGTGAGTCTATAGTTGGAGAAATTCATTCAGCTTAGCAAGGAGATTCCATGATATATAGAAAAATTCATAGAGTTGGATAAATTTGGGATGAGCTTGATAGAGACACATATGGAAAAGGCAATGAAATTCGTGAAGGGAATAAATTACCCGCTGAGAGAAATGTTGTTGACCTGACTACCTATTGACTCCTTGTATGAGATGTTGGTGGAGATTGCAATGCTATACGTGCCAATACGGATGATAAAGAGGTAGAAGAGGAGAAGTTTGCACCTAACCAAAAGCAAGGAAGGTCTAAGAAAGGAAGCTGTTGGGCTAACAAAAAGTCAAAGGGAGAGTTTAAGAAGGATGGTAAAGTGTGCAAGTGACGCTAGAAGAAAGGTCTTAAAGCTAAAGATCGTATAGTGAGTCTAATGAAGGAAGCCTTTAAAAGGAAGTGCTTTGATTGCCAGAGGAAGGATATCCCAAGAATCAATGCTCTAAGCTGGCAAATGAAAGACCAAGCGGACAAGCTTATGCTATTCGTAACTTATTTGATCCAAGGGCATTGCATTCTTTTATAGCTAGGAATGTAGTAAACTTTTTAAACCTTCAAAGTACCCAGATTGTCACCAGCTCAATAATGGTCTCTAATCTAATTGGAGGTTCGGCACATCTCTCTTTTATTTGCAAAGACCTAATGATTTCATATATACTGCATACATTCTAATTTTGAGGGGTATTGACTTACCTTGGGTATGGATTGGTTAGCATATTACGGAGAAATTCTTGATTGTGATAGGAGCGTTGTACAACTAAGAAGTTGTGGAGGCCATGACCTAGAAGTTCTTTGTACACCCTAAGATTTAGTTAAGTCATCTATACTCACTAATTCTATTTGTTGTTGGAAAACCATCATCAATAACCATAGTTTGTGAAATTCCTAATGACTTTGAGGAAGTCTATGGTCTCTCACCTTATAGGGAAATTGAGTTCCGAATAGATTTAGAGAAGGAAGTGAAACTAGTCTCAAAGAACCGTTTGCCTTAATGGCAAAAAATACAAGGGCTCCCCATTTTTAAGTGCCTTGATGGATGAATTCTTTCTTTAATAGCTTTGATATTTGCTTATCCGGTTTCCTTCTCACTTTGGGGCCATATGTCTCAAAGGCCCGCTTATTTCGCACACCTGAGACTCTATGAGCAGAAAGTGTTGCCTTTTGGATTAACGAATGCTCGACATACTTTGTGGATTTGATGAGTATGGTGTTTAGGAGGCAACTCAATAAATTCATCCTTGTTTTCATAGATAATATTATGGTTTTCTCCAAAAGCAAAGAGGAGCATAAGGATCACTTAAAAGAGGTATTAGGAACCTTAAGAAGGCACCACCTTAAGGCTAAATTTGCTAAGTGCCACTTTTGTAGAAAAGAAGTTAGATTTCTTAGGCATATTGTTTCTGAACAAGGGTTGGCAGAACCCCGCCAAAGTGAAAGCTGTTCAAGAATGGAAAACTCCTAGGAATGCATCGGAGGTTAGAAATTTTATAAGGTTGACAAGCTGCAAAAGAAAATTCATCAAGAACTTTGTAGGAATAGCAACCCCTTTAATCTAGCTAACTAAGAAGAATCTAACCTTTTCTTAAGACGATAGGTGCACTAGGACATTTGAGAAGCATAAGGAGCTACTGACTAGTGCCCCTGTGCTCACTATTCCCAATGGAGTCAAACCGTTTACGGGTTTCATAGATCCTTATGGCATAAGGTTAAGAGTAGTTCTAATGCAAGAAGGGAAAGTAGTTTCTTATGCTAGTATGCGATAGAAGGATCATGAGAAGAGACATTTAGTTCGCAAGTTGGAGTTAGCAACTATCATCTTAGCCTTGAAGATGTGGAGGTATTATCTCTTGAACAAAGGTATACATTATTCACTGGCCATAAATCGCTCGAATACCTGTTTTCCTAAAAAGATCTTAATCTTACGCAACATAGAGGGATGGAATATATAACATCTTTTGACTTTAGTATTCAATATACCTCTAGAAAAGAGAACGTAGTCATCGATGTTTTCAGTTGGAGGTGTGCAACCTAGGTGCTATATAGAATAAAGGCAGTTGGAGTTCCTCTCAAATTTTAGCTTCCAACTACCAACAAAATCTGCCCAAAGTTTCTAATAATTTCGGAGATTAGACTAGCCTTGATGGACTGTTGAGTAATTGAGCAAGTAATGGACGAAAAGTTAGTAGATCTTTTAGGGAAGTTGAGGAGAAGAGAGCACTTTCCCCATGCTAGTATGTGTTCAGTCAATGAGAAGGGACGCTTAAGAAGGAATGGATGCCTTCGTGTCCCTATGGTTGATAGCTTATTAAGAGGGGTGCTTATGGAGCAACTCTACTACTCAAAGATGACTATTCATCCCCAAGGAGATAAGATGTACAAGGATGTAAAGAGGAATTTTTTGACATGGAATGACGAAGTGTGTAGCTGAGTTTATTGCTAAGTGCTTGAGATGTAAGAGAGTTAAAGCTAAGCAAGGGAATCCTGGTGGATTATTGTTACCTTTGGAAATCCAAATTGGAAGTAGGAACACATTTCGATGGATTTTGTGGAAGGACTTCCTGAGAGCCAAATGGGTAATGAAGCTATTTGGGTTGTTGTGGATGGACTCACTAAGAATGCTCACTTTATCATAGTTAGTAACAATAGAACAACCACTTCTCTTGCACAAATCTACATCAAGGAGGTAGTTCGATTGCATGGAGTTCCTGTGAGCATAGCCAGTGATAGGGACCCTCAGTTCACTAGTGAGTTTTGGAGGAGACTATAAGCAGCTTTGGAAACTTCTTTGAGTCTATGCACTGCATATCACCCACACACTGATGAACGAATGGAGAGAGTGAATAATATTTTGGAAGACATATTGAGGGCTTGTGTTTTGGATTTCGGAGAATATTGGGAGCAATACCTAACATTTATCAAGTTCACATATAATAATAGCTATTAAGTGACGATTGGTATGGCCCCTTTTGAAGCACTTTTTGGAAGGCCATGCAAATCACCAAGTTGTTAGTGTAAAGCCACGAAAAAAGTATTACTCGAACCCGATTTGATCCATGATGCCATGGAAAAAGTAAAGTTGATTAGATAACAATGACGGCATTGCAAGACCATCATAAATCTTAAGGAGGTGAAAGAAGGAAAGACATTGAGTTTAAGGTTGGAGATATGATATTTGTCAAAGTCTCCCCTCTTAAAAGTGGTTAGGTTTGGCAAATTTGGAAAATTGGCGCCTATATTCATTAGGTCATTCAAAATTTTGAAAAGGATAGGAAAACTTGCTTATCGCATGGAGCTTCGTAACAGATTGGCAAGAGTCCACAATGTTTTCCACATTTCTCACCTTAGAAAATGCCTTTATGACATTGCTATTAGAATTGAGCCTGGTCAGGGGGGGAATTATAGATGGGGCCAATAGTATCCTATGCCACCGCATGCATTGTGGAGCACGGAACTATGAGACTCCACAATAAAATAATTAGGCCGGTCCAAGTACAATGGGGAGATAACTTGGCGGAAAGCACATCGAAAAACCTAGGAGAAAATAAAGATCACTCATCCAGAGCTTTTCATATGTAAATTTTCTCTTCAAAATCAGGATTTTGATTGATAGATTGGATGGTAGGATGTGGTTGCCACACTTTTTCACAATCACTTTACACTTATGTAAAAAAATTCATGCATGTTTAGGGTATTTAAATAACATGATTACACATTTACACTAGGATTGAGCTCGTTTTAGTATGTTTGCAGTACAAAATCACATTGTACATTAGTTGAGTAGGTGATTATGTAGATAACTTGGTTGGGTAACATGGATGTTATGCGTGTTATGTTGTTCGTCCCTTGAAACATTTTAGGACGAAATCGTTTTTAAGGAGGAAAGAATGTAACATCCCATAAAATCAACCACAAGTAAATTGATAAATTGAATTAAATAAGATAGGGTTTAAAATGGAAATTTTATAAAATTTAGGATTTAACCATGAAAGTTATATCATTGCATTCTTAGCAAAATTTTGATCCATTTACATATATAATATGCTAAAAAAGAGCTCAAACGAAAAAGTTACAAGCATTTGAAGTTTTCAGATTTAAATTAATTTAGTTTAAATTCAAATTCAAATAAGTATTTAAATACAAGGTTTGAATTTCAAAAATTAACTATAGGCTTTACTTGAGGGCTTAGTAAATGTTTAGTTAAGGGTTAACGTTAAAACTTAAATAAGGCATAAAATTAATCGTGCAACGGAAACAAATCAATGCGCCCCATTTAAAAGGAGCGGCCGACCTATTGAACCCAACCGGTCGACCTCTTGCGATCAACCGCTCGAGTAAAGGGGATCAACCACTTGGTCATGGTGACAGCTCGAGATTTATGCAATTAAACGTTCCAGATTTGTCCATTTTTCACCTAACTCGGTCCTGCGGTTCTAGTGCGTTTCAACTCCTATAAATAGAACCCTACTTCTCCATTTTTTATTCATAAATATTTGAAAAATACCTTGAACCTCTATCATTTTATCTCTTCGGTTAGATTTAAAAATTCAGGTAAGGATTCTAATCCTTTACTAATTCTTCTTTCAATCTATTTTCTTCTCCTCCAACCATTCTGGATCTTACTAAATTACATATATACATATCCTTCGCTATGTATATATATCAAAAAGGAGATTTGGAAAAGAGTTGCTTTAGCGTTGCAAATCCATACAAGAGAAGCTAAGGATAATCTTTGCGTAAAAACCTTAGTATTTTTATTTCAGTTATTAATTAATATATATCTATGGATTTGAATAGGCCTTGAGGATTTTGGAAGTGCAAAATTACGACAAATAAAATCCTTCGAAATTCCTTTTGTTTCGAAATGTCAATTCTAGATGGAGATTCTCAATTATTTATGTTAATTTGATAGGATTTATATTATTATGCAATTTCTAATAATTTCATAGTCTATTCCACTTCTCCTCCTTCTTTATTCAAATTATGAGTTTTCGGTAATAAAATTAGGGTTTAAAGTAAAATTCTACTCGTAGTTTATATCACTTATTTCATACAAAATTCTTCACTTATTTATGTGTCAAAGAGGAATTGAATAGAATATGAAGGTGGGATTCCAATTTCTATTGTTTAGGATATTCCATTAGATTGATGTAATAAATTGGTTTTCTATTTTTACATTGCAGTCTTGGATATGAATATTTAATCCTTTGTTACAGTTATTGAAATTTTGGGAATTTGAAGGAAAAGGATTTGTATTAGTATTATGGTTCAAAGAATTGACATTTGACGCTGGTTTAGGGTGTATAATCCACATTATAGAATTAATTAGGCATTAATATATATATAGCGTAATGAACATATAATTATGACATATAATTACGTAGTTAATTAGGTAGTAGCATCATTAATTTCCCCTTTTAGGAAGGTAATTGATATTTTAAGACGTAATAAGGAAGATTTCTTATAAGACCTTAATTTTGAAATGGTGAGATGAATATTATATATGGAGAGTATTTAAATTATGGCTAAGTCATAGGGGTGCAAGGTCAGTAGTGTTGAATGACAGAAGTATGTCCTCCACCTTGTGACTACCAGCAATTGTGTATGCTTCCTATTGATGTAAAACATCTCTTATGACAAATATATGTGATGGCATGAAGTTATTTCCAAGTTCTTTAGGATAAATCTACCCAGTTAATCTGGCTAACAATTCCTATGAATGGTCAGACTAAATTGAGACATTATTACGAGTATGTGCTATAATAAGAAATGCCTGCTTTGAGGTCTTAAAGTACTAAGTAGTTGTTTGACGGTCCACATCTTTTCTCTAAATGAAGTATTAAATGGTCAAGGGGCTAGTTATTAGGCACTTTAGGTGGTATCCCGATAGGGGTCTGCTTTGGATTAAGATATTTAGGAGGCTGATTGATGGTCCGCCTTTCCATAAAGAAGTATTAAGTGACTTAAGATATTCCAATGATGTCGGCTAGGTAGTTACCATTGAGCAGTCCACTTCGGGAATATATATTAAATGATGGGGTCTACCTCAACTGAGTCCTTAAATGGCTAGAGTCTGTCTATTTTCCAATAAATTGTATTAAGTGGCTTGGATGCTATCTCTCGCATTGTTAGATATTTTTTACGAGGGATTTGGCTTATGGAATTTATAAATCTACTTCGAGAATGGAAGGTATTAAGTGGTTGATTGTCAACCTATCTCCTTTTCTTCTAAGAAATATTAAATGGTTTTATGTACGCTATACATATTCTCATTTTGAAATATACTGTCCAAGTACTAAAATAGTAAGATTCGAGGTTTTTATTCACCAGACATCGATTGTTCTGACTCCCTCCTCATTACAGCACGTTAAGGATTGATTTATGACGGCGACGATGCTCGAACGTGGAGTGGCTTAAGCTTGTGGCAGTTATTATTATCTGTTATAATATTTTTATGTTGTACCCATGTATTTGAACAAATGATGTAATGGATCTTATATGACAGTTTTATGATGTTTTAGTTACGACATTTCAAATAGTTTTGAAATAAGTGGTACATATTATATTTTATTCTATCTGGTTTGAGTTCTTGAAGGATAGTTATTTCTTCATACTGCTATTTGTTTTTCCAACGAAAACCGGCCTTAGAACGGATCTAAGTTCCGATCGGCCTTTTCTAGATCAAAATTTTAGCCTGTTTCAGGGTGGGTTGTTATTGTGCCAAATTTGTATTAAAAGAGAGAGCCGATATAGATATAGTTTATGAAAGTAAGCCCTCACTTTCGTTTTCCTTCTTCTTCCTCTTCCTCAATCTTCCTCAAGACCTATCTCTCTTTCTATCTAAATAACTTCTTCATTCCTTATGCAAACTTACATAATAATATTCTAAATTCAAATGTAAGTATCCTCTATAGTTCCTATAAGCCAAACGAGTAGAAGCTTAAAGAAGAAGCACTATGACCGGGTTTGAAATCAAAAACGAAGTTATCCATATTTACAACTTGACCTATGATGGAATGGATGAGACATTGTTTGTTTTTTATTTGAAGATAGTGTAAAGAGTGGTAGAATTCAAGATTTGGGTGTTTGTTAGTGTAGAAAAGTGACCGATTTGTAATATAATTTCGAAATAGATTAATCAATAGCTGTTATAATTTGCCTGTTAATGGTCGTGGAAGGCTTTATGCCCATTTAATGGGCCCCTTTGATAAAGGTGTACATTTAATAGTTGTATGACTTTAGACGTCCATTTAATGCGCGTCCAGTATTTGTCGTCCTAAATGGATGCTTAATATTAGACGTCCATTAAATGGACTTCAAGTTTCATTCAGTATTCTGAATTGGAAAATGAAGATTCAGCTGAATCTTCAGCCTTAATTAATATGTTGGAACACCAATGCTAAATATTACCCCTTAGTTATACATTGTTGGAGTATCTCTAAGTACATAACATTGTGAACAAACATTAGCTCCATAAGTGAATGAAAAAATATTAAATGACATAGGTTCATGGATCTTTTTTTTATAACTTTAGCTTTGAGATCATTTTCATTTATTGAAATTTCAGTTTCTTTGAGAAAACTTCAAATTTTCTTACATTTGTGGAAACTTCAAATCTCCTAGCTTGAGAAACTCCAATTTCAATTTTTTAAGAACGTCATTCTAATCCTATTCTAGAAATCTTTTTTACTTTGCTAATTTTTTTTCTTTTTTGTTTGCATTTAATTCGAGTGTAAACTAAAATTTAATATTCAATTCAAAATAACATATGATCTTTGAGACACATATTATTATTACATGTACTTTTTTAAGGAGGATTGACTATCTCTTCAGGAGATGCCTTTTATTCACAACATATAAGTAATGGTGTTTCACACTAATAACGTGTTAAAAAATAAAACCATATAAGAAATCGTTAGAGAGAGAAGATATTTCATTTACACAAGTTTGTATGTATAATTCTCTTTAGTTCTATTTTATAGGTTTAAGATGATAGAAATGATAATCCTTTTTCTAAAGAGGAGATTTTGAAGGCTATTAACGACATGCCTAGTGATAAACCTCCGGGTCCCGATGTGTTTCCTGTTTTATTTACAAATTAATTTGGTATGTTTCAAGTTTGATTTAGTTAACATGTTTAATGAATTTTGTAACAGAAAACTGCAATTAGGAAGATTTAATTTTGCAAACGTCATTCTATAACATAAAAAGATTGGTGCTAATTATTTGAAAGAATTTAGACCAATTTCTATAATTAATTGTTCTGTTAAAATTATCTCAAAATTCTTAGCTAATATACTTAACACAAGATTAAATGATCTAATTGATTGTTCACAAACTACTTTTATTAAGGGTAGAAATATCACAAATAGAGTGGCTGGTGTTCAAGAATACATTAATAACTTTTGTAAAAATAACATTACATGTGCACTTCTAAATCTGGACATTGCAAAAGCTTTTGACTCGATAGATTGAGATTTTCTAATTGATATGTTACTGGGTAGAGGTTTTAGTCGCAAATGTAGTGGATGTATTATAACATTGCTTAAAACTGCTAATTCTAGTATAATGGTTAACGGTATTTTAGGAAATAAAATTCAATCAAAACATGGCTTAAGGTAGAGGGATCCTTTATCGCCTCTTTAGTTTAAAGCTGTAGATGTTTTCGCTATGATTATTGAAAAAGCGGTTGGAGATGGTTCCTTAGGGTGCGTTGGTAGTGAAATCTCATGCAATGGTCTCTCTGTTCTTCGGTTTGCGAATGATACTTTATTATTTACTTCTCATCTGCCTAATCACATCATTACCCTCAAATTTATTTTATACAGCTTTGAACTTCTTTCACGGCTAAACATTAATTTCCATAAAAGTTCGGTTTTAGTACTAAATGACGTTGATAAGGTTGAAGGTTTAGTTGCTAATACACTTAATTGTAAAACCATGGATTTCCCTTTTGATTATCTTGGATATTACTAAATTTAAGCATGATGAGTAGCTAATTATAAAAGATGAAATTAAAAATAGAATATCTAATTGGAATGGGGTTTTTTATCGAGAGTGGGTAGATTAATTCTCATCAATTCTGTTTTATCTGCTACTCCGATCTATTGGATGTTTATGCATATTTTCCTATATTGGATGATTAATAAAATTAGTAATATAAAAAAGAATTTCCTATTGAATGGCGATAATCGTAACAGTTTTCCTAAATGTTTAGTTGATTGGGAAATAGTTTGTAAATCGAAAAAGGAAGCTGGATTAAGAGTTATTAATTTACGTAACATGAATTTGTTTTTATTAGAAAAGTGGGCTGTGGAAATTGAAGGATATAAATGATAATTTTATTTAGAAAGAAATTATTTCTAAACATTATTATAATGGTAGTAATAATTTATACCAAATACACCTTCAGTTATCAATAAATTATCTAATTTTTAGAAATCAATTTTCAAATGTCATGAGATTTTTAACCTTAGTACCAATACGATTGTTCATCAGAAAATAATACTTCTTTTTGGCATGATTGTTGAATATCTATCATTCCTTTTAGGGTAGAATTTAAAGGACTTTTTGAAACTGTAACTTTAAAAATGCTTTAATTATATTTTTTTTCCTTCGGATAATGATCCCCTTGGAACTTTAGTTTTAATAGAATCCTGGAAGGTACAACTCTTAGATAATTTTCTTTATTACGTGCAAGATTGAATTTATATAACATTGACAACGAAAATGATATTATTATCTAGGATTGGGATAAAAGTAAGAAAATTCACTTCTAATTCTTTATATAAATTTCTTAATCTTTTGGACGTAACTAATAACTCTTTCATTCTTATTTGGAAAGCAAACGCTCTACCAAAAGCTAAGATTCATATGTGGTTAATCGTGCATGGAAAGCTAAACACGGTTGAATTTTAAAAAGAAAGAATATGCAAATTGATAATAAATGTACTTTTTGTAAATTGTTTTTTTAAGGTATTAATCATATATATTATGACTGTATGGATACTTGCTGCATTCTTAATAATACTTTTAAAATCTTTAACTTTATTCTTACAACTAAAGTTACTGATTGTGATTTTTACTGGAATAATTTAAGATTTAAGTTTAAAAAGGGAGATAAATTTTTAATAGATACTTTATTTATTATAATATGTTGGTATATTTGAGTTGAGAGAAAGCAGAGACTTTTTATTAATAATAATAGTCATATTAATAGACTAATATTTACAATTCCATCATTTTGTTTCAACTGGATCTCAAATCCTAAACATAAATCGGCTATTAATAATCATCTTAAAGAATATCTTAATAAGATTAGAGCAGTCAGTTATTTAAATTAAACAAAAAACAATATTTTTAACATTAATAATTATAGCATTAACATTTTTTTGATTTTGAATGATGATTTTACTGATTATCAAAATGTTCTTTGATCAAAGTAGCATAAGTTTAATTTTTTAGAATTTATAGTTTATAGGTTCTTAACTACATATTTTGTTTTTATGCCTTTTTTATTTCGAAATCACTATTTCATAATTTTAGAGTAAGTTTAGATGCTGCATAATGAGTTTTGATCCGTTTATTAGTGTGTATTATTTTAGCTTCTTCACTGTCTTATAATTTTAACTTTAGTCTTATTGCTTTTATATATTAATACATACATACATACATATATATATACATATGTATATAAATTTCATTTATATACATTATATGTATTATTTTTATATTTTTGTATAGTTCCATTTACAGATACAAGTTTAGGTCAAAAATGCTGCTAAATTGCTATTTGTAGGATTTCAGGGTTGCTGTTGCCAGGATTTTAGTGAGAAGTTTATTCTGGATCTTCCGCGTTGGCAGTGAGGCGTTTTTTCTGGATTATCTGCGTTTGCAGTAAGGCGTTCATTCTCTGGTGGAGCCGCTTTTTGATCTCATTTGTGCACTTGGTTGCACCACGGATCATCTGCTTTTGTAGTGAAACGTTCATTTTTTGTCATCCGGACATGCAGCAAGGCCTTCATTATGATTTATTCGCGTTTGCAATGAGACGTTCATTCTCTAGTGGAGCTGCTTGTCGATATCATTTGTGCACTTTGTTGCAACATGGATTTTTTTGGCACTTCTGTTTGCTTCATTATCGAACGGTGGCCTTACTGGAATTCGATATTGAAGTGTAATGGACGATGGCTATGTTGTAGCTCTTTAGGAAGTTATCTGTGTTTGTTTTCTTTGATTTTTCTGTATTATGATTTGTCACCTGCCAGACATGTTGACAACTTCTTTGTTATCGATGACATACATACATGCATGTGCGCTCTCTTGTACTTTACATGACACGCATTTCTTCCAAAAAAGATGATAGAAATTTTATAATATATAGTCTTCGTAAATACAGTTAAATATATTAATCATTTCCATTTTCACGTTACATAAATGTAAAACCATTATTCAAATCAACCGTCTTCTACCCGTTTTTCATTTAACGGTCATCTTAACATACATCTACATCTAAACGTAAAACTTAAAATTTGTTTTAAAACCAAACAAACACTTAAAATTTTCTAAATCTTTGCATGGAACTTGTCTAGTGGTCTTGATTGCTTTTAGAAATACATTCCTTACAAATGCACTGTTGTAAAAGAATCAATATATCATGGCAAAAGGGCAGTACCAAATGCACGGTTATTTCAACTACGATTGCAGAGGAACGCAGATAGCTGCTCACAGACAAGGACAAGTGCAGAGTACGAACTGCTCCGCACGGTGAATGGTGGCTGGGGGGTTCCTTTTTTACTTCGAGTTTTCTCCTTCAGATTGGCATTCCGTCGTATTTTGATATGAAAACTGACTGTCAATAAATTATGGAATGAGAAGCTGGGAAAAATGAAGCTCGTAAATACGCTAAGAGGTTTGCTTCAATGAACTGGAACGAATTAGTAGCTGATACCATCACCGACCACTCAATCCAATTTCAGTTTGTCTCTATAAACTAAACTAGCAATCTATATCAACCGTCCAATCATGTTCTAGTTTTCATTCGCTATTGTTCCTATTCATAATTTAAACTTAAACATACCTTGAAACAGGAATATAATATAAACAAAACTAAAGAAGAAAAAATTCTACACAAAATTAATCATTAGATGCTAATAATCATATCAGAATCCACAACACCATGAACAATATGGCTTGTTTGATGCAATCAAATTGGCTTACAATGCTTTGGTTCTCTTCTTTTTCCCACTGAAATTGACCCAACCCACCTTTTCAACGTCTTCATCAGCTTGGACCCTTTTCTAACTGGCAAAACCGGTTCAACTGTTTGGACCTGCCGGAATGTCAGGTTGGACCCAAGGATAAAGCGAGCCGGGCTTGGTTCCGAGAAACTCCTTCTAAGAATGGCTCGGTTCAGCAGTGTTTCTATGCTTCTTCTCTCGTGCTCGTCCAAAAGAGTGGTTGGCTTGTGTCCGTGGCAAATGTCAAGGCTTGTTCTTCTGCATTCTACTTTTTCAACCATTTTTAAGTTGCAGTGATGAAGAAGTTGAATACGTCTCGCATTATTTTTTTTATACACAGATCAATGTTAATGTTTGAGCATTGAGTGCGGGAGAGGCGAAGCATCAATGTGAGCTGGCTTGATTATCTGAGAAGACGCCGTTTCATCTTTCGCTTATTTTACCTAAGCGACTAATTTGAATAATCGTAATATTTTCAAAATAATATTTCAAATCAATTGTTCGTAAATGTTTTAATAGCTAAAACCGACTTATAATTTTGAACATCTTAGGAATTTAAAGATGAACTCATTATTTGTACACATGACATCCGAGTTTGTTTATAGTGCAACATTAAAAATTGCAGGAACGCGGACTTGGATGTAAAGATCCACTACTCATGACACCCACAATAAATGCATAACATTCGTAACCGAAGGACGTTTTGATTAAACTAAAAAAAAAAAAAAAAAAAAAAAAAAAAAAAAAAAAAACACTATCTAGCACAACCATTGCAAAACAACTCATAATAGAAGTATGACATACAATATCGATATAGGAAAATTGATTACTAGAAACATTGGAGGACAACGTTTGAGTTGAAGTGCTGCCGTTACTTTCATGACGTAAAACAATAACAAAAAAAAACACTCAATATGCAAGATGACAAATTTTGCGTGGACACACCATTATTTTCTTAGGCCATATTATTTCTTATTATTTCACTCCACCCTATTCATTTTCAACCCCATATTCCCTCGTTGCAAATACCTAGAAATAAAAAATTCTCGTTTCTTCACCTCTAGTGAGTCACTCTGCCATAATTCACCTCATCGTTCACCTACCTCGACCAATGTTTCAGATATCATTGGCATATATTTTGAGAAAAAACTATTGCTCTTTGCAGTTGTGGTTGGTAGAGTTAAGAATGTACATTAGGTTATGTAATTTGATTATACAACTTAACTCTTTCAACAAATCTTTTTCAAAATAAACCAAGCTTATTAGTTTTATTCTTTGTTGTATATATTATTATATTGGGATATAAGAAAGTTTTAGATACATTAAATAAATACAAGTAGAAAATCTTTAAGAATTGTATTTAATCGATTACGGTTACGAATGTATTTGTAACCATAGATATTGAATCTTGTTAATAAATACATATCCTCAAATGTTTCTATTCAAAATGTGTTGAGAATGAGATACTGATGCATCCATGTGGACATGTGTGTTTGCGCCAAAATTGGTCACAAACCCCAAATACCGTGAAAGCACCAGTGAATGAATACAAATCAACAGTATTCAAACACAAATAACAGATCTCAGCAAAAAACAAGCAGCAAATCAGAAATAATGGACAGAGACACAAGTTTTATAGTGGTTCGGCTATCTGTGGCCTATGTCCACTCCAAAGTTTTATCTTTTTATTGATTATCCTTGCTGGTTACAAGTGATTATAGCAGTTACAAAGTCCAAAATTCGAAATAAGTAGTAGTGATGATGCTATGGAGTGATTCTGGCAGCGTCCGGGCGTGCTTTCTCTCTCCAAATTCTCCGACCCCTTTTCTGAAGGACCAGGGGCTCTATTTATAGGTGTAGGAGGCTGATTTTTCGCCTAAAATCAGGGAGACCACTTCTGGCATGTGAGGGGGGGCCCACGCGCCCAGCCTCAGGAAATTGGGCCCACTTTGGGATCGATTCGAACTCCATTCGAATCGATCGAGAAATCATCCAATTGATCTGAAATTTGGTGAGAACATTCTTCAAAATGTATGTAAGCTCCTGTAAAAATTTCATTGCATTTGGATCAACGGCTTGAAAGATATGATCGATTCAAGATTGCATTCCCGGTTGTCATGCTTGGTTCGAATCGATCCCCCTCGAATCGATAGGGTCGAATCCATGGTATTAGCCGCCTTGACTTAGTGGATTCGAGATAGTCATGCTTGGTTCGAATCGATCCCCATCGAATCGATAGGGTCGAATCGATAGGGTCGAATCCATGGTATTAGCCGCCTTTAGTTAGTGGATTCGAAGGAGTGGAATCAAGGAAGTTCGTTCGAATCGATCGAGGTATCTCTTAGTTCATCGATTCGAAGCTGCTTCAACAAGATGGATTCGTCCCATGGAGTCGAAGCATGAAGTAGTCCCATGGAGTCGAAGCAAGGTTGGGCTCATGGGTTCGAGGCACTATAACCTGATGGATACGAAGAAGCCAAAGTCCACTAGCCATCGATACGATCGTATCGATTCGACGCATGCCGTCTCTTCTCATCCTAACCAATGCGAACTTCACTGAGCCGAATCCATGATGATCGATACGAAGTCCTTCATCGAGTCGAAGTCCGTCACCCTGTTCTCCCTTTGATCGATGCGAAGTCATTGATCGAACCCATGCCTATCGATGCGAACTCCATCGATTCGACGCAATTCCTGTGTGCCGTAATCCATCCATATCTCCTTCATACGAACTCTGATTAACTTGAAATTTGAAATATAGCCTTTCCTAGTCCTTATCATTATCTCCAATTAATTTCGTCCCGATCGGAGTTCAACCAAATTTCGACGATATCGATCGTAGCCTTGATTCCAACTGATCTCCAATCCTGATATCCATCATTCCTTGCCAATTTGTTGATATTCCAGTTTTGACCAAAAATGTGATAACACTTCGCCCCCCAAAACATGCCTTGTAATAACAAGGCGTGTTTTGAATAGTTCTGCTTCCAATATCCAAAGTCCATTGCCATATCGCCAGGGTACGTCATCCTTGACTGCTCCGAGTCGATGCCCAATTCCAAATCCAATAACCAAAGCCTTAGCCAATTCCATATTTATCCGAACTCGACAATCAAGCCCTAATCCATCCTTGTCCAACAGCCAATAACCGAATCCAGGACCTCTCCGGGTCGATATCTAAATCCATAACCTCTCCGGGCTCTTGCCAAGCGTAATCCACACTTGATGACCTTGGTCCAGTATCCCTGGACGTTGAGCTAACCTCTCCGGGTTCTTACCAAGCGCAATCCACACCTGACGACCGTGGTCCAGTGTCCCTGGGCGTTGTACAAAGCCATGGCTTAAGTCCTAAGCCGAATCCTGGTCTCTCCGGACCCTTGTTGAGCATAGTCCATACTCAACGACCTGAAACAATAATCGGTAATAGGGGGCCTAAGTCCTAGGCCAAATCCTGATCACTCCGGACCCTTGCCGAGCATAGTCCATACTCGACGACCTGAATGAGTCAATTTACCACGTTCGGGCAAAGCGACTCACCCCTTGTCAGGCATAATCCATACCTGACGACCGTTTATCAAAAACCAGATAAAAATCCAATCAAAATCCAATCCAGAATCCAAATCCCAAAATCCAAATCAAAACCAAAGAATCAGAAATCCAAACCGGCATCCAAAACCGAAAATAATCATCCAAAGGAAAAATCCAAATCAAAAAGCAAGCAAAACCAAGAGTTCAATCCAAACTCCAAAACCAAATCCAAAAAGAAAAGCAGTGTCCAATCAAAAAGAAAAAGATAAATTTCACAAACCACAGCATCGCAGTTTATCATCATTCAGAGCATGCCCAGGGGCTATCTCCGTCCCCGTACATGTGTAAATGACTAGATTTCTCGCCAGTAGTTCGTTACTTATTTCATATTATCCTGATTAGTGGATGATCAGTCGACCATCATCCCTGGGCCTCACATCATCAGGTGTGAGGTAGTCGGTGGTTGCTCCTGCTCCACCGTTGCATTCTGAGTTCCGACATATTGCCGTAATTGTCCATTCCTTACATGCTCCTCGATTATATCCTTTAAGTGCCTGCAGCTGTTGGTATCATGTCCATCTAAATCATGGAAGAGGCAGTGCCTTCCTGATGTCCTCTCCCGTTCTGATGGTTCTCTCCTAGCCGGCCTCCGGTAGGGAAGGCGATTCCGAGTATCCAGGTATATCCGCTCCAGCGTCTCGTTCAATCCTGTGTATGTGGAAAACTTTGGATCCTTCCATCGCTTCCTAACGTTTCCAGAATCATCGTCCAACTTCCTTTTTCCTCTATCTTTATCCAAACCTTTGCTAGATGATCCTCCAACCTCGATTACATTAACCTTTTTTAACTTTAAATCTGTACTCGCATCTTCTTGCCGAAGGAACCTTTCTGCCTCGTGAAAGAACTTGTCGAGATCCTGCGGGGGATCCCGTATCAGAGATACCTTGAAATCCGAGTTCTCCCTGACTCCTGATACTGCTGCCATTAAAACAATCGATGGATCAGGCCGATCCACCGAAGCAACTGCGACACTGAATCGAGTTATAAAAGCTCTAAGCGATTCATCTATCCTCTGCTTTACCGATGTCAATGTCATCACGTTCTTCGGTCTCTTGACATGAACCCAAAACTGTCCCAAAAACCTTTCCACCAATTCCCTCCAAGTCCTGATAGATCCTTCTTCCAGCTGCCTAAACCACATCGCAGCTAAGTCCGTCAAATACAAAGGGAAGCATCGGGCCATCACTTCCTCCAATGCTCCCAACACCTCCATGTGTCTGGTGTACCTCATCAAGTGATCCGTAGGGTCTGCCTTGCTATCATATACCTCCACACTAGGCAACTTGAACTTAGGTGGATTCTGAGCCATCCTAATTTCTCGAGCGAACGGACTCCTGTTCACTCCTTCCAAGTCTCCGTTGGTCAAACCACCTCGTACAGTCTTCCTGATTATATCTACCAATCTAGCGTTGTCTGTCGGGGGTTGCCCCCGAGGGAATTCCGGTACGTACTCTTCATGTGGCTCGCTAGCAGAAACGTTGGTTCCAGCCTGTTGAACTCCTTCCAAATGTCCTCCTGTGTTGGAGCCTGCGGTCCTGCCCCCAAGCCTTTGTCGATTGCCCTCTGGCTCTGTATCCTGTCCTCCATTGGATTCCATAACCCTAGCTCCTTGTCCTGCACCCACAACGGTTGTAGCTGTTCCTAAGTTCTGCATCCCTGCAGCTCTTATTTGCTCAAAGAAAGTCTGCATCATTTCCTGTTGGTTCTTCAACAATTTCTCTTGCAAAGAATTTGCCATTGCCTCCATTTCATCCCGGGTTATGTAGATTGAAGCCTGTCCTTCCCCAGCTCCGGAGGATGCTTGTTGACTTCCTTCCTGTTGGCTTCTCTCAGCCCTTTGCCTTCTACTATTTTGCCTAGTCATCGTCCTCAAATCCAAAACTCCTTAAAATCTTCAAATCTAACTTTCAAATCCGATGTAGCGGGTGCTAGTCGTTCTCATTGAAAGCACCAAAGTGTTTCCGCCAAAATTGGTCACAAATCCCAAATACCGTGAAAGCACCAGTGAATGAATACAAATCAACAGTATTCAAACACAAATAACAGATCTCAGCAAAAAACAAGCAGCAAATCAGAAATAATGAACAGAGACACAAGTTTTATAGTGGTTCGGCTATCTCTGGCCAACGTCCACTCCAAAGTTTTATCCTTTTATTGATTATCCTTGCTGGTTACAAGTGCTTACAGCAGTTACAAAGTCCAAAATTCAAAATAAGTAGTAGTGATGATGCTATGGAGTGATTCTGGCAGCGTCCGGGCGTGCTTTCTCTCTCCAAATTCTGCGACCCCTTTTCTGAATGACCAGGGGCTCTATTTATAGGTGTAGGAGGCTCATTTTTTGCCTAAAATCAGGGAGACCACTTCTGGCACGTGAGGGGGGCCCACGCGCCCGGCCTCAGGAAATTGGGCCCACTTTGGGATCGATTCGAACTCTATTCTAATCGATCGAGAAATCATCCAATTAATCTGAAATTTGGTGAGAACATTCTTCAACATGTATGTAAGCTCCTCTAAAAATTTCATTGCATTTGCATCAACGGCTTGGAAGATATGATCGATTCAAGATTGCATTCCCGGTTGTCATGCTTGGTTCGAATCGATCCCCCTCGAATCGATAGTGTCGAATCGATAGGGTCGAATCTGTGGTATTAGCCGCCTTGACTTAGTTGATTCGAGGTAGTCATGCTTGGTTCGAATTGATAGGGTCGAATCCATGGTATTAGCCGCCTTTAGTTAGTGGATTCGAAGGAGTGGAATCGAGGAAGTTCGTTCGAATCGATCGAGGTATCTCTTAGTTGATCGATTCGAAGCTGCTTCAACAAGTTGGATTCATCCCATGGAGTCGAAGCATGAAGTAGTCCCATGGAGTCGAAGCAAGGTTGGGCTCCTGGGTTCGAGGCACTATAACCTGATGGATACGAAGGAGCCAAAGTCCACTAGCCATCGATACGATCGTATCGATTTGAAGCATGCCGTCTCTTCTCATCCTAACCAATGCGAACTTCACTGAGCTGAATCCATGATGATCGATACGAAGTCCTTCATTGAGTCGAAGTCCGTCACCCTGTTCTCCCTTTGATTGATGCGAAGTCATTGATCGAATCCGTGCCTATCGATGCGGACTCCATCGATTCGAAGCAATTCCTGTGTGCCTAATCCATCCATATCTCCTTCATACGAACTCCGATTAACTTGAAATTTGAAACATAGCCTTTCCTAGTCCTTATCATCATCTCCAATTAATTTCGTCCCGATCGGAGTTCAACCAAATTTTGACGATATCGATCGTAGCCTTGATTCCAACTGATCTCCAATCCTGATATCCATCATTCCTTGCCAATTTGTTGATATTTCAGTTTTGACCAAAAATGGGATAACAATGTGTACTATGAGTCGAAGTCAAAAGAAGTTGATCAATCCTTTTTTATGTCATTAAGGTGGAGAACCGAGCGACCGGGTATCTTAATTAGAGGTCCAGTATGAACTTAATAACTCATGACCAATGGAGGCATCTTGTTTTGGGATTAATGGAGCCTGGTGTTGTGAATGTTGTTATTGAACCAGTAGAAATAGTTGGTGCATACTATATAAAGCTTACTAATGGATGCATCTTAGTTTTGGATAAATATTTTCATGTATATGAAACGTTATTTATAAATAATAACTGTTTCATATTATGACCGAGAATGAATGCTGCTTCGTTTTACATATGAATATCATGAATATTCCTTACAAAATAAATATGTTTTGATAGTGCAATGATAATATTTATGTTTATAACAACAATGCGTCGTTATTATAGAAATACAGAGGCATCTAAAATATCTAAAAATTAATTTTAGAATCATAGACTAAGCTATATATTTGAGAAACTTTTCTTTAGTTACATGAGTATGAGCCAAATGGTACTTGTGAGTTGTATCCCAAAGGATTAACAACAAAGCTCCCATTCAATGGGTGTAATAATAAGGTTAACATACTTATTGGGTTGTTGCATAAAGATGTATGTAGTCTATGGTCTACAAATATTGAAAGCAGATCCACATATTTTGTTAAACTTCACCAATAAGTTTCCAAGATATGAACATGTGAATTTTGACACATAAGTCAGATGTCTATGATAAGTTCGTAGAATAGAAAACAGAAGTAAATATAAGACGTACAAAGAATTAAAATACTTTGATTCGGTCGAAGAGGTAAATATTTTAGATATGAGTTCCAAGGTTACCTAAAAGAAATATGGTTCACTTTCAAAACTAATTCTCCTTATTCTACATAGTTTATTAATAAGTGGTAATCTAACTCAACTAGACATAGTACAATTGGCAATGAGTGAAGTTGAGTTATTATTTTTTGATTCCACTTCATGTGGTTCGCCCTAACATCATCCACGATGTCTTATGATTGAGTATAATCAAAATATAGTTTAAACACTTAAAATTCACAGTATTATCAATTCAAAAGTCTATTTCACATCAACATGTATGATCTTTATTTGTCTATTATCCTACAAAAGAGTTTCGGTTAGTCATAATATAATTATTCCAAGAAATTGCATGCATGTAACACCTTGCTACCCTTAATTGTAATGAGTAATTCCTTGTCTTCCATATACAGAGCATTATGTACATTGATCTCAATGATATACTGATATATCATTCTCGATATATCTTGGCTAGAAACATTTAAGAGAAATATTTATTTTATATAATTTAATGCCCATGTTACAAACACATTCATAAAAGAAACCGCTTAAATAATTTTTCAAACGATTTTCTACTAGTATATATTTAATGTATTTAAAATATTAAATATATCATAGTATAATATTATATACAAAAGAAAATAAAAGTAAAAGCTTACTTTATTTCAAACAAAATCTGTTATAAGAGCTAAATTACATAATCAAAGTACATATTTTCCCACATGTGGCACACCCTTAACTTATCATGTTCATCCACTCACCATTGCATGAGGGACTTAAGTTCAAATCACAATCATACTGCTGACTATTTTGTGTGATCATGGCACACCGCGTATGTCCACTAACTAATTATAACATCCCGTAAAATGAACAATACATAATTTAATTAAATTGAATTAAATATGGTAAGGTTGAATATGGGAATTTTATAATATTGAAATTTGACCACAAAAATTATTTCATTGCATTCGTGGTAAAATTATGGTATGTTTTCATATATAATATGCTGAAAATGGAGCTCAAACAAAGAAATTATCAACATTTGAAGTTCTCAGATTTAAATTAATTTAGTTTGAATTCAAATTAAAATAAAAAATCAAATTTAGAATTTAAATTTCATAAATTAGCATGGCAGCTAACTAAACATTTAAATAACGCTTGACGTAAAAAGTTAATTAGGGAATAAAATAATACTACAACGGAAAAAAAATAAATGCCCTCGAATATAAGAGTGGTCGACCTGAATAGGTCAACCTATCGACTGGTCACCCAAGGGTGGTTGACCATTTGGCAACGATAGTTGCCAGTGATGGCTAGGATTTTATGTTCTATTTGGTTGTGCGCTCAAGTTTTACCCATTTCCTACCTACTTCCATCCTAAGGTTCTTTTGTGTTTATGCGGTGTAAAAATTGCACAAACACATAAAAAACAGTAGAAAATATCTAGATTTACCAATTTTAACATCATTCAATCTAGCAACAATTATTCTATTACCCCAAATAAATAGTAAATAACTATAAAGAAGAAAAGGAGACGCATAGTGAAGAACACATAATACTCTTCGAAATGACATATAATTTGAATCATAGAATCTCAACACTCCACATCGATTCATATTCTCTTTTCAACATAAAACTCTTAAAAACGAACTTCACTATCAACCAAAATCTCTTAATGAGATAGATACCAAAAATGAATAGTTACCTAATGGGTTCCAACAAAGCCAACCCTCATCACACCTTGCTATCGAGCTCAAACTATGTCCCCGCCCACCAACAAAATGTTGCAAATACCAAAAATCAAAAGAAGATGGATACCAAAATAATCTCAAAGCCACCAAGGCCAAAAAATCATCTAGATCACCAATCGTATCTCTCTCCTTCCACATACCTTATCTGCCAAATAACAAATTTTCTATGGAAATCAACATAAGACTCTCGCATCAGCGTTGAGCCATAAAGCCGATATAGGTTTCCAAATCTGGATGTCCCTTCACACTAAACTCCATATCACCAAAGTTCAAAGACTGAAATGCTCTTCTCTCTCATCATAATCTCCTCCATCTTTATCTTCTAATTGCATAAAATATCTTTTGCCATCAAAATGAGTAATAACATTATTACCACCAAATCTATCGCTCTTTCTAGAAGCCATTGATGCAAAAATTTAAACAAACCGCCTTGCTCTGATAACAATCTGTTGTGCAAAATTGCAAAAATGCCGAATAAACAATAGACAAGATCTAAATTGCCAATTTGAACATCACTCAATCTAACAACAATTATTCTATTACCCTAGATAAATAGTGAATAACTATAAAGAAGAAAAAAAGATGCACAATATTTATACCAGTTCCACTATCATTAAGATAGTGTACGTCCAGTCTAAAGGAGAGAGATTTTATTACACATGAGTAAGTTATAAGATATTACAAGATAAGAATTTACATACCAAAGCTCTAAAGTAGTATTAACAAGAAGAGACACTCTATTAGTGAATCGCTGGCTGTGGGTTTACAATAAAGCCTACCCTTCATATATAGCCAGTGAAAATCCATGAGAGTCATCGATTAAATTACCAGGATATGGTAAGACCATAATGGAGGCAATTTACAATGGTAATAAATGGTGAAAAAATAGAAAGTAATTCACTCATTCCTTTAATTAGCAAAGATGGAAATACATAACCCCAAAGCAATGCGTTTACTGAGAAAGAAATAATACGCATATCATTTTGCATATATTTTATTCCATAACGTGTGCATGTATTTATTTCCTTGCCATTTCATGCAAATGCAATCTAATAATTTATGCATTTCTATATTAAAAATAATGAACAAACATGATTACTTTCCTTATTATCATAACTTCCTCCTCGATGCCCCGAACGACCTCTCGTCTCTTTCATAGTGAAGAACACATAATCCTCTTCAAAATGACTTATAATTTGAATCGTAGAATCTCAGCAATTTCAACTCCAATAAATAGAACCCTATCCTCTCCACTTTTTTTTAATATTACTTTAGAGAATACGATGAAACTCTGCCATTTCTATCTCTCTAATAAGATTCAAAAATTCCGTAAAAAATTCAGGTAAGAATTCAACTTATTTCTTCCTTAAATCTATCCTTATCCCATTCTTCTTCAATTATTATGAGTCTTATGAATATATATATATATATATATATATATATATATTCATCCCTATTGTGTTTGTATGTATGTGTATACATATATATCAAAAGAGGGAGATTCTGGAAAAGATCGAAAGGGTAAAAATCCATTTAAGTAAAGCTAAGGCTAATCTGTAAGTGGAACCTTAGTATTTCTTTCAGCAATTATTTAGTGTATTTCTTTTTGGATTTGAATAGGTCTTAGTGATTTTGGGGTTTCGAAAATATGGTAGAGAAAATCCCCCAGAATTTCTTTTTTTTATATGTCAATTCTATGCTGAGATTCCCAATTATTTACATAAACTGGATGGAATTTGTTTCGTTTATGCAATTTTTGATAATTTTATAGTTCATTCCACTTCTCCTTCTTCTTTGGGTCAATTTGTGATCCTTCAATAAAATAAGAGGTTTAGATTACGAACTCTATTCGTAGTTTACACCACTTATTCATATCTATTTCTTTGTAAAAAGAGGAGTTGAATATAAGATGGGGTTTAGATTGCAATTCTTATTGTTTAAGATATTCCATTGAGTTAGTGTAATAAATTAAGTTTCTATTTTATTTACAAGTCTATTATTGTAATTTTGATTATAAATATTTATTTCCTATTTTAGATATTTGAATTCTACAAAATCTTGGAAAATTGAAGAAAGAGGACTTACAATACTAATTGGTTAGTGAATTGACATTCAACGCTAGTTTAGGGTGTAAAATCCATGAATACTTATTTATTTCTATCTACATAATTAGCGTATAATATTGTATATATGGCGTAGCTATTTAGGCATTTATTTAATTTATTTGCCCATTAAGAAGGTAATTGATTTTGAGGCGAAAATAAGAGGAAACTCTTATATAGCCAAATTATTGTTTTAAGACATAATAAGGATGATTCCCTATAAGGCTCATTTATGAAATGGTTAGATGAGTATATATTTGGAGAGTAATTGATTTATGGCTAAGTCATAGGAATGCGAGGTCAATAAAGTTACATGCTGATATTCTGCCCTTCACTTTAAGGCTACCAACAGTTGCGTACACTTTTATTGATGTGAGATATCCTTATGATAAATATTTGTAACGACGCAAGGTTAGTTTCAAATACAGTAGGGTAAATTTGCATCTAATCTGGCCATTATTTCCTATGAATAGAGTGATGGAATTGGATCAGCCCGGGGCGGAAGAAATGAGTGAATTTACAAAAATTACCATTTTAGATCATTGACGGGCCTATGAAGTCTAAATGCATTTAGATCTTATCTTAATTTTCTTTAAATAAAATAAATATTTTATGTAATTTGGTAAATAAATTTCAAAAGGGTTTGATATTATATAAATTTATATGAATGGGTGTACCAAATACACCCATGTGTGTAGTTACTTATTAAAATAAATATGAGAAAGTAACCTTTAGTTTCCTTCTCTAATAGTTGTGCAATTAATTAAGAAAGCAAACAACGTTAATTGGAGAGAGAGAGAGAGAAACATCGTATTTCTCTATCTCTAGTTAGATTGATAATATGTCAAATGAACATGTTAACATTTCAATTGAATGTTTTATTAGAAAAGAATTAATTCATTTTAATTTGGTTAATTTCAAATGATTATGAGCACATCACATGCACCAATGTGTAGTGTAAGTGCAACATATAAAAGTGTACAAAATTAATGTAAACATTGCTTAAGTGTTGGGATTTATACCACAATGGACACATTTCCCATCTATATATGCCTTTGTAGTTCTAAACATGAATGGTTTTATTTATTTACTAATACACACACATACACACACTATAAAAATATATATAGACAATATAATTAATGTTTAGCATAACGGTTCAAATAAAATAGATTTCATTTCAATTACAAGCAGTAAATCAAAGAAAATTAAGATTAATGAATAGTTTGAATGTAACGACCCGCTATTTTGGACCATTCAAATCGACAATAAAACCGTACATGTCCGACTTGAATAATTCAAAATACCGAATTGTTAATAAAATTTTGACAAAACTTAAAATATACAGTAAATAAATCAATCACAGATCTCAGACACAGAGTAATATAATGCAGCAGAATAGATACAGGATAGTAGTTCATGAAGCTACTATATACATCAGAGTTAGAAATAAAATACAACCGAATAGTTCAAATGCAGTGAAGTCTCCAGATGACTTCTCTGAACCAGTCAACTGGAAAGGCTGGAATCTGAATCGATAGTTGGATCTCCAAATGAAGCTCCGAACTCCAAAGGTGAGTCTCTAATGTTGTTTCACTCAGTCTGACCCGAGCGTAAAGCAAAACACAAAACACTCGAGTCAGGATTAACATTCTTATATAAATAAATCCAACTCAAGTGAAATATCAACTGGAATACAAATAACTTAAAGGATATTTGGGATAACCATCCTCTAAGGGTCCATGGAACTATCTACAAAGTAGAAATATACACTATAACACCGTGGTCATTCCCATTTATTTATACTTCAAACCAAATATCATTTTACTTCAATTATCTCTATATTTCCCAAAATAGTATTCATATAAAATAAATAATTTATAAAGTAAAGTATTTAATTTCCTCAACTTAACATATCGTTTCAACATCAACCCGACCTTCCCATTTAAATTAAATCCAATCTCGATCTATCAATTTAAATTCAATTTAAATCTTAAATTAACCACTTAAATTTCATCGATCCCAATTCGGATTTGAAATCACAAATACCCCTTTATATTTCAATATATTTCAAAACTTTAAGTATTCAGCGCTTCAAACTATTCAATTTAGTTTTCTACATAATAAATTCAATTTAGTTCAACCAAAATTTTCATTTTAATTCAAATTTTAGTTTATAAATAACAATTCAACTATTTTGATTTTTCATACAGATCCGAATCTCAAAATAAACCATTTAAATTCCAATATAGTTCAAAGCTTTAATATTTAAATGTTCAATTTAACAGTTTCATATAGATCTCAATTTAACCTCACTATTATTTAGTCTTGAAATACTTCCTCATTTGATTCAATATTATTTAAGTAACCTTAAATTCCATTTCTACTCAATAATTTCCTTAATTTATTTAAACGTGAAATATTCATTAAATCACTTAAATCAAAAATCCAGTTATGAAATCATACCTTTATATTTCCTATCATAAAGTCAAGTGCCACAGATATTTATCATTTCAACCCGTACACTAAATATATACGGGTGGATATCATTTCAACCCATAATCCTATTCAATTAAATGAAAATCGCTTGGGTTTATCATTTCAACCCATAACGATTTTCTCATATTCTAAAGTCCGTTCAGGTATGTATCATTTCAACCATAATGATTCTATACTAACAGAGAACTTGCAGAATGATAACAGATATGAAGATAATAATAACAACAGGCATATATCATCAAAATAAATATAAACAATAGGATATGGTGTCATATTCCATAAGTGAACAGTTACAGATAATAGCATATATAACAATTTAAATAACTGCAGCCTCATATTTCAATTGTCGTTTCAATTGAAATCAAATTTATTAGATAAAAGAACGTTAATCGTGAGTGATTGCTCACCTTTCGAAGCTAGAGCAGTTTGAAACCCAGCTACGAATTGGATCACGATCTAGAAAATCGAACAATCCAAACAACAGTCTCAAAGTGAAGTAGGCTGAAAGCGGATTTTGACGGACAAAGCTGATAGATAATAATCGATGGGAAACGAATCAGAATCAATTAGGTAGGGATAGAATATATTATTGTCTTCCCATGAAATCAATATTAAATTTTCAAGACGAATGTTAAAAATTAAAATCATTGTTTACATTTAAAGCGCCTAAACAGTTTAGATGTTGAAAATAGTAAATATATCAAAATACTTTAAAATAGCTTATATATTAAAATATTTTGTATATAAATTTAAAATTTTAAACATGCATTAAATTAAATATAGATACACCTTAAAACATATTCATTAATATAACATATGACTAACATTCCATACTATATTTTAATACTTGTTTTCTGTTTAGGAGGAGCTGATTGAATATTAGCTTACTTTTGTAATACTATTTATGACTAGATAGTCGAAAATTTAGTTTCATTTACAAAGCTGCTAGAGTAATAAATGTTGACTTACTATAGATTAAAATACCCAGTCCAAATAAAATTTACTATGCCACATGATGTACCCTTTCAAGCATATGTTTTGTTTGATCACGTTGGAAATGGATCATCTTAATGGTTAAGCAAACCTTCTGTTTGGTTGAAACTTGCACAAATGAAGTGTTCAGTGACCATGCAAATACCTTTCAACCTAATTTACTTTATATAATCACATGCATAACTTATATTTAATATTATCTAGATAACTTTCGTATTCTAGCCTAGCGTATATGCAACAACCTGTAAAATGACTATTATATGCAGACCTTAACTATTATAATTTAAGTCAAAACTAATAGAACAATATTATAACTTGAAAAATCTATATAAACATAACATATATATTAACATAAAGTGCTTAACGTATAGGTATATATTCTTAAAGTATATATCTTATACTTACCAACTATATAACTTCAACAATCTATACACTTCATATATCTTGCCAGATTTTTTTCTTATTTTTTTTTAAAGGCTAATATACTCGAACCCAACGTTACAGACAACACTAGAAATAATTATACACCGATGTAAGTTGACATTACCCTGCGCAAAACTGTATATGTATATATATAGTATAAGAATGATATAAATTTACCTTAAAAGATGGAGGCTAGGGGGACGAGGTAATGAGCTCGGAGTGTTCTCAGGGTGGGTCGTTGGATCTGAGTTGCTCGCATGGCTAGGAGGAGCACGGGGTGGCGGAGGCTATGGCCGTGGGTTCGTGGGGTTGAAGCGCAGTTAGTGGAGACGGCTTCACAGGCTCGGGTGTAAGCTGATGGGAGGAGCGGCGGATCTAGGTGTGGAGGTGATGCTCGTGTACTGCTCGAAGTGGTGACGGGAAAACTGGGTAGGTGGAAGCAAGGTTCAAGGGGAAAGGGCCTGTGGTGCGGCGGTGAGCACGACAAGAAGAAAGGAGAAAAATATAAAAGAGAAGAGAGAAGGTGGAGGAAAAGATGAAGGGGGAAAAGATGGACAGGAGAAAGAAATTTGCAGAGAGGAGGAAGATTAAAAAGTAAAAGGAGATGAGGAAGGGAATATAAAGGGGAACGTAGTGGAACGACGGTTTCAATTTCACCTGAATAAATATTAGTAACTGACAGAGTGAACAGTTTTATATATAGTATATTTTTGAAATAGTGTGAACGGGGAAAACAAATAAATATAAAGCTTGAATGAATGGCAATGGTCACACGCATTGATTCCAAATTTAATAAAAACAATTTGAAATTTTAACGGTCGGAAAGTACCCGCTATGCACTGATTCAGAAATCAATTTAAAGCAATTAATAGCTTTAATTGGATAGCACGATTCAATTTTTTTTTTTTGAAATTGAAGGGAGAAATAAAGTCACAATTTAGGGTACCGTTACACGATAGCTTATTACTACCGTCGCGTACCGTACCCCAAAATACAGAAATGGATATACTATTGAGATCAGCACGACGAGACGATCACAACGGTATACAGATATCAGTGGTACGATTGAATTATAAAAATTCGAATGTTCAACTAAGGGAAAGTGCAGCAAAAACACAGAAAATAAGATCGACGGAGCTAAAAAAACCCGAATTTGGAAAAACAAAAAAAAATGACGTCTCCATCAGAAGATGATTTAGAATTTTTCTATGTAAAAATATTCAAGTTTGGAAAATATTTTTGTTATCAACAAATTTTAACTGATTTAAATTGAAAGGGATTTACACAATAAAATAATTTTTCATAAAATAAATTGAAAATTTACCATCTGCTATATTTGAATATACGTATTCCAAATGTAAAATTTTTATTTCAAAATTCAATTATTTAAAATTTCACAAATATTCAGTTAAATACGTTATAAAATCAATTAAAAATTTTAAAACTTTCCGGGTCGTTACACTCTCCCCCACTCAAAACTTTTCGTCCCCGAAAAGGGAGGAGGTAGGAGAATAGAAACAACCAGAAATAAAAGTAGATTGGAAGTCAAGATTAATCCAATACTTTGAAACTAAATAAATTTTGCTTGAAATTTGAAAACTTCATTTGAAATTCGATTATCTTTGATACTTTAAAACTTTTCAAAACTCCTTTGAACACAATTATTTACACTATTGTTTATATTTATAAAGAAGCTATTTAAAAATATTAAATCCAAAATTCATGAAAATTTTAATTTATCTCAAGATACTTCCAAATATTACTATTAGATCACAAATCTTTTTTTTTAAATGATTTTAGTTTAGATAAATAACTTCTAAAATATTTATAACACTAAAATTTTCTATTAAACCATGTAGTATATAAATAAACAATATTTTAAAAGGATATATTCAAAAAGGAAAGGAAGGTAGATTCTGGAAAATAGAATCAAGGGGGAAATAACTAAAGCTGAGCAGATACGGTAGATTCAAAAGATAGCATCGGGCACGAATAATTAATTCAAACCATAAAAATTTCAATTTCAAATATTAATACTAATTACTTTGTTGGAAATAATTTTTTAATAAAATACTTTTATATCGAAACCAATTTTCTTTTTGAAAATACTTTTATAACTCGATGTTTCAACAAGTTTATCCTCGTTCTTGCAGACTCTGGCCATGCGTTGATCAGGTGCAAAGCTAGAATTCTTCAAGTACTTAGTAGACCCGTTTCAACACCCAGTGAAAATACTTGAAAACCTTTAAAAATAGATATGGAAAGTACAATCCAAACAAACAACCAAACCAAAACCTTTGTCCGATCATGGTTCGCAGATACACAATGTTACGCCTGGGTCCCCCAGGAAACAATCCATATCTGTAAGCTTTCTCAGCCCTGCGAGTTACGCCATGATGACTAGTAGAGTGCAGGATACACAATGGTTACGCCTGAATCCCCCAGGAAACAATCCGTACCCCTAGGAAAGACTCAGCCAGGCACTTGCGCTACTATTCGCGACCTACACAGATTGCACGATACACAATGGTTACGCCTGGATCCCCCAGGAAACAATCCGTACCCCTAGGCAAGACTCAGCCAGGCAATTGCGCTATGCATTCACGAGAGAAAAAAAACTATGGGTTACGCCACGGTGGGAACACTCGAGTATTACATCCGGAAAACCAAAAATCAGAAAGAATAATATCGATAGAATGAATCCACGATGTGGCCACAAAGCGGATATCAAGCAGAAGGCACTTTCCATATCTTTACTTCGAAAATATATATCATATAGTACCTTTTCAAATCACTTTCAAATATCGTACTTATATCAAGTCCATATATATAGGATTCCATTTTTCCCAAATCGAATACTTTCCAAATCAATAGTAGATCAAATCATATTTATATAGACTTCGATTATATAAAATCTCTTTCCAAATCGAGTACCTTCAAATCAATTTCATACTTTTACAAATCCAATTTATATAAGTTCGACGACTCCCAAATCAAGTGCTTAATAATATAAGGTTCTCAATTTCAAATCATTCAATATCCATTCAGTTTCCAAATCATATATGATTTCACCAAATTTTCTTCCAAATTAAGTATCTAAATTTCAAAGTTTCCAAAATAATAGGTTTAGAAAATTATCCCAGTTTCTAAATTAAAATAATTCAAGTCAAACAAATTCATTTCCAAAATCACCATATAAGTACTGGTTGTTAATTTCAATTTAATTTTCAAAACCAAATATTTTCTCAAAAACAATTATACTTAAAATGGTTTCCAAATTTATAATTATCCCTTTAAAACTTTTAAACTATCTATTTCTATTTGAAATATCCAATTTACCTTTCAGAAAACTGTTATTCAAAACTATTTTTTTTTCAAAACATTTCAAAACTAAATTTATATTCTTTATCAAACATTTTATACTCTTCGAAATTTCTTAGCTTTGAAAATTAAATCTCGATTTGGAAGTGTTCGAACATTCAAAATAGTTAGGGAAATCAAATTTTCAATTCAAGAGTTGAAAAATCAACAATAAATCAATAAATCAATTATTAAATCCGAAACTCGAGGACTGAACACCGATCTCATTTTAAATTGTTTCAAATATATACTTATATCTTTCTAAAATATCAAATTATACTTCGGAATTTGAAATCAAAATGGTTTTACAAAATCACTTGCATAGCAAAGCTACTAAAGTGGCCTTTCCCCCACTCTGAAACTCGAAAATCAATGTCGATGATGCGTGCACTAATCAGTTAAATTATTTTCCAGCGACATAAGTGAGTTCTGGACTTCTATTTTCTTGAAAACTTCTTTGAAATTTCTTTAAAATTATTGGAATTCATTTGAACTCATTTGAAACATTTCTTATTCGGAAAAATACCTTTAAATCGTATTATTTTTATATATTTTCCAAAATCTTAAAACCAATTTCAAAATACCAAAATTCAATTCTCGAATTTCAAATTTAACTCTACAGTTATAAATCATTTTTATATAAATCAATTTCTTACAAGTTTTCAAATTTTCAAATCCTTTCAAAACTCTTATATATATAGAATAACATTTCTTATTTGTTTTATATATAGGTATATAATCCTTATCGAAAACAATTTCTTTTTATATATAGAATAAAATCATAGTTATCAAAATAATAATTTCGAAAATAATAATTTTGGTACAAAACAATTTCAAAAATACAATATACTCGATTTTTCAAAGGGTGATTTAAGAATGGATTTCAAAACAAAGGTAGAGATTTAAATTAGAAGACTCTAACCAATAGAATCCTGATTCGAAGATAGACTCGATCGAAGATGATTAAATTACAAAATAGGAGATGAATATACTTCTATAAATCACGGGCGACCTTAATCAGGTCAATCGTGCATTTAGCAATATGATGGATGCAGAATTCTAAGGCAAATCGACATTCGATCGCTAGAGATAGAATTTGGAATAACAGGAGATAGTAGCATCTAAACCGAGGATACAAAAATCTTCAGTGAATCGACGCCAATTGTAAAGGAGTTTTCATCACCCTTTACAAATCATTTAGTGGAGTTATTGGATACTCCAGAATCAAAAGAATATAAATAGAGAGAGACAAGAATGAATTTTGGAACCGAGGGACATTCCAAAATTCAAAGGAAATCGAGTCAAAAGGAAGAGATTCGACTCGAGCGAAAGTGATTCTGTAAATAAATTTACCATATATGCTAAGTTTTGCCTAGAGCCAAAGCTCTGATACCAACTGTAACGACCCGCTATTTTGGACCATTCAAATCGACAATAAAACCGTACATGTCCGACTTGAATAATTCAAAATACCGAATTGTTAATAAAATTTTGACAAAACTTAAAATATACAGTAAATAAATCAATCACAGATCTCAGACACAGAGTAATATAATGCAGCGGAATAGATACAGGATAGTAGTTCATGAAGCTACTATATACATCAGAGTTAGAAATAAAATACAACCGAATAGTTCAAATGCAGTGAAGTCTCCAGATGACTTCTCTGAACCAGTCAACTGGAAAGGCTGGAATCTGAATCGATAGTTGGATCTCAAAATGAAGCTCCGAACTCCAAAGGTGAGTCTCTAATGCTGTTTCACTCAGTCTGACCCGAGCGTAAAGCAAAACACAAAACACTCGAGTCAGGATTAACATTCTTATATAAATAAATCCAACTCAAGTGAAATATCAACAGGAATACAAATAACTTAAAGGATGTTTGGGATAACCATCCTCTAAGGGTCCATGGAACTATCTACAAAGTAGAAATATACACTATAACACCGTGGTCATTCCCATTTATTTATACTTCAAACCAAATATCATTTTACTTCAATTATCTCTATATTTCCCAAAATAGTATTCATATAAAATAAATAATTTATAAAGTAAAGTATTCAATTTCCTCAACTTAACATATCGTTTCAACATCAACCCGACCTTCCCATTTAAATTAAATCCAATCTCAATCTATCAATTTAAATTCAGTTTAAATCTTAAATTAACCACTTAAATTTCATCGATCCCAATTCGGATTTGAAATCACAAATACCCCTTTATATTTCAATATATTTCAAAACTTTAAGTATTCAGCGTTTCAAACTAAATTTTATTCAATTTAGTTTTCTACATAATAAATTCAATTTAGTTCAACCAAAATTTTCATTTTAATTCAAATTTTAGTTTCTAAATAACAATTCAACTATTTTGATTTTTCATACAGATTCGAATCTCAAAATATACCATTTAAATTCCAATATAGTTCAAAGCTTTAATATTTAAATGTTCAATTTAACAGTTTCATATAGATCTCGATTTAACCTCACTATTATTTGGTCTTGAAATACTTCCTCATTTGATTCAATATTATTTAAGTAACCTTAAATTCCATTTCTACTCAATAATTTCCTTAATTTATTTAAACGTGAAATATTCATTAAATCACTTAAATCAAAAATCCAGTTATGAAATCATACCTTTATATTTCCTATCATATAGTCAAGTGCCACGGATATTTATCATTTCAACCCGTACACTAAATATATACGGGTGGATATCATTTCAACCCTTAATCCCAAATTCAATTAAATGAAAATCGCTTGGGTTTATCATTTCAACCCATAACGATTTTCTCATATTCTAAAGTCCGTTCAGGTATGTATCATTTCAACCATAATGATTCTATACTAACAGAGAACTTGCAGAATGATAACAGATATGAAGATAATAATAACAACAGGCATATATCATCAAAATAAATATAAACAATAGGATATGGTGTCATATCCCATAAGTGAACAGTTACAGATAATAGCATATATAACAATTTAAATAACTGCAGCCTCATATTTCAATTGTCGTTTCAATTGAAATCAAATTTATTAGATAAAACAACGTTAATCGTGAGTGATTGCTCACCTTTCGAAGCTAGAGCAGTTTGTAACCCAGCTACGAATTGGATCACGATCTAGAAAATCGAACAATCCAAACAACAGTCTCAAAGTGAAGTAGGCTGAAAGCGGATTTTGACGGACAAAGCTGATAGATAATGTTGAATATGCGCTTATATGATTTTTGTTTGATGATAATAAACATATATACATTCGTTTAAATGTATTTGTTAATATACTATTCTATTTTTCACAGTTTAAATAAATATTTGTTGAATAAGATAAATTACACAGAATTTGAATTCAAACAGATATTTTATTCAAATAAATATTTATTACAACTTTGAATAGTACAATTTCAAGCTCTCACTATAACTATACAACTTTGATTACAATTACATCACATTACATATTTACAGTTCACCTCACTACATATCACTCACACTCGTATTTATCTTCAACTTCCTTCTAGTTTGAATCCAGCATCTGAGAAATCTGCAAAAATATAAACTAACGCAGTAAAATTGAAAAAGAAATATTTTTGCAATTCAAAAATAAAAGATAATTTTTGAAAATATGATTTGCCTCAGATTATTTGGGTTGTTCGTCATAATTTAAATTTGAATTCATCATACACGAACAACTTGTGACATACACAGTGTATTACTGTATATGCCACAAGGCCGTGCACACCGATATATACACTTGATTGATTTACAGGGACTGGTGAGCACAGGTCAAACCCAAATGAAAAGCCGGGTTCAACTCACGTGTAATAACATTGAAAATCACATGGTCAAACCCAAGTTTTGAAACTGGATTCAACTCAAGTGAAATTTCAAAAATCAACATGAAATGATCAAGAATCAGATCAGAGACCAAGTACAAGGCACAGTGCATCACTGACCAGAATGCAACAACAAGAAAACCAGTTCAACGAGTATGACACAGCAACAAGGGCAACAGTGACTCAGATGTACAGCAAACCAAATGCAGAAAGATGAATCACCGGCCACAAGTATACACAACAAACTCAGTGACATGCACAATAATCAACACAGTGAAGAACATGGATGTCAAAGTGTACATGGAACAATGTTACAGCTCGACCAAATGGCCAACATGGTCAAGAAATATAACATGCAGTTTGCTGTGACACAATGCTCAATCCACAGTAACAAACAGAAGGAATAACCAAGTGGAGCATCTGTGTCAAAGCATAGCAAATGTCAACATAAAGTGTATGCAAATTCGAAGTATGGACAGAGCTCGAGCATAGTTAAAACTCAAGCAAATGAAGACATTACAGTGACATGCTACAATTTCAAACAGGCAGCGCACATGTGAATCAAGTGACCAACCAGAAGTACAACATGACCGAAAGTATACAGTAATGCAACATGGAGTGTGCAAGTGCAAATGATCAGAGACTCAAGCAACAACATGGACTGCACAAATTCAAGACAGCACCAAAGACTCAGCAGTGGCACATGACCACCAAGCAGTGGCAGTTCAAGTGAATCAAGTTCAGTGCCACAGCAAACAAAAGAATGATACAAAGCAATGAACAAGAGAACATTGTTGTACAAGGCACCAGAGTCAAAGAACAACAAGTCACAATGTCACAGCAAGATCAAGTGACAACATAGGGCAGTACAACTAATGCATCAGTACAGGAAGCTAGCAAGATCAATACAGCTACAATGGCCAGACCAACCAGACCCAAGTGAAACTGACTCAAAGCACAAAAGTGCACAACAATCATCAAGTACACAATGACAAAGCAACACTGGGAGCAACAGCTACATGCAGGCTAGAAGCAAAAACTCAAGTGCAACAGTGAAGTTCAACTATGCAAATGAAACATAGTCGCAAACAACATAACAATGAAACAGTTGGAACATGGATATCACATGCAATTCGAACTAACATGACACCAATGAAGTCTGTACACATGAAAATACAAGCAACTCGAGCTCAAGAGGATACAAACCAATTATGGCCAGAGAATTGTACAAAGCTCCTACAGGGATGAACGGAAATGTCCAAAGTCAAAAGCATCAATATTCAAAGCGGTGAGATGCAGTCAAAATAAGAAGCCGAAATTTAAAAAAAAATTGGAACAAGTCAAACAAGTGTTCACCGTGATAGCCAAGAAAATTGACCACAAAATCAAATCAATACCGTGTGAATCAAGCTACTAAAAATACGATAGTGACAAAGTCAGAACAAATCTCAAGCATCAATACCAGATCGAACGGCATATGACAAATTCAAATCAACATATACGAACGCAAAAATAGGAAATCAAATCCTATAAAAACCCTAATCATCATCGGCAATTATTCCATCGAGTTCAAGCATAAACCAGCAAAGCAAAAGGGATAGATTACATACCGAAATCACAACAGTGAACTTGATCAAACAGAAGCGGCCAAGAGCGAACGAATGAGAACGAAGCACACGAAAAGGCGCAAGCTTCAAAACCCTAGTTTGAATCGCAAGAAGCAAAAGCAAATTTGCAGAAGCCCTAATTCGCAAAGAGGAACGAAAGAGGATCGGCCATATTTTCACAACAAAGAAATAAAGGGGATGGGTTGGAGAATAACAAAAAAGAAGAGAATAGGGCCGGCCTTGTTATTATTAAGGGCTTTAAATTTTTAATTAGGGTTATTTATTCTATTTGTTTTTTAATTGTTGTTTTTTATTTTTCGAATCGAAGAATTTGTAAATCACCACCTAGGGATTAGGTCGTGTCAGATTGTCTAGTTAGAATTAGTTCAGTGAGCAGGGTGTGCGAGTTTGCAAAGTTCTATTGTAGGCGGGAGCAGAGTTTGCGAGTAAGCAAAGTTCTATTGTAGGCGGGAGCAGAGTTTGCGAGTAAACGAAACTCTATAGGCGGGAGCAGGGTGTACGAGTCTAGTAGAGTGTCTGTGAGCGGGAGCAAATGTTTGCGAGTCTAGTAGAGTGTTTGTGAGTGGGAGCAAATTTCTGCGAGTCTAGTAGAGTGTTTGTAATCGTGATACTATTTAATTCTAATAGAAATCTGTGAATGCAGCAGTAGGCAGGGGTTGCCGAAGCTGGGTAAATTTTGTGTGTGATTTACCTTTTCAGCATATTTATTTTTGCAGTTTATTTCTGTGTTTAAATCGAGAAAATTTGCTATAACCCTATTCACCCCCCCCCCTCTAGGGTTAATCTACATCCTACAAGTGGTATTGGAGCCCGGTATTTTGTTTTTAACTCTAGAGTCATGAATTCACCGAATAATGCTTTTTCTGAGGGACAATCTATTGCTAGGCCACCCATGTTCAACGGGAACGATTATGCTTATTGGAAAGTTAGGATGGGTATCTATCTTAGTTCTGTTGATTATGATGTTTGGGATATTATTGAAACTGGCTATAAACCTCCCACTATAATCGTTGGTGATACTGAAATTCCTAAACCTAAGGATAGGTGGGATGCTAACGATAAGAAATTGAAAACGGCAAATGCTAAAGCCATGAATGCTTTGATATGTGCTCTTGATAAAAATGAATTTAATAGAATTTCTCATTGTACAACAGCACAGGAAATTTGGCACACTTTGGAGGTGACACACGAAGGAACTTCTCAAGTCAAGGAGTCTCGTCTAGCCCTATTCAGCAATGAATACGAAAACTTTGTGATGGACAAAGGCGAGAGCATAAAAGACATGTTTGGACGCTTTTCAACCTTGGTATACAATGCTAGAGCGCTTGGGAAGGTATTCACTGAGGTAGAGCTTGTGAGGAAGATACTACGAGTCTTACCGATGAACTTTGAGGCAAAAGTCACAGCAATACAAGAATCGAAAGATCTAAGTAAGCTAAGCATGGAGGAGTTGATTGGCAACTTAATGACATATGAGATTGAGCTAAAAGCAAAGGAAGAACGCAACAACTCCGAACCAAAGAAGAAGACGGTTGCCTTAAAGAGCAAAGAAGAGAGCGATGAAGATAAAGTAGATCCAATTGAAGAGCTTGCAATGGCTGTCAATAAACTTAGAAACTCATCAAGATTTAAGCCACGCAAGAAGAAAACAAAGGGCAATAGGTCAAAAGACTCTGAAAATTCCGATGATGAACTGACGTGTTATAACTGCAACAAGCCTGGCCACATCAAACCAGAATGTCCACTTCTCAAATATAACAAAGGAAAGAAAAAGAAAAAGAAGGCTTTTGCAGCGACTTAGGATGATGAAGAAGGAGAGGAAGCTTCGGATAGCAGCTCAGAGGAGGCGAATTTGTGTCTTATGGCAAAATCAAATTCAGAAGCAAGCTCCGACGAATCTAGTGAGGCAGGTGAGTATTCCTATAGAGATCTTGTTTTTATATGCTTAGATCTTACTAAAACAATTGATAGTCTTGAATCTAAAATTGAAAAACTTAAATCTGATAGGAGAGAATTTGCTCGTGAAAATTCTAGGTTAGAAACTGAACTTGAAAATATTCAAAACCTAGAATGTAAAAAATGTAAGATTTTAGATTCAGAATTATCAAAAATTAGGAATAACTTTGAGAGTCTTGAAAAAGAAAACTTGAATCTTAAGGAAACCATCGACACAAAGAAAAAGGATTTTATAAATTGATGCACCTCACTTGTCACTGAAAACTCAACATTAAAAACCAAAGTCCAAAACCTTGAGAAATCCCTGAATAACTTTTCAAAAGGAGAAAAATCTTTCAACATGCTTTTGGGAAATCAAATTTTTGCTAACAATAGAAAAGGACTAGGTTTTGGGAAATCACAAGATGATGATGCAAAAGGTAAAAGTGTCTTTGCTCGATCTGAAATAATTGGACATCATAGTCATAGGAACACAAAATTTAATCAAGTCAATTTAATGTGCACAATTTGTAGAAGATTTGGACACAATCAAAATAATTATTGGTATAGACCCAAACACGTGAAAACTATACCAATTTGGGTTCCAAAAGGCACAAATATAAAATCTTTGAAAGTCAAACAAATTTGGGTGCCAAAAGGAACATATATAAATAGTTTTGGGTCTCCAAAAACATATTTTTCATATTCTGCCACTAACAATCATGGACCTATAAAAACAAATAGGTCACATAAATCTTTTCCCGTGTAGGTGTGGTGGCAGGCTAAGGAACAACAACAGTGTTCTCTGGATTTTTGGCTGTTCCAGAAACACAATGGGCGACAAAGCAAAGTTCCTTAGCCTAGTACAAAGGTGACAGAATCACAATGGGCAATCACGAAAAATTATCGTAAAGGTAGAACAGGTAAAATTGTTTTTTAACGATATATTAAATGTGATTATCTGCACCATACTCTAAATTAAAATCAGCCAATATTGAGATGAACAAAAGATGATGATTTTGATGCTATGACTTTTTTTCAAAATATTGACCAACCATCTTTAAATAGAATTACTTGGAGTAATTATGATGGTTGACTGATTCGGAATTAATTGATATGATTTTTTGACTTGTTCTTAATTATGACCTTGATTTGTGCTTAAATGATGACCAATCAGATTTTCAACTTTGAACTAATCCATATAAATTTGTTCGGTCAAATGATGGTTACTCATGCTACACGTATATATATTTGTTTTGACATTTTGGTCATGCTTATAAATTTGCACGATTTCAAATTTCATGTGAAAGCTGTGAAAAAGAACTTTATGAAATTGTTGAAACTTCAAGAAATTGTTTTGAAATAATAATGAAGTTTTAATGACTGTTGATAGTTGTTCATCCTATGGCTTCTAAGATTGACATTATGATATGTTTTTGATTGTTAACACGTCTTCAATTCAAATTCAAAAGAATGTCATTTAAATTGATGTTAAGTTTGAAATTCTTGGTGCACACTTCATGGTTTGGTCAATCAAATTCAACGAGTGAATATTGAGTGAAATTTAAATTCAGATGCAGATTACACTGGTAATATAGTTGATAGAAAAATTATTAGTGTAACGTGATTAATTTTTGAAACATTCATTTGCTGCATCATTTTTTCAAAGAAAAATCTCTGCACATATTTCACTGGAAATAATTTTCAAAAAGCAGAAATTTTTTAAAAACCCCTCGAGAAAATCATGTTTGACCATAATTTCAGATTAGACATTCTTATTTGATTTTAAATGACAATTTTGACTAATCTGACTCCCTTTGATTATCGAAAAGATGAATAGTAATTGAAAAAGTGATGAGTGTTGATATTTATCATATATTAAAACTCGAGAAAGTATAATTAGAAAATTTCTTTAGAATTTCATAACAAGAGTTATAAAAACTTTTTGTTGGGCAAAAATTCCATGATCATTTCTATTTCTATCATCTTTCTATCGACCATCACTCATCAAAATTACACATAGTATGTAAATTTGTGGTAGTTTACAAAGGAAATCATTCGTACTTCAATATCTTTAAATCTGTGAAGGAAATTATTTGTGCTTCAATTTATTATATTCTTCAATAAAAATAAATATCCAAAGTATTCACTCTCGTTTAAAAGTCCTCACGGTTATGCATGGGTGAATTACTTGGATTTTTGATTATGTGCTTCCATGCTCATTTAAAAGTCCTCACGGTTATGCATGTATGGAACGCATATCAAAATTAATTGATTAAATAGACAAGTTGATTCTAATCCCATTTAAAAGTCCTCACGGTCATGCGTGGTTAGAAGATACTTGATTTCATTTTCTAAATTAAATTGGAATACTACTAATCTCAGTTAAAAGTCCTAACGGTTATGCATGGTTAGTAGATATTCAAATTTCCTGAAATAAATATACCACAAATAGACAGAACTGTATGATTTTTTGATGATTTTATCCCCATCACTTCTGAAAGTGGAATATGCACCTGACAAGGGTAATTATGATTTTGTTTGAGTTTTATTAAAATTTGATATTTATATTCAATTGAGTTAAATGTTTGATTCATGTTTGTCACTTCATCCCTATTTTTATAACACTGTTATTCTTTTGCTGATAACAAAAGGGGGAGAGAAAAGTTAAGATTTTGTCAAATGGAATCAAGCAAAGGTCAAATAATTTTCCATTTGCATATAGGCTCATTTACATATTTTTATTTGTATGCATATATGTAGGGGGAGTATTGTGTAGAGAGGGAGCATTCAAATAGGGGGAGCAAATTGAACGATCAAATACATTTAATACATTCAAAATCTTAAATATATGTTTGTTATCATCAAAAGGGGGAGATTGTTGAATATGTGCTTATATGATTTTTGTTTGATGATAATAAACATATATACATTCGTTTAAATGTATTTGTTAATATACTATTCTATTTTTCACAGTTTAAATAAATATTTGTTGAATAAAATAAATTACACAGAATTTGAATTCAAACAGATATTTTATTCAAATAAATATTTATTACAACTTTGAATAGTACAATTTCAAGCTCTCACTATAACTATACAACTTTGATTACAATTACATCACATTACATATTTACAGTTCACCTCACTACATATCACTCACACTCGTATTTATCTTCAACTTCCTTCTAGTTTGAATCCAGCATCTGAGAAATCTGCAAAAATATAAACTAACGCAGTAAAATTGAAAAAGAAATATTTTTGCAATTCAAAAATAAAAGATAATTTTTGAAAATATGATTTGCCTCAGATTATTTGGGTTGTTCGTCATAATTTAAATTTGAATTCATCATACACGAACAACTTGTGACATACACAGTGTATTACTGTATATGCCACAAGGCCGTGCACACCGATATATACACTTGATTGATTTACAGGGACAGGTGAGCACAGGTCAAACCCAAATGAAAAGTCGGGTTCAACTCACGTGTAATAACATTGAAAATCACAAGGTCAAACCCAAGTTTTGAAACTGGATTCAACTCAAGTGAAATTTCAAAAATCAACATGAAATGATCAAGAATCAGATCAGAGACCAAGTACAAGGCACAGTGCATCACTGACCAGAATGCAACAACAAGAAAACCAGTTCAACGAGTATGACATGACAACAAGGGCAACAGTGACTCAGATGTACAGCAAACCAAATGCAGAAAGATGAATCACCGGCCACAAGTATACACAACAAACTCAGTGACATGCACAATAATCAACACAGTGAAGAACATGGATGTCAAAGTGTACATGGAACAATGTTACAGCTCGACCAAATGGCCAACATGATCAAGAAATATAACATGCAGTTTGCTGTGACACAATGCTCAATCCACAGTAACAAACAGAAGGAATAACCAAGTGGAGCATCTGTGTCAAAGCATAGCAAATGTCAACATAAAGTGTATGCAAATTCGAAGTATGGACAGAGCTCGAGCACAGTTAAAACTCAAGCACATGAAGACATTACAGTGACATGCTACAATTTCAAACAGGCAGCGCACATGTGAATCAAGTGACCAACCAGAAGTACAACATGACCGAAAGTATACAGTAATGCAACATGGAGTGTGCAAGTGCAAATGATCAGATACTCAAGCAACAACATGGACTGCACAAATTCAAGACAGCACCAAAGACTCAGCAGTGGCACATGACCACCAAGCAGTGACAGTTCAAGTGAATCAAGTTCAGTGCCACAGCAAACAAAAGAATGATACAAAGCAATGAACAAGAGAACATTGTTGTACAATGCACCAGAGTCAAAGAACAACAAGTCACAATGTCACAGCAAGATCAAGTGACAACATAGGGCAGTACAACTAATGCATCAGTACAGGAAGCAAGCAAGATCAATACAGATACAATGGCCAGACCAACCAGACCCAAGTGAAACTGACTCAAAGCACAAAAGTGCACAGCAATCATCAAGTACACAATGACAAAGCAACACTGGGAGCAACAGCTACATGCAGGCTAGAAGAAAAAACTCAAGTGCAACAGTGAAGTTCAACTATGCAAATGAAACACAGTTGCAAACAACATAACAATGAAACAGTTGGAACATGGATGTCACATGCAATTCGAACTAACATGACACCAATGAAGTCTGTACACATGAAAATACAAGCAACTCGAGCTCAAGAGGATACAAACCAATTATGGCCAGAGAATTGTACAAAGCTCCTACAGGGATGAACGGAAATGTCCAAAGTCAAAAGCATCAATATTCAAAGCCGTGAGATGCAGTCAAAATAAGAAGCCGAAATTAAAAAAAAAAAATTGGAACAAGTCAAACAAGTGTTCATCGTGATAGCCAAGAAAATTGACCACAAAATCAAATCAATACCATGTGAATCAAGCTACCAAAAATACGAGAGTGACAAAGTCAGAACAAATCTCAAGCATCAATACCAGATCGAACGGCATATGACAAATTCAAATCAACATATACGAACGCAAAAATAGGAAATCAAATCCTATAAAAACCCTAATCATCATCGGCAATTATTCCATCGAGTTCAAGCATAAACCAGCAAAGCAAAAGGGATAGATTACGTACCGAAATCACAACAGTGAACTCGATCAAACAGAAGCGGCCAAGAGCGAACGAACGAGAACGAAGCACACGAAAAGGCACAAGCTTCAAAACCCTAGTTTGAATCGCAAGAAGCAAAAGCAAATTTGCAGAAGCCCTAATTCGCAAAGAGGAACGAAAGAGGATCGGCCATATTTTCACAACAAAGAAATAAAGGGGATTGGGCTGGAGAATAACAAAGAAAAGAAGAGAATAGGGTCGGCCTTGTTATTATTAAGGGCTTTAAATTTTTAATTAGGGTTATTTATTCTATTTGTTTTTTAATTGTTGTTTTTTATTTTTCGAATCGAAGAATTTGTAAATCACCACCTAGGGATTAGGTCGTGTCAGATTGTCTAGTTAGAATTAGTTCAGTGAGCAGGGTGTGCGTGTTTGCAAAGTTCTATTGTAGGCGGGAGCAGAGTTTGCGAGTAAGCAAAGTTCAATTGTAGGCGGGAGCAGAGTTTGCGAGTAAACGAAACTCTATAGGCGGGAGCAGGGTGTGCGAGTCTAGTAGAGTGTTTGTGAGCGGGAGCAAATGTTTGCGAGTCTAATAGAGTGTTTGTGAGCGGGAGCAAATGTCTGCGAGTCTAGTAGAGTGTTTGTAAGCGTGATACTGTTTAATTCTAATAGAAATCTGTGAATGCAGCAGTAGGCAGGGGTTGCCGAAGCTGGGTAAATTTTGTGTGTGATTTACTTTTTTAGCATATTTATTTCTGCAGTTTATTTCTGTGTTTAAATCGAGAAAATTTGCTATAACCCTATTCACCCCCCCTCTAGGGTTAATCGAGATCCTACAGATAATAATCGATGGGAAACGAATCAGAATCAATTAGGTAGGGATAGAATATATTATTGTCTTCCCATGACATCAATATTAAATTTTCAAGACGAATGTTAAAAATTAAAATCATTGTTTACATTTAAAGCGCCTAAACAGTTTAGATGTTGAAAATAGTACATATATCAAAATACTTTAAAATAGCTTATATATTAAAATAGTTTGTATATAAATTTAAAATTTTAAACACGCATTAAATTAAATATAGATACACCTTAAAACATATTCATTAATATAACATATGACTAACATTCCATACTATATTTTAATACTTGTTGTCTATTTAGGAGGAGCTGATTGAATATTAGCTTACTTTTGTAATACTATTTATGACTAGATAGTCGAAAATTTAGTTTCATTTACAAAGCTGCTAGAGTAATAAATGTTGACTTACTATAGATTAAAATACCCAGTCCAAATAAAATTTACTATGCCACATGATGTACCCTTTCAAGCATATGTTTTGTTTGATCACGTTGGAAATGGATCATCTTAATGGTTAAGCAAACCTTCTGTTTGGTTGAAACTTGCACAAATGAAGTGTTCAGTGACCATGCAAATACCTTTCAACCTAATTTACTTTATATAATCACATGCATAACTTATATTTAATATTATCCAGATAACTTTCGTATTCTAGCCTAGCGTATATGCAACAACCTGTAAAATGACTATTATATGCAGACCTTAACTATTATAATTTAAGTCAAAACTAATAGAACAATATTATAACTTGAAAAATCTATATAAACATAACATATATATTAACATAAAGTGCTTAACGTATAGGTATATATTCTTAAAGTATATATCTTATACTTACCAACTATATAACTTCAACAATCTATACACTTCATATATCTTGCCAGATTTTTTTCTTATTTTTTTTTAAAGGCTAATATACTCGAACCCAACGTTACAGACAACACTAGAAATAATTATACACCGATGTAAGTTGACATTACCCTGCGCAAAACTGTATATGTATATATATAGTATAAGAATGATATAAATTTACCTTAAAAGAATGAGGCTAGGGGGACGAGGTAATGAGCTCGGAGTGTTCTCAGGGTGGGTCGTTGGATCTGAGTTGCTCGCATGGCTAGGAGGAGCACGGGGTGGCGGAGGCTATGGCCGTGGGTTCGTAGGGTTGAAGCGCAGTTAGTGGAGACGGCTTCACAGGCTCGGGTGTAAGCTGATGGGAGGAGCGGCGGATCTAGGTGTGGAGGTGATGCTCGTGTACTGCTCGAAGTGGTGACGGGAAAACTGGGTAGGTGGAAGCAAGGTTCAAGGGGAAAGGGCCTGTGGTGCGGCGGTGAGCACGGCAAGAAGAAAGGAGAAAAATATAAAAGAGAAGAGAGAAGGTGGAGGAAAAGATGAATGGGGAAAAGATGGACAGGAGAAAGAAATTTGCAGAGAGGAGGAAGATTAAAAAGTAAAAGGAGACGAGGAAGGGAATATAAAGGGGAACGTAGTGGAACGACGGTTTCAATTTCACCTGAATAAATATTAGTAACTGACAGAGTGAACAGTTTTATATATAGTATATTTTTGAAATAGTGTGAACGGGGAAAACAAATAAATATAAAGCTTGAATGAATGGCAATGGTCACACGCATTGATTCCAAATTTAATAAAAATAATTTGAAATTTTAATGGTCGGAAAGTTCCCGCTATGCACTGATTCAGAAACCAATTTAAAGCAATTAATAGCTTTAATTGGATAGCACGATTCAAATTTTTTTTTTTGAAATTGAAGGGAGAAATAAAGTCACAGTTTAGGGTACTGTTACACGACAGCTTATTACTTCCGTCGCGTACCGTACCCCAAAATACAGAAATGGATATACTATTGAGATCAGCATGACGAGACGATTACAACGGTATACAGATATCAGTGGTACGATTGAATTATAAAAATTCGAATTTTCAACTAAGGGAAAGTGCAGCAAAAACACAGAAAATAAGATCGACGGAGCTAAAAAAACCCGAATTTGGGGAAAAAAAATCACGTGTCCATCAGAAGATGATTTAGAATTTTTCTATGTAAAAATATTCAGGTTTGGAAAATATTTTTATTATCAACAAATTTTAACTGATTTAAATTGAAAGGGATTTACACAATAAAATAAATTTTCATAAAATAAATTGAAAATTTACCATCTGCTATATTTGAATATACGTATTCCAAATGTAAAAATTTTATTTCAAAATTCAATTATTTAAAATTTCACAAATATTCAGTTAAATACGTTATAAAATCAATTAAAAATTTTAAAACTTTCTGGGTCGTTACACTGAAACTCTTGTGAAAATGATCCTTCCTTTTAACCAAAGATTTAATTTTTAATTAGATGAAGTTGCAAATTATGGAATATATCATTGATTTAACGTTTTTCGTTTTCTTTTAAAAGAAGAGTTTATTATAAAATGATTTGAAACATTATATTTAAAAAATATGTTAATTGGATGGCAATATTACCATGTTTTAATTACATAGAAACCCATGTCTAAATATTTAACTATAGACCTTTTGATATGAAAAACTGAATTATGAATATGAAAATCCAATGTTCAATTATGTTTTTTTAATAACAAAGTCAAACTACATAGGCATATATAGATTTGAGATAAGAGGACCTACATCAAGATTAAAATAATCACATGTAGTACATAAAATAAAATTAAGAAGGTTTAGATCTAGGTTAAATTAACTAATCAAACAACCATACATGAGAGAGAAAATGAGATGTTGTAATTCATAACAAAAGCAGTGAACAAAAGAAAACATTCTATGTTTTAATAAGATAGAACAATTGATTCAAGGAAGGGAATGAAGATATTCAAATAGAAATCCATACTCATAAGTATGAACAGAAGGGAAAGATGGAGATTAAGAGGATGAGAACAAATTATAAGATGCGTAAATATCGAATTATACATACATATTATTACCTTAGGATGAAGCATGTAGGAACACACTGAATGATAGAAGAATACCTAAATCCGATTAATCATTCTCTAGATCCGATAAATCTAGCCGTCCATCACACCTTGATTTGTGGATTCTCCTCGGATTTCAAAAAATCACCATCCCACTTTACAAGAGAAGAATGAACCATATTTTTAATTTAGTTTGATGCTAATTTGAATTTGTTTTGATGTTCTTTTTGGATGAAGTTTCAGGCATGAATGAATGATAGAGAAAAGGAAGAAAAAAGAAAAAAGATTAAAATTCATGTTCTGTTCCATATACTTTCAAAAATGAGGAGGCTTTGTTTTTAATAGAATTAAAGGAACCTTTTCCTATTCTCTTATTAAATTTTCGCCTTTATTTCCTCTTTTTAAATTTCATTTAATGTCGTTAATTGATTTCCCCCTCTTACCATTATATGGCACATCCAAGCACGTTCCAAATATTCCATTTTCCAAATAAAAGAAAACATCTTTTATGTAATTATTTTATTATTTAAAACATGTTTAAAACTATACCGATACCGCGTATTGATATATGCAAATATAACTGTTATCTATGCATTGAAATAATTACCAACAATATTTAAAACCTCAAATAAATTAACAATGATTAATATTTCATAAATATTAATTAATTTAATCAGCCTGCAACATTTTACTAACTGATTAAATTGTGTGATTTTTGGAGAAATCACAAATGTAGTTGTGCGACTCAGAGGTGTGAATTCAGTCAGTGATTAATAATGAACAATTCAAATATTAATGTTGACACATCACTTAGTAGGTTTGTGTGAAAGTTTGGCTAAATTCATCGCTCACAGATCTTTTTGGTAAAGTCAAATTTTACTTATTATAAGCGGTATCCGATGGTGATAATTATTTACACTAACTCTCTTCGTTAGAACTATATCACATTAGTAATTTTGAATTTGGTAATGGTTAAAATTCCAACATCATCCACATTCAACTTTATAGCACAAACACAAAGTCCTTGGTTCAATAATAACGATTTTTTTTGATCGAACTGCTCTGGCTAGAGACTTTAACTTTGAGTGACATCAGTTGACTGTAATACTAACCTTATATAACTAAGAAGACGAATCCTCTCTTGAATAGTGTTTCACTTCCAATGCTTTCACTTGACCCAACTATAGTCGTTCGATGGAAACAGTTCCATGATTTAACTATAATCAACGTGGGTCTTCCAAATTGAAGATAAAAAGTATCCTCAAGTTAGGAGAACCGTGCAAATTAGTCACATCGATATTTTCTAATTGACCTTGGTTATATTAACCAATAGAAAACTCTCGAGTGAGTCGTTCCACAGTTATCTAATAACTATCAATACGCAACCCCTAGGTGCCCCTAGCAGTCATGAGTAATACACTGTCCAATATTTGGGGAGCATTACGTACTCTAGTCTCAACAGTTACATCGATATCCAGTCTCAACGGTTACATCGATATCCAGTCTCGATGCATCTTGACTAGGAATATTTAAAATGGTATATTTGTTTCATTGTGATAAATTACTCACGGTTACAACACTTTGTAGCTACTATCATATAATATATCATATATGAATTTTCTATTAAATATATTTTTAATTAAATTAATTATTTAATACTACCACATTATATCAAGTATATAATAGAAAGAAATTCCTTCATTGCAAGCAAGATTGGTGAATGAGTTAGATATATGTAACAAATTACATAATTGCCTCTAGTGCGTACTCCTAACTCTATCAATCTCCCACTTGCACTTGGGGTCAATTATAGAACCTTATTCCAACTTCTCCAATCAGTTTATCAAAACCATTTGGGTCAGTCCATTTGTGGATGGGTGTGCTATTATGTTTTAATTATCCACTCCGTCAATCAACTCTCTCCAACGGCGATAAAGAACTTTATCATATGGAACAATTCCGGGTATGTCTCTCAACCTCTAGTGAGCTCTAGGTTCTATTATGAACCGCATCACAACAATGTTACCTTATAATAATGTTATGACATTCTCAACATTTGAAACCAGCTCGGTTATAAATTTTTACACTTATAATTTCATATACTTTATTTTTACTGCGACAATATTCTAGGTGATTACTTAGTCTTTCCATTGAATCAGCCATAGACTTTCATTTGGAATGTTTCCGACTAAAGGTTCTTAACTTGAATTTATTGACATATTATATTCATATCACTTATGAAGTTTGAGTCTAAACACTTCTTTATAAGAAGTTTTATTGTTTTATTAAACAATTCTCTTGTATTTCACAAATATACGAAAACACTCCGAATTACCATTCAGGAGTATCAATTTGGATTTGATATTTTCTCCATGTATCAAATACATAGAAAATCACGACACCGTAGACAACAGAACATGTATGATAATTCTTATTGCCCATGCATAAGGAACTCATCTCACATATTCCCTAAAGAACAATTTAATAAGGTGTCTTTGCATATCGTTTTAGGACATTCGCTATATCTTTTTATACTTTTTATAAAAGCATCATTTACAAATCCAAAATTGAGTACTAAAACAATGAAGGTAGATTTTAACATAAGTACATGACTAAAATCAATAATGCGTTGTTTTATAGTTTAGAAATGTCAATATACATTTTAATGTATGAACACACGCTTTCTTTGCACTTTAATTGAAAATCAAACTATTTGATATTTCCATCAGAGTGCTTATTCAATCTTGCTTATAAAATGGTACTTTCACACCATTTATTGAATCATATCCAAAGAATCACAAACTCAATATCTCTCGCACTGATTTTGAGACATTTTTGATTAATACGTGTAAACAGCTTACTCTAAATCGTTAACTAGAATTTTCTATTTCAATACATATATACCAAAACACTAGGACTTAAGCGATAATTTTGTGAGTAAATCAGAATTGACTTGAGCATGTTGAATATCGAAATCTATTACTCTAATTTCAAAATTTGAAATTTACGATATTATTCTTATCAACATTGCTCATTTAATTCCAATGCATTAGTCTTGCTCATAAAGACACAATCATGGTTGGTGGATCATATCCCTTCAGTTACGACCACTAAAACCTATAATTTGATTAGCATACTTGGAATTCTTTTGGATTTGGGCATCATACTATAAAGAGTCAAGACTCTTAATGGTTTAATTAAACAACCAAGGATTATATATTTTCGACTAATAAGAAACCCATAGTTTCTCTTCGATGTGTGAGAATACTTATTAGACATTCTAATGTTATATGTTCATTAGGTTAGTTAATTTCATTTCGTCTCACATAATCAGTTCTATCTATGGATCGTATCAATTTCATTTTACTGCCAATAATTCCTCAAAAAAATTCCTCCACGATGAAGCTAGTATATCTTGAAACAACAATTGTTTCTCAGCGCAATAGAATAGGTATTCATAAACGTTGTATGAATTTCCTTATTTATAAAACTGATTTAATTTTAATTTATAAAACATATGTTCGAAACATAAATATGTCATCGAATGACAGTCTTTTCAAAATCCTTTTGGGGAGATTCATACAAGATCCGTCATGAACAATTATTACGTGCAATCTTTTGACTCGCACTACCTTCCAACTTCTTGGCCTATGATATGTTGGAGTTTCTTATGAACCCTTATCTTGTAAAATTTTGTAAACTATTATTCGGATGAAATAATATTAACCTTGTGTACTACTCTTAAGTATATTTCCTTATAGAAGGAAATTAAATTAACTTCACTCATAATTAATCGAACATTGTCCACCAAAATTCGATTACCCTATATCAATACATCATTATATATCGCATAGAGGAGTATTTTTGAGATTGAACCTTTATTCATTTTAGGTACATTCGTTATATTTTCCAATATACTCACTCATTTGATCAAATCAAATCATTTCTATCGCATGTTATTATTTACTTCTGTTTTTTATTCTATAAGTTTACTATAGACATACTACGTGTGTGTCAAATACACATGTTGTAATGACCCCAACACTATACATAGTTTAGCAAAGAACATCGCACGTAATGTCGTCCGCTAATCCAAAGAATACGGCTTGCTAAGGGCGATTGAATGTGAATATATCTTTGTACTAACATTGACACATCATTTATACCTTTTTCACTTAATATACAAACTGAAATTTGATGTGTATAATATTAATACAAAGTAATAGACACAACATTTTCTTGGAATCAGAACAATATATCATTTAAACATCAGTCTCGGATCACAACGGAATAAAATCTCAACTTGTATATATGTATACACACAAATTTTGAGTTTACAAAAATGAAATACTAAACTCTATTAATATACAAGTTATGGTTTTATAATCTTAATTATACATCTCAGTTTCAAACAAAATTCCTAAGTGATATAACTAATATAAAAGGTCCAATTTCTGCTAGCCCAACCATCCACAGGTATACTCGTCCTGCAACCTAAAAGTTGTGGTTTGACCCAAACAAAATAACACTCACGTCAGACTATCTTCAAATATCCAATAAGGTGGAATAAAATATAACAAAAGAACAAACAACATATAAGTAAATACAGATGTCCAAGATATAAAAAGTTAGGAAATTAATTTAATTCGGAACAGGGTTATAACTTTAAGTCACAAACATGAACTAGTCACTAAATATAGAATTACAGAATTAACTTCACTTAGCATCCATCATAAGACCCAAGAATATATATTTATTTCACGAACACAAGAAACAAGAATGTATATATATTTATTTCACTAACACAAGGCACAAGAATATATATATATATATATATATATATATATATTTCATGAACACAAGACCCAAGAACATATATTTATTTCTCGAACACAGAATAGTCATAGAATCCAAATATCTAAAATCCAAGAGATCTTACTCAAAACGATCGTAATGATCGTATATAGAATCAGAGTAAACAAACAAACAGTTTGGTATCACACAAGCTGACCTGAAATCGAGGATCGTGCATAGGACGGGAATCACATGATCACAAGATGATCTCAAGGATAACAGCCATGACCGAATCTTTCAGATTTATTTTATATTATTACATTTGAAAACAAATCTAGGAGTAAACTTCTTAAGGATGCAGTATCAACTTGCTTCACACCAAAAGAGAATAAACTCTAAAGAGCCAAATACTATCACCTTCAGTGATCACTAGAGCTTAACTAATTTGTCATATATCATATGGTGAAATCCAAGTATTTACTAAAAGCTAGTAAATATCAATTATTACGGTTACCATCGGAAAACCTGAACTAAATTCTCTTTAGAATCTGGCAACCACTTGTCGTAGACCAGAAGAGAATACAACTCAAGAGCGTTAATTACTTTCCTAAAGGAAATCACAAGAATTTAACTTAGGCAGCCTATACTACCCAGTTAAGTTCAAGTATTCACTAGGGAGCTAGCAAATTCCACTCTAACATTCTATTCATTTAGCCATATCATATTCATAAAGCGTTATTCAAAAGTATTTGAACCAATCGATAATACTAAGTCGATTATTAGCACTGCCCACATTATAAAACTAAGGTTCTCAAACTTTTTTCTCTCTTTGATTTTCATTGTTTAAAACACTTGTTAATTTTTGTTCACAAATCTATTTGTTATTTCCCAAAACATTCATTATAAAACAAATACTTTTTCGAGTTTTCCAAAAACCTATTAATGATTAAAATTCCAAGAATTGATATGATTCACAAATTATATTATCCTGATTCTCAAAAGATATATTAACTTATTTCCACATTTCCAAATTCAACAACTATTTTACTTACACGTTTTACTGTATAAAATAATTTATTATTTAACAAGATGAAATACTCATTTAACAATATTCCATAAACTCAAATTATTCCAAGATTTCACTTAATTTCACAAAGTTATCTCAAATTTCCATATGTTATATTATTCTCAAAACCATATTTAATTACTCTTTCAAATTCATTTTGATATACTTATCTATTTATTCCATTTAACTCAAATTCAGGGTAAAGATCTTCAAATTCAATAAACTAAATCTCAAAATTTTACAAAACTTAAAGCGTGAAAGTTATATCATAGAGTCTAAGATTTTTAAAACTTCAAGAATTATCAAATTACGATAAGTAATAAAAAAATTATGACCAAAATAATTTCTCAGATTTAAATTTGTTAACATTGTTTTTCATTAATAAGCCAGCAATAAGAAATTGAGCTTCTAACCATATAAACTTCAAAATTATGCAAAAAAACAAAACATAAAACTTGTATCATAGAGTCTAAGCTTTCTAGGACATCTAGAATAATCAGATTCTGATAAGTAACGAAAAAGTTGTGGCTATTTTAATTTCATGTTTCAACTTAGCAAATACACAAGACAGAGCAATATTATCAGATTCCAACTCGATTTCGACCCATTAAGTAGCAAAATTTTGTAAAATGGTCAATAGGAAATTTGTGGATAATTGAAAGAGCTTTTTGCTATAAAATTTTTGATCAATTTTAGATTACTGTACACCATGAGATGAATTTTTTACTGCAGTGATTTTCGCAATAAATTTCCAACAAACAGTATGTAACGCTTGCGGTTTTGTCGGGATCGGAAGGTCGGCATTCTTACGTTCACTGTATCAAATGCCGCATAATCGAATGCCGAAAAACCGAATTGTTAGGGTTAAAAAGAAGAGGTAGAAGAAAAAGATAGAAGAAATAAGAAAAAGATAGAACAGAAACAATATCAGAACCTCATATATCGCAGCGGAACAACATGTAATAGATAAATGAATAATCTTTAAAACAAAGAACTATCTCAGTTATTACATTACATCACATCATCAGAGTATACAACAACAATATACAACACAACAAACAAGGACGGCTATACAAACATGTCCTTACAAGTGAATTTACAGCGGAAAGATAATATCATATACAAGTAATACGTCTCGTCATCCAGCTGGCAACTTGAGCTCCATAGCACTCCTGAATCCAGAATGACTTGATAACCTGACTCTAGACTGTCCGTGTGAAAAATTATGGGCACCCGGAGTTTAGGAAGAGAACAATAAACTCCAGGTCAGTCATGGGACTGGTGTGAAAACTCAAAACGGTTATTTATCTTTTAAAACAACAACAATGGAAGTGAAAAATATTCGCAATGCTTTTGGAAAATGAAACTACATAAAGCCTCCCCGCACACACACAATTCAAACGCAGAATTGGAGGAGATTTCTCCTTATGATAGTCAAAGATGCTTAATACGCAAAAACAATTCATTTTTGATATTATTATTAGTGCATAGTGATGAAAGCATTTCGAAAATAGAATATAAATCTTAGCCAGCATAGACATTTCGAACTATGCCTACTATAGCTACCATCTAAACAGTGGTGACCAGCATAAGTAAATGGCAGGTTATACAACTAAAACCGTACTGGGTTCGTATTGGGAATTGGATTTCCAACAAATGGTCAGGCTAAGGAACTTCCTATTGCCACATGGGATCGCCTCTGGCGGGACGTTCCGAGAACTTAACCCGCTCTATGCCAACACAAGGTCGGGTTACCTCTGTAACTAGGTAACTACTACACCAATATGCCACCCCCCGATCCTTTGGGACCTTTATCCGAGGGCCCTCGATCACCAAGCAACAACCACACAGAAAAATGAGATTTGAGCAACCACATAGGTTAAGCATCAGGGCTCCATACCTGACACCACCCTTTTCCAGAAGGAAATGACATACCCTAAAGGGAGCGACCCTCATAACCTTGCTACATATTCCTGTTTCGACCATTTCCGGGGTGTGAGGTCTGACGAAGTCTCATCCATAAAGCTACGCTTTTTCACAAAGTCGTGCTTTGATCAACAAATAATCAATAAATAATCATCACACAGCAACACTCAGCATGCCACATTACCAAATTGGGAGTATATCGCTGATAAACTTCAACTACAAAACCTCTGAGCTCGTACGTCTCAGAGAAGAGTGTTAAGCTAAGAGAATGAATTCCCCGACACCAACAGAAATGTATTTGAAAGAAATCGACTTTATATCTCAAAATGTAATGTCAGACATGTAACCATACAAGTCTGTTCCGGGTTCGAACAGAACCGAAGGCACTTTAAAAGAAGCCCTTGCAATCCGGGTATTCACAATCCCGATCGAATTTCCCATCACAAAGGAAATATCCATACCGTAGCTAACGGTGCAGAGACAATCGATAGGTCATCCTATCATTTTCACAAATACCTGGTCTTCACCACCGGTCTTCAATGCTATCCATTACGTCGTATCACTATTCGGAATGGGTAATCCGAATAACAAGCGCAATAATTTTAAAAATAAGTGTAGCATTCAATTTCAACCAATTCACAACAAATAGCCATTCATGGGTCAATATTGATAGTCGGTTATTTAACTATCAATCAATATTCACAACATAACCCGATTTCAAATAATTTCCCAAATTATTGATTTCCAAAAATATCTTTACAAGATATAATTTTCACACTTCAACCATTTGAAAACAAATTTCAAATCAAATTTCACCTTTACAATTTTCATTTTAAAATGGTTCATTTAAACCAATCAAATAAATTCTTACCGATTTATTAAATTTACGTTCCAAATCCGTAAATTTATTTCCACACTTCAAAATAAATCAATGTTTATTTTTTAAACAAATTTCCCTTTCTTTTATAAATTCCATAGTGAACTTACCCTTCCAAAATATCTATGAATATACGATTTCCAAATCGATTTCTAATATTCATTTTCAATTTATCTTTAAACGATAAAATCTCAAAACATTTACTTCATGTTGGAAAAACATTTCCATACTTATTTAATAATAAGTAATTCACAAATCTGTTTATTTTCAACACTAGGAAAATATTCAATATACTTAATTTACAATTAAGTATATAATTTATTCTTTAAGGAAAACATTCTCTTAAACACATTTATTTGAGTCAAAACGAATGTTGCGTAAAACATCTGTAACATCCCGGAATTTTTGACAAAATCAATTTAATAATCTGTATTAAAAATTAAATTGATATTGATATTCTGTTAATATTTATTCAGATAAATTTAATAATCTTCTTCAATAAATATTTAAATTGGTTATTTTATCTTTTAAAAATATAAATTGATTTCTATTTACCATATAAATATTTGGTTCATATTTTAAATAAATTGGTATTGTTTTAAATTTAGAATAAATTTAACAAATTGGTTTTATGGCTTAATAAAATGAATTTTTTGTAAAATGATTTTAATTTAATAATAAGAGAGTTATAAAAACAATATTAATATTGTATTGACTTTATAAATAAGTTTTGAATAAGATTTGTAATTTTTATTTCAAATTGAATTATTATTTATAACTTGATTTGAAATTATTTGATTTTGAATTTAGTTTGAATTTAAGTTCAAAAAGTAAAATCATAATTTGTTTTAATTTTAATATGTATAAGTTTCATTTATTAACATGATTTGTTTTTATTTCCATTTGTAAATTTATACACATGTTTAAATATAAACTAACAACTTAAACTAAGTTAACATATACATTAATTTATAATTAGTATTAACTATCTTTAAAGAAAATACATGTGTTAAATTCATATGTATTCATATAAACAAGTGTTGTAAAGTTTGACAAGTGTTAAAATTAGTTTTTATTTTATTTTCTCACATTATATCTGAAAATATATTAGTTTGCATCATTCATACATAATGCATTTTCATTTCCTTAATCAAATGAAGACCAAAATTCATTTTCATATCCACAATCAAAATTCTACATACACAAATTTATCAAAACCTTCAATCTGCACTTCCTAAAAAAAAAGCCTGCATATTAAGATCAAACCTGCAAATCCCTGTAACTCATCAAAGATTAAAATCTGCATATCCCAAACTCATATTCAAATCTGCATACCTCAAAATCCTGTACAAATTTCACCTCTTCAAAATCAAATTCATCTGCATATCCAAAACTAAGATCAAATCTACATTTCCTCTTCAAATCAAAGTGAAGCCTGTTCTTTTTCTCTGCACTCTGGTTCAAACCTGGGTTGATTTAGCACCTGCATGCATGTGTTTGGGGGAAATTGCTACTGCATCATCTATTTCCTACATGCAAGTAATTAGGCTGTGATCATAAGCAACAACATCACCTTCATCTGCATGCATTTGGAGATTAACAACTGCATCATCTACATGAAGTATATCAAAGTAAAGCCTGCATTTTTGGTGTTCTGCAAATTCAAAATGAACAACAGTGGTCTGCATTCATTAAGGTGAGTAACATTTAAAACCTTAAACTATATTAGGTTGCTTGATTTAAATGTTTGAGATAAAAATTATGTTTGTGTGCTATGAAATGTCTGTGGTAATTATGATTGTTTATGCATGTTGATTATGTTGAGTAGTGTTCCCAGATTCACACACTGTTTAGAAGAATCTTTACAAATTGATTTAATTTGAGATTTATATTTGTGATTTAGAATAATAAAAAGAAGATTGTATATCAGAGATTAGAATTCAGTTTATAAAGTAATGTGTTTTAACTTATTAAGTTAAGATTTAATTTTTTTTAGATGAGTTAATACAGGGTGTCATTTCTGTAACACAGGTAATATCATCATGTATGTTTAATGTTATTCAAACTCAATCTAATTAATATAATAATTCAGTAATACCAATCAAAAACATAAGCTGTAACTTGATTTTTAAATCAAATATTGGTATTTTAAAGGGTATGTTTCATTGACAGTTTGGTCTGAAACTAAAATTTTAATTTGTGCAAATTTTATTGATTTTTGAATTAAGAAATCCTGGAATTCTTCTGTAGTGATGGAGTAGATACCGAAGATACTCAGAAAAATCAAACAAGTGTATAATAATTTCTAGATTGATTGCAGTTTAGAAGTTTTGGAATTCAACCCTAGTTTTTATGTGGGGTAAAGGATCGATCACTTCAGGGCATAGGAGCGATCGAGTGTACTGATATTTAGGGATTGTGTAGTTGAGGTGTGAGAGAGTGCGAGGCCGATGGGGTTGAGTGTCAGGTGATCGGAGCGGCGTACAATCGCCGTTGACAGGTTGGGGTAAAAACCTGGAAAATTGTTTTCAGGTTTGCGGCTCCTAAGCAAAATTTCGAATTCCTGTATAATTGTTCGATTTGGGTTGATGGTTGAAGTTGTGGTGGGTTTCTGGTTGGTATTGGATCATCTATGATGATGAGAAGGGGCGGTGGTCGCCGTGCATATGCACGGCGACATGTTTTCTGGTGAACTATATGTTGGGTTGAATGTTAAAGGGTAGGTCTTGTGTTGGCTCGAAGTATGTAGGTAGAAAACTCGAAGTGGATGGGAGGAAAACTCAAAGTAAGGCAGCATTAAACCCGAAGTAAATATAGGTTTTCTCGGGTTGACCTGTAGTTACAGTTTACACAGTAAAACTGTGTTGTTTTTTTTTAAAAAAAAATATCGATTTTAAGATTTTAAAATTTGGGTTTTAAAAATTTAAATCTGTAATTTATGATAAAAGCAAAGTTTAAGTTCAAATGCAATTCAAGTTTGCATTACTGATTTGAATTCAAATTCCAGGTTTTTAAACCTGTTTTCCTGTTTTTTTTTCAAAATCTGGGTTTGAACTGTTTAAATCTGCAGTTTTATGTTTTGATTAAAATTTAAGAGTAAATTCAAATGTAGGTTTGAATTTCAGATTCAAATTTAAATCCCAGTTTTTAAATTAAAATTAAAGTTTCAAGATTTAACCTAATTAACTATTTCATTTTGGTAAATAGTTTAAAATTTTAACAATGAAGTTTTTAAAATGTGAAGCAAGATTTAAAGATAAATTATAAAACTGGAAATCTGAGTTTAAAATGAACTTCAGTTTCAAATTTTAAAAAAGAAGATTTAAATTTGAAAGTTTTAAACTAAAAATGAATTGAAACTTCTAAAATTTTGAAATGAATTTAACTTCAAGTTCTTATGATTTGATTTTTAAGACAAACCTTCGAATTGTCCTGAAATTTAAATAAGTTTTAAATTATTTAAAAATTTGATAAGTTTATAATTTTTCTATTTTAAACTTGAATTTAAATTGAAATTTAAAAGGAAATTTCTTAAGAACTTTGTTTTAAATCAAATTGTTTAAAACATAATTAAGTTGTGTTTATTTTGAAAGATTGATTAAGATTTATGTTTTAGATTTAATTAATAAGGTAATTAAGATTAATTAATTTAATTAATTAATTAAATTTGGAATTAATAATTGATTAATGATTAATCAATTTGGAATTAAGATCATTAATTAAAATTTTAATTAATGATGAATGAATAATAATTATGTAATTAAGTTTAAATTAAGGATAATTAATTTAATAATTAACTTTAATTAGTGAATGATTAAAGATATTTTTAAATGGTAATTAATTTAAGTTAATTACCTTATATAATAATTTGAGGATGATTAATGACAGTCATTAACCATGATTATTTAACAATTAGTTGATGTAGTTAATTTTTAAAATTAATTAGATTAATTAATTTAATAATAATCAATTATGAATGGTTTGAGTAATTACTTGACAAAGTAATTAAGAAATTAATTACTTAACGTAATTAATTTAATTTAGTGAGATTGTTTAATTTAATTAATTAAGTTTAATTAATTTTAAACACTTGGGTTTTAAAAATAATTACTTTATGTAATTAATGATTTGGAAATTACTCAGTTAAGTAATTGTTTAATAATTACAGATTGTAATTAAGGAGATGTTTTAGGAATGAAGTAATTTGGATTAATTATTTAATAATTAATCAAGGTATTAATTAAGAAATTAATTTAAGGATAATTAATTTGGTTTAATATAGTAATTAAGTTAGTTAATTACTTAGAGTAATTAATTTAAGGATTAATTAAGGATCATTAATTATTTAATTAATGATGTAATTAAAGTTGATTAATTATGATTAATTAATCAATAATAGATAATTAAGGTAATTAATTAATTAAGAATTAATTATGATTAATTAATTAATTGAAGTAATAAAAGGTTAATTACTGTTTAGTTGAGGATAATTAATTTGTGAAATTAATTAAGGATAATTGCTGGAATGTAATTAAGTATAATTAATCAAGAGTGATTAATTAAAGTAATTTATGATTGTTTAATTGATTGTAATCAATTAAATGATTGAGTAAGCAAGGTTTATATAGATGAAGTAATTAATTTAATTTATTTTAAATTAATTAAAGATGAAGTGATTAATTTAATTCATTTTAAATTAATTAGAGTTGAAGATAGTTAATTTAATTCATTTTAAATTAATTATATTGTGATGAGTAAATCCTTGCTTATGTATGAATGGTTGAACTTGATTGTCTTGGATGTTTTGTGATCTCAGTAACGAGATAAATAATATTGTGTGGTATGGATGTTCGATTGTATTGTGATGATAACATAGATTATCTATTGTGATGATGATATATGGTATATCTATTTGATATTGATGATGTGGGTTATCTGTTATGTGATAATGTTGATTATCAGTTATGATGTATGAGTTATCTATCTGTGTATATAGATACTGTAATTAAATCGTTTTAAAACCTTTAAAACAACTTGGACCTTAAAAGACACGCTTTGGTTTTCGATGAGACCGGGATCGGGTTTCCATATTTGGATATCCGAAAACCACATCGATTCCAAATAACGTTAGGTCGTGAATCCAAGTGGAGCGAGTGAAGACTCGAGGTGTATGGGCTATACGTCAGTATAACTCTGTGGGTGATTCCGTAATGAGTTTGACGGAATAGTGCTTATAGATTCGAGATGGTGGATTAGAGTGCAAGGGTTATTGTCGTTAACTCTGAGGGTGGTTCCAAAATGAGTGTAACGAGATAATGCCTTCGGTTTCGTTCGAACCCGAAACGAACTTGTATGGATCGAATGCTTTCAGAACATCGTCAGGTGGACGATGAGCATTCTAAGATTTGATGTCCTATAAAGGTAATCGTAGCCTCAAGCCTCATCAACCGGGAATGGCTAAAACAGGGGAGGTGCAGCAAGGCTTCGTGGGTTGCACCCACTGGAGAGCAAGATTGATCCCTGTCTAGAAGTCCCTTTATATTCGGCCGTGTGGGTGGTTGCTAGCTACAACCACAGGGTTGTCTTGTTCGGAACTATTCAGTAAGGAATGGGTCCGGATTTGTGTTGCAGGGCGTCGGGAGTGATCCTCGGTACGTTGATCTAGGCCACGTACTGTGACGGGCGGTACCCCAGTAGCCCTGCCATTGCATGGAATCCAAAATCCAATAAGTGCCAACGGTTTTGATTGTATACCTAGTAGCTGGAATTTAATAAATGTAACAATTTCGGCTATTTCATATTTATTTGAAAACCCTAGACACTATTATAATATCATCGGATTTCCTATCAAATGTTTTGGTTAGCGTAAGGTAAAAACTTTTCCATGTTTATGTGTGGGAAGTCTTACGTGATACCTTTCTTTTCAAAAGGTTTTTAAAAGTTAAGCAACTTTAACCTGTTACTCACACCAGACCCGTGTCTGACCCGGAGTTTATTTTTGTTTTTCATAAACTCTTGGGTACTCAAATTTTTATGAGTAGTCAAGGGAATTCAGGTTAGGATTCAGGATTAGCTTTGACGAATTGTGGAGGAGAAAATGGAGCAGGAGGCTTCTGCGAGTAGATATATATAGTTTCCGCTGTGTAGTTTTCTTCGAGTTGTTGTCTTTGAGTTGTATTGAGTTGTATAACTAGACAGGTGTTTATAACTGTCTAGTATGTGTTGTATGTCTGTGTAACTCTGATATTGTTGTAAACTATGCAATATTTATGTTATTAATATAATTTATTCGTTCCGCTGTGTAAGATTCTGATGTTGTTTCTTTCTTCTCTTCTTTCTATTCTCTTTTCTATCCCTTTCTTTCTTAAAGACGATGCGACTTCCTGGTATTTGGAAGGCGGATCGTCTCAACATCGTTACGACAATCCAAAACCACTAGTATAGGGACTCGAAATTAAAATATATATATAGACCCCAATACTATACAAAAATTTTCCTTTCGGAAATCATTTACTATAACAACAGTGTTATAGTCCACCATTTCCTTTTATTTCTCGAAAACGTCTATTTCAACAATGAATGTTGAAATCTATGGTTTCGATACTTAATACATTTTACAACATCTTTAAATCGTTTTAATTCTATTTAAAATATCACTTTCCCAAAATATTTCTTTATTATACTATTCACTGTCCAAAATCGTGAATATACTTCATCTACCAAATTCAATTCCTATATATTTTATTTAAAGGATTATCCACTGTCCCAAAATCGTGGATATATCTCCTTTAATAAGCTATAATAATTAAACTTATTAAAATAAGTCGATTTCGGATTTATAAAACAACGTTTATAAATTCCATTTATACTTTATAACAACTTTACTTATGAAAATCACTTTATTAACAAATTCTATCCACATTCCATTTACACGCCAAAATCCAATTTATAAGTTAATTACTTATAAATATTTTATTTTACAAAAATCTATTCATTTTATAACTTCACAAATTATAAATCTATAGATTTCATCCATTTATGAAATCCATTTATACTTCATTTTAACACTTATAAAAACTCGTTTTATAATTCCCATATTTTAATTTATAAATATAAATTTATAAACCTTTTATATAAATCATTTATAATAATTAAAAAATCCCAATTTGAACCATTTTATAAATTAGTCAACTACTTATTTCAAAAATCACATTTCGTTTATATTTCACAAAAATCATAATTTTGTAACATAAAAACTTCAACGTTTATTCATTTAAAATGAATCAATTCCAAAATTTAATTTTATTATGAATTCTCAACTTAAATTTTCAAAAATCCAATTTCATTTAATTTCGGCATCTAACGATACCAAAAATATATTCGACTAAAATTTAGCCTTCAACGATTTCAATCACAAAGATAATCATGCAGATTATAAATAGATCAACACACAACATTGAAACCAATTCAAATGTTTGAGGAATCCAGTTGGATCCCTCCAACCTGTTTCCCTGCATCCAAAGATGTTAGCACAATACCAATTCAGCTTCGAGACAAAATATCGTGGTATATGGGATTTATAAAATACTATCCGCTATTATGCGGCGCAATTGGGTCTCATCCGCTATATAATGCGGGAAATCAACTCCAAATACATATATAATTCCAATTCCATACAAGTTGGAATTATCGCGGTATATGTTTTTAATAAATAACATCCTCTTAATATACAACGTATAGGGTCTATTTCAATACAACAGATAACAATTTATCATCCAATCACACAATCAAGCAATTTTAAATTTAACTGTTTAAAATTAAAATCGAAACAATTCGATTAGTGAGAAGTTCTCACCTTGAGTTTCCGATAACAGTTGTAGCATTTTGTTTCGAATAAAATTAAACGTACGTTTAATTTTACCCAAAATTTTCACTAGCTCCAAACGAATCCAAACCAGCTCCATTGCGTAGTGCTCGACCAAACGATTGCAACGCAACTTGCTTTGTGATTTTTTGACCTCGTATGACAAAGTTATACTATTTTAAAGTTTACCCGAATTATAATATAAACAATTTACAATTATTTTAATTTTTATGAACTAAATACATCAGGGCCGTCCCTTTTGGTTTTGAAGGATCTGGGCTGCCCCCCCTTTCTTCCTCAATCACGCTTGTCTACAGGTAAGAACGCACGCACGCACCCATATTCACGTTCGAAAATCTTTGAGGACGAGCCACCAACTTCGACTTACACATCGATCAACCACCTTCATATGGAAGCCCACTGCGAGCACGGCCTTCGGCCAGAGACCCAGGGAACTCGGTCGTCTCCTTTGCACGAAAATCGAGGATGAACGCGACGACTTTGAATGTGAATTGTCAGCGATTGGTAGCTTCGTTTCCGATCACAACCGTTGAAGTTATAGAACTCACTGCCCTCTATAATTTTGTAGTTTTAACTTTTATGAATCGATCGATGGATTGCAAGAAAAATGAGGAAGAATGAGGGTGTATTTCGGGCATGGAAACTGAAGGTGGCGGCTGAACTAATTCTTTTAGGGTTTTGCAACTTTGTAAATGATAGAGGCCTTTTATAGAAAATTTCCAAAAACACTATTCATCCAAAATTTTCCGAACTCCAAATCTCACGCGGTGACTGGCGTTACTAGGGTTTACCCCACGTTCCGGACACAATGGAATATGTTTCGAAGGCCAATTCGATCATATATGTGAGTTACAGCAATAAACGGTCAAATTTAAATTAAATCGATTAACCAAATTTCTATGCGTTTTGGCTTGCCTCGGACAAGCCGTAAATCTGATTAACACGAAATTTGAAACCATACAATAATTTGACATTATGGATCCGATGAAATTGGTTTCATCGAAATCCGAGACTGTTTAAAAAATGACTATTTTCACTAGTCGATTAAATATTAAAATATTCAATTTTCCACAAATTAACTTTTAATTCAATTTTTAAAAGTTCACAAACATTTTTCTAACTCCAATATGATTTATTATAACTTTATAAATCATTTATAATCACATTAAACCCAATTTCCAATTATTTATGCCATTTCAAATATTAAACTGCCGATTTAATTTTCCAATTAAATCTAAATATTCGAAAAATAAATTATTCGACTTACCAATTTTACTTGTTGATATTTAAAATCAATTAAATATCTGAATTTCAAATGATGAAAATTCTGGGTCGTTACAAACTCCCCCCTTAAAAGAATTTCGTCCTCGAAATTGCCAAGTAAGAAAAAAATTTGAAATCCATTAAACTTTCAAAACAAATTGTTCAAATTTGATTTACAAATCCCTTAAGCGTTTAACTTTTCCAAAAATTTAATAGTTAAACTTCTTACAAAACTTCTCTAATATTTTCAAATCCATATATAGTTATCTTTTCAAAATCAACTATATCGTTCAACCTTTAACTTCAAATCAAAACTTAGTTTTCACAAAAACAAAAACAAAACAAATTTTTTTTAAAAAATTTCCCAAAATTTTTCTAACGCCTTAAATTTTAAAAAAAAATTCACCATAACCTCCTTTGTATGGAGGTGCTTTTACAATATCACAATAGATATAAATATATATACATCGACCCACACGGTCGGAAAAACAGAAAAACAGTTCATATTTCCTATTTTTATTGCGTAGGCGTACCTTTTTAGCATTTTTAAGCAAAGCAGTTATTAATTTAGCATTTTGCGCAACCAAATCCCGCTAACGGTAGCCCCGGTACCTGTACTTACTCAATATAAACATGTAGGTGTCATATATAAGAAGTTATTAACATTTTACTCTTTTAAGCAACTACAACACATGCATACTAAACAAGGTTTATAAGCAACTTATATGATTTCGACATTACTTGTAATTGTTTACAACCAATTTATATACAATGACATTCAATTAGCCATTTTCAATTAGTTTACATTCGCTAATTTACATTCACATTGGTTCACTTTCAATTCAAATCAATTTCTATTCAAATTAAATTTACTTAACTTCCAATTTGAATTCAATTGCTTTAGCTTTCAATTTTATTCATTCAATAGCATATGAATTTCTATTCAATCAATTAACAATAATCTAACAACCAATGTATATCCAATACAACCGAATTTATTCTCTTTACATTCAACATTTATATTCACTTTGTTAACCTTCAATTTGGTTTAACAGTCAATTAGCTTTAAATGAATTAACACTTATATCCATTATTCTATATCAATTCATTACATTCGATTGATTAATATTCAATTCATTAGTTCAATTACTAATTTATTTTACAAATAAAGTTGAATCTTCTTTATATAACTCAAGTTCACATTCATTTAATTCACTTCATTATTTTACTTCGATACCAAAATCAACTTCATTCAACATCACTTAAGTTATATTCCTTTTAAACATCAATTGTTTAACTTAACTTAAATTTCCATTTCAACAACATATCTAATCCCGTTAAAATCCAATTCAAATTCCAACTCCAAAGTAAATTCTATTTAATTTTTACCAATGTCAATTTTATCACTTATTCAGATACATACCTTGTTTTGCTTAACAAGGTTATTTAACCATTTTAATAATTGGTTTTACTTACATCTTCACATTTTTATAAGTTTTACAACTTATTATTCAACTTACAAATCTGATTTAATTTATTTTATATTACTTTAGTTAAACTTCACATCATATATTTTATCATACTAATTCAAATTTATTTCAACTTTACTAAAGTTAAATCTTTACTATCTCATATTATAAGTTCAAAACTTGATTACTTATATTCATCAATTTCAACTTGGATTTTAATGTCAAATTTGTTTATCATAACAAAATTCAATTTCAATTTACTATGGTAGCAAATCCATCACATAGAAACTCGAAAATGATACTGATGATGCTGCAGTCATCACCCTTATTATTCCCCAGCAACAGTAGTGAATCCAATGCTTTAAATTCTTTCAAAAATTTCCTTTATTTATAAATCACATTTATAAATCTTGCTATATAATTCCACCATTTCCCTTTACTTATACAACGTTATTTCACAATTGTAAATCATTTCAATTAAAATTCTATACTTATACAATTGTTGCTTTTATATAATTTATTCTTTCACAATTGTTGTTTTTATTCAAATTTTTTGAACAACTTTGACTTACTTATATATTCTCTTAAATTTTCAGCAATCAAACAATTCAATTTTACATACACTTTAATAATTTCTGAAAAATTATTCCTTTATATATACATATAAAATATAATCGAGGATAAAATTATTTCATTTACCCAATTTAAAACCATACTATGTCGGTTTATCTTGTTTAAGAGTTTAGAAACCCCTATCGACAACAGTTGGCTAGACTGCACCGACCAGAATCTATAAACAATCAACTGATAAGTCAACACAATACAAAACAATTTCATATTCACTGACAAATGCACGCTCATATTTATTATTACACTCAAACTCATTCTAGAGTACTGCTGACTCTATCTCTAATGAGTAATCCCCAACAGAGCCAAGGTTGTCACTTAACCATATGCTCTGATACCACTTGTAATGCTTGCGGTTTTGTCGGGATCCGAAGGTCGGCATTCTTACATCCACTGTATCAAATGCCGCATAATCGAATGCCGGAAAACCGAATTGTTAGGGTTAAAAAGAAGAGGTAGAAGAAAAAGATAAAAGAAACAAGAAAAAGATAGAACAAAAACAATATCAGAATCTCACATATCGCAGCAGAACAACATATAATAGATAAATGAATAATCTTTAAAACAAAGAACTATCTCAGTTATTACATTACATCACATCATCATAGTATACAACAGCAATATACAACACAACAAACAATGGACAGCTATACAAACATGTCCTTACAAGTTAATTTACAGCGGAAAGATAATATCATATACAAGTAATACGTCTCGTCATCCAGCTCGCCACTTGAGCTCCATAGCATGAATCCAGAATGACCTGATAACCTGACTCTGGACTGCCCGTGTGGAAAATTATGGACACCCAGAGTTTAGGAAGAGAACAATAAACTCCAGGTCAGCCATGAGACTGGTGTGAGAACTCAAAACAGTTATTTATCTTTTAAAACAACAACAATGGAAGTGAAAAATATCCACAATGCTTTTGGAAAATGAAACTACCATAAGGCCTCCCCATACGCACACAATGCAAACGCAGAATTGGAGGAGATTTCTCCTTATGATAGTCAAAGATGCTTAATACGCAAAAACAAATCATTTTTGATATTATTATTAGTGCATAGTGATAAAAGCATTTTAAAAATAGAATATAAATCTTAGCCAGCATAGACATTTCGAACTATGCCTACTATAGCTACCATCAAAACAGTGGTGACCGCCATAAGTAAATGGCAGGTTATACAACTAAAACCGTACTGGGTTCGTATTGGGAATTGGATTTCCAACAAATGGTCAGGCTAAGGAACTTCCTACTACCATATGGGATCGCCTCTAGCGGGACGTCCCGAGAACTTAACCAGCTCTCTACCAAAACAAGGTCGGGTTACCTCTGTAACTGGGTAACTACTACACGAATATGCCAACCCCGGTCCTTTGGGACCTTTATCCGAGGGCCCTCGATCACCAAGCAACAACCACACAGAAAAATGAGATTGGAGCAACCACATAGGTTAAGCATCAGGGCTCCATACCTGACACCACCTTTTTCCAGAAGGAAATGACATACCCTAAAGGGAGCGACCCTCGTAACCTTGCCGCATATTCCTGTTTCGACCATTTCAAGGGTGTGAGGTCTGACGAAGTCTCGTCCACAACGCTACGCTTTTTCATAAAGCCACGCTTTGATCAACAAATGATCAATAAATAATCATCACACAGCAACACTCAGCATGCCACATTACCAAATTGGGAGTATATCGCTGATAACCTTCAACTACAAAACCTCTGAGCTCGTACGTCTAAGAGAAGGGTGTTAAGCTAATAGAATGAATTCCCCAACACCAACGGAAATGTATTTGAAAGAAATCTGCTTTATATCTCAAAATGTAATGTCAAACATGCAACGATACAAGTTTGTTCCGGGTTCGAACAGAACCGAAGGCACTTCAAAAGAAGCCCTTGCAATCCGGATATTCACAATCCCGATCGAATTTCCCATCACAAAGGAAATCTCCATACCATAGCTAACGATGCAGAGACAACCGATAGGTCATCCTATCGTTTTCACAAATACCCGGTCTTCACCACCTGTCTTCAATGTTATCCATTACGTCGTATCACTATTCGAAATGGGTAATCCGAATAACGAGCGCAATAATTTTAAAAATAAATGTAGCATTCAATTTCAACCAATTCACAACAAATAGCCATTCAAGGGTCAATATTGATAGTTGGTTATTTAACTATCAATCAATATTCACAACATAACCCGATTTCAAATAATTTCCCAAATTATTTATTTCCAAAAATATCATTACAAGATATAATTTCCACACTTCAACCATTTGAAAACAAATTTCAAATCAAATTTCACCTTTACAACTTTCATTTTAAAATGGTTCATTTAAACCAATCAAATAAATCCTTACCGATTTATTAAATTTACGTTCCAAATCCGTAAATTTATTTCCACACTTCAAAATAAATCAACGTTTATTTTTTAAACAAATTTCCCTTTCTTTTATAAATTCCATAGTGAACTTACCTTTCCAAAATATCTATGAATATACGATTTCCAAATCGATTTCTAATATTCATTTTCAATTTATCTTTAAAAGATAAAATCTCAAAACATTTACTTCATATTGGAAAAACATTTCCATACTTATTTAATAATAAGTAATTCACAAATCTGTTTATTTTCAACACTTGGAAAATATTCAATATACTTAAATTACAATTAAGTATATAATTTATTCTTTAAGGAAAACATTCTCTTAAACACATTTATTTGAGTCAAAACGAATGTTGCATAAAACATTGTTACGATAACCCAAAACCACTAGTATAGGGATTCGAAATTAAAATAGATATATAAACCCCAATACTATACAAAACTTTTCCTTTCGGAAATCATTTACTATAACAACAGTGTTATAGTCCATTCCTTTTATTTCTCGAAAACGTCTATTTCAACAATGAATGTTGAAATCTATGGTTTCGATACTTAATACATTTTAAAACATCTTTAAATCGTTTTAATTCTATTTAAAATATCACTTTCCCAAAATATTTCTTTATTATACTATTCACTGTCCAAAATCGTGAATATGCTTCATCTACCAAATTCAATTCCTACATATTTTATTCAAAGGATTATCCACTATCCCAAAATCATGGATATATCTGCTTTAATAAGCTATAATAATTAAACTTATTAAAATAGGTCGATTTCGGATTTATAAAACAACGTTTATAGATTCCATTTATACTTTATAACAACTTTACTATAAAAATCACTTTATTAACAAATTCTATCCACATTCCATTTACACGCCAAAATCCAATTTATAAGTTAATTACTTATAAATATTTTATTTTACAAAAATCTATTCGTTTTATAACTTCACAAATTATAAATCCATAGATTTCATCCATTTATGAAATCCATTTACACTTCATTTTAACACTTATAAAAATTCTTTTATAATTCCCATATTTTAATTTATAAATATCAATTTATAAACCTTTTATATAAATCATTTATAATAATTAAAAAATCCCAATTTGAACCATTTTATAAATTAATCAACTACTTATTTCAAAAATCACATTTCGGTTATATTTCACCAAAATCATAATTTTTATAACTTAAAAATTTCAACGTTTATTCATTTAAAATGAATCAATTCCAAAATTTAATTTTATTATGAATTCTCAACTTAAATTTTCAAAAATCCAATTTCATTTAATGTCGGCATCTAACGATACTAAAAATATATTCGGCTAAAATTTAACGATTTCAATCACAAAGATAATCACGCAGATTATAAATAGAACAACACACAACATTGAAACCAATTCAAATGTTTGAGGAATCCAGTTGGATCCCTCCAACCTGTTTCCACGCATCCAATGATGTTAGCACAATACCAATTCCACTTCGAGACGGAATATCGCGGTATATGGGATTTATAAAATACTATCCGCTATTATGCGGTGCAATAGGGTTTCATCCGCTATGTAGTGCGGGAAATCAACTCCAAATACATATATAATACCAATTCCATACAAGTAGAAATTATCGCGGTATATGTTTTTAATAAATAACATCCGCTTAATATACGGCATATAGGGTCTATTTCAATACAACAGACAATAATTTATCATCCAATCAGCCAATCAAGAAATTTTAAATTTAACTATTTAAAATTTAAATCGAAACAATTCAATTGAGTGATAAGTTCTCATCTTGAGTTTTCGATAACAGTTGTAGCGTTTTGTTTTGAATAAAATTAAACGTACGTTTAATTTTACTCGAAATTTTCACTAGCTCCAAACGAATCCAAACCAGCTCCATTGCATAGTGCTCGACCAAACGATTGCAACGCAACCTGTTTCGTGATTTTTCGACCTCGTATGACAAAGTATACTATTTTAAAGTTTACCCAAATTATAATATAAACAATTTACAATTTATTTTAATTTTTATAACCTAAATACATCAGGGCCATCCCTTTTGGTTTTGAAGGATCTGGGCCGCCCCCTCCTTTCTTCCCCAATCATGCTTGTCTACAGGTAAGAACGCACGCACGCACCCATATTCACGTTCGAAAATCTTTGAGGACGAGCCACCAACTTCGACTTATACATCGATCAACCACCTTCACATGGAAGCCCACTGCGAGCACGACCTTCGGCCAGAGACCCATGGAACTCGGTCTCCTCCTTTTCATGAAAATCGAGGACGAACGCGACGACTTTGAATGCAAATTGTCAGCGATTGTTAGCTTCGTTTTCGATCACAACCGTTGAAGTTATAGAACTCACTACCCTCTATAATTTTGTAGTTGTAACTTTTATAAATCGATCGATGGATTGCAAGAAAAATGAGGAAGAACGAGGGTGTATTTCGACCATGGAAAATGAAGGTGGCGGCTGAACTAAATTTTTTAGGGTTTTGCAACTTTGTGAATGATAGAGGCCTTTTATAGAAAATTTCCAAAACACTATTCATCCAAAATTTTCCGAACTCCAAATCTCGCGCGGTGACTGGCATTTCTAGGGTTTACCCCGCGTTCTGGACACAATGGAATATGTTTCGGAGGCCAATTCGATCATATGTGCGAGTTACAGCAATAAACGATCATATTTAAATTAAATCGATTAACCAAATTTCTATGCGTTTTGGCTTGCCCCGGACAAAGCGTAAATCCGATTAACACGAAATTTGAAACCACACAATTATTTGACATTACGGATCTGATGAAACTATTTTCGTCGAAATCCAAGACTATTTGAAAAATGACTATTTTCACTAGTCGATTAAATATTAAAATATTCAATTTTCCACAAATTAACTTTTAATTCAATTTTAAAAGTTCATAAACATTGTTCTAACTCCAATATGATTTATTATAACTTTATAAATCATTTTCAATCACAATAAACCCAATTTCCAATTATTTATGCCTTTTCAAATATTAAACTGCCAATTTAATTATCCAATTAAATCTAAATATTCGAAAAATAAATTATTCGACTTACCAATTTTACTTGTTGATATTCAAAATCAATTAAATATCTGAATTTCAAATGGTGGAAATTCTGGGTCGTTACACAATAACACAACAATCACCCAACTTTTCAACCAAATTGCAAACAATTCAGTCAAAAACCATTCAAACAATTATGTACAGTAAATAAAGATTTAAAAAAGGTATATGAGTGATCAACTCACCATTTCTCTTGCCATAGCTCTTTACAAGCCATAATATAATCATTTCTTCTAATATATTTTCAACAAATAGTAAGAGAAATGTTACAACCCTAAATCAAAATAGAGATTAATCAAAGATTAAATTATATAAGAACATAGAGAAGATTACCAAAAGTTGTTTTCCACTAAAATTAGGCAAAAGACCTATGATTTGCATCATTAATTTGGGAATTAGGAGGCTAGGGTTTGCGAAAATAGGAGAAAGATGATTATTAGATTTTGCAATAGAAAGAATGAGATAGAGAAGTAAACATATAGAACTATTTCTCAAGTGCAAATTGGTTACTGACTAGAATTGGGGCAAGTGGGTAAAAAGGTGGATCCACTAATAAAGGTGTTGCAAATTCCTTAAGAGAAGTAAAGTGTTACTAATTCTTATTTCACTTATTTTAAACTAATTAATGTTTTACAAAATCACTAATTGGTTTCTCCAATTTATTAAAAAAATTAACAAGTTTAAAACTCTCATTATAATATTGATAGATTACAAAAAATTTAATCTAACTTTTGAAGTAAAAATTATTCTCATTCATTTTAATAATGAATCTCAATATTAACACAACTAAATTTACAACATTTTCTAATGTTATTTTAAGATTAATTAAGTTAAACCAAATCACTTATTCACAAATAAAATTTTTTAACTTCAAATCCTAATTTAATATTAAATAATCGTACTTAATTTGGTAATTAACAATAGAGTTATTACACACTCCCACCTTAAGAAAATTGTGTCCCTATAACTTCCATAATGAAAGAAATCCATATTGTAGATTTTTTCTTCAATGATTATATGTTAATTGGTTCCAAATTTCATTTCCAAAACATTCAATTAATACCACTCCAAATATAATGCTAAAAACCAAATTTTTAGTTATCAAACTTTTTGAAAATTTCTCAAAAGTTTTCTAACGCCTTAAATTTGCAGAAAAAATTCGTTAGAGTTACCTTTGCGCAGCTAGCATTTCAAAATTTTACAATATGAATATAGTTACATAATGTACATCTAATCTCAAGGATGAGGCATCCCATAGGGAAAACATAAAATTGCGATATGTTGTCTGAGATATGTACCTTATGTTTAAAATATTAGCGAGTTTGCTAATATTCCTTTGGCAAACAATTTATAATCTTTTAAATGATATCTATTTAACTTCAGTTACCTACACCTATCTCAAAAATTCATATTAGTATTTAATATCAAATTCATATCGTATTGGAGATATTAATGATTCATGATTACAATTTAATTAGATTGACATCATAATATTCCATAATGAAAGAAACTCGAGTACCATGAGCGGTGCTACGAATTCAGGCTCAGATATGCATTTTGATTTGGGTAGTACAAATTCATCTTATGCTCTAGGTAGTTTATCTGCTTTTGAGTTCAGTCAGTTAGGCAGTGATACTGCTTTATTTTTACTGATGTTGAGTTAGATCGTGAGGATATCAGGAGAAAGGAATTTGATAGGGGTAGGTCATCGGGTTATGAGGATCATTAGTTGGATTATTAGAGGTTTGGAATATTAGAGGTTTGAATGGCACAAATAAATGTGATAAGTTTAGAGCTTTTTTAAATACTATTCTATTGACATTGCACTTCTTCAGGAGATTAAAATTGAATGTCCAGATATCTGTTTTTATAGAAGATTAGGTGGATATCACTTTAGGAAATGGTTTTTTTACCTTCGGTAGGTGCTTCTTGTGGTTTAATGATTGGTTGGCGGGACGACTATTTTGAACTACTCCAATGTATTACTAAACAACACTCATTACACATAATTATAATTAATCTATCTCATAATTCTTTTTTAAACATTTTTATTGTTTTTGGGCCTAACTCAAAATTAGGTCGTCGAATTCTTTGGAATGAATGCCTCGAGTTTAGATCTTTAGCGCCGGGCACTTGGATTTTGGGAGGTGATTTTAATGTTACTCGTTTTATAGGAGAGCAAGCTCCAAGGGAAGGAGATTTCTCTGCTATGGAGGAATTGTATCAATTTATTATTAATTCTAATTTGATTGAAATTCTTCTCTCTAATAGAGAATTTACTTTGAGTAATTCTAGGGAGTCTCCCTCTATGGCTCTTCTAGGTTTTTCGGTAATGATGAAATAGAGGATAAATTTCCTAACTGTAGAGTGTCTAGTTTGCCTTACACTTTTTCTGATTATTGTCCCATTATTCTCACCTGTGATCATCATAGGGTTTTTCGTAGATCATTTAAATTTGAAAAAAGTGTGGTTATTAGAATCAAGTTTATCGAATTTAATAATTATGAAATGGAACTCTATGAGCTTGTATAATATTAGAAATGGAGACAATTCAAAAAAAAAATATTTTAAAACTAAGGGAACTTAGGATTTATCTTAAAAATTAGAATAACAATATTTTTGGTAGGATTAAAATTAAAAAAGAAAATATTCTTAACGACATGCTTAAACTAAATAAAATAGAAGAAAACTAGATAATTAAATGTAGGTGAGTTGAATGTTCTCACAAACTTAAAAGAAGAACTTAACTCTATACTTGAAAAGGAGGAAGTTATGTGAAAACAAAGATCCAAAACTCAGTGGATTAATGAAGGGGACAATAATCCTAAAAATTTTCAAAATATGGCCAATGGTAGAAAACAAAGTAACACGATTAATTCCATTCTAGTTAACAATGTTGAATTAGTCGATCAAAAAGATCTTAATCAGGCATTCACAGACTATTATAGAGATATTTTTGGTAATAAAAACAATCATAGAATTAATGTTAGGTGGAATGATTTATATCCAGCTGTTTGCAATGTCAATCTCTCCGAGTTAGATGTTCCTTTCACTGAAGAGGAAATTCGAAAAGCTATTAATGATTTGCCAAGTGATGAATCCCCAGTCCGGACGGATTCCCAATTTTCTTTTATAAAACTTTTTGAGATGTTTTAAAATTAGATTTAATTAGCATGTTTAATGACTTTTATAATGGAAATTTACAATTGGGAAGATTTAATCTCTCAAATGTTATTTTATTACACAAAAAAGTAGGTGCTAATAATTTAAACTATTTTAAAACTATTTCATTAATTAACTATTCTGTTAAAATTATTTCAAAAGTCTTAGCTAGTAGACTTAGTACTAGAATGAATGATCTAATTGATTGTTCACAATCTGCTTTCATTAAAGGGAGAAATATCACCGATGGTGTGGCAGTTGTTCAAGAATACATTAACCACTGTTGTAAGAATAATATTTCATATGCTATTTTAAAACTAGACTTCGCAAAAGCTTTTGATTTGGTGGATTGAGATTCTCTAGTAGATATTTTTCATGCTAGAGGATTCAGTCTTAGATTGATTAGCTGGATCATGAGTTTGCTTAAAATTGGTAATTCTAGTATTATGGTAAATGATATTTTAGGTAATAAAATTCAATCTAAGAGAGGTTTAAGGCAAGGGGATCCTTTATCGCCTCTTCTGTTTAACTTAGTCGCGGATGTTTTTGCTAAGATTATTAAGAAAGTGGTTGATAATGGATCACTGGAAAATATAGCTAATGATATATCGCGTAATGGTATATCGGTCCTTCAATTTGTAGATGATACTTTGCTTTTTTCTTCTCATCTTCCCAGACACATTATTTTTCTTAAGTTTTCTATATATTTTTGAACTTCTATTAGGTTTAAAAATAAATTTTGATAAAAGTTCGTTTCTAGTTTTGAATGATTTTGAAAAGTTGAAAATTTAGTTGCTAAAACGCTAAATTGTAAAACTATGAGTTTTCCTTTTGACTATCTTGGTTTTGTGATTAGGCCTACTAAACTAAAACACGACGATTAGTTTATAATGATAGATAAAATTAAAAATAGGATTTCTAATTGGAATGGGAGGATTTTATCTAGAGCAGGTGGGCTTGTTTTAATTAATTCTGATTTATTTGCTCTCTAGATCTATTGGGTGTCTATGCATCATTTTCCTGATTGGGTGACTGCCAAAATAGATAAAATTAGAAGAGGTTTTTTATGGAGTGGTGATATTACAAATAGCTGCATAAAAAGTTTAGTAAATTGGGAAATGGTTTGTAAATCCAAAAAGAAAGGAGGTTTAGGAGTTATTAATTTGCGTAATATGAATTTGGCTCTTCTAGGTAAGTGGTTATGGAAGTTTAAGGACATTAACGATAATGCCAGTTAGAAAGAAATTATTTCTAAATATTACTATAATGATAGTAATAATCTTTATTAAATTTGTCCAGCGGTTTCATGTAAACAATCTTATGTTTGGAAATCCATTTTAAAATGTAACGTGATTTTTAATTTATGCATTAATATTATAATTCACTTCGGTAATAATACCTCTTTTTGGAATGATAGTTGGATTTCCATCATTCCTCTTATGATTGAATTTTGGGAGTTATATAATATTTTCAACTTTAAATATGCATTTATTTCAGAAGTTTTTTCTCCTAAAAATCACCCTCATTGGATTTTTAGTTTTAAGGGAATTCTAGTGGGTTCTACCCTTAGGCAGCTTAATTTGCTTTACACTAGATTAACTCCTTATAATACTGATAATGATAATGATTATATTAGTTGGGAGTAGGATAAGAGCAAGAAATATTCTTCTAATTCTTTTTGTAGATTTACTAACTTTTCTGGTGTAACAAATAATTTTTTTAAATTCATTTAGAAATCAAATGCTCCTCCTAAATCTAAAATTCACATGTGGCTAATTATGCATGGAAAATTAAATACTATAGAATTTTTAAAAATAAAAAATATACATATCGATAATAAATTTTATTTTTGTAATATACATTTTGAGGATATTTATGGATACTTATTTTATTCTTATGAATGCCTTTAATATTTTTGACTTTAATATTAGTACTAGAACTACTGATTGTGTTTTCTATTGGAAGACTTTTAGATTCAACTTTAATAAAGATAATAGATACTTGCTTGATACTTTATTCACTATATCTTGTTGGTACATTTTGTTTGAAAGAAATCAACGAATTTTTAATAATAACAATAATCACTTCAATAAATTGACTTTTTTTAATTTCGTCTTTTTTCTTTAATTGGATCTCTAATCCTAAATATAAATTAGTTAAAAACAATCCTTGAATATCTTAACAAGGTTAGTAATAATATTTATATATTCAAACATAACAATAATATTTTTGACATTAATAATAAAAGTATTAATATTTTTTCAAACTTAAACGATGATCCCTTGGTGTACCATAATTTGATTTTAATTTTAGGTCCATAAAGATAGTTCTAGAAATGTCTTTGATTTTGATTTAGTTATTATTGTTCTTGTTTATAGTTCGTTAATTTTCTTCAATATGGACGTATTTCCCTTACTTTTTAGAATTGTTATTTTTTATACTAGATTATCTTTGCTTTATTATATCTCACTAGTTTTTATTTACACATATATGTATATAATTCTATTTATATACATATATGTGATTCATCCTAATTATTTTCCTAGTTATGTTACAGGTTTGGGATAGATAGGATGTTAGTGTCTCTTTACAGGTGTGCAGGATAACCATTTCCAGGATTGCTGATTACATCAGGTGCTACTTCCAGCTATACCAGAGTCTTTAGAGTGGATTTTTACTTTCTGGATCATTAGTCTTTCTTCTCCAGATTAGCTTATTTCTACCGAGGCAGCTACATAGAGTTTCCTTCTAGATTGTGCTGGCTTTCAGTATCTCTGGCTTTTGATACTATTCTGTCTTTCTAGGTACTTCCAACACCTTACTATCGGGCGGTGGCCATGCCGGAGCTCGTTATTTGGGGTGTAATGGGCGGTGACTTTACCGGAGCTAATTATAAGGGTACTTGTATTCTCCTCTGTTACTTGTACTTAGATTTGTCACCTGCCAGGCATGTTGGCAGCACCTTATTATGTTTTATATATATAGTTTCATGTATGGTCTCCTCTTTTACTAGAAGATCACACATTTTTCAGAAAAAAAGAAACTCGTACTTAATTTTCTAAGTTTTAATTATTACTTATGGAAAAATGTCACGTTCGATGTTTAGAAACCCCTATCGATAACATGGCGTCCCACATCGATCAAGATCCTTAAACAACGTCCAGATAAGTCAACACAATAGATAATCTTAAGTTTAGATGCATTTATTTTATTATCACTAATATCCATACATCTAATTTTAAATAAATATAAGCAAACTATCAATTCCTAGCAGTCAATCAACCAAAACATACATAATCACTTTCATCAGAACAATTCAATATCTAAAATTTCATTACGCAACTCTGATTATTCCTAGATCATTAAATATTAAACTTGTTCACTCAAATTTCTCAAATTTAGTATTAAAAGAAAACAGTTCACTTTAACTTAATTCATTCCAATTTAATTCCAAATTTTGCTCAACTGTAAAAGATATTTTTCATTATTTTCCAAAGGATTTGATGTCACAAATTCAAATTTACCAAAAAAAAAATTAAAATCAATTTACACTCCAATTGATTATCCAACAATCATACCATAATCCCATCCCTAATTAGATAATTAATATAACTATCTACCACACACCTCAGGGTAAAGGGCTTTTAAGTCATCTAGGTCCTGGCGTAATATTATATGCTATAATATTCCTACATAGCTCTAATACCAAGCTGTAATGATCTCATCGTTATACCCAATTTAGCAAAGAACCTTGCAAGTAATTTCGTCTGCTAATATGAAGAATAGGCTTGTTAAGGGCGATTGAATGTGAATATATCTTTATACTAACACTGACACGTCATTTTACCTTTTTATCTTAATATCTGAACTGAAATTTGACATGTACAATATTAATACAAAGTAATAGACACATCGATTTCTCGAAATTAGAAAAATATATCATATAAACATCAGTCATGGATCATAGCGGAATAGAATATCAACTTATACATATACAATTTTTGAGTTTACAAAAATGAAATGCTAAACACATTTAATATACAAGTTATGGTTTCTAATCTTAATTATATATCTCAATTTAAAACAAAATTCCTGAGGGATACAACTAACTATCAAACATCCAACTTCTCATCCATATGTCTACTCGTCCTGTAACCTAAAAGCCTCGGTCCGACCTAAGCAAAATAACACTTGGGCCGGACTATCGCTAAATATCCAATAGGGTGAGAATAGAATATAACACGAGAATAAACAAAATATAAGTAAATACGGATGTCCAGGATATAATGAGTTAGGAAATTAATTTAGCTCAAAACATGGTTATAAATTTAAGTCGCAAACACAAACTAGTCACTAAACGTTGAATTACAGAATAACTTAACTCAGCATCCATCATAAGACCTAACAATATATACTTATTTCAAGAACACAAAACACAAGAATATAAATTTATTTCACTAACATAAGACATTAGAATATATGTGTGTGTGTGTGTGTGTGTGTCATGAGAAAAAGACTTAAGAATATATATTTATTTCATGAACACAGAATAGTAAAAGAAATCAAATATCCAAAATCCAAGAGATCTTACTCAAGACAATTGTAATAATTATACACAAAGCCATAGCAAACAAACAAACAATTTGGTATCACACGAACTGATCCAATACCGAGGATCATACACAAGTTGGGAATCATAGAATCACAAGACGATCTCAAGGATAGTACCCATGACCACATCGTTCAGATTTATTTTGTATTACTACAATTGAAAACAAATCCAGGAGTAAACTTCATAAGGATCTAGTAGTCACTTGCCGCACACCAAAAGAGAGAAAACTTTAAAGTACCAAATGCTATCACCTTCAGTAATCACTAGAACTTAACTAATACATCCCACTCCATATAGTGAAATCCAAGTATTTACTAAGAGATAATAAATATCACTTATTACGGATACCAACGGAAAACCTAAACTAAATTCTCTTAAGGATCTAGCAACCACTTGTCCCACAATAGAAGAAAATAAAACTCTAAAGTGTTAATTTCTTTCCTAAAGTCAATCACAAGAATTTAACTTAGGTAGCCCATACTACCCAATTAAGTTCAAGTATTCGCTAATGAGTTAGCAAATTCCACTCCGACATTCTATTTAATGAGTTATACCATATTCAACGAAGCGTTATTCGAAAGTACTTGAGCCAATCGATAACACTAAGTGGGTTTATCACTTCCCACATTACAAAACTAAGGTTCTCAAAAAAAAATTCTTCTCTCTTCGATTTTCATTATTTAAAACACTTGTTAATTTTTGTTCATAAATCTATTTATTATTTCCAAAAACATTTATTATAAAATCATAATTTTTCCGTCTTTCCCTAAACCATATTAATGATTTAAATTTCAAGAATTAATATGGTTCACAAATTATGTTATCTTAGTTCTCAAAAGATATATTAACTTATTTTCACATTTCCAAATTCCACAATTATTTTACTGGCATGTTTAATTGTAGATAACAATTTATTGTTTAACAAGGTGAAATATTCATTTGAATTAGAGTATTCCATAAACTCAAATTATTCCAAGATTTCATTAAATTTCAAAAAGTTATCTCAAATTTTCATATGTTATAGTATTATCAAAACCATATTTAATTACTCTTCCAAATCCATTTTGATATACGTATATATTTACTTCGTTTAACTCAAATTTAGGGTTTAAAGGTCTTTACTTTCAATGACCTTAATCTCAAAATTTTACAAAAATTAAAACACGTAAATTTCCGTGTAGTGTTTAAGCTTATAGAAAGTTCAAGAATTATCAAATTCCGAAAAGTAACTAAAAAGTTATGGAAAAAACATTTTCTTAGATTTAAATTTATTAACATTGTTTTTCATTGACAGGCCAATAACATGAATGAGTTTTTGACCATTTAACTTCAAATTTTTGCAAGACAAAAAACAATAAACTAATAGCACAGAGTCTATGCTTTCCAGGACATCAAAAATTATCGATTTTCGATAAGCAATGAAAAAGTTATGGCCATTTTAATTTCAGGTTTCAACTTAGCAATTACACAGGACAGAGCAGCACTATCAGATTCAAACTCAATTTCGACATTAAATTGCAAAATTTCATAAAGTGATCAAAACTAAACTTGTAGATAATTAAAAGAGCTTTCTACCACAAAAAGATTGATCAATTTTGGATTATTGTACACCATGATATGATTTTTTTACTGCAGTGATTTTCGCACTAAATTTCCAACAAATAATAAAACAACAATCACTCAAGTTTTCGACCAAATTGCAAACAATTCAATCAACAATCATTTGAATAATTGTGCGCAGTAAACAAAGATTTAAAAATAGATATGTGAGTGATTAACTCACCTTTTCTCTTGCCATAGCCCTCTAGAACCATATAATACAATCATTTCAACAATTCCTAACTTTTTTTTAGCAAGTAGAAAGAGAAAGGTTACAACCCTTGATCAAAATAGAGATTCATCAATGATTTAACTATATAAGAAGATAAAGAAGATTATTGAAGTTGTTTCTACTAATATTAGACAAAAGCCCTTTGATTTGCATCTTTAATTTGGGAATTAGGAGGTTAGGGTTTATGAGAATAAAAGAAAGACGATTATCATATTTTGGAACAGAAAGAATAAGATAGAGAAGTAAACATACATAACTATTTCTCATGTCCGCTAATATTCCTTAAGAAAAAAAATTATTATCTTTAAACAATAGCTAATTACTTCAGATACCTACACCTATCTCAAAAATTCATATTAGTATTGAATATCAAATTCATATCATCGAAGAGATATTAACAATTCATGATTACGATTTAAATAGATTGACACCATAATATTCCTTAATGAAAGAAACTCATACTTATATTTCCAATTTTTTAGTTATTACTTATGGAAAAATGTCAAGTTCGATGTTTATGAACCCTTATCGATAACATGACATCCCACATATCGATCAGAATTCTTAAACAACGTCCAGATAAGTCAACACAATAAACAGTCTCAAGTTTAGATGCATTTATTTTATTATCACTAATATCCATGCATCCAATTTTAAATAAATTCAAGCCAACAATCAATTTCTAGCAAACAATCAACCAAAACATACATAATCACTTACAGCAGAATAATTCAATGTCTGAAATTCCACTACGCAGCTTTGATTGTTCCTCGACCATTTAAATATAAAATTATTCACCTAATTTCTCAAATTTTATATTGAAAGAAAATAGATCACTTTAATTTAATTCATTCCAATCTAACTCCAAAATTTTCACAACTCTAAAACATTTCACTGATTATTTTTCAAAGGTTTTGATGTCACAAATTCCAATTTATTAATTTAAATTTCTTAAACATATTTATACTCCAATTTATTATCCAATAATAGTTTTATATTTCTATCCCTAATTAGATAATTAACATAACTGTCTACCACACACTCTAGGGGATAGGACTTTAAGTCATCTAGGTCTCGGATCTGTAATATTATATATTATAATGTTCTAACACGGTTCTGATACCAAGCTGTAACTACCCCACCACTATACCCAGTTTAGCAAAGAACCTTGCAAGTCATGTTGTCTGCTAGTCCGGAGAATACTTGTTAAGGGCGATCAAATGTGAATATATCTTTATACCAATGCCAACACATCATTTTACCTATTTCACTTAATATCTGAACTGAAATTTGACACGTAAGTATTGATACAAAGTAATAGACACATTGATTTCTCGAAATCAGAACAGTATATCATATAAATATCAATCAAAGATCATAGCAGAATAAAATCTTAACTAATACATATACAAATTTTGAGTTTACAAAAATGAAATACTAAACTCACTTAATATACAAGTTATGGTTTTCCAACCTTAATTATACATCTCAATTTCAGACAAATTCCTAAGTAATATAACTACATATCAAAGGTCCAACTTCTGCTAAACAACAATCAATAGGTCTACACGTCCTATAACATGAAAGTCTCGGTCTGACCCAAGCAAAATAACACTCGGGTCATACTATCTCGAAATATCCAATAGGGAGAGAACATACTATAACACAAGAATAAACATATCAGTAAATATTGATGTCCAGGATATAATGAGTCAGAAAATTAATTTAATTCAGTTGATGGTTATAAATTTAAGTCACAAACAATAACAACTAAACATAGAATTACAAAATTAACTTAACTTAGCATCCATCACAAGACCCAAGAATATTATTTTTCATGAACACAAGGCACAAGAATATATATATACACACACACACACACATATGTATGTATGTATGTATATTTATTTCACTAACACAAGACATAAGAATATACATATATATATTTCACGAACATAAGACCCAAGAATATATATTTATTTCACGAATACGGAATAGTCACAGAATCCAAATATCCATAATCCAAGAGATCTTACTCAGAACGATCGTAATGATCATATACAGAACCGTAGCAAACAAATAAACAATTTGGTATCATACGAACCGATTCCATATCGCGTATCGTACACAAGACTGGAATTACATAATCATAAGACGATCTCTAGGATAGCAGCCATGACCGTAAAGTGTTAATCAAAGTATTTACTAATAGCTAGTAAGTATCACTTATTGCGGATACTATCGGAAAACCTGAACTAAGTTCTATTAAGGATCAAGCAACCACTTGTCGTATACTAGAAGAGAATACAACTGTAAAGTGTTAATTACTTTCCTAAAGGCAATCATAATAATTAAACTTAGGAAGCCCATACTACCCAGTTAAGTTCAAGTATTCGCTAATGAGTTAGCGAATTCCACTTCGACATTCTATTCAATGAGTTATGCCATATTCGATGAAGCATTATTCAAAAGTATTTAAACCAATCGATAACACTAAGTAGATTATTAGCACCCTCCACATTACAAAACTAAGGTTCTCAAAACATTTTTTTTCTCTCTTTGATTTTCATTGTTTAAAACACTTGTTTATTTTTGTTTACAAATCTATTTATTATTTCCAAAACATTTATTACAAGACCAAGGTTTTTCCTTGTTTCCCTAAACCATAATAATGTTTAAAATTCCAAGAAATAATATGGTTCAGAAATTATACTATCATGATTCTAAAACGGTATACTAACGTATTTCCAAATTCCACAACAATTTTACTGACATGTGTTATTATAGAAAACAATTTATTATTTAACAAGGTGAAATATTCTTTTAAATTAATATATTCCGTAAACTCGAATTATTCCAAGATTTCACTTAACTTCACAGAGTTATCTCAAATTTTCATATGTTATATTATTTTCAAAGCCATATTCAATTTACTCATCCAAATCCATTTTGATGTACACATCCATTTATTTCATTTAACTCAAATTCAGGGTTTAAAGAACTTCATTTTCGATGACCTAAATCTCAAAATTTTACAAAACTTTAAACATGAAAGTTGTATCGCAGAGTCTAAGCTTTCTAAAACATCAAGTGTAATCAAATTCCAATTAATAATAAAAATGTTATGTACAAAATAATTTCTCATATTTAAATTTGTTAACATTGGTTTTTCATTGATAAGCCAGCGACAAGAAATGAGTTTTTGACCATTTAACTTTCAAAATTATGCAAAACACAAAACATGAAAGTTGTATCATAGAATCTAATCTTTCTACAACATTTATAATAATCAGATTCCGACTAAAGGTTATGGGTGATGGGTGAAGTAGTGTTTAAACTGTCAACAGGTGAAAGCCAAACATCAGAAACCAAGTGGGTTACTTCTGCTTTTAGATTTTCCAGCGTGGAAATAGGATTCTATTTCTGTGGATTTTACAGATGGGTTGTCAAAGTCAAATAGAGGAAATGAAAGTATATGGGTCATAGTGGATAGGTTGACCAATGGTGCCTATTTCTTTTCAGTTATGTAAACCAAAACGACACCTGTTTTAGCTAAGTTATTTATGGAGAATATAGTTAGACTACATGGAATTCCTTGTAATGTAGTTAGCTATAGAGATTCCTTATTCACTAGTGAGTTTTGGAAGAGTCTACAGGAAACTTTAGGTACCAACTCAAGACGAGTACCAATTACCATTTGTAGACAGATGGGAAAATGGAAAGAGTTAACGAAATTTTAGAAGATGTGTTAAGAGCTTGTGTGCTAGATTTCAGAGGATCATGGGAAAACCATCTACGCTTAGTCGAGCTTTCATATAACAATACTTATCAGACTAGTATAGGGATGGCACCGTTTGAAGCCTTGTACGGAAGGCCATGCAAGTCTCCATTTAGTTGGTTAGAGACTGGGGAGAGGTTAGTTCTTGGTCCAGATTTATTAGGGACGCTACAGAAAAGATGTGTTAATTAGAGCTAAAATGAAGAAAGCTCAGTCTAGACAAAAGAGCTATGCTGATGAGCGATAAAAAGACTTAGAGTTCTTAGTTGAAGATCATGTCTTCGTCAAGATATCACCAATGAAAGGTGTAATCAGGTTTGGAAAATTAGGAAAATTGGTCCCGAGATTCATAGGACCATTTCCTACTATGGAGAAGGTTGGGAAACTTTCATATAGAGTGGAGTTACCAAGCAGTTTGGCCAAAGTCAATAATTTTTTCCACGTTTCTTATCTAAGGAAGTGTATTCGAGATCCAATGACTATTATAGCACCAACTGTGTTAGATGGCTTTGTAGTGTAACCGAATCTGACTATTGTTAGAAAACCAGTTCGTATAGTCGTAAGAGATGAGAAGAAGTTAAGGAACAAGAGAGTCAGATTAGTCAAATTATAATGGAGTGACAATGAGAGATACTGTGCTTGGAAAACTGAGAGCAAGATTAGAGATACTTATCCTAACTTATTTCCAGGTAAGTTTTACCTTTATGATTGATTTTGATGAGTACCTTATCATAATTTCGAGGACAAAATTCTTTAAGGAAGGGGGTATGTAATGACCTTAATTTTGATTAACCTTATTTAGGATATTTAATTAGTTAAAATAAATGAATAATGTAAATGGTTAAGGGATTGAGATTTGTATATCTAGAAGGTAGCCATGCCTGATGAACTAATGAACTAAGGGGAATTAAAATGAAACAAGTAAGGCTAATAGATAAGGGCAAAATAGGAATAAGTAAAATTCTTATACCCTAAACCCTCATACCACTTTCATTTTACATGTTCACAAACTAAAACTAAACCATGAAGAGACCCGGCCAACATTAGAAGAAGTAAGAGGAAGATAAGCTAAATTAGGAGGAAGAAGCTTAATCAATTTAATTCAAGAAGCAAATATCAAATTCCTTAACAACAAGTCAAGGTGAATAATAGGTTACATCTCGTATTTTCTTGTTTTCGGTTCTAGATCAGATCAGTATATGATTTTCAAAGTTCATCGCCATGTTTTTAATGATAAATAGACACACACAGATATATATATATATATATATGCTTGTTGATGAATTATGTTTGTTCATGTAGATTTTTATGGCAAATTTTGATATGAAAAACCTATCAAATGACATCCAAATGCCTAGCGATTTTGATATATGGTCAAAAATAATAATTTGGATACAAATTTCAAGTTTCATAATTTTCTGAATTAATGTGGATTTATTATGAATTTTCTAGTGGAGAAAATGGTTCAATTGGATTTAAAATTAGTTACCACTATTTTATATGGGCTTGGATTAGGAATTTATATATGTTGGAAAATATATTACAAGTGATTTAAAGGAATTTCTGGAGAATTTTCCTAAGTGTTTTAATAAGTATATAAAATTATTTAAGGTATGAGACTTAAATGTTTTATATGTTTATAAAAGGAGAAGGGGCAATTTATCAATGTTTTCAATTATTAATCTCTAAAATTCAGTAGCACTTTTAGAAAAGATTTTGGAAAAGAAATTGGGAACCAATTATATGATGACAAATGAGCAAGTTAGTTGGAAAGAAATAGGTTTCTAAAGTTAAAAACCAGTTTTAAAAGGTTTTGCTATTTTGCCACTTTCGGCAGCTACCTTTCGACTACATACATCACCACCAACCAGTTCGAAACCAATACACGTGGTGTCAGAGACTTGGTACCTAGTGGATTAGAGATGTAACGACCCTGAATTTTCGACCCAATTTAAAATTTAAAATTTAAAATCCATCGTTTTAATATAAAAAAATTCATAAATTTTTGTACGGTCTCAATTAACGTCCAAACTTTATTTATAAGATGCGTCTAGTTAGTTATGAATATGGAAAAAGTTTCGTTGCGAAATATTGCAGTAAATTTCGTTCGCGTTTTACTGTATATCAGTTCATTTAAAACTGCGTAAAATTTATCTTTCAAATCCAAATATTTTTGCACAGTAATGTTGTAAAAATTCATCTGATCAAGACGTTGTGATTCGTTTCGTCAAATATCGTCATCGCCTGTTCCATTTAAATTGTTTTGTATAAATCGAACAATTTAAGCGGCGTAAATTCGAGTTTTTATAAAACTATCGTATCGCAATTATCTATGTACCGTTGGAAGCGTGTCGTCGCACTAATCAAACGGTATATTTATTCGTGCAAATCGGAGTCCGTCGGAAATCGTCGCGTAAAATTTAACCATTCTGGATGGACCGGTTAAATAATTTCAGCCCAAATTCTTTAACCCATATCCTCTTGAATTTGTAAAATTATGAGCTCAGCAGATATTAAATAGGGTGGTTGGAAGCTAATCTACTTGCATGGGAAGTTGTGAAAAAAATTGGGAAAGGAAGTGATGTTTCGGGTTACAAAGCACAATTATTTTACTTTAAATTTTATAAAGTTATTTTCAACGTACTGTTTCATTCTGCAATTCAAACTTTCTTCAGGTACGAGCTCATTCTTTCTCTCCTTCTTCTTATTCTCTTTTCATTCATACTTATCTGTAAAAACATGCAAGCAAAAAAAAAAGAATGAGATCAGCAAAGCACGCACGCCCACTCGAAACCACTTTCCAGAAACCATCTACGCACGCCACTGACCTCCACCGAAGCCGGTCAACCGCCTTGCCTCCACACGACCTCGACCACCGTGACACTCCATTGTCGAGCTTTCACCTGGAACTTAAATAAATAAAAAAAAAAAACCCCTCACGCAAGCCTTCAGCCGACCTTCATCTCCGTGCACTGCCTCTCTCGCTTCCACCATATGCAGAGGCATGCGACATTGCCTCTCCCGCTTCCACCGGTCCGACCGCGTGCATGCGTTCCAGTGTGTGCGTGGGTCGTGAGCATGTATTGGGCGTGTGTGTTCCGTGTGAGTGCGTGCGTGAGTGATTGTTTCGGCATGCAGTAGAAGGAGGGGAAGAAAGATGAAAGATGAAACTGTGTACATGTTGCGTGCATGTGTGGTGTGTGTACGTGAGGGTGATGGGAGTCTCCATTTATAATGCAGGCTCGGGTTTTTTTAGAGAAGAAAATGATTTTCTTATTTTCTTTTTTTGGCAATCGCAGTTGAAATGCGTTTTCTTTTATGAGTCTCAGCCTTGTTTTTTAAAAAGAAAAAAAGAAACGAACAATTTTGTTTTAAAGAAGGATGAATGAGCAGTTCTATGCTGTGGAAAAGTAGAAGTGTACTGGGTTGGAGTGATTACAGAAAGGAGTGAATATATGCACTGTTTATATATATTCTGGTTGCTGAATAAATAGTAACCATTTTTCTTTTCTTGTTGTGTGCAGAAGCAACTGTTTAAGCCTTTTGCAGCAACATCGATTTTCAGCTTTCGTTCTTTCTCCGTCGTCGTAAGCGCATCTATATCATTTTATAAATTATACATGAACGTTCATTGATTAATATCGTCTCTCTTTTGTTGATAATTACAGTGTCCGTTTGTTCGCGTTGTACCGACTTCATTCGTGCTTCTTCGTGCTTCGCCGTCAATTTTTTTAACCACGAAAGGTGAATTGATTTTCACGACTTATATTCTTATACAAGTTTGGTTGATGAATGATTGCTATGTGATGTTGAAATTGGATGTAAATTGTTATTGTTAAAGTGATAACTGAATTTGATATAGGATAGCTAACAATTTCAAAACTGATTTATATGTTAAATTTGATTAGTTAAATATGACCCCTTTAATTGTTAAATTAATTGACACGTAGAATTTGGTTAAGTACCCTTTGAACCATTTAATGGAAATTGTATAAACTGTAGTAGTATAAAATTGAAAAATAAATGACAAGTGAAAAACCATATAAATAATTAGTGGAATAATCTTTAGTCTACATGAAATGATAGTGTAGATTCTAGAAATAATTCTATTAATATGCACAAACAACAAATGTATATTAATACGAATATTTCGAAATTATTTAAAAAAATTGTTGAATTGTTATGTATGGTTGCTATTGCTTGTTTATTTACTTTGACACCATCCCAGTTATCACACTGCAAGTTTCCTTTGCTATGCTTTGATTTTTGAATTGAAATGGAATCGGTTTGAAATGATAAATACCCAAATAAACTTTGACTTAGGATAGAGAATTAAATTAAACTCGATTGGTCAATAATTTGATTTAAATAAAATAAAGATTTTATTTGAATAATAATAAGGTTTTTAAATAAAATTGGAATTTAAATTTTAATGAAAGGAAAATGCGAATATTTGAAATTTGAAACAAAATATTGACGTAGTAATTGACGAAAGAACATTGTTTAGAATTTAATTATTTAATAATTAAATTTGGAATTGTTAATAATTAAGTTTTGAAATTATTAATAATTAAGTTTTGAAATTGGTAATAATTAAGTTTTGAAATTATTAATAATTAAGTTTTGAAATTAGTAATAATTAAGTTTTGAAATTATTAATAATTAAGTTTTGAGATTAGTAATAATTAAGTTTTGAAATTATTAATAATTAAGTTTTGAAATTAGTAATAATTAAGATTTGAAATTATTTGATAATTTAATGAGATTGAATTATTTAATAATTAAATTAAAATTAATTCTTTATTAAGTGAAATAGAACCTCTTGAATAAGTGAAACTAAGTTTCTTTATAAATTGAGTTTTGAAATTGTAACTAAGTAAATAAATGAAATTGAATTTCTTTAACAAGAATAAAATGCGTTTTATTGAAATGAATGTAAGATTTTAATTTAAAGAATTTGATTTGATGAATTTAACTTAATTCTAATTGGAAGCATTGGTATAATAAGTTTGAACTAAAGTAATTTAATGAATTGGAAATTTAATAGAAATAGTTTAAATGATAAATTAATGTAACGAATATTGAATGAAATCGATAAATGAGTTTAAATTGATTTGAACGTTAAATTAAGTTTAAATGATTACGGAACGAAATTTTATACGAATTTAAATGTATATTTGAATTGTTTTAAATTAAATTTTGAAATTGAATTATAGAATTTTGAAATGAAATTTGGAAGTTATGAAACGTAAATTTCGGAAATGTTTTGGAAAGACAAAGGAAATAATGATTTACAATTTTCAATTGAAATGTAAATTGATTCGGTTTTGAAATATATTAAACGACCAATCGGTGAAATAATTACGAAGGTTATTAAAGAGACCGGAATCGGTTAGGGACATACTCACTGTCTAAACCGAAAACCGCTTCAATAACTATATGCGGAGTGTGATCCAGAATGAAGTGGTTGGAATGATGTATGTGATGAATGAAGAAAGAGAACGATAATGGATAGCCTTGACCCTTGTGTCAAATTGGAAATGACTAAAACCGGAGCGGTGCCGGGCCAATTGGGGTTAGCTACCTCGAGCGAACACACTTCTCCGTAAACTACTCACTACTTGTTATTGATTGGTGTGCACCCTTGAATTTGGAGTGTTGTTTCGCGGTTTTGCGATCGTTGCGGCGATGCGTTCTCACCACTCCAGATAAGGCAAACGGTAGTTTCACTACCTTGGGTATCGCCTCATGTGCCTTGTCATACTTGTATCCCTATATACGCGACCACTATTTCTTTTGTATTATACCTATGGAGTACTCCCTGATATCCCAACAGTTTACGGTGGAGTTTACAGTGCTGTATAGTCTATAATGCTATATAAAATGTGCTAAGGGGAACAATGGTATCGCCTTAACACTATTTTGATATTTTACTTTACTGTTAGACATTATCTACTTATTGTACACTACTATGTATAAATAGTTTAACGGATCCTGAAAGATGTTATTCCATTTATCTTTGAGTTATTGTTATTATGAATTTGAACCATATTATCTGTATAAGAATATATGTCCTAATTCGAGTGTTTGTTTATGCTTATGCTCGGATCAGACCGAGGATTGCTGTTGTTGTGCTACTTGGAGCTGACGACCGAAGACTCTCATTATCTTTATCTTATCAGTATTACTCTTTCTATTTGGACTATTGGACTTCTATGTTGTTTTATTTGATACATTGTTGTATTTATGGGTAGCTTCATGAACTACTCTTATGACTATGTTGTAATTCCGCTGCACTATTCTGTGATGTTATATTTCTGTGATTCTGTGATGATTCTCATATATATATATATATATATATATATATATACACACACACTCCATTAATAATTCGTGTTTTGTATTATTTAAGTTGACATGTGTGGAATATTGTCAATTTAAATGGTACAAATATACGGGTTGTTTGAGTTGGTATCAGAGCTTTACTTTCCGAAAACCTTAGCATGTGGAGTTTTAAAGCTCAATAGAGATAGGGTAACCATACCCTAGAATGAGGAGAATCATTACAGAATCCATATCCTTGGTTCATCCTTCTTATTGAATTCGTTTGAATAGAATTTCCTTAAGCTCTATAAAATCTCTATCTTTGATTCTAAATCACTTTTGGTATTCCAGGATGGCTATCAGAAGAAATGCTAGACGCAAGTGTAGAAGAAATTCTCCCGAACCACGTGCCCATCTCCCGCAGTCAAGTTCTCCACTTTTAGCAAGGAATAAACTTAACTTGGCGGAGTTAAATTCACTGGCTCCGAGAGTATCATTGAAGCACAACAATGGCTGAAGAGTTTGGAGAGGATCTTTACTGGCCTGGAGATCACTGACGCTCAGAAGCGTAAATTGGCCGCTTAGCAGCTTCAAGATGCGGCACAGGATTGGTGGGAGTCAGTCACTTCTCGTACTGACGAGGAAACCATCAGTTGGGCCAAGTTTAGGTAGAAATCTATCTAAATTACATCTAAATAAATTCCTTCTATCTCGTTAAAATTTTGACTCATCTTCTTATTACTTGTAAATAGGGATTCCTTTACGGCTCAGTGGATGCCAACAACCAGAAAGGCCCAGCTTTATCGATCATTTATGGACCACGAGCAGGGCAATATGACTTTCTACGAGTATGAAAGGAAGTTTAACGAACTCTCTAAGTTCGGACCTGGCTTGATTTATATACCTCTGCTGAAGAATGAGAAATTCATACATGGCGCACGTCCAGAGTATTACGAACTCCTCACAGCTCATGTCCATGGAACCTTCACCGAGTTGATGGATTTTGCTCTTAAATATGAGGAAAAGCCAAAAGTAACATCAGTCACTAAGGCTCTAGTTACTCAGCCATCCTCTAGTCAGACTGGGAAGAGGAAGCCAAATTTTGAGCAACAGAAGAAGAACTGGCAGAAGAAATCCGGGCTTGGCTATTCTCAGAAGAAGCCCATTGACATCTCCTCTATCACCTGCTTCAACTGCAATCAGAAAGGTCATTATGCCAGTACTTTCCCATCCCCAAAGGGTGCAACTATTCCGCCACCGGCTCAGATGGCCAAGAGAGATGTTTGTCACGTTTGCTTACAACCAGGACACTTTAAGAAAGACTGCCCAACACAGAAGAGAGGTACCCCATCTAGAGTTTTTGCTATTTCCACACCTGCCCCGGAAGTTCCAGACAATCAAGGTACTTTACAGAGTACTTTTATGTTGCATTCTTCACCTGTAAGAGTTCTATTTGACACGAGAGCAACACATAGTTTCATATCTATTGATTTATGTAACAAACTTGGATTGGAACCTATTCTTGCATCTACCTTCTTATGTGTATCTAACCCTATTGGAGGGCCCGCTAACCTCAAAAGGATATGCAAATATGTCACACTTATGTATGGCATGCATCGTTTCACTTGGGATTTCTTTGTACTTGGATTCGAGGCATTCGATATCATATTAGGTATTGATTGGCTACGAAAGTTCGAAGCCATTATCTCATGCAAGACTCGGTCCATCTCTCTTATTGACGACAAGAGTATACCTTTAGTTATTAAAGGTAAATCACCTCTAGAATGTGCTGGGAGTTTTATATTCTCTCTTGACTCTCATCCAAATGAACTAAGCTCTACTCCAGTTGTTTAATTCTTTTCTGATGTGTTTGGAGAAGTCAATTCTCTACCACCTCCGCGGGAAATCGAATTCCACATTGATCTTATCCCTGGTGCACGACCAGTAGTTCTCCCTCCCAGGCGAATGGCTCCTAAAGAAAAGGCAGAATTGACTGTTCAAATTGAAGATTTATTTGCTAAAGGCTTGATTCGGAGAAGTCATTCAGAATGGGGTGTTGCGGTTGTATTCGTCACAAAATCTGATGGCTCTCTCAGAATGTGTGTGGACTATAGAGAGCTAAACAAGCTCACACTCAAGAACAGGTATCCGATGCCTCGCATCAACGATCTGTTCGACCAGCTTCATGGAGCTAAAGTCTTCTCCTAACTTGATTTGGCTACCGGCTTTCACTAACTCAGAATCACTGAGGATAGTATTCCTAAAACAGCATTCCGCACTGAAAATGGTTTCTATGAATGGCTAGTTATGCCGTTCGGTCTTACTAATGCTCCGGCTTATTTCGTCGACTTGATGAATAGAGTTTTCCGAGATGTTCTTAACAAGTTCGTTCTTTTTTTCATTGATGATATTCTCGTCTTCTCCAAGGATGAGAAAGAGCATAGGTCACATTTGGCTTTTGTTCTCGAAACTCTTCGTAGCCATCAGCTTAAAGCCAAGTTTTCAAACTGCCACTTTTGGAGAGATGAAGTTCGTTTTCTTGGCCATATTGTCTCGGAGAATGGGATTTCGGTCGATCCAGCTAAGATCGTCGTAACCAATGTAAGTTCTATCCTTACTTGTCAATTCTAACTAAACAACTTATCACTATTTAAACTCGAATCTTTGGAATTTGCAGGATCGGGAGACTCCTAAAACTCTACAGATATCCGCAGTTTCTTGGGTTTGGCCGGCTATTATCGCAGATTTATAGAAAACTTTGCTCGTATTGCTGCCCCACTTACCGCACTGACCAGAAAGAATGTGAAATTTATTTGGAGTGAAAAGTGCAAAGCATCTTTCAATGAGATGAAGCGAAGTTGACATCTGCCCCAGTTCTTACAGTTATTGACGGTAGCGAAGGATTGACCGTCTATACTGATGCCTGCCGTGATGGATTAGGAGCAGTTTTAATGCAAAGAGAGAAGGTTATTGCCTATGCGGGTCATTAGTTAAAGACCCATGAAGCAAATTATGCAACTCACGATTTAGAGCTTCTTGTGGTTGTATTTGCTCTTAAGCTATGGAGGCACTATCTATTGGGAACCAAATTCGAGTTATTCGCTGACCACAAGTCATTGAGATATATTTTCTTGCAAAAGGATTTAAACCAGAGACAAGTCTGATGGCTCGAATTTCTAGTTGTATATGATCTTGATATTAGTTACACTCCAGGAAAAGCAAACGCCGTAGCTGATGCTTTGAGTAGAAACCAAGCAATGGCATGTTGTAATCTGGTTGAAGGAATGTTATTCCAGCTTGTCGTCTCCCTAGCTCTTATGGATCGCATTATAGCCAAGCAATACGAGGACACTTTGCTTTATCACATCAAGGAAATATTTCTCGGTAGAGTTGGAAATGCTAACAGTAAGATGGGTGCACAAGTTGATAGTAATGGAGTCTTGAGAATTGATAATCGTATTTGTGTTCCTAATGTTGATGGACTAAGACAGAAAGTGTTGAGTGAAAATCATCAATCTTCGCTTTCGTTTCATCCCGGTGTCACTAAAATGTATCAAAATATGAAGAAGCTATATTGGTGGAGTGGGATGAAGCGCGATATTTCTACCTATGTTAGCAGATGCACAACTTGCCAACAAGTTAAAGCTAACTACAGACAGACAGCAGGTTTGCTTCAACTGCTAGAGATTCCAGGTTGGAAGTGGGAACAGATTTCTATGGACTTTATTGATGGGCTACCAAAGATTAGGAAGGGTAACGAAAGCATTTGGGTGATTGCCGACAGACTGACGAAATCCGCTCATTTTATTCCAGTCAAGTCCAGTCGTACTGCTTCGAGTTTGGCAGAGATATACATGAGAGAAGTTGTTAAACTTCATGGTGTACCATCCAGTATCGTTTGCGATAGAGACCCTCTTTTGACTAGTAAATTCTGGAAAGCATTCAGGATACTTTGGGCATCAAACTGAATCTGAGCACAGCTTATCATCCTCAGATAGATGGCCAAACTGAGAGGGTGAATCAGATTTTGGAAGACCTTCTCCGAGCTTGTATTATAGACTTTGGTGGATCCTGGGACCTTCTCCGAGCTTGTATTATAGACTTTGGTGGATCCTGGGAAGACCATCTTCATTTGGTTGAATTCACTTATAATAACAGTTACCAGGTAAAGAAATTGAATTTCAAATTTGAATAAAGTATATTTGAATTTGAATTAGTTATCTTTAATAAATCAGACAAGCATTGGTATGGCACTGTTTGAAGCCTTATATGGACAGCTGTGCAAATCGCCAGCTTGTTGGATTGAGTCTGGTGATCGATTAGTGCTTGGTCCAGAAATGATTATGGAAGCTTCTAAAAAGGTCGAAGAAATTAGGAAGAAAATAAAGACGGCACAGGATAGACAAAAGAGCTACGCTGACAGAAGGAGAAGAGAGCTCGCATTCAGTGTAGGAGGCAAAGTATTTCTGAAAGTGTCGCCTTTGAAGAATATTGTTCGATTTGGAAGGAAAGGGAAGCTAGCTTTCAGATTTGTCGGTCCGTTTGAGAATGCAGAAAGAGTCGGAACATTGGCCTATAGAGTTGCATTACCAGAGAAGTTCGCCGGTGTGCACAATGTGTTCCACGTCTCACATCTTCGCAAAGTTGTGCACGATCCATCTATGACCATTCCCACTGCCCAGATGGAAGATATAGTTACTGAGCCTGACTTGACTATTGAGCGAAAGCCACTTCGGATAGTCGATTGTGAGCGAAGCAACTTAGAAGGAGGTCGATAAATCCCGTCAAAGTCTAATGGAGTACAGGTGAGCGAGATTGCACATGGGAAACTGAGGATAGTATTCACGATTCAAACTCCGAATTACTAATTTCAGGTATAATTCAATTTTCTTAAAATCTATCTCGACTTTTCTGCTTACTTCTTTTCCACTTCTCCCGTCTCGTTCCTTTTCGAGGAGGAAAATTTTTGAGTGGGGGAGATTGTAACGACCCTGAATTTCCGACCCAATTTAAAATCCATCATTTTATATATAAAAAATTCTAAAATTTTTATACGATCTCAATTAACGTCCAAACTTTATTAATAAGATGCGTCTAGTTAGTTATGAATATGGAAAAGTTTCGTCGCGAAATATTGCAGTAAATTTCGTTCGCATTTTACTGTATATCAGTTCATTTAAAGCTGCGTAAAATCTATCTTTCAAATCCAAATATTTTTACACAGTAATGTTGTAAAAATTCATCTGATCAAGACGTTGTGATTCGTTTCGTCAAATATCATCATCGCCTGTTCCATTTAAATTGTTTTGTAAATCGAACAATTTAAGCGACGTAAATTCGAGTTTTTATAAAATTGTCGTATCGCAATTATCTGTATACCGTTGGAAGCGCATCGTCGCACTGATCAAACAGTATATTTATTCGTGCAAATCGGAGTCCGTCGGAAATCGTTGCGTAAAATTTAACCGTTCCGGATGGACCGCTTAAACAATTTCAGCCCAAATTCTTTAACTCATATCCTCTTGAATTTGAAAAATTATGAGCTCAGCAGATATTAAATAGGGTGGTTGGAAGCTAACCTAATTGCGTGGGAAGTTGTGAGAAAAATAGGGATTGATGTTTCGGGCTACAAAGCACAATTATTTTACTTTAAATTTTATAAAGTTATTTTTCAACATACTATTTCATTTTGGAATTCAAACTTTCTTCGGGTACGAGCTCATTCTTCCTCTCCTTCTTCTTATTCTCTTTTCCTTCATACTTCTTCTCTGTAAAAACTTGCAAGCAAAAAAAAATGAATGAGATAAGCAAAGCACGCACGCCCACTCGAAACCACTTCCCAGAAACCATCTACGCACGCCACTGACCTGCACCGAATCTCGTCAACAGCCTTGCCTCCGCACGACCTCGACCACCATGACACTCCATTGCCGAGCTTCCACCTGGAACTGAAAAAAAAACCCTCACGCAAGCCTTCAGCCGACCTTCATCTCTGAGCACTGCCTCTTCTGCTTCCACCATGTGCACAGAGGCACGCGACATTGCTTCTCCCGCTTCCACCGGTCCGACCGTGTGCATGCGTTCCAGTGTGTGCGTCGGTCGCGAGCATGTATTGGGCATGTGTGTGTGTGTCGTGTGAGTGCGTGCGAGAGTGATTGTTTCGGCATGCAGTAGAAGGAGGGGAGAAAGTGAAAGATGAAACTGTGTATATGAAAGATGAAACTATGTATATGTTGCGTGCATGTGTGTTGTGTGTACGTGAGGGTGATGGGAGTCTCCATTTATAATGCAGGCTCGGGTTTTTTTTAGAGAAGAAAATGATTTTCTTATATATATTTTTGCAATCGCAGTTGAAATGCTTTTTTTTATGAGTCTCGGCCTTGTTTTAAAAAAAAAGAATGGTTTTGTTTTAAAGAATGATGAATGAGCAGTGCTATGCTGTGTAAAAGTACAAGTGTACTGGGTTGGAGTGATTACAGAAAGGAGTGAATATATGCACTGTATATATATTCTGGTTGCTAAATAAATAGTAACCATTTTTCTTTTCTTCTTGTGTGCAAAAGCAACTAGTTAAGCCTTTTGCAGCAACATCGATTTTCAGCTTTCGTTCTTTCTCCATCGTGGTAATCACATCTATATAATTTTATAAATTATGTATGAACGTTCATTGATTAATATCGTCTCTCTTTTGTTGATAGTTACAGTGTCCGTTTGTTCGCGTTGTACCGACTTCATTCGTGCTTCGCCGTTAATTTCTTTAACCACGAAAGGTGAATTGATTTTCACGACTTAATTCTTATACAAGTTTGCTTGATGAATGATTGCAATGTAATGTTGAAATTGGATGTAAATTGTTATTGTTAAAGTGGTAATTGAATTTGATATAGGATAGTTAACAATTTTAAAAGGGATTTATATGTTAAATTTGATTAGTTAAATATGACCCCTTTAATTGTTAAATTAATTGACACGTAGAATTTGGTTAAGTACACTTTAAACCATTGAATGGATATTGTATAAATTGTTGTAGTATAAAATTGAAAAATAAATGACAAGTGAAAAACCGTATAAATAATTAGTGGAATAATCTTTAGTCTACATGAAATGATAGTGTAGATTATAGAAATAATTCTATTAATTTGCATAAACAACAAATGTAAATTAATATGATTATTTCGGGATTATTTATAAAAAATTGTTGAATTATTATGTATGGTTGTCATTGCTTGTTTATTTACTTTGACAATATCTCAGTTATCACATTGCAAGTTCCCATTGCTATGCTTTGATTTTTGAATTGAAATGGAATCGGGTTGAAATGATAAATACCCAAATATACTTTGACTTAGGATAGAGAATTAAATTAAACCCGATTAGTCAATAATTTGGTTTAAATAAAATAAAGATTTTATTTGAATAATAATAAGGTTTTGAAATAAAATTGGAATTTAAATTTTAATGAAAGGAAAATGTGAATATTTGAAATTTGAAACAAAATATTAACGTAGTAATTGACAAAAGAACATTGTTTAGAATTTACTTATTTAATAATTAAATTTGGAATTATAATAATTAAGTTTTGAAGTTATTAATAATTAAGTTTTGAAATTGGTAATAATTAAGTTTTGAAATTATTAATAATTAAGTTTTGAAATTAGTAATAATTAAGTTTTGAAATTATTAATAATTAAGTTTTGAAATTAGTAATAATTAAGATTTGAAATTATTTGATAATTTAATGAGATTGAATTATTTAATAATTAAATTAAATTGAATTCTTTATTAAGTGAAATAGAACCTCTTGAATAAGTGAAACTAAGTTTCTTTATAAATTGAGTTTTGAAATTGTAACTAAGTAAATAAATGAAATTGAATTTCTTTAACAAGAAATAAAATGCGTTTTATTGAAATGAATGTAAGATTTTAATTTAAAGAATTTGATTTGATGAATTTAACTTAATTCTAATTGGAAGCATTGGTATAATAAGGTTGAACTAAAGTAATTTAATGAATTGGAAATTTAATAGAAATAGTTTAAATGATAAATTAATGTAACGAATATTGAATGAAATCGATAAATGAGTTTAAATTGATTTGAACATTAAATTAAGTTTAAATGATTACGGAATGAAATTTTATACGCATTTAAATGTATATTTGAATTGTTTTAAATTAAATTTTGAAATTGAATTATAGAATTTTGAAATGAAATTTGGAAGTTATGAAACGTAAATTCCAGAAATGTTTTGGAAAGACAAAGGAAATAATGATTTACAAATTTTAATTGAAATGGAAATTGATTCGGTTTTGAAATATACTAAACGACCAATCGGTGAAATAATTACGAAGGTTATTAAAGAGACCGGAATCGGTTAGGGACATACTCACTGTCTAAACCGAAAACCGCTTTAATAACTATACGCGGAGTGTGATCCAGAATGAAGTGGTTGGAATGATGTACGTGATGACTGAAGAAAGAGAACGATAATAGATAGCCTTGATCCTTGTGTCAAATTGGAAATGACTAAAACAGGAGCCGTGCCGGGCCAAATGGGGTTAGCTACCTCAAGCGAACACACTTCTCCGTAAACTACTCATTACTTGTTATTGATTGGTGCGCACCCTTGAATATGGAGTGTTGTTTCACGGTGTTGCGATCGTTGCGGCGATGCGTTTTCACCAGTCCGGATCACGAAAACGTTAGTTTCACTACCTTGGGTATCGCCTCATGTGCCTTGTCATACTTGTATCCCTATATACGTGACCACTACGAATTTGTTTTGTATTATACCTATGGAGTACTCCCTGTTATCCCACCAGTTTAAGGTGGAGTTTACAGTGCTGTATAGTTATAATTCTATATAAAATGTGTTAAGGGGAACAATGGTAACGCCTTAACACTATTTTGATATTTTACTTTACTGTCAGACATTATTTACTTATCGTACACTACTATGTATAAATAGTTTAACGGATCCTGAAAGATGTTATTCCATTCATATTTGAGTTATTGTTATTTTGAATTTGAACCATATTGTCTGTATAAGAATATATGTCATGATTCGAGTGTTTGTTTATGCTTATGCTTGGATCAGACTGAGGATTGCTGTTGTTGTTCTACTTGGAGCTAAAGACCGAAGACTCTCGTTATCTTTATCTTATCAGTATTACTCTTTCTATTTGGACTATTGGACTTCTATGTTGTTCTATTTCATTTTATTTGAGACATTGTTGTATTTATGGGTAGCTTCATGAACTACGCTTAAGACTATGTTGTAATTCCCCTGCACTATTCTGTGATGTTATATTTCTGTGATTCTGTGATGATTCTCATATATATATATACTCCATTAATAATTTGTATTTTGTATTATTTAAGTTGACATGTGTGGAATATTGTCAATTTAAATGGTACAAATATACAGGTTGTTTCAGGAGATAGGCGAAAGGTATAGAATCATAACAGGGCTTTTGAAGGGGACGAGAAGTTGTTTTGCTTTTAAAAGGAAATGCCACTTGCTTTGCTTTCGAAAAGAATGCTCTCATATGAGATAGCTTTCAATTTGGTCAATTGTTTTAAAGAAATCTTTTGAAAGAGGTTGCCACCTTTGTTTTGAATAAAAGCTTTCGAAGGGGTCGAAATCCTGCTATCACATTCTCCCTTTCAAAGCGGTGCTTTCAATAGGGTTCCCCTGTTTTAAAATTAGCGCCGCTTCTCCAATGCTTTCGAAGGGGTAGATTTTGACACCATCCACTTCTTTTACTTAGGAAATTGCTTTCGAAAGAGTTGTTTTCAACTTAGTTCTTTTAATACCCTTTAAATATTTTGGAAGTTAAACCCAAAGGTTTTCGAAAGGAATGGTTTAAGGTTTTGAAACTATGTTCACATATTTTTAGTTAAACCCAATGCTTTCGAAAGGTTTGTTTTAAGTAAAGGATTTTAATGCTTTTGAAAGGTATCAAATTTGATGTTTCCCAGTGTTTTCGAAAGGTATATGATGAAGGTTACGAAGGGATGACTCTCCAGTGTTTTTGAAAGGTTTACCTTTAGTATTTGAATGGAAGGTTTCCAATATTTTCGAAAGGCAAGTTTGAATTTTTTTTTAAGGAGGATGTCTAAGGTTTTATAAATCTTTCAAAAAGGGATACTTTCAATGGTTTCGAAAGGTATGTTTTGGCCTTTGGGCCAAATGTTGCAAAGTAAAGTAGTTTACTTGTTTCGAAAGGGGTACTTTCAATGGTTTCGAAAGAGATTGTTTAAAGATTTTAAACAAAGGTTTCAAATGTTTTCATCAATAATGATTCGAGTAAAGCATGTATCATGACATAGAGATTTGAGTATAGCAAATTGTATGTCTTCCTTATTTAAGTATGATTTAAAGGGGTTAAATCAATTTGAAAGGTTTTCAAGGAAAATTTGAAGGGTAGCTTACTCAAAGTAAAATTACTCATATAATTGAACAACCGATGAGACTGGTATAGAGTCGCGCTCTATACATTAGCTTTAACCCCAAGCTAATTTAGTCTATAATTCTAGTGTGTAGGGCTTAGTCACAGGTAAGACTTAAATGATGGTTACACACAGAAAGTAATATACATAGAAGAAGGATAGGTTATTGGTGAGCACGAAAAACCATTAGGATCGGATGACCATAGGAGAAGTAAGTTAAGGATAGACCATCCAGAAGTGTGTCTAATAGGTCTTAGATAATTTGTTTATTTCGTCTGGTAGGCCCAAGTCAGCCAAAGGTTAGTAGTTAGCCAAACAAAACAACATTGTTCGGACATATGGTCCATTTATTACCCGATTTATGTGCATTTATGATATTGCTACTATTGTTATAATTAATTTGATTAATCAGCTTAATTATAGGATTCTGATTTGCAAAAAGATATGTTTTAAAGGGATATTAGTAAGGGAAACTCATTCAGCTAAGCGGCATGGTCTCACTTAATATTAGTAAACCGAAATGTAATAGTATTATTCACACCAGGCTTTATGTATGACTGGAAGTTTATATTTTTCCCTTAAACTCTTGGGTGCTCAAAATTAATTTGAGTAGATTGAGAGTTAAGGTTTTTTAGGTTTTAGTAGGCAGACGAATAAAGTTTTTGAAGAAGAGTGATAGGCAAAAGTTAGCTATTTAGGAGTTTTTATTTTATTTCCACTGTGATGTATTAAGATTGCTATGTCTATTTAGTACTCTGATCATCTAAGAGGGCATGTTCATATGTCACTCTTGATGTATTTTGTAATGATTATATTTGATCAAAACCTGGGAAACGTTTGTGATTACGTAATCGAATATGAAACATGTTTTTGAAATTAAATCAGTAAGTTGATGTTTTAGGAATATGTGATTTTGTTTCATATTAATGTGCTTCTGATATTATGAATCCCATTAACATTACCGTATTTTATCACCGGAAGTTAACACTATAGACGGCTGCAACATCTGTAGCGCTTAGCTTCGGGCCTTAAGATAAGGGATGCTACAACTTGGTAACAGAACATAATTTTATGAAAAAACTCAAAAGACATTTCATACTTAAAATGATTTTTGAAATCATATTTCAAAGGAATTAGGGAAAAGACTGGGATAACATTATAGTAACGTACTTGTATTCGTTATATAGAAGTATACGCTTTATCTCTATTCTTCCATCTCTCCTAGGCTATTCTTCTATATCTTACAAAGACTCGTTTTATGGACATAAGATATGGATGCTTGAGGAGTTAACATTATAGGGGGAGGCATCACAACCCATGGAAACGCCAGACCAAATACTAAACGGAACCAAGGTCAAGCACAAGCTGCAAATGTGGGTGCTGGGGTCTTGGAAGTTTATATGGGAGCAATGTATCAGTTCTTCATTAACGTGATGCAAGCAAAAGTTGCTTTGGGTTTGGCTGGAGGAAATACTGAAGGAGAAAATTAGGAAGCTCTGGTGGTCAATAACTGCGCTATATTGAGTAGAGATTATGCTAGGCTGGGGGGAAAGCCGTTTATTGTTATTGAAGATGCAATCAAAGTAGAGAATTAGTTACTTCATTGCAAAAGAATTTTTTCTGATTTGGTGCTCAACAATGAGCAGAAAAGGAGACTTGCTTCGAGGAAGTTACAGGGATCAGCACTGTATTAGTGGAAAAATGTTACGGTTGGAGTCAATAAGGAGATTATGGCTTGGGTTGAGTTCAAAAGGAAGTTTGAAGAAAGATTTATGTTGAAGATTGCTAATTCTACTCTGCTCAGAAAGTTTGATGAGTTAGAATAGGGAGATATGACATTACTTAAGTATGAAATCAGATTTGAGGAGTTGATAAGGTACGACTATGCTACGGTTGATACTGTTATTAAGAGGAATTAGAAGTTCATTTGTAGGTAGAAGCTTGAGCTTGCTAAGGCCACAGTACCACATATTAGAGATCCGTGTGATGTAGTTGTTGAAATGGCTTTAAGACATAAGGAGATGGTTGCTTTTTTTGAGAGTAACAAGGCAGGAGGAGTTCAGGGAGAATAGAGCCAGAAGAGGAAGTATTTCCATAAGAAAGGAGCTCAGAAGAGTGGAGCTTCTAAGAAAGGGAAGGCATACGTTGTCTGTTATAAGTGAGATAAGAAAGGACACTACGCCCATGAATACTGGAGAGGCAAAGGAAAGGAAGCTATTGAAAAGAAGAATGTTAAATGTTTCAACTGCGATCAGATCGGTCACTATAAGAACCATTGCAAGGATCTATCTAAGGAAGGAAAATGCAAGGTGTTTGCAGTAGAACCAGCTACCTTGAGAACAACATCAGAGGAGAAGGGAAAAGCTGTGTTGGGAGGTACGCTTTGATTCATAGTGTATCGGTTAGAGTTCTATTTGATGCTGGTGCATCGCATTCTTTTATATCTCATTATTTGCTAGATAAGCTTAGCCTAGAACCCTCACACTTAGTTACTTCCTTAAGGGTTGCAAATCCAATAGGTGGATATGCGACACTTGGGATGAAGTGCGACAAGTTAGAGTTTGCATTCTTAGGTCATACATTTGTTTGCAGTTTGCATGTGTTTGATTTCGTGGGGTTCGGAATTATTTTGGGTATGGATTAGTTAAGTAAATACGATGCTGAAGTATTTTTCCATGATAGGAAAATATCACTTAGACAACCTAATTGTAGTGTTTGAATTATATACACCGCAGAAAACCCTAGTTTTGAGGTTAATGCTTGGGTGGGTGCTATGTAGGCAGATGATGAGTTGACCCAATTTTTTGCTATTAGAGAATTTGTAGATGTTTTTGTACCTATAATGGGGACTACCAACGAAACGATCTAATAAGTTTCGGATTGATTTAGTTCCAAGAGCAGAAACGGTGAGCAGACCGCCAAGTCGAATGACACCTACCGAGATGAGGAGAGATAAAGGTGCAGTTGGTGGATATGGAAAGTAAGAATTTTATTAGACCAAGCAAATCGCCTTGGGGAGCAACTGCAGTGTTTGCAAAGAAACTGAATGGATCGCTAAGGTTATGTATCGAATATCCTAAGTTAAATGAGAAGACGATAAAAAATCGATATCTATTACCTAGAATTAACAATTTGTTCGACCAGTTGAGTGGAGCCAAAGTATTTTTCCCAATTAATTTAGCAAGAGGATTCTATCAGCTTAGAGTGGCAGAGGATAGTTTCCTTTGACGGAGTTTAGGACCAGATATGGATCATACGAATGGTTAGTAATGTCATTTGGCTAACTAATGCGCCAGCATTCTTTGTAGATATGATGAACCGTGTTTTCCAAGAGCATTTAGATGGGTTCCTGTTGCTACTCATAGATGATTTTTGATATACTCTAAGGATGAAAGAGGACATGAAGTTCATTCTAGAGTGGTGCTTGAGATGTTGAGGCAACATCAACTGAAGGCAATGTTTTCAAAGTGTCATTTTTGGAGAAGGAAGTGAAGTTTCTGGTCATGTAGTCTCATAGAAAGGGTTGTTTGTAGATTCGGCTAAGATCGAAGCGGTGAATAATTGTAGGAAACCTGAGACAGCGACCGAGATAAAGAGTTTTCTTGGAATGGTTGGGTACTATTGAAGATTCATTAGGGATTTTTTTCGGATAGCGCACTGATGACTAAGCTAACACGGAAGGATGTAAAGTTCGTCTAGACTGCTAAGTGTGAGGAAGCATTCGAGAGATTGAAACACTTATTAACTAATGCATCTGTGTTAGTTATTCCAGAGGGGAATCAGGACTTAGTGGTGTACGCGGATACATATGGAACAGGATTAAGAGCTGTGTTAATACAAGAGGTAAAGTGATTCCCTATGCTTCTCGACAGCGCAGACCACATGAGGTTAGATATCTGACTCATGATTTGAAATTAGCTATAGTAATTTTTGCATCGAAGGTGTGGAGACATTACCTTCTTAGAGAGAGATTCGAGTTGTATACGAATCATAAGTCGTCGAGATATTTGTTCTCTTAGAAGGAGTTGAATATGAGACAATAGAGGTGGTTAGAGTTTTTAGCCGCATATGACTTTGGTATTGGGTACACACCAGTAAAGCGGAATAGAATTGCAGATACACTTAGCAGAAAACATCAGAATGCAGTATTGGCAAAGATAGCTAAGTGGAAAGATTTAGAAGCATTGACTACATGCATAGTACAGTAGAGGTCTAATAGTGGTTCTAGTACAGAAACTGCTATGTTGTTATGTTTAGAAGTTCGACCAATGATGATCGAAAGGATTGCTTCTAAGTAAGGAGAGGATCCATTATTTGTTGAACGGATCAGGAAGTTGAGGGATGGAATAGAGAGCGATGACTTGAAAGATTTCAGTCTTTACTAGAATGGTTGGTTAAGGAAGATCGTGAGTTTCGAATATGGGAAACATTAGAAAAAAATTTCTTGGAGAATGCCATCGTTCGAAGTTCACTATTCATCCAGGAGGAACTAAGATGTACCAAGATATTAAAAGGAGTTTCTTTTGGGAAGGCATGAAGAGAGATGTAGGCTTATGGGTGAAGCAGTGTAAAAACCGTCAATAGGTAAAAGCCGAGCAACAGATTCCAAGTGGGTTAGTTCAGCCTTTAGATGTTCCAGTTTGAAAATGGGATTCCATTTCTATGAATTTTATAGATGGGTTGCAAAGGTCAAATAGAGGAAATGAAAGTATATGGATCGTAGTGGAAAGGTTGACCAAGAGTGCCCATTGCAATCCAGTTAAGTCAATCAAGATGGCATCTTTTCAGCTAAGTTGTTTATGAAGAATATAGTTAGATCGCATAAACAACTATATTCTTCATAAACAACTTACCAACTAGAGAGTTCTTGAAGAATCTAGAGGAAGCTTTAGGTACCAAGCTCAAGATGAGTACCACTTACCATCCGCAGACAGATGGACAAACAGAAAGAGTTAACAAAATCTTAAAAGATTTGTTAAGAGCTTGTGTGCTAGATTTTAAAGGATGGGGGGAAGAACATCCACACTTAGTCGAGTTTTTGTATAACAATATTTATCAGACTAGTATAGGGATGGCATCGTTTGAAGCTTTGTATGGAAGGCCATGCAAATCTCTCGTTTGTTGGTTAGAAACCAGGAATGTGTTAGTTCTTGGTCCAGATTTGGTTAGGGAAGCTATAGAAAAGATTGAGTTAGTTCGAGCAAGAATGAAGGAAGCCTAGTCTAGGTAAAAGAGTTATACTAATAAGGGATGGAAAGACTTAGAGTTCTCAGTTGAAGATCATGTCTTTGTCAAGATATCACCAATGGAAGGTGTAATCGGGTTTTGAAAATCGAAAAAATTGGCGTCGAGATTCGTAGGACCATTTCCTATTGTGGAAGGATTAGGAAACTAGCATATAGAGTGGGGTTATCAAGTAGTTTGGTAGGAGTCCGTAATGTTTTTCATATTTCTCATCTAAGGAAGTGTATTCGAGATCCAAAGACTACTATAGCATCAACTGTGTTAGATGACTTAGTAGTGGAACCGAATCTGACTATAGTTAGAAAACCAGTTCGTATAGTCACGAGAGATGAGAAGAGGCTAGAGAACAAGATAGTCAGATTAGTCAAAATCCTGTGGAGTGACGACGAAAGAGAATGTACTTAGGAAACTGAGAGCAAGATTAGAGATACTTATCCTGACTTGTTTCATGGTATGTTTTATGTTCATGATTAATTTTAATGAGTAAATTATCATAATTTCTAAGACAAATTTTTTAATGAGGGGAGTACGTAACGATCCTAATTTGGTTAACATTGTTTAGGACATTTAATTAGTTAAATTAAACAAAATAATGTAGATGGTTAAGAGATTGAAATTTTACATCTAGAAGGTAGCTGTAACTAATGAACTAAGGGGAACTAAAATAAAATAAGTAAGGCTAATAGATAAAGGAAAAATATGAAAAAGTAATATTATTATAGTCCAAACCATCATACCATTTTCATTTTACACTTTACAAAATAAAACTAAACCAAGAAGAGGCCGACTTCCATTAGAAGAAGTAAGAGAAAGATAAGCTAAATCAAATGAAAGAAGCTTAATCAATTTAACTCAAGAAGCAAATCTAAAATTCCTTAATAACAAGCTAAGGTGAATAATAGGTTACATCTCATGTTTTCTTCTTTTCGGCTCTAGACCAGATCCGTATATGATTTGCGAAGTTTATTGCCATGTTTTGAATGATAAATAGATATATATATGCTTCATATAGATTTTTATATCAAGTTTTGATTTGAAAAACATATCAAATGACATCTAAATGCCTTGCGATTTCGATATATGATCAGAAATAATAATTTGGAGATGGGTTTCAAGTTTCACAATTTTCTGCATTAATGTTGATTTATTATGAATTTTCTAGTGGAGGAAATTTTTAAATTGAGTTTAAAATTAATTGCGCCTATTTTATATTGGCGTTGGATCGGGAATTTGTATTGGAAAACATATTAAAAGTTATTTATGGGAATTTTTGGAGAATTTTCCTAAGTGTTTTAATAAGTATATAAATTTAGTTAAGGTATGAGACTCAAATGTTTTATATGTTTATAAAAGGAGAAGCGGCAATTTGTACCTGTTTTAAATTATTAATCTTGGAAATTCGGCAGCACTTTAGAAAAGATTTCGGAAACGAAATTGACAACCAATTATATAATGATAAATAAGCAAGTCACTTGGAAAGAAATTTCTTTTAAAATTAAAACCAGTTTTAAAAGGTTTTGTTGTTTCACCACTTTCGGTATCTACTTTTCAACTCCATACATCCACCTCCAAACGGTTCAAAACCAATACACATGTTATCAAAGACTTAGCACATAGTGGACTAGAGATAGGCGAAAGGTATAGAGTTGAAACAGGGTTCTAGAAGGGCTCGAGACCTTGTTTGTCTTTTAAAAGAAAATGTTGCTTGCTTTGCTTTCGAAAATAAGCTTTAGAATGAGATAGCTTTCAACTTGTTCAATTGATTTAAATAAAGGTTTTGAATGAGGTTTCCACCTTTGCTTTAAATAGAAACTTTCGAAGGGGTCGAAACCCTACTGTCGCACTTTACAATTTGAAGCAGTGCTTCCGAAAGGGTTCCTTTGTTTTAAAATTAGCATCGCTTCTCCAATTCCTTTGGAGGAGTTGGTTTTGGCACCATCCACTTCTTTTACTTAGGAAATTGCTTTCAAAAAGTCGCTTTTGACTTAGTTCTTCTAAGACCCATTTGATATTTTGGAAGTTAAATCCAAAGATTTCGAAGGAAATGGTTTTAAAGGTTTGGAAACTATGTTCCAAATATTTTTACTTGAACTGAATGCTTTCGAAAGGTTTGTTTTAAGTAAAGGACTTTAATGTTTTTGAAAAGTATCAAATGAAGGTTTCGAAGGGGATGTTTCCCAGTATTTTCGAAAGGTATATGATAAAGGTTTCGAAGGGGTGACTACCTGGTGTTTTCGAAAGGTTTACCTTTAGTATTCGAATGGATGGTTTCCAATGTTTTCGAAAGGCAAGTTTGAAGTGTTTTAAAAGAGGATGTCTAAGGTTTTACGAAGCTTTCGAAAGGGATACTTTCAATGGTTTCAAGAGGTATGTTTTGGCCTTTTGACCTAATGTTGTAAAGTAAAGTAGTTTATTTGTTTCGAAAGGGGTACTTTTAATGGTTTCGAAAGAGATTGTTTAAAGGTTTTAAACAAAGGTTTCGAATGTTTTCATAAACAATGTTTTGAGTAAAGCACATATTATGGAAATGATATTTGAGTAAAGAAAATAGTATGTCTTTCTTGTTTAAGTATGATTTACAGGGATTAAATCAATTTGAAAGTTTTTCAATGAAAATTTGAAGGGTAGTTAACCTTAAGTAAAATGACTCGGCTATTTGAATACTAGATGGGATTGGTATAGGGTCGCGCCCTATATATTAGCTTTAGCCCCAAGATGATTTAGTCCAAAATTCTAGTGTGTAGGACTTTGTCACGGGTAAGAGTTAAATGGTGGTTACACACAAAAAGAAATATATATGGACAAGAAGGATATGTTATTGGTAAGCCCAGAAAACCATTAAGATCAGGTGACCCTGGGAGAAGAAAGTAAAGGACGGACCATCCAGACGTGTGTCTAACTATTGTTAGATAATTTGTTTATTTTGTCTGGTAGACCCGAGTCAGCTAAAGGATAGTAGTTAGCCAAACAAAACTACATTGTTCGGACAGATGGTCCATTTATTACCTGATTTATGAGCATATTATTATTATTATTATTATTATTATTATTATTATCATCAGTTTGATTGTAGGATTCTGATTTTCAAAAAGACGTATTTTAGAGGGATATTAGCGAGGGGGAACTGTTTCGCTAAGTGGCGTGGTCTTACTTCATATCAGTAAATCGAGATATAATGGTATTATTCACTCCAGGCTTTATGTCTGACCCGAAGTTTATGTTTTTCCTTCAAATTTTCGGGTACTCAAAATTAATTTGAGTAGATTGAGAGTTAAGTTTTTCAAGTTTTAGTAGGTGGACGAATAAAGCTTCCAAAGAAGAGCAGGAGGCAAAAGTTAGCTATTTATGAGTTTCAATTTTATTTCCGCTATGATTTATTTAGACTGATATGTCTATTTAGTACTCTAATCTTCCAAGGGGGAATCTTCATATGTCGCATTTGGCATATTTTACAGCAATTATATTTGTTCAGAACATGGGAAACGATTGGGTTTACGTGTGATATCCCGAAAATTTCAAGCAAAATTAAATGTGATAATCCTCTTTATAAATTATTTTAAATTGATAAAAATTGTTATTTTCAAACAACAATGATAATGGATTCTTTTTAAACATAGATAAATAAATAGAATTAATAATTACAAATTGGATTTAGGTTCATTTAAAATATATATGTATTGTTGAATTGATTTTGAATTGGACTTTTAAATTTGAATTTGAATTTGGATTTAAAATTGAAATTCAAAAGAGAAATATTTTAAAATGTTTTGGATTTTAAAATATGTGAATAAGATTTTATATGTATATAATTGGTTTCATTTACATTTTCTCTAAAGTAATTTATACATATACACACACACACATTTAGTATTTATAAAATAGTAAATTAAGTATAAAGCTTATTATTAATATATAAATTAATGAAAATATCTTAAATAACAAGTGTAAACTTATTAAAGTTTGATAATAACATATGTAAACTAATTAACAAATTGAATGACAAATGTCAAGTTTTTAACAAGTGTCATATGTTATTTTTGGTTTTTCTTTCATTTGTAAATAAATCATTTTAACTTATAAAAACAAATGTTTTCTCACCTTCATTCTTTTCTATTCTAAAGTTTAGGAACTCAAGCTTGTAAATCATTCTCAAAAACAAATCCCCATAAACATTCTAAAAATTAATTCACTTTTAAAAACCAGAAATTAAATTCTAAGTCTGTAATTCATTTTCTAAAATCAAAATCAAAAGTAAAACCCTGTAACCATTGCAACTCTGCTTCAAATCTTCTCAAAAAACAAGCCTGCAACAAGATCTATTTTCAAATGCAACCTGAAGTAAATCAAAGTTTACAAGTTTTCCAATTTCAAATAGGCCATGATTCTTCAAAGCACTCCAATTTTAAAGAAAATCAAGTTTAAGTTTAAAACAAAAGTTCCAGGCTCTGATTTCTTTCAACAGGTGAGTAAGGAAGCCTTAATCTATTTTCTGTTTGGTTGCATGCAGTGAATCTTGAAGTGATTACATGATTGTTTTTATATGATCATAAGTGTATACGTAAAGTGAATGGTGTGTATGTCTGTTTGCAAGATAGTGATATGTTCTTGTTATACGGTGTTTAAAATCTAAAAGAAATTATTATTATTCCTTCTCTGATCTTTTTTAAGACATAATCTATAAACAAATTATGTTTGTTATAACATAATATGAATTTAAAAAATAATAGAAAACTAAATCTGAGGCTGGATTTAATAAAAAGGAAGAAGAACGGTAGTATATTAATTATATCAGAAACGCAACTTGAATGATTTTTGGATTCAAGTATATAATCTTTTTTGTTTTCGAAATCTAAGATTTTTAAAGATTAAATCGTGATTTTTACGAAGTTAAATCAGGGGAAATCTGGAGACGAACGTTATATGGGTTTCAAGCGAATTTCGGTGAATGGGTTGATCTGGGTGACCGAATTTCATGCTGGAGGTAGCACATGGATGGGTGGTGGCGGTAAAAATGTAGGGTGAATTTTCTAATCACCACGGTTGGTGGGCAACACTGATTTAGGGTTTAGTGGTGATTTTTGTCCCTCGTTATTGTCAAGGTGATTTTGACATTGGAGATGGATCGGGTGAGGTCGCGATGGGGGGAAATCGAGGCAGAAGCAGTGGCGTTGCTTCTAGTAGATGGTTGAGTAATCTCGTGGTCGAGATAATCGAAGAGAAGAGATTTTCCGATCGAAGGGTGCAGTTTTTGTTCAATTGATTAGTCTCCATTTTGATTTCGAGATTTATGATCGAGTTGGATGGCCGAAATCGAGAGTGGAGTGGGTCGATGGCTTGTCGATAATAGAAGGTGGAGTCAAATCGTCGGCGGCCATCTGTGTACGTGTACTGATGCATAGTGTGTCAGGTAAAGATGAAGTTTAGGAAGATGTTGTTGCCTCGGGGACGAACTTGAAGTGTACTGGGGTTTTGCTCGAGAAATAGGGTAGGGGTTTGCTGGCTTTTGAACTCGAGCATTTGGGTTTATTTGCTCAAGACTTCTGTGATAATACCCAGTTTTGTCTGAATGAAATACAAGTTTAAAAAATTAGATTTAGACAAGTTTAAGACAAATTTCTCAACTCATTCCTTTTGAAATAATAAATGTTGATTGAGTTTAAGATAAATAAGAGGTTTAAGATAAATTTTGTTAAATTTATTAAGTCAAAAGTGTTTTTATAATATATACAACCTTTGTTTGGAAGTTTATTTGAAATAAAAACTTGATATTATAATTAAAGAAATTAATAAAGATAAAATGGTTTATCTTTTAAATAAATTAAGGTCTCAAGTAATTGGTGATTTATTAATTATGTAAGTAAATGAAGAATAGTAAATTACTGAATGAGATTAATTGAGATCAATTAATGATGTGATTAGTTAAAAGAGTTATTAAAGGTAATTACTTAACGAAGTAATCTAAAGGAATTAATTACTCAGTGTAATTTATTAAGTCAATGTGGTTAATTTTTGTTGATTAATTAAGTTTTAATTAATTAAAGAGAATTTCTTGATGACGGCTAAGTATAATTACTTAATGTAATTGATGAAGTGTAATTACTTAGTGAAGTAATTAATGGATAATTACTGGATGTAATTGATTAAAAAGGAAATTACTTGACGGGAAGTAATTAAAGAATAATTATTTAGTGGAAATAATTAAGTATTAATTACTCTGTATAATTAATTAAAGGATTTATTAATTATTTAAGAAGTTAATCAATTATTGTAAGTAATTAAGGGTAGTTAATTACTAATGTGAACCAAGGATGCTTAGTTTAGATAATAATTAAAGGATGATTAGTTAATTTGTTTCTAATTAATTAATGTTAAGTAAGCAAGATTAAAGAGATTAAAGTCATTAATTTAATTTATTTAAATTAATTAGGAATGGTGAGACTAATTAATCTTGCTTATGAATGATTGGATGATATTGAATGCCTTAGATTATTTGGTATCTTTGATATGTTATATGAAATGTATTATGATATGATATGTTTGGGTTGATCGGTGATAATATAGTTATCTATCGATGATGAATTGCTGCATTGAATTGTATTCACTTGAATAATTTTGGGATAAGATGGCATTGAATTCGAAGAGACCGGAGTCGGGTATTAGTGAATACCCGAAACCACTTTGATTTGTAATCTATAATAATTCTATATAGATTTGATATGTGAAATCAATAGGATGGAATGGAATTAGTTAAGTGAATGGTAACATTTAATCTAAGTTTTGATACTTAGAAATTGATGCGTGAAATAAGTGATGTCTATACCAAATTGAGAATTTGTAAATTGACACAAGTTACCCCGGGTTTTATTTAAGTATTATGCTTTTGTATTCCTCGTTAGATGGGTTTACTCACGTTGGTTTCCAGCCTGACCTGGGTGTTACTTTGATGTAATGCTCGGGTCAGACCGAGTGTTATAGATTTTCAGGAAAGGACGTTCTAGAGCTCAAGAGGCGAGTTGGATGGCAGGAACGTATGGAGAGTTTCCGCCGTGATATATTGTAGTATCTGGGACATGATTGTATTTGTCCAGTGTTTGTGTATATGTGTAACACTGCGGTATTAAAGTGTAATTTAATAAGTACATTTTTCCTTTGTATAACTATTACTTTATTTGATATTATATTCTATCCGCTGCGAATGTGAGATTCTTAGTTTGGTTTTCTGTTTCTTCTTCTTTTATCTCTTTCTTCTTTTTCTAACTATCTAGAATTTTCGAGATCGAAAATTTCGGGTCGTTACATTTTGGTATCAGAGCTGAAGGTTAAGTGAGAACCTTGGCTCTAGTGGGTTTAATCATTAAGGTTAGGGTCAATGGTACCCTAAAATGAGTTGGTAGTATATAAATATTTGAGAGCCAACAGTCTATGTTTGATTTTATATCGGCAGACTGCGACCTATGGTGACATAGCGAAAATCGTGTCTGCTGCTGAGAGCCAACAGTCTACGTTTGATTTTACATTGGTAGACTACGACCTATGTGGGAGTGGAGAAGTTTCATTCTTTTGGCAGCGGAATTCGAGGGGCTGAGGCCTACAGTTATATGGGTTTTTGCTGTGATAGCAATGTAACCCCGGTTGTAGCTGCGATCCATAGCAGGTTCCATGGCGTAATCGAGGGGTGCGGATGCCTACAGTTGTCTATGGATTTTGTCGGGATGGCAACGTAACCATCGGGTTAACTACGACCGTGGATGGGAGTGATGATTTCTAGAGCATTCTCACTAAAGACATTTCCTCAATTTTAAAAATGTTTCCTATATCTTTATAAAGTTTTTGAAAATTTTTTCCAAGTATTTTCACTTGGTGTTGAAAACAGATCTGCTAAGTACTTATAGATTTTCAGTCTTACGCCTGATCAACATATGCCGAATTTCTATGAGAACGAGGATGATTGGTTGAAACATCGAATTATAAAATGATATTTTTATGAAAACTATTTTAGCAATATTATATAGATTTTAAAATGTTTTAAAAATATTCAAAGAGAAAATTTAACTGATATTAAGTATTTTAATAAATTTTGGCTTCGTTCCTTCTCGAGGACGAAAAGATTCAAAGGGGGAAGAATGTGATATCCCGGAAATTTCATGCAAAATTAAATGTGAGAATCCTCTTTATAAATTATTTTAAATTGATAAAAATTGTTATTTTCAAACAATAATGATAATGGATTCTTTTTAAACATACATAAATAAATAGAATTATTAATTACAAATTGGATTTAGGTTTGTTTAAAATATATATGTATTGTTGAATTGATTTTGAATTGGACTTTTAAATTTGAATTTGAATTAGGATTTAAAATGAAATTCAAAAAGAAATATTTTAAAATGCTTTGGATTTCAAAATATATGGATATGATTATATATGTATATAATTTGTTTCATTTATAGTTTCTCTAAAGTAATTTATATATTTATATACACACTTAGTTACTACAAGAAATTTGATTTTTAGTGGCGCTCAAAAAACGCTAGAAAAAGTTTTGGTGGCGTTTAGATAAATGCCGCTAGAAAACATGTGACTAAAAATTCATGATTTTTTGTTGCATTTATTTTAACGCCACTATAAATGAATTTTTGGCAGCGTTTTTTAAACGTTACTAAAGATCTTTTTTACAGCGTTTAAGAAACGCCGCCAAAAAGGTGTCGTTTACTATCTTATTTTTTTGTTGCACTTATTATTATTTTTTGCAGCATTTTTTGAACGCCACCGTATGTTTTGATTTTATTGCCCGCTGTTCCATGACTACATCTGATTTCGCCTCCAATTCAAGTACTCCAAAACTTATACAATAACGTAATATATAAACATATACACATTCAAAAATAACACATTCAATGAACCACCATAACACAAACAAAAGCAATTACATAATCACCACTATATCATAACATTAGTGTCAAGACAAAAGGTTAACCATACGTTTACACAACCAAACTACCATAAACAGTTTCATAATAGTACATGCAGCTAAAGTAGTGCTGCTACCATACATACTAGTTTCATAATAGTTTCATAACAGTTTTAATCAACCTAACTACATACATGTGTTGCTACCATACCAAAAACTAGTGCTGCTGCTTGAATTCTTCACAAACATTTATCTGCCTGTAAACAATAATAATCATGTTACTAAATATTTGTGAGGTGAAGGTATCAAAGATCAAAAATGGACAAATATAAAAGTCCTTAGACTATAATACTTCAAACAAATATGAATCCATTTAATGCAATTATTTACCATAACTCTTTACATGTGAACAACGTCATGCTATTACACAGTCTTGTTCTTTTACTTGGTTTTAGTTATTGACAATTAAACTATAATATTGCTTAACATAGCTAGTGCCTATCGATGCTTTATGCAGCATCTATCCATGACATCACCTACCTTCTGGTTTTAGTAAAGGATCTGGTACATGCAGGTGAGTTATTTGACCTGTCCCTAGTTGAATTATACTCCAAGGGATAAAATCATGATTAGAGGAAAGGGTTTTGTCGGTACATGTAGACTGATAATCATCCTGTATTCAAAGCATATGATGTTTGTGCTCCTAAGTCCTAGATATCTTGTTGCTAAGTGACTCAATGGTTATTCACATTTTCAGGTGTTACCATAGTTTATAAACCTTTTACCTTTTTGGCATCTTCCTTGTCCAGTGTAGGAACATGATATGTACTAGAAAAAGCTTTACAAATGCCAATAGACTCCAGAAAATCACTTCATTCTTTGTACCAACTACAAACATGCTTTTGCCCTGCATAAAAAGAGTATGCCATTACAAACTTGTCTATATTTTTATAATACGATGGGTGAAATAAACATATTGAAATATACTCATATACTTTAGAATATGTAACCAAGCAACAAATAGATCGAGCAACATTGTTCAAATGCTGCTCCTGCTCCATGCACTTAAGCAGCCTCGTTGTATCACTATCACAATCCCTTGCCAGTCAGTCCTGCCAGTTCGTTTCAGCATTGTTCGTTGCAATTTAGTTCAGTTCAAACTTGATTAACATCTTGCTTCAGCATTATCCAGACATACTCCAGTCATTTGCTCGTTTCGTCTTCGTTTGCTACAACATTGTTCATTTGCTTCAGCTTTACTACCATTTCTTCATGCCATCAGCTATATGTACAAGCAACATATTGATCGAGCTTCAAAATAAAACCACATTCTTCCTAAGTATCAATACATTCTGCTTATCATTTTCAAAATGCACTGTAGATATGCTCAGCTTCACTAGTGCTTAGTTTCAGAATTGCACCAGAAGAGGATATGCTCGCCATTCTTTCTTTGGTACTTCAACTTGTGCTTGCTGCCACATCAATTTAGTTCACACTTACTTCAGACTTGCCATTTCAATCCAGTTCATTCTTGCTTGAACCTGTGCCCGCTGCCACTTAATTCTAATTCTCTCTGTTGTAAACATGTTCAGTCTATTATCCTGCCTTAGTTCTGTTAGGAAGGAAGAGGCAATAGTCTAAGTATTCATACAGGTGGTAAAAAAAACAGAGCAAGAATGGTAATTAGTTGTAGGCATTGAGTATAATTTTGTGACTATATTTACGATCCCACGCAAATAAACAGTTGTGTTAATTGTCGCATGCATACTGATGGTTCATTAAGAAGTCAAAAAATTACCCGATTGTTTGTGGCTCTAACCTCTTCCAAAAGGAGCACTATGGTAGACTAAATTGTTTCTATGTTTTCTTTTTCATCAACAGAGGTCTTATTATTAAGCAGAAGCAATTTTATGTTGTTCGCATATTGTGTACTAAGGTGGCACAATAATCAAAGAAACCTTGTAAATACGTGTACCAGATCAAATACGGTAATAATATATTTAACATTTAAGAATTACCTTTCAAAAATTCATAGATAGGCGAGACCTTGATATTAGTGTACACCTTGGAAGCTTTAGTGGAGTCATATACAATTGAACCTGCAGTAACATGTAGTGGATATATAATAATTTACGTAATAATTTAACTTAATAAACATTTACTTGCGTCTATAAACATAACTTGAGGTTGATATCAAAACGACGAGTATGGGATGAGAGTATGATCCAACCAATGATTCATCAACCAAATTCTTTTTGTCAAAACAAAGAGATACTATTAAGGTTTTTCCACTGAACACATAAAAAAGCAGTCAAATATTTAGAAATAGCAGGGACATATTTCAAATGGAAATTTTGACTGAAGAGCTAGTAGTAGAGTGCAAGTGCAGTGACAGACTCGTAGAAATTCGGCTAACAAAAGAAGGATGGATACTGGGAAAGGCATAAATAAAGATGAAGTTAAAACTGACTCAGCTACAGGCAGCATACGTAATGAAAAATCAGACTTCATACAAGTGCCAAGTATACTTACTAGAAGACGCAAAACCAAGGAGAATGCTTTTGAGTTCAAAGCCACCATAAGCGCATGGTCCAACCTGGTATCACAAATCAAATCAAAAGCGCATAAAAGAAAAAGGAGTAGAGTGAGCGGATCACTTAGCAACTCTGAAACTAAAAGAAACTCAAATAAATAAAATGAAAATAATATGACTGGCCTAAAAGTGTACCATACCTTCTCGTAATATGACTGACCTAAAATAATATGACAAACCATATTTTATAATTAAACTATACCTATAAAAAAATGATGTACATAAAAACAGCAATTCGTATAGAAATAACACATATAGCTAAAACACATACACATATATACATACACCAAAAATTCACACAACCACGCACTCAGAACACCATCCCTCAACAAAAAAAACACTCGCAATATACACACCCAAACTTACACAGGCACTGCCATCATACGCAAAACACCTTACACTTCCCACGCAGCAAGGTTCAACACGTGCATGGCATACACTGCTGAGTAAACAGCAGCAATACGCACTGCTATATGATATAGCAGTACAACACTGCTGTTTGCACAGTAGTAGCGGTACTATGTCCAATTGCGAAGGCCCCAGCCTCCACTAGTCTTTGCCTCGATCACTAACTAGAGTATTCACTTGAAATTTAAAATTTGAAGAGGATGGATTTTGATGTAAAGATGATTTTGAACCCAAAAGTGCTTTGGGTTTTGCTACATCTGATGGTTTCTTCTCTGCTCAGTATAGTTCATTTATTTTGGGTTCATGTTTGATGAACGTTTGTATATATATGTTGTTCATGTGAATTTTATGTAAACTAATTATGTATTTTGTAGGGTTAAATATAACATCTAATTTTGATTCAACGTACCTCGATATCTTCTTGATTGTCCAAAATGTGGCAATTAATGTTTCCATTCAAATCAAATATGTACAAGTTTCATCAGCTTAATTAAAAGGGAGATGACTGGAGATCACAAAACATATTATAAAACTTAGTTAATTCATCATCATCATTTATAAAAATATGTTAAATTTATAAAATTATGCTAAAAAGCAAAATGTGGCAATTAATGTTTCCATTCAAATCATATATATACAAGTTATCATCATCATTTATAAAACTATATTATTGGTAAATGGTGATATAAAATTTCAACAAACCTCATGTTTCCTGACATTTTTTCTAGTATCTGAACCAACATATTTATTCTTAAATCCATTTAAAACCTGATTGTAAACAATGAAAGCTCATTAATCCCTACCGACGTCACCACTGTGATTCAATGCAACACTAAGGTACTCCACATCTCCCTTTTTTCATTTCTTATTCCTCGTTGCAAAATTGCAATTTCAACTTTTATGATATAAACATTAGCATTAATTTGACCATTCTATGATTGGCTGTGAAATCCTTACTCCTGAATTTCACTCATTAATTACTCTAGAAAATTGGTTTTCCAATTGTTATGATATCAAGCACTCATAACTAAAATCAATTACACCACAGTTATTAGTATTGCTCTAAAAAATTAGTGATTATTACAGCAAGAACTCATCAAATCCACTTCATATGAAATTAAAACAACATGATATAATTACTAAAATTGATTGCCATACTCACGGAAAATTTCAAAGATGTAATACTCTCCATCATCGCCATTAAAAAAACTTTCTACTGACATTCAAACTCCACATCAGCTACCCACAGTCGTGTAGCCTCCTCCTTACATCACATACTTCTGTCGCTGCCCCTACTTGCTCGTGCTCCTCTTTAAGATTTGTGTTTCTTTCTTTCATAATCGCGTGCCTCCTTTAGATTTGCGTTTCTCCTTACATAGTCGCTGCACCATAGTCTCTCCCCTTTTACATCTGCGTTTCTTTTTATTTAATTTGTGACTGTGATTTTAATGTAGGCTTGGCTAGGGATTTAGGGAAAAAAGTTTAAGTGTTAGGAGGGAGAAAGAAAAAAGAGCGGTCGAAATAAAACTTTACCAAAATTTCAAGAAATGGCTGGCGGGATAGCTGGTTGCGCTTATTTATTTGTTTATATTTTTACTAAATAAATAGTAGTTGCATTTAGCATTAAACGCTACTAATTAATGCAAGCAATAACAACATTTCTTGTAGTGAGTATTTATAAAATAGTAAATTAACTATAAAGCTTATTATTAATATTTAAAATAAATGAAAATCAATTAAATAACAAGTGTAAACTTATTAAAGTTTGATAATAACATATGTAAACTAATTAAAAATGGAATGACAAATATCAAGTTTTTAACAAGTGTCATATGTTATTTTTGTTTTTTCTTTCATTTTTAAAATAATTCATTTTAACTTATAAAAACAAATGTTTTCTCACCTTCATTCTTTTCTATTTTTTTCTATTCTAAAGCTTAGAAACTCAAGCTTGTAAATCATTCTAAAAAACAAATCCTCATAAACATTCTGAAAATTAATCCACTTTTAAAAACCAGGAATCAAATTCAAAGTCTGTAATTCATTTTCTAAAATCAAAATCAAAAGCAAAACCCTGTAACCATAGCAACTCTGTTCCAAATCTTCTCAAAACAATAAGCCTGCAATAAGATCTATTTTCAAATGCAACCTGAAGTAAATCAAAGTTTACAACTTTTCCGGTTTCAAAGAGGCCATGATTCTTCATAGCACTCCAATTTTAAAGAAAAACCAAGTTTCAGTTTAAATCAAAAGTTCCAGGCTCTGTTTTCTTTCAACAGGTGAGTAAGGAAGCCTTAATCTATTTTCAGTTTGGTTGCATGTAGTGAATCTTGAAGTGATTACATGATTGTTTTTATATGATGATAGGTGTATATGTAAATTGAATGGTGTGTATGTCTGTTTGCAAGATAGTGATATGTTCTTGTTGAACGGTGTTTAAAATCTGAAAGAAATTATTATTATTCCTTCTCTGATCTTCTTTAAGACATGATGTATAAACAAATTATGATTGTTATAACATAATATGAATTTAAAAAATAATAGAAAGCTAAATCTAAGGCTGGATTTAATAAAAAGGAAGAAGAACGGTAGTATATTAATTATATTAGAAATGCAACTTGAATGATTTCTGGATTCAAGTATATAATCTTTTTTGTTTTCGAAATCTAAGATTTTTAAATATTAAATCGTGATTTTTACGAAGTTAAATCAAGGGAAATCTGGAGATGAACGTTATATGGGTTTCAAGCGAATTCCGGTGAATGGGTTGATCTGGGCGATCGAGTTTCATGCTGGAGGTAGCTCGTGGATGGGTGGTGGCGGTAAAAATGTAGGGTGAATTTTCTGATCACTGTAGTTGGCGGACGACGCTGATTTAGGGTTTAGTGGTGATTTTTGTCCCTCGTTATTGTCGTGGTGTTTCTGACATTGGAGATGGATCGGTTTAGGTCACGATGGGGGGTAATCGAGGCAGAAGTAGTGGCGTTGCTTCTGGTAGATGGGTGAGGAATCTCGTGGTCGAGATCATCCGAGACGAGAGATTTTCCGATCGAAGGGTGCAGTTTATGTTCGCCTGATTAGGCTCGATTTCGATTTCGAGATTTATGATCGAGTTGGATGGTTTGAATCGAGAGTGGAGTGGGTCGGTGACTTGTCGACAATAGGAGGTGGAGTCAGATCGTCGGCGGCCATATGTGTACGTGCACTGATGCACAGTGTGTCAGGTGAAGATGAAGTTTGGGAAGATGTTGTTGCCTCGGGGACGAACTCAAAGTGTAGTGGGGTTTTGTTCGAAAAATAGGGTAGGGGTTTGCTGGGTTTTGAACTCGAGCATTTGGGTTTGTTTGCTCGTGACTTCTATGATAATACCCAGTTTTGTCTGAATGAAATACAAGTTTAAAATTTTAGATTTAGACAAGTTTAAGACAAATTTCTTGACTCATTCCTTTTGAAATAATAAATGTTGATTGTGTTTAAGATAAATAAGAGGTTTAAGATAAATTTTGTTAAATTTATTAAGTCAAAAGTGTTTTTATAATATATACAACCTTTGTTTGGAAGTTTATTTTAAATAAAAACTTGATATCATAATTAAAGAAATTAATAAAGATAAAATGGTTTATCTTTTAAATAAATTAAGGTCTTAAGTAATTGGTGATTTATTAATTATGTAAGTAAATAAAGGATAGTAAATTACTGAATGAGATTAATTGAGATTAATTAATAGTGTAATTAATTAAAAGAATTATCAAAGGTAATTCCTTAATGAAGTAATCTAAAGGAATTAATTACTCGGTGTAATTAATTAAGTCAATGTAGTTAATTTTAGCTAATTAATTAATTTTTAATTAATTAAAGAGAATTTCTTGATGATGGTTAAGTATAATTACTTAATGTGATTGATGAAGTGTAGTTACTTAGTGAAGTAATTAATGGATAATTACTGGATGTAATTAATTAAAAAGGAAATTATTTGATGGGAAGTAATTAAAGAATAATTACTTAGTTGAAGTAATTAAGTACTAATTACTCTGTATAATTAATTAAAGGATTTATTAATTATTTAAGAAGTTAATCAATTATTGTAAGTAATTAAGGGTAGTTAATTACTAATGTGATTAATTATGGATGATTAGTTTAGATAATAATTAAAGGATGATTAATTAATTTTTTTGTAATTAATTAATGTTAAGTAAGAAGGATTAAAGAGATTAAAGTAATTAATTTAATTTTTTTAAATTAATTAGAAATAATGAGACTAATTAATCTTGCTTATGAATGATTGGATGATATTGAATGCCTCAGATTATTTGGTATCTTTGATATGTGATATGAAATGTTTTGTAATATGATATGTTTGAGCTGATCAGTGATAATATAGTTATATATCGATGATGAATTACTGCATTGAATTGTATTCACTTGAATAATTTGGGAAAAGATAGTATTGAATTCGAAGAGACCGGAGTCGGGTATTAGTACATACCCGAGACCACTTCGATTTTTAATCTATAATAATTCTATATAGATTTGATATGTGAAATTAATAGGCTGGAATGGAATGAGTTAAGTGAATGGTAACATTTAATCTAAGTTTTGGTACTTAGAAATTGATGTGTGAAATAAGTGATATCTATATCAAATTGAGAATTTGTAAAGTGATACGAGTTACCCCAGGTTTTATTTAAGTATTATGCTTTTGTATTCCTTGTTAGATGGGTTTACTCACGCTGGTTTCCAGCCTGACCCAGGTGTTACTTTGATGTAATGCTCGGGTCAGACCAAGTGTTACAGATTTTTAGGTAAGGACGTTCTAGAGCTCAGGAGGCGAGCTGGATGGCAGGAACGTATGAAGAGTTTCGCTGTGATATATTGCAGTATCTGGGACATGATTGTATTTGTCCAGTGTTTGTGTATATGTGTAACTCTGATGTATTAAAGTGTAATTTAATAAGTACAGTTTTTCTTTATATAACTATTACTTTATTTGATATTATATTTTATCCGTTGTGAATGTGAGATTCTGAGTTTGGTTTTCTATTTTTTCTTCTTCTATCTCTTTCTTCTTTTCCTAACTATATAGACTTTTCGGGATCGAAAATTTCGGGTCGTTACGTTATGTAATGGGATATGAAATATGTTTTTGAAATGTAATCGTAAAGTTTCTGTTTTAGGAATCTATGATTTTGTTTCGTATTTATATGCTTCTGATATTATGGATACCATTACATTACTGTATTTTATTACTGAAAGTTAATACTGTAGATGACTGTAGCATCCAAGTACTTAGTTTCAGGCGTCTAGATAGGGGATGTTACAATTATGTAAAACATCAAACATGAAACACAAAGTCTATGCACTCCTAGACATCAAAATTGCCAAATTTTGGTTTCAACTTAGCAAATACATAGGATGGAGCTACACTATAAGATTCAAAATTGATTTCGACCCATTAAACAGCAAAATTTCAAGTGAAAATTGGTTACTAACTAGAAATGGGGCAAGTGGGTAAAAAGTTGGATCCACTAACAAAGGTGTTGCAAATTCCTTAAGAGAAGTAAAGTGTTACTGATTCTTATTTCACTTATTTTACGTTAATTAATGTTTTACGAAATCACTAATTGGTTTCTCCAATTTATCAAACCAAACTAACAAGTTTAAAACTCCCGTTTTTATTAATATTGGGAGATTGCAAAAAATTTAATGTAACTTTTGAAATAAAATTATTCTCATTAATTTTGTTAATGAATCTCAATATTAACACATAACTAAATTTACAACATTTTCTAAAGTTATTTTGAGACTAATTAAGATAAAATAAATCACTTATTCACAAACACTAAATTTCATTTCAAATCCTAATTTAATATTAATTAACCGTAATTAATTTGGTAATTAACAACAGGGTTGTTACACATGTCCTTGTCATTTAAAACTCATCGGTGAATATGGCGAAGTATGTGGAACCATTTTGGTATTTATAGAATTACATTTGCATACATCTATTTGTATCAATCTGAAGAGTTCATCAACTCTTTTGATGATCTCACTAAGTGGGTCCATATCCCTTTATTATTTGGGATATAATTAACAAGTATCATATGATTCAAAGTCATATAATAAAATTATTTCACAAAACTATGGCTTAGTCTGTTTTTCCAAAAACTTAGTAAATAATATTATATACTTTTATATTTTATAATGCATCGCGTTTTTTATAAAAAAATTACCACATTATAGTTTTATTTCATAAGGAATATTCATAATATTCACATTGAAATATAGCTATATTTATTTTTTCAGTCAATATTGAAAAATGTTCATATTTTCATAAATAATGTATGGTATGTTTTACAGAAAACCTTTTCATATTGTGATGCAATTAATAAGTGCTATATGGCATGCTCCCAATATTTCCACCATTACTATAATAGCATATTGAATTGAAGGTTCATCATTCACTTAATACAATTTATTTATTTCATACACCACAAGTATTTATAGTGGAGAGTTCGTTGATCAAATATCTTGAGCTTATAGAAATAAATCTCATAGAAAATAATTTTCTATATGAAAATACATTTTGAAATAGATATCATATTTCTTATTCCAATATTAGGTAACAATTATTACTACAATTCTCGTTTTCAATGTTTTCCTATAAAGCAGAAGTGTCTATTCATTCCCTTTATCCCAATTGTACCTTAAATTACATCTATTCTTATACATTCATTTTCCTTTCAAATGGTCAAACTGTTCAATAGAAAACCTTACTACAATATCATTACAAACTCCTTACAAAATCACACTCGATTATCTTTAACATTTAAAGAGATCAAATATGTTGCACTTTAAATAAACCGATCAAAATGACATTTCAACGATCCAGTTCTTAGATATATCTTGTAGTTTTGGTCTTGTGTTACATTAACACAATATGATCCCTTTTTGTAATCAATCAAATGGAATACATGATCTCAAAATACTGTTTATTGGCTTATTTCCAATGAACTATATTCGTTGAAGTATAATACATTACGAACTATGACCATTCACCGTATAACATGTATAAATGATAGTATGTGGATCAAATGTCCATAGTCTTGTATTTCTTTCAGAGTTCAAAACTCATTGAGTGGAATAGACAGTCTCAAAGAAATAAGCATGTAAGTGACCATTTACGAATATATTAAGTAGTTGTAAAAATCAGACACTTGCATGGGTATAGAAAACAACATCATGCAATAGGCATTTAGTAGTAGGTATTATATTTTCATTTGTCAACTTTCACTTCAGTTCATTTGTATATGTTAATTGATAAACATTTTATCAATCATATTAAATGCACAAATTTATCATTATATACGATTATAACATTATTTAGCATTTGTTCTTACAATATTAGAAAGATTAAATGTTACCATTTCGTTTTTGTAATAAGGCTCCTACTAGTCTTTTATGTTTCTCGAAATCCTAATATGAAACATAGAAGTCTTTCAAATTTATTTATGGGTGTCAGGACTCATCGGTCTTGGTATTCTAACCTTGAGTTTTCTCAACAAATCGTAGCCCCACAAACGATGGATAACTCCTTATCGACTGTATCATATGCAATTCGTAATCTATTTTTCCTAGTCTTAACCTCTTTTTGACCTTGAGTTTCCTCAACAAATCGAAAGAGATTATTCACTCATACCTACGATATCGTGATAGCCTAAGTATAGTATATGTACTTTGAGTTTTCTCAACGAATACATATAGCCTATCTTACCTTGTATATTCAATGTATTAATAATACTACACATAACATCCCTAACTTGAGTTTGCTTAATAAATAAGGAGTATGCAAGTAATTTATTAATATATATAACATTATAATGAAGATTCATAATCTTCAGTATATTATTGAGAGATATCCACTTATGGAATAATGTATTTCTTATGAAATACCCTCGTGATTCAAGTGTCAACACATCAGAAATCATACTATACGTACACTTATGTACTTATTTATTCCTTAAGTCTATCTGGGTTTCTTTAATGTTCCACCTTTAGTTTATACACTCATATCATATAAGTTTCATTATTTTATAACTTTTACTTTTTAATTAACTTATAAAATAATTTTATGTATAACATTTTATTAATTAGATCTTACTTAATTAATTTTAACTTAGTGTTCCAATACAACTTTTATATTGGATATATCTACTATAACCATTATAATAAGACACATATCTCTTATATATATGCATATTTTTAGTTAATTAACTAACCTTTAATTACTTTATTAATTAAACAATTTGAATTAATTATATTAATTTTAAAATTTTATCCTATATACATAAATGTATGCTTATGTTATGTTGAACACATTAAGCTAACATAACATATATCACTATATATAATACATGCATATAAGATTTAATTAATTAACTCATTTAACTAATTTATATTATTAATCTTATTAATAATTTTAAATTTTGAAATTAATATTTACATAGTTTCAAACATTTTGAATTTTTTGTTACATTTTCAAAAATTTTGAAAATTTATGTTATATTATAACCTTTTATAATACACATTTTATTTTAAATCTAAAAACTTTTCTTAATTTCAAAAATATTTTGAAAATTAGCCCAAGGACTAATTGAATTGGGCCTTTTCTATTAGGGGTAACCTTAGGGAGGTTGGTAACCAGTTAGGACATGATACTCGATTATCCAATTCCAATCCTAGACATTACCTTTCTAGACACCATACTTAATGGAAAGCTTAATTAGATAGCCCTAACATGATTAATTTATGCAGCATAGGCTAGTAGGCTTTGATACCATTAATGGGACAAAGTCAGCATACAGCAGAAGAAATGAGTGAATTTCAAAAAAATTACCATTTTAGATCGTTAATGGGCCTATGAAGTCTAAATGCATTTAGATCTTATCTAAATTTTCTATTAAATAAAATCAATATTTTATTTAATTTGGTAAAAAGACCCAAAAGGATTTGAATCTTATGTAAATTTATATGAATGAGTGTATCAAATACTCCTATATGTGTAGTAGTTACTTACTAAAATAAATACCAGAAAGTAACCTTTAGTTTTCTTCTCTAATAATTATGCAATTAATTAAAAAAGTAAACAACATTAATTGGAGAGAGAGAAACATCGTATTTCTCTATCTCTAATTAGATTGATAATATGTTAAATAAACATGTTAACATTTCAATTGAATGTTTTGTTATAAAAGCATCAATTCGGTTTAATTTGATTAATTAAGACCGATTATGAGCACATCACATGCGCCTATGTGTATAGCGTAAGTGCAACATATAAAAGTGTACAAAGTTAATGTAAACATTGCTTAATGTTGAGATTTACACTACAATGGACACATTTCCCATCTATATATGTCATTGTCGTCCTAAACATGAACGATTTTACTTATTAATATATAAATACATACATATGTATACGCTGTAAAAACATATATAGACATATGCAATTAATGTTTCGCTTATTGGTTCAAATAAAATAGATTTCATTTCAATTACAAGCGGTAAATCAAAGAATATTTAGATTAATTAAAAGTTTGAAACTCTAGTGAAAATAATCATTACTTTAAGCAAAGATTTAATCAATAATTAGATAGAGTTGCAAATTATGGAATATATCATTAATTTAACGTTTTCCTTTTTCTTTTAAAAGAAGATTTTATTATAGAATGATTTGAAACATGATATTTAAAAAATCTATTAATTGGATGACAATATTACCAAGTTTTAATTACATAGAAACCCATCTTAATATTAAAGTGTAAACCTTTTGATATGATAAACTGTATTATGACTATAAATATCCAAAGTTCAATTTTTTCTAACAACAAAAATCAAACGAAATAGACATATATAGATTTGAGATAAGAAGACCAACATCTAGATTAAATAAACATTATAAAAAATCATAAAGAGTACATAAAATAAATTTAAGAAGGTCTAGATCTAGGTTAAATTAACTAATCAAACAATTACACATGAGAGAGAAAATAAGTGTTGTAATTCATAACAAAATAGCAGTAAACAAAAGAAAACATTCTATGTTTTAACAAGATAGAACAATTGATTCAAGCAAGGGAATGGAGATATTCAAATCAAGATTCAAACTCACGAGTATGAACAGAAGGGAAAGATAGAGATTAACAGGATAAGAACAGATTATAAGATATGTAAATATCAAATTATACACACATATAATTACCTTAGGATGAAGCATATAGAAAGACATTGAATGATAGAAGAATACCTAAATCTGATTAATCATTCTCTAGATCTGATAAACCTTGGCCTTCATCACACCTTGATTTGGTGCTTTTCCTAAAATTTCAAAAAATTATCATCCCACTTTGCAAAAGAAGAATGAATCACATTTTTAATTTAGCTTGATGTTGATTTGAATTTGTTTTGATGATTTTTTGGATGAAATTTCAGCCATGAATGGATGATAAAGAAGAGGAAAAAAAAGGAAAAAGTAAAATTCACGTTTTGTTTTGTGTGCTTTCAAAAATGAGAAGGTTTTGTTTTTTATAGAATAAAAGGAACCTTTTCCTATTCTCCTTTTAAAACTTCCTCCATAATTTTCTCTTTTTAAATTTCAATTAATCTCATTAATCGATTTCCTCCTCTTACCATTATATGGTTTATCCAAGCACATTCCAAATATAAAAATTTTCCAAATAAAAGAAAACAACTTTTATGTAATTATTTTATTATTTAAAACATGTTTAAAATTATATCGATATCGCATATCGATATATGCAAATATAACTTTTATATATGCATTAAAATAATTACCAATAACATTTAAAACATCAAACAAATTAACAATAATTAATATTTCACAAATATTAATTAATATCATTAGTTCTCAACATTTTACAAACTAATTAAATTGTGCGGTTTTGGAAGAAATCACAAATATTAATGTTGCACGTCACTTGGTAGGTAGTGTGACAGTTTGGATGAATTCGTCGCTTACAGATTTTTTTAGTAAAATCAAATTTTACTTATTATAAGCGGTACCAATAACGACAATTATTTATACTAATTCTCTTCGTCAAAACTATATTACATTAGGACTTTTGGAATTTGGTAATGGCCAAAATTCTAATATCATCCATATTCAACTTTATAATCTAAACACAAAGACTTTGGTTCAATAACAATGATTATTCTTAACCGAATTGCTCTAGCCAGAGACTTTGACTTTGAGTGACATCAGTTGCCCATGATACTAACCTCATATAACTAAGGAGACAAATCCTCTTTTGAATCGTGTTTCACTTTTAATGCTTTCACTTGACCCAACTATAGTCGTTCGATAGACACCATTCCATGATTTAACTATAATCAAAGAAGAGCTTCCACATTGAAGATCAACAGTATGTTCAAGTCAAGAGAATTGTGTAAATTAGTCACATCGATATTTTCTTTTTGACTTTAGTTATATTAGCCAACAGAAAACAATTGAGTTAGTCATTCCATATTTGTCTAATAACTATCAGTGCGTAACCCCTAGGTGCCCCAGCAGTCATGAGTAATATAATGCCCAACATTTGGAGAGTGTTACATACGCTAATCTCAACGGATACATCAATATCCTATCTCGATGCATCTTGACTAGGAACATTTAAAATGATATATTTGTTTCAGTATGATAAATTATTCACAGTTACAACATTTTGTAACTACTATCACAAAATATACCATTTATAGATTTTCTATTAAATATATTGTAGTGATCCGTAAATTTTAATGGTTTCACAACATAACTAACTGAAATTTTTCTTGAAAATAAAACAATTAAATTTTTCAATGAAAATTTGATATTTGGAATGCATCTATTTAAACATAGCAAATGGCAGATTTGCATCAAAAAATATGAATGTTAGTTTTGTTGTGCAATTTTCTGTTTCAATCTAAAATCAGTCAATCTGATGAAAATCAAATATTTTCAAAATTTGAATATTTTAATATAATAAAAATGTAAATTATTTTCTGAGTGAGACATCATATTTCGTTTCGCCAAATTTGGACTGCTACAGCTCCGTTTAAGCATTTTGGGCAGCAAAATATCGACTTTCGATGGGTTGATCATATCACTCATATCTGAGTACCATTCTATTTGTCACGTAGTTCTGATCTCCACAGTATATTCACTTGTGCATTTCGATGTCCGATACGCGGCGAAAACCACAAAACGGTCAGCCGTATAAGTACTTGTTCGAGTCTATTTGTTTCCATGTGACCATTCAATTGTCTACCGTATGATTCCAATAAACATTGCTATTAATACTTTCTGAAATTTAACATGTGACCTTCACTATTCCCTAGCTTCAAATTGTAATCTCTGTTCGTTCTCTTTCCTCAATTCTCTCGGTTAATTTTATATTCTTTATTTAAAAAAAATTAAATATACAAGTTTATATTGCTTGGCCTGTTCATTATCTCTATCAATGAAACTTGCTGATCTTCTTGTTGGAAAAAAATTCACTCGTCCCTTCTTATTGTCACCTTCTGCCTTGTAATCCATACCGCCTCCATTTTCCCCTCATCTCTGCCACCTCCAACATGCCTCATGTCGGTCGCACTCCACAACTCCTCTGTCTTCGTATAGCAGCAGTCGCCAGCTTCCTCTACGTGAGACCGCTACCTGCCCACACCATTCTATCCTTGCCTCACGTGACCACCTGACCGTCAATCTCCTCTTTGAAAAAAAAATAAGAAGAAGATATAAAATTTGCCTTAACGCTATTTTAATATTTTACTTTACTATAGACATTATTTATGTAGCGTATTGTACTATGTATGTTGATAGTTTAACGGATCCTTAGAGGATGGGAATCCCAAACATCCTTTAAGTTATTATGTATTTTAGTTGGCATTTCACTTGAGTTGAATTTACTGGTACAAGAATGTTAATCCTGACTCGAGTGTTTTGTGTTATGCTCAGGTCAGACTAAGTGTCACAGCATTTAAAACTCACATTTAGAGCTTGGAGCTTCACTTGAAGATCTGTCTCTCATCTATTCAGCTTTTGGTTATTACAGTTATTTCCATTTGATTATTCAGACTTGTCATTTTGTATATGAATTAGAGATTCCTTTGTATTTTAGATTTCATGTATTTCACACTCTGATGTTTATATAGTAGCTTCATGAACTACCATTTATTTATTTCCGCTGCTTATTATTGTAATACTCTGTGTCTATGATTCTGTGATTGATTTACTGTATATGCGGAGTTTGCCAAATATAAATTAACAATCTATTGTTTTGAGAAATTCAAGTCCGACATGAGTGGATGATTGTCGATTTGAAAGGTTCGAAATGCCAGGTCGTTACAAGTGGTATCAGAGCTCTTGGCAAAACTTAGCATATGGAGTAAAATTTAATTATAGAATCATATACATTCGAGCTTGAAATTCTTAGTTAGGATCCTCATAGATTAGGATTTCTGTCGAAATTTGGAGATTCCCTTTGTTTTGAAATCCATCCTTGTCTTATCCTATTCATGTTCTTTTGAAACTAGAGCATCCCATAGCTTCAATCTCAACCGTCAACTTCATCCTTATGTGTGACTGGTACCATCGGTGGTCCTGCCAACCTTTGTATGATTTGTAAAAGGGCGAAACTCCTTTACAACAGGCATCGATTCACCGAAGATTTCTATATCCTCGGTTTTGATGTTGTTATCTCTTGCAAAACCCGAATCGTTTCTCTAGTAGATGAAACGGGTAATTCTCTTGTGATCATATGTCGATTGCCTTAGGGTTTTGCAGGTAATCTTACCTTTTCACTTGGTGCTCAGCCTAGTCATCTCGACTCCACCGCGATATTCGAGGATTATCCTGACGTTTTGGTGAGTCACTCCTCCACCTCATGAGTAGGAAATTGAATTCCGCATCAATCTCGGATCTCGACCTGTTGTCCTATCTCTCGAACGAATGGTTTCTATGGATGGTTAGTCGTCCTTTTTGCATTTACCATTGTTCCTGTATTCTTTGATGATCTCATGAATCACGTTTCCCATGATGTTCTCAACAAGTTTTCCTGGTTTTCATTGATGATATTCTCCTCCGTTCTAAGTCTCAGTGGACCTGGTTAAGGTCGCTGTGATTAATATGAGTCTATCATCTTCCTCTATTGTAATTTAATCATCTATCGTCCTATCGAGCCTATCTTCTTTGCCAGAATTCTCTTTGATTAAGGTCCCTCTGAATTTGAATCTCCATCCTTGTTTTAAAATCCATTTCTTGAATCATCCTGTGAGAGAGTGTATTTGTAATTAATATAAAAAGTTTTATATTGTGTTGTTAGTATTGTTAAGTTTGATTTGAGATTTCGATCAATTCGTCTGGCCAACGCTATTGGTGGGAATTCTAAAACACTTCAACAAAGCAAACTGACACGGTACTATTTTCAAAATTGGTAAATGAAATAATTTTGTGCATGGTTATAATTATGTATAAAGTTATAATTGTTTAAAATTAGATGGTTAAACGGATTGATTGTTAGAAATGATAATACTAGATTATCATCTATTGTTTATCAACATCCTTAAACCATTAACTATTGCTGTGTAATATAAGGAGATGAATTTTTAAACATGGTTTATAAAGCTATTTTGCAAATAAAATAAATTTAAATTAAGGACTTGAGAATTTACATTTTTGGTGCTTTTCAAAATTTGGTTTCAAATTTGGAAAATATATTATTTAAAAGTATTTTTGAATGGAAATTATTTTAAAAGAATAATTTTAAAAGCAATAAGTCAATACTCTTCCCTTTTGTCGTTGGAAAATAATTTCAGTGATGACTACAGCATCATCGACATTCATTATCGAGTGTGACGACCTAGAATTTTGGACATTTGAAATCGAAATATTTAATTGATTTTAAATGTTTGGGAGTTGATTCAAACTTGAATTTCAATTATAGCTACGAATTTAGCAATTAAAATATTGAATTTAATTTATTTAAGTTGGGTAAAATATCGAATCTTGATTTTTAAGATAATTTAAAATGTTCCAAAGGCTTGAAAATCTATATTGATAATACTGAAGATAATGGAAGCTTTAGAATTGAATTTGGAAATGCTTTGATCAGTTTTGAATTTATATCATTTAAATTGATATTTAAAAATAGCATTCAGAGGCACAGACTCGGATTTCGACGAAACCAGTTCCATTAGATCTGTAATATTGTATTATTATCGGATTTCAATTTTCGTAATGTTTGGAGTGATCGTTTGGCCGTATGGTCAATAAATGCACTGAAAATTTTATCGAAATTTAATTTAATAACTGGATTCGAAAAGCTATCTTCTCCATACGATCAAATTTGGACTCGGAACCTTTTCCATTGTGTTCTGAATATGGGTAAAACCTTATAAACGCCTAGCGGCACACCTTAAGAGGATTTCGAAATTTTGAGTGGCAATTAACGAGACGTTTTGGTAGTTTTATAATATAATAAAAAATTGAAAGTCAACTTGTCAAAGATATTTTTATAAATAAACTCTCGTACTCAAGAAGCCATTCCCAATGTATAATACGTCTTCGTATCCCTCAAGTCTTCATACTGAAATCAAACGAGAAAAGGAAAAAAAATAGGGCTGAAGCGAAATCGATTTATAATGGCCACGTCCCTATTCTCCCCTATCAAACAGTTCTCATCCTCCTCAAATCAAAGCTCGCACCTTCCAGTTTGTTTCATTAAATAATGGCAGACCGATTAGGGACAAATCAAGTTCAATCGAATCGCACAATCGGGCACCAGGGTTTCGCTCAAATTCAATTCGAATTTATGAGTCGCGAGTAAGGTAGGGATCGATGCAGAGGATTGCGAAGTTTAGGGCCACAGTCTAAATCAAAGAGTAGGCGACGATCGATAGGGAGATGGTGGCGGCGAAGTGGATTAGGGTTCGCGTCATCGTCGGCAGCTGCAGGCAAGTATGGTCGCGCCTGCGCGTGATTGAGGCACGTGATTTGATTGCATCGCGCATGGTATGAGGGTTTCGCAATGGAGGCTCGGCAGTGGATCGTCTACCACGCGCGTGCAAGGTGCAGCGGCGTTAGATGGATTGTTCGTAGAGGAGGTCGGCGTGTTCGATTTCGAGGCTCTGCGATGTTAGTTTGGGCAGCAGGCGATTTCAACAACGAGGTAATTTCTGGGTTATTTTCTTTTATTTAAATTATATATATGTATATATATACAAAAGAAAAATTATAAACAGTAAAATAAATCTTGTTTTTACTATTTACAGTAAGTAATACGGGTATGAATAAATATATATAGGCAAGGGTTTGAAAATTTAAAAAGTAAATTTGTTTAAAACTAAATTATATGTTTAAAATCAAATAGTTAATTAAATTATTAAATAGTAATTGATTGTTCGATTGATCCAATATTAATAAATCATATAGATTTTTATTCAGTGTCTAAAATGGAGAAATCAGGTCGGAATTGAAATGGATTACAAGACAAAAGATAAGGTGAGATCTTCTAGCTCAATCGGATTTTTTATGATTTAATTTTAAATAGTTAGACCTAAAATTGTTGATTGTGCTGATTGTTTGCTTGGATGATAATTTATTATCAGTTGTATTGAATTAGACCCTATGCGCCGCATAATAGCAGAGGATATTATATTAAACCCATATACCGTGATATTCCACCTTGAAGTGGAATTGGTATTATATATGTATTTGGAGTTGTTGATTTCCCGCATCATATAGCGGATGAGACCATATGCGCCGCATAATAGCAGATGATATTTTATAAATCCTATATACCACGATATTCCACCTAGAAGTGGAATTGGTATTTCATTGTTGTGCTAACGTCTGTGGATGCAGGGAAAATAGTTGGAGGGATCCAATTGGATTCCTCAAATATTTGAATAGTTTCAATATTGTGTGTTGATTATTTGTAATCTGTGTGTGACTATTTGTGAGTGAAACTGTTGAAGGCTATAATTTAGCCGAATATAGTTTTGATATCGTAGGAAATCATAAATAAATAAAATTGGATTTTTGAAATTTAGTAGAAAATTTATAGTAAATTAATTTTAGAAAATTGAATAAATTGAAAAGAAGGAATTTGTTTCAAAAGATAATAAATTTGGTGTTGAAATAAATTTAGAAATCAATTTTGAAAATTTATTTGGTATTTGTAAATAAATTTAGAAATCAATTTAGAATTTAATTCGGTGCTGAAAATGAATATTTAGAAATCGATTTGAAAGTCGTATATCTGTGGTTATTCAAAAATTTAAATCCACGAATGGGAATTTTATAAAGGAAAGGAAAATTTGTTTTAAAAATAAATATTATTTTATTTTTAAAAGTGTGGAAAGGAATTTATGGTTTTTGGAATGTAAATTTAAAGTAAATCCAGAAGGATTTATAAATTGATTTGAATGAACCATACATTCCCTGGAAAGCCGAGTATGTTTTCAATATAGTCTATAAATATGAAATTGAAGTTGTGAAGATGGTTTTAAGGAAAGAATATTTTGAAGAAATTATTTACTTGGGTTATTTTGAAAATCTTTAAAGTATAGATATGTTTTAATTTATTATAGAAGTGATTATTTAAAGTTTTAATTGATATTTGTTTTATAAAATGGATATTTAAATAGTTATATCCTGTCTATTAATTTATTTTAAAATTAGTTGGACTTGAATTTTATATGAGATTTTAATATAATATTTTCACAACTAATGTTTTAGATAAAGTGTTTTAAAATAGTTTTTATTCTGAATGTTCCAAGTATATAAGTTTGGATAGGTAATTTAAATTATTTTAAAAGCATTTGAACTCGGTAGATTTTTAGTGGAAATAAATAAATATTTGAAAATGTATTCCATGTAAGGAAAAGTGATTTGAAATTTGTTTTCAAAGTATTGAAATATGGAAGTAATTTGAAATCTGTTTTCAAATGGTTGAAGTGTGAAATATATCATGCGGAAATATTTTGAAAATAAATAATTTGGGAAATTTATTTAAATCCGGCAATTGTTGTGGATGTTGATTGATAATTAAATAACCGACTATCAATATTGGCCTTTTTAATGGCATTTGAATTTCGATGCGACCGGAGGTCGAATTTCAAGTGGATATCCGAAAACCACATCGAACCTTTGTGATTGTGATAGATCTTTTATTTAAAAGATCAAAGTGAAATTTGTTGTGATTTATTTGAAATCTGAATGTAACACTTATTTTTAAAAATAAGCGCTCATTATTGGATTAGCCGGGAGAGGACCTTGTGCCCTAAAACCCATTTTGAATAATGATACGGCGAAATAGGATTGCATTTGAAGATGGTGTTGAAGACCGGGTATTTTCGAAAGCGAAAGGATTACCTGTCGAATGTCTCTACACCGGATTGCTCCGGTATTGAGATTTTATCACCTTTGTGATGGGGATTCCGGACGTGGTTTGTGAATATCCGGATTTGCAAGGGCTTCTTTGAAGTGCCTTCGGTTTCGTTCGATCCTGGAACGGACTTGTATGGATGTGTGTATGACGTTACACTTTGAGATGTAAAGCTGATTTCTATCAAATACATTTATGTTGGTGGCGGAGAATTTATTCTCTTAGCTTAACACCCTTCTTTGAGACGTACGAGCTCAGACGTTTTGTAGTTGATTGTTACTAGTAATGCATTCCCAATTTGGTAACGTGACATACGAAGTGCTGCTGATCATTTGTTGATCAAAGCATGACTTTGTGAAAAGTGTAGCTTTGTGGACGAGACCTCATCGGACCTCACACCCCGGAAATGGTCGAAACAGGAAAGATGCGGCAAGGTTACGAGGGTCACAACCTTTAGGGTATGTCATTACCTTCTGGAACAGGGTAGTATCATGGTATGGAGCCCGGATATTTTACCTATGTTGTTGTCGCAAATTTATTACACTTTGTGGTTGTTGCTTTGTGGTTGAGGATCCTCGGATAAAGGTCGCAAACGACCGGGGGATGGCATACTCGAGTAGTAGTTACCTAGTTACAGAGGTAACCCGGCATTGTGTCGGTAAAGATCCGAGTAGGTTCTCGGGACGTCCCTCCAGAGGCATACCCATGTGGCAGTAGGAAGTTCCTTAGCCTGACCATTTGTTGAAAATCCAAACTCCAATACGCGCCTTGTACGGTTTTAGTTGTATAACCTGCCATTTACTTAAGGTGGTCACCACAGTTTAGATGGTAGCTATAGTAGGCATAGTTCAAAATGTCTATACTGGCTAAGATTAATATTATACTTTCAAAATGTTTTCTGCACTATGCACTTATAATAATATCGAAAGGATTTTGCGTATTAAGCATGTTTGACTATCATAAGGAGAAATCTCCTCCAATTCTACGTTTGCATTGTGTGTGTGGCGGGAGGCCTTATGGTAGTTTCATTTTCCAAAAAGCATAGTGGATTTCTTTCCCTTTCTTTGTGGAAATGACTATTTTTAAGATCTCACACATGTCCCACGACTGACTTGGAGTTTATTGTTCCCTTTCTAAACTCTGGGTGCCCACAATTTTCCACAGGGGCAGCCTAGAGTCAGGTTATCATTATTCTGGAGTGAAGTCGGAAAAAAAGATGCTGTAGAGATCAGGAGCAAGCTGGATGGCGAAGCGTATCACTAGTATATGTTATATTCTTTTCCGCTGTTTGTTGTTGTAACACTCTGATAATGTAATGTGATGTAATGTAATAACCGATATAGTGCTTTAGTTTTAAAGATATTCATTTATCTATTATATGTTGTCCCGCTGCGAATTGTGACATTCTGTTATTATTTCTGTTTCTTCTATCTTCTTCTTCTTTAAACCCTAACGGTTCGGTTTTTCGGCATTTGACTGTTTGGCATTCGATACAGTGGACGTATTGATATTGACTTTCGGGCGCCGAAAAATCGGATCGTTACATCTAGTCTCAAAGTAGAGAGACCACTTAGTAGATTTGCCACATTTTGTTTTGGAAAATAGATTTAATTTGAATTTATTGAGCATGATTTGATATATAAAATATAGTGGAAAATAGGCACAAGGAAAAACTTTAAAAAAAATTAGGCTGAAGGGCAACAAATTTCAATTTTAGGCTGAAGGACAAATTTTGAAAGAAACTAGGATGAACGACAATGATAAATATAACAAGCATTTTGTATAGCGTAAAACTGAATATAATGCTAGTTATTACTAGCATTTTGTATAGTGTAAAAACTAAATATAATGCTAGTTATAACTAGCATTGTCCTTCGGTCTAATTTTCTTTCAAGGTTTGTCCTTCAGCCCAAAATTGAAACTTGATGTCCTTCAACCTAATTTTTTTTCAATGTTTGTCCTTGTGCCTAATTCCCTCTAATATATATATATATATATATATATATATATTTCAAAAATAGTTTCAAGTGAAACCGAAAATTTAATTCTTAAAATTCTAAATTATGGTTCAATTATTAAAATGAAGGCAAAATTTTGAATAATTGGAGTGTCAAAAATGATAAATGGAATTGAAATAGTTAAAACTAAGATAAAATTTATTTGTATAATACTCAATTGCATACTAAAACATTTATAGCTTACCTGAAGTATTCATAATTTAAAATGAAATGTGAATTTGTGATTTAAGGTTATATAAGAGAAAACTTAAGTAATAGATTATTTAAATTAAAATGGCTTAATAGTAATGTTGTAAATAATAGGTAAATTTGTATAGTAACACTCAGAAACATTAATATAACTTACCTAGAAAATTAAAACGTTAATGAGAATATGTAATTGGATAATATAGTGTAAATGTAAGGAATAAGATGTCCAAAAAATGGATCCATATAAGAGAATTTATAAATGGAAATTAAGTTGTTATAATAAATATTTATACACTTAATCTACGTTGAAATATATTGAATAATAATTAGAGAATTCTATTTAAGTAAATAAATATGAATTTAGGAATAGTGTAACAACCCGGAATTTTAGACATTTGGAATTGGAATATTTAATTGATTTTAAACATTTGAAAGTTAAATTTTAACTTGAATTTCAATAATAACAAATTTTTTGATAACTAAATTATTGAACTCATTAATTAAAAATTGGGGAATATTAAATCTTGGGTTTTAAGCCTGTTAAATATATTTTAACGGCTTATAAAGTTTATATTGATAATACTGAAGGTGGTGGAACTTTTAAAATTGAATTTAAAGGTGACTTGTTCATTTTTAAAAATATATCGTTTAAATTGACATTTAAAAATAGCCTTCCGAGGCACAATCTCGGATTTCGACGAAACCAATTCCATTAGATCCGTAATAGTGTATTATTTTCGGATTTCAAATTTCGTGGCATTTGGAGTTGTCGTGTGGCCGTACGGGATATAAACGCGCTGAATTAATATTGAAATTCAATATAATAATTGGGTCTGAAAAGCTATTAACATGACCCATTTTTCCATACCGATTTAAACTGACTTTAAACCACACTTGTCAGCCAAATTGCACGGGAAGACGAATAGTGAGAAGAAAGAAGGTAGAAGAAAAGAGAATAATCAGAATCTCATAGCGGATTGAATAAACTATAATATAAATCTTTACATGGAACCAGAACTGTTATTTTAATAACATATATAGACTTTAAATCAAAGTTACAACCATTCAATCCTAGACAGTTTATAACAATCCTAGCCTTACAACTTGTTGACCACACAACCAATTACAGACTGATTATAAGCATTTACGTCAATACGTCTCCTAATTCCAGCACCTCTCCTGAAGCTTCCACTCTTCCAGCTAACCTGGAAATATGCTCGGTCTAAACCAAGCATATAGGAAAAATACCAAGCCCGAGTCAGTCTAGTAAACCAACATGAGAAACACAATCAACTTGATTGATTAAAGTTTAAAATCCTTTGAAATCAAAGGTATCTTGTAAGACCACGCCACAAAAAAACACGTCTGGTTTTTACCTTACGATAACCAAAACATTTCTTATAAAATCCTATGATATTATAATAGTGTCTATATACAAATACTTATTCAAATAGCTAAAATTGTTACATTATTAAATTCCAGCATACTAGCTACAAAGTGGGTTTTACAATCAAAACCGTAAAGGGCACGTAGGGAGAATGGATTTCCCACGAATGATTAGGCACTGGGGTACCACATATCACAGTACCTGGTCTAAATCAGCGTACCGAGGACCCCTCCGTTCCCCTGCAACACAAGACCAGACTACCCTTTACTGGATAGCCCAACTAAGATCACCCCACGGTTGGGATCAGCAACCGCCCACACAACCGAAATAAAAAGGAAATTCTAGATAGGGATGACCTTACCCTACTTGGGGGCTACCTACTTAGCCTTGCTGCATATCCCCTGATTTTCGGCCATTCCTGGTTGATGAGGCTCAAGGCTCAGTGTTACCTTTTTAGAACATATCACTTAGAATGCTCACTGTCCACCTTACGATGTTCTGAAAGCATTCATCGATACTAGTCCGTTTCGGGTTCGAACGGAACCGAAGGCACTATTCCTACTACATCCATTTTGGAATCACCCTCGGGATTAGTAATGATTAGCCCTTGCACTTCACTGCTCCATCTTCAACTCCAAGCTCATGTCTTCAACATGAAAACATAATCTTTGGTAGTTGAGATAGATATTGTCATCTCTTGAGTGAAAATTTTGAAAAGAAAAGAATGATTATTACAGATTTTATATGTTGTTCCTTTGCCAAATGTTAATGTATTTACTGCCAAATGTATTAGTATATTTGCTGATACATAGATAATATCACTTATTACCCATTGTTTGTTTGTTTGATTAAGAACTGTTTTGTTAACTTTTTATGATAACCTGTATTGCTCTTAATAGTAAACACTCAAAGTCTTTTATTATTATATAAACTATAAAGTACTTAAAGTACGTGGATGTATACTTTAGCGAATAAACAGCCTAAATTTATTTACAAAGTAGAAATGCATTTGTCACTAATACATTTTTTTAAATATGAGAGACTAATACATTTGAAAACAATAATAAGGAACTAGATTAAATAATACTTAGGGTATATGTAATTATATTTGAGAAGTTAGGAAGCCCATATTTAACATTGACAAGATTAATATTATATTAAAATAACACTTTTTAGTTAATACACCTGTATAAGCATATGTTACTTAAATAAATAACATTCAATATTAACACCCTATATTCATATGTATTATAAGGACTATAAGATGTTAAAAACTATTTTTAAGCATCCACGTATGTATGTATTCATATATACATATTTTCATTTAAAATATAAAAATATATATTATTTTCCAAATAGACTAAATTCATTAGCTATCCATATATATATAGTTTCCTCTTATTTATATTTATGTGATTTTTATACACATCAATTATAACATTTTTATCAATTAAATATTATAAGTTTTCCTTTTTTAACTTAACATAACATATATATCCTTTCTTATTCAAGATGTATATATATTATTACTTAAGAAACTTAAAACTCCTTTATTTAAGATAAACAATATTGTTTATATATACCAAAATAAAAAATATCACTTTTACTTCACTTTGAATTCCTAACCATTTTTATTCCATATAAATTTATTATTCCTATATGTAAAATATATGCATTTGACTATTCCAATTAATTTAATTCTCTATTATATTTTATCTTTAGCATAAAATATACATATTTTATCTCTGAACAAAATACACATATTTTTATCTAAAACAAAATATACATATTTTACTTCTTTTAAAACAAAATATACATATAAGAAATTCATTTAAATCAATCTGCATTTTAATATAGATTTGAAAACTCAAATTATATATGGGTTTAGAGAATTGTATATAATTAATTAATCTTTAATTAATAGGAATATCTTATATTAAAATACAATTTTATTGAATATAATAAATTAATATCCAAAAATCGGGATGTTAAAAATCCTAGGTCGTTACATTCCTCTCCTCTTAAAAGAATTTCCCTGTAATTCCATAGCTAACTTAGTAAAATTATCCACATAAATTAAAACTAATCAATAACAATTCAAACTACACCAGTAACTACACAGATTCATACTGTATATAAAAATATACATTATATCCAGCCAAAATATTCTTACGATTGATATCATCATCCATACAAACAAACATATATATATATATATATATATATATATATATCACCCTTCCAAACATTTTCCACCAAACATCCATGACGTCCAAGGGTCAAAACACATGCAAAAAGGCACATACTACCAAGAGAAAGCAACCCAAACTAACTATGGACTCTTACTACACGAGTCCTCCTCTTCGGGTCCCAATAATTCCCGGGACTCCACATCACTGTCCGGGACCCAAACAACCTCTATACTAGGCTCTCTAGGAAGGAAATATACACTAGAAACAAGCTCCTCAACAACCTCCCCAATCTCCCAAATGACTGCATCATCATTCTCTGATTCGAGATCCTCCTCTACCTTAAACTCTTCCTCGTTGTCAAACTCTTCATCTTTGCCTTCGACTTCAAATTCCTCTTCACTGTCGAAATCCTCCATGGATCTTCTTGTTGAGGCTGAGGCTGAGGTTGCTCAACAGGCTCTACCGGTACTTCTGGCTCTTCTTCATATAAGGACGGCTCGTTAAGATCCGCTCGAATTCTTCTGACCCGATCAAAATCACCATCTCTCCTAGCTCTAGCCAAAGCTCCACCACGACTGATGCGACGAGTTCTCTATAATCAATACCAAAACCCAAAGGTGAGATCCTAAGGTTAACCTTCTTTAGGCTAAGAGTATATTAAAGTTTACATTTCAAAATTTATTCCCCCTTTTTAAATGCCTATTATCCAAAATTTTATAAAATCATCTTTCCAAAATAATTCGAGGGTATATCTGAAAAGTGATTATAGGTAGATAAAAATATACATATAGTAAGTTTATAAACAATCTATTCCTTCAATTTATAAATCCATATATATATATATATATATATATATATATATATATATATATATATATATAACAAATAAATTGTTATATGGTTTTAAATTCTCAAATATCCTTTGTAGAAATCCATAATTATAAAAACTATCTTAAAGGGTGGAATTTTTTTTCCCAAAATACTAGTATAAAAGTTTTCTAAATTCCTTAGGTAGATAAAACTCAATAAAAATACATTTTCCAAAGATCCAAATTCTAAAGGGTTCAAATCTCTAAGGTATACTCAAGGTTGACACCTAAGACCACTCAATCCTAGATGATAAATTATTATCATCTCATTTAATCATTTTAAATACCATATATACTTAAAAATCATATTTTTTATACAGAAAATATATCTGGTTAAAATTATTTCATCTACCCCCTAAAACAATATTGTGTTCGTTGGTCTGGTTCAAGTGTTTAGAGATCCCTATCAATAACGTTTGCTACTCTTTTTGACCAGAATCCATATACCACTTAACCGATCAACTAAACAATATAAATCATTTTTATATAACTAAAAAATACGTGATCTCGTATATGTATACACTCAGACTCAAACAGGTTGCTACAGACTCTATTCCTAATGAGCAACCTACCTGAACCTAGTTATTCACTCAACCTGGCTCTGACACCACAATGTCACGACCCATTTTTCCGTACCAATTTAAACTGACTTACACCACGCTTGTCAGCCAAATTGCACGGGAAGATGGATAGTGAAAGAAGAAAGAAGGTAGAAATAGAAAGAAGGTAGAAGAAAAGAGAACAATCAGAATCTCACAACGGATCGAATAAACTATATATAAGTAAGTCTTTACATGAAACCAAAACTGTTATTTTAATAACATATATAGACTTTAAATCAGAGTTATAATCATTCAGTCCTGGACAGTTTATAACAATCCTACCCTTACAACTAGTTGACTACACAGCCAAATACAGACTGAATATAAGCATCTACATCAATACGTCTCCTCATTTTAGCTCCTCTCCTGAAGCTTCCACTCTTCCAGCTAACCTGGAAATATGCTTGGTCTGACCCAAGCGTATAAGAAAAACACCAAGTCCGGGTCAGTCTGGTAAACCAGCAGGAGAAACACACTCAACTTGATTATTTAAAGTTTAAAATCCTTTGAAGTCAAAGGTATCTTGTAAGACCACTCCACAAATAAACATGTCAAGTTTTTACCTTACGATAACCAAAACATTTCTTATAATATCCTCTGATATTATAATAGTGTCTATATACAAATACTTATTCAAATAGATGAAATTGTTACATTATTAAATTCCAGCATACTGGCCACAAAGTGGGTTCAACAATCAAAACCGTAAAGGGCACGTAGAGATAATGGATTTCCAACGAATGACTAGGCACTGGAGTGCCACCTATCACATTACCTTGTCTGGATCAGTGTACCGAGGACCCCTCTGTTCCCTAGCAACACAAGACCGGACTTCCCCTTACTGGATAGCCCGAGTAAGATCACCCCGCGGTTGGGATCAACAACCGTCCACATAGCCGAAATAAAAAAGGACATCTAGAGAGGATGGCCTTCCCTACTTGGGTGCTACCCACTTAGACTTGATGCATATCCCCTGATTTTCAGTCATTCCTAATTGATGAGGCTCGAGGCTCAGCGTTACCTTTTTAGAACATATCACTTACAATGCTCACCATCCACCCGACGATGTTCTAAAAGCATTCATCCATCCAAGTCCGTTTCGGGTTCGGACGGAACCGAAGGCACTATTCCTACTACATCCATTTTGGAATTACCCTCAGGATTAGTAGCGATTAGCCCTTGCACTTCACTGCTCCATCTTCGACTTCAAGCTCTTGTCTTCAACACGAAAACGTACTTGTTGGATCGAAGTGGTTTTCGAATTTCAAATCCGATCCCGGTCACTTCGAAACAACATTCGCTATTTCCCAGTAAACTCAACCCCGGTTCTTTAGGAAATACACCGACGAAATATAAGATCGAAGTTCATCTCCTAACCGTTAGTGGATGGGTCTTCTTATAATTCGTTCTAGAGAACAAACGAGTTTATACGCATGGTATAACACCTCAAACGGTCACAGTACCATATAGTTCTCGAATTTCCTCTAGATATTTCCAAAATTAAGTTTTATCCAGATTTGATAGTCGTTATTTAACTATCAAAACAATCAATCAATTCAACCAAGTTATTTCCCGTTGCAACCATTAAGCCTTGTTCACGTTTAAAATCCAAAAGGATTAAAATTTCCTAGGTAAGCTTATTTCATTTGATATATATATATATATATATAACCATTTCTTTCCAAATCATACTTACAAAATTTTCAAATATTATTTTTAAGTTTATTAAATAAAATACCCATTATAAAGGTTATTATAAAATATTATTTAAAACAACATTCACATTAAATAGATTTATATTGAAGAAAATATACTTAAATACTAATTTACTCAAAATTAACCTTCAAATGATCATTACAAAAATAGTTTATACTTGAAAATAGTTTAAATAATACCTATTTATAAAAATTATACCTTTATAACGATTTCAAAAAATAATAATAAACTACTTTTGATATTTCCAAAATATTTATCAATCTTTTAAAGCATTATTATTAAAAATAATATTTATTTTTAAAATAAAACTAGGTTCAAAAACCAATCTAAACATAATAAGGCTTATCATCTCAACGGTACTTATCAATCTCAATTCATAGACAATACAGATATTCAAAATCAATCTGCTTCCATAGATCGATTCACATTATATTCTCAAATGTAATTAACAGACAAATAACAAATATATGTATAAATAACAGATCAGAGATTATCATTGCTAGAAAAATAATTACACGGGTAATATCGGATTGATAGCTTAAACTACCCACAGAAGTTAAATTAACTATTTTACGGAATGGTGTCTGATTCCGCTGACCAGATGTCAAACAGTTGAATAATCTACAATAAACACATCTATTCAGTTTTTGGGAACATCTAAACAGTTTGGCCGTATAAAATTATACAACGGCATTCATTTTCAACGGTAATTTGATCATGTCTGTAAAAGCTTGTAAAATTTCACTTATTTAGTTTCACAATGGATCACGCAATGGCGTAATATCTGTTGTTGCGAACCATTTTCTTAATAACTCTTTATTACATGTGAAATTAGATAATTATTTACAATATAAAATCACTTAAGAACTTGAGTAAATTCAAAAGTATAAACATTTTACTTTCCTTAATTATCTCAATTATACTCTAATTATTCAAATAAACTCAAGTATAAATACATAGAATTTATTTAACAGCATAACTAATTTCTGATAAAATACTTTACTTAAATGTCCTTAATTAAACAATTTCAAAGTAAATCATGTTTATTTTTTTTTCCAAGTGCCTTTGTCTATACAAAACCTTAACACACTTTTAACATTAAGAAAATTGGTTTAGAAATATTTACTTTTAAATCAACATGTCTGTTTAATCTTGTAAAGACAATTTATTATGAATTTTCTTTTGACTTTTTTCTTTTGTTGATAAGACTTGATTTAAAATAAACATAGTCTCACAGGTCGAAGCCCAAAACTGAACACAGACCCGATACCAACTAAAATAAAAAAACAATATAAAACTGAGTTGGGTCGAAGCCCAACACGTTACTACCCAGCTCCAAATACTTTCCCTCTTCTTCCTCAACCAGACAAATCATCAAATCCCATCCAAAACCATCTGAATCAATGTCATGACCCCGAAAGCATCGCCGATCAACTCGCCTACCTTTTATATGAACATCGAAGTGCCCATGAACCAAATCCCTACCCCGATCAATCTCAAACCATTTTTCTTCTCGCTTCATTCCTGGTTCCAGTTCCAATTCAAGAAATTCAACCCAATCGAACAACACAAAAAGGAACAAACCGAACTCGATCAATTCAAACATCACCTCGGGGATAGCCCGAAACCATTCGCCAATCATATGCAACATCAAGCACTAAAACACTTCGCCTTGATCACTCATGTACGGTGACCTACGTGCACGTGCACACCCATTTCCCTGGCCATCTCACCGCCATGTGATCGCCGACGAGCCACACCTTGCCTCCAGACCCGATTTGCCCTGTCGTCGACGCCCACATCACCTCCGATCGTAAATCGATCTCCAGCCCCACCTAATTCCCAAAACCAATAATCAACAACCACCACAAATCAAGCTTTTGCACCCACATCTGGTGTAACAGCCCGCTATTTTGGACCATTCAAATCGGCAATAAAACCATACACGTCCGACTTGAATAATTCAAAATACCGAATTGTTAATAAAATTTGGCAAAACTTAAAATATACAGTAAATAAATCAATCATAGATCACTTACACAGAGTAATACAATGCAGCGGAATAGATAAAGAATAGTAGTTCATGAAGCTACTATATACCTCAGCGTTAGAAATAAAATACAACCGAATAGTTCAAATGCCATGAAGTCTCCAATGCAACAGATGGCTTCTCTGAACAAATCAAATGGATGACTGAAGGGATAGATAGCTGGATCTTCCAGCAAAGCTCCAACTTCGAAGGTGAGTCTCAAATACTGTATCTCTCAGTCTGACCCGAGCGTAAAGCAAAACACAAAACACTCAAGTCAGAATTAACATTCTTATATCTATAAATCTAACTCAAGTGAGATATCAACTGAAATATAATTAACTTAGAGGATGTTTGGGATAACCATCCTCTAAAGGTCCATGGAACTATCTACAAGGTAGAAATATACACTATAACACCGTAGTCCTTTCAACTTAATTTATACTTCAAAACCAAATATCATTTTCACGTCAAATATCTCTATATTTCCCAAAATATTATTTATATATATTAAATAATTTATACAATAAAGTATTTCAATTCCCCCAACTTAACAAATCGTTTCAACATCAACCCGACCTTCCCATTTAAATTAAATTCAATCTCAATTTATCAAATTGAATTCAACCCAATTCCTAAACTAACCACTTCAAAATTTTATCAATTTCAAATTCGGATTTGAAATCACAAAATACCCTTTATATTTCAATATATTTTAAAACTTTAAGTATTCAACACTTCAACTAAATTTTACCCAATCTAGTTTTCTAAATAATAACTTCCAAATTTAGTTCAACCCCAATTTTTATTTAATTCAATTAGTTTCTAAATGACAAATTCAACTATATTGGTTCCAAATACAGATCCGAATCTCAAAACCATTTAAATTCCAATATAGTTCATAGCTTAAATATTTAAATGTTAAATTTAACAGTTCATATAGATCTCGATTTTAACCTTATTATTATTTAGTCTTGAACACTCCCTTATTAGATTCAATATCATTTAAGTGACCTAAATTTTCATTTTCTCAATATTTCTTTAATTTTATTAAATGCGAAATATTCATTAAATCACTTAAATCAAAAACCCAGTTACAAAAATCATACCCTGAAATTTCCCATTCAAAAATTTCAAATTTGATTTAATTAAATAAATCTTTATTTAAATACCATTTTTATAAACCCAAATTTATCTCCCAATCTTAATTTCAAATTTTTTTTTCTCTTTTTTTTTTGAAATATAAATCTTAAATAATACTTAAACATATTATATGGATTAAATCAATCTCAATAATAATATTATTAAATCTATATATATAATTTCCATTTATATATATATGATATTTTAAGAACCAATATCTATTAAATCCCATATATTTCTTTTCAAACTGTAGAAATTATTTTCAAATATCTATATGGACCAACGGTGTCTGCATATAATTCCTACCATATAGTCAAGTGCCACGGATATTTATCATTTCAATCCGTACACTGAATCTATCCGGGTGGATATCATTTCAACACGAAATCCCAAATTAAATTAAATGAAAATCGCTTGGGTTTATCATTTCAACCCATAACGGTTTCTATACTAACAGGGAACTTGCAGAGTGATAACAGATATGAAAAATAATAACAACAGTCATATAAAATCAAATAAATATAAATAATAGGATATGGTGTCATATCCCATAAGTGAACAGTTACAGATAATAGCATAAATATAACAATTTAAATAACTACAGCAGCATATTTCAATTGTCGTTACAATTGAAATCAAATTTAATAAATAAAAGAATGTTAATCGTGAGTGATTTGCTCACCTTTCGAGGCTAGAGAAGATAGACGATGGGAACGGAAGCGAATTGTGGATCCTAACAAGAATTTCGAAGCGAGTCAAGGCACGATGGACTCGAGTTCGACGAACACAGCTGATCACATCTCTTCTCTGGCCATACCACATCACCAGCACCCATACACACAACAAAAACCTGACCATACATCCCCTTTCACTTCTACTCACTACCAAACTCTATAATTCACAACATCCACTTCAAAATCACAAGCAATCACCACTAACCTATCAACTGGCAACTATAGACAACCATCTTCAACTGACCACAACCAACCTACTAAACATATTGCACACTACCTCACCTCGCTTCCTGCACATACTCATTTTCTGTCAACCCCAATCATTCACATACCCTTATGTACTCCTGACGACTTTCTGCCACTCTGATCAACATTACGCTAACCATCTACAAGCTCCAGTCAAATACCCCCACCAGCACTTCCCTACTGCTACATCCAACAACTTCACATCTCTTCATGCATTTGTAAGTACCAATCACCCATCATCTCCCATTCTAATCACTGTGCTGGTACATAACATAACTTATCTACTCCATGCTCATCCACTCACTTCATCTATTCCTTGCCTCATCATATATTACAAACTCCACCCAACTACCTTCTGTCACAACAATCATCACACACATCATCCTCTACAACACCACAAACCCTTCCTTGCATCTCTTCTTGCTCACATTCCTCAAACAAACCATCTACTCGACTTCCTTTCTGCTCCTAACACTGCACATCTACAACTACAAGCCTCTGCACACTACAACAAACTCCTCCCTTTACAAACCACCCAGACCGCAACACACACAACATCACAACAATATTCCTTACGCAAACGAGGGTGCTGCTGCCCCATGGCTCGAAGCTGAAGGTGTATTCGAGATAGAAGGCGAGGCCGAGTGTGAAGCCAGGTGGCCATTTACGTAGAGGTTGGGCTGATGGCTTAAGAAGGCCGAGGCGGGGTGAGAGAAATGGTGGGGTGCGCGCTCTGGAAGGGCAGGGCGGAGTTGGACATGGGCGTTGTGTCAGATGTTGGATACGGGTGCGGGAGGTGAGGTGGCGGTGAAGTGCAGGCAGACATGGGGCTGTGGTGGCTGGAATGAGGAAGGGCAGTGGAAGAGAGAGGCTCCGGTTTCAGGGTGGTCGGCAGGAGGCGATGAATGTTGTGGTGTAGCCGATGATTGCTTGGGGAAGGGGTTCGGAATGGAAGGGAAGGGTGATGCTCGGGTTCAATACATGATACTGAGATTTTGTGAAGGGGTACAAAAGTTTTACTGTAGATGGCCGAAGAAAAGTGGAAGAAGCAACCAGGAGATTGAAATGAAACGTGTATCCACATTGTCTTATATAAAATATTATATAACGTAGATGAACAGTTCAACGATCAATTTATTAAAGAGCGATAAATATTTGTATCGGTCAGCACGTGAATCCAGTAAGAAATAAAGGTAAGCTAAAAATAAGGCTGAATATAAAATGTACCATAGGATATTGAAAGTCACCGACGAAATTTCAGGATGTATTAAAGGCAGATGACCGTTGAATTCAACCCGTGAAAAGTTTTGAATGGTCCAACGAAATAAAAGGAATTATAACGGGTCCCTTAGTTGGTGAAAGTTATTGAAGCAATAAGTCTATTGCTTGGCAAGCATGGCTCAAATTGAAAAGCAAAGGAAACCAAAAGTCCCAATATAAAGTAATGAGAGAGAAACCAAGTTAAAAGGGAAAGAAAGTAAAATGAACCGTTTTAAAATAATAATTACAACGTACACAAATGTATACGTTTGATTTTCGAAACTGCTAAACATTAATCCAGGAATATAAATATAGCAATTTATTATTTTGCTTGGAATTCACGCTGAAATTTGAAAAGCAAAGCAAAGTTAATGGTCAACATTTAAAGGTGTCGTTACAACGAACAATTAATTGATTCCGTTGTGCACCGGATTTCAAAATACAGAAATAAATATACTATTGGGATCAGCACGATGAGACGATCACAACGGTATATAGATATCAGTGGTACGATTTGAATTATAAAAATTCGAATTTTCTACTAAGGGAAAGTGCAGCAAAACATAGAAAATAAGATCGACGGAGCTAACGAAGTCCGAATTTGGAAAAACGAAAAATGACGACTCAGTCAGAAGATGATTTAGAATTTTCCTATGCAAAATATTCAGGTTTGGAAAAATAAATTTATTGTCAACAATTATTAGCTAGCTTGTATTTAATAGAATTACAAAATAAATAAACTTTCATAAAATTAATTGAAAATTTACCATTTGCTATATTTAATTATACGTAATCCAAATATTAACATTTTATTTGCAAATTGATTTGTTTAAAATTTCACAAAATCCAATTAAATACAATAAATGAAATCATTTAAACTATTAAAATATACGGGTCGTTACATTCTCCCCCACTTAAAAACTTTTCGTCCCCGAAAAGGAAGGAGGTAGGAGAAAAGAAACAACCGGAAGGAAAGATAGATTGAAAGTTAAGGATTAATAATTTATTTATTTAACTATATAAATTTTATTTGAAATATTTATTCGAAAACTTCATTTGTCATTCAATTATCTTTAATACTTTAAGTTTTCAAAACTCATTGGAATTAAATATGTTTTATTAAATTAATAACTTCAAAATATTTACAATATTTAAAATCTTCTATTAAACCAAGTAGTATACAATTAAACAATATTTTAAAGGATAGATCCAACAAGGAAGGAAGGTAGATTTGGAAAACAGAATCAAGGTGAATAACTAACTGAGCAGATAAGGTAGATGTAAGGAAAATAATATCGAGCACGAATAATTAATCTAGAACCATAAGAATTTAAATTTCAAATATTAATTCAAAATTTCTTTGTTGGGAAAAATACTTTTACAATAAATACCTCTATAATAATACTTTTATAAATAAATACTATTATATCGAAATAAATTTTTCCTTTCGAAAATAATTGTATAACTCGATATTTCAACAAGTTTATCCTCGTCCTCGCAGACTCTCGTCATGCGTTGATCAGGCGCAAAGCTAGAATTCTTCAAGTACTTAGTATGTTTCAACACCCAGTGAAAATACTTGAAAATCCTTTTAAAAACAGATATGGAAAGTACAATCCAAACAAACAACCAAACCAAAACCTTTGTCCGATCATGGTTCGCAGATACACAATGGTTACGCCTGGATCCCCCATGAAACAATCCATATCCGTAAGCTTTCTCAGCCCTGCGAGTTACGCCATGATGACTAGTAGAGTGCAGGATACACAATGGTTACGCCTAGATCCCCCAGGAAACAATCCGTACCCCTAGGCAAGACTCAGCCAGACACTTGCGCTACTATTCGCGACCTACACAGATTGCAGGATACACAATGGTTACGCTTGGATCCCCCAGGAAACAATCCGTACCCCTAGGCAAGACTCAGCCAGGCAATTGCGCTATGCATTCGCGAGACAAAAAAAAACCATGGGTTACGCCACGGTGGGAAACATTCGAGTATTACATCCGGAAAACCGAAAATCAGAGAGAATAATATCGATAGAATGAATCCACGATGTGGCCACAAAGCGGATGTCAAGCAGAAGGCACTTTCCATATCTTTACTTCGAAAATATATATCATATAGTACCCTTTCAAATACTTTCAAATATCATACTTATATAAAATCCATATATATATAAGATTCCATTTCAAATCGAATACTTTCCAAATCAATAGTATATCAAATCATACTTATATAGACTTCGATTTATAAAAAAAAATTCTCTTTCCAAATTGAGTACCTTTCAAATCAATAGATTTCAAATCACTTCATACTTATACAAATCCATTTTATATAAGTTCGACCACTCCCAAATCAAGTGCTTAACAATATAAGGTTCTCAATTTCAAATCATTTCAATATCAATTCAGTTTCAAAATCATATAGGATTTCACCAAATTTTCTTCCAAATTAAGTATCTAAATTTCAAAGTTCCCAAAATAATAGGTTTAGAAAATTATCCCAGATTCCAAATTAAAATAATTCAAGTCAAACAAATTCATTTCCAAAATCACCATATAAGTACTAGTTTTTAATTTCAATTTAATTTCAAAACCAAATATTTTCTCAAAATCAATTATACTCAAAATGGTTTCCAAATTTATAATCATCCCTTTAAAACTTTTAAACTATCTATTTCTATTAGAAATATCCAATTTACCTTTCTGAAAACCATTATTTGAAATTAATTTTTTTTTCCAAAACATTTCAAAACTAAATTCCATATTAGTATAATTAAAAATAGTCATATTCACTTACTTAACAAGCGGTTTCAAACTTACTTAAGTCATACTCTTCAAAACTAAACTTATATGCTTTATCAAAAATTTTATACTTTTCGAAATTTCTTAGTTTAAAACTTTTAAACCTTGATTTGGAAGTGCTCGAACCTTCAAAATAGTCAATGAAATCAAATTTCAAATCTAAGAGTTGGAAATCAATTTTTTTTTTTAAATAGAGTTATTATTAGTCAAATCGAAAACTCGAGGACTGAACACCGGTCTCACTTTAAATTGTTTCAAATATATACATATATCTTTCGAAAATATCAAATTATACTTCGGAATTTGAAATCAAAAACGGTTTTACAAAATCACTCGCATAGCGAAGCTATTAAAGTGGCCTCTCCCCCACTCTGAAACTCGAAAATCAATGTCGATGATGCGTGCACTCATCACCGAAATTATTCTCCAGCGACATAAGTGAGTTCTGGACTTCTATTTTCTTAAAACTTCCTTGAAATTTCATTGAAATCATTGGCACTCGTTTGAGTCATTTGAAACACTTCTTATTCAGAAAATACTTTCAAATAGTATTATTATATAATTTCAAAAATCTTAAAACCAATTTCAAAACACCGGAATTCAATTCTCGAATTTAAAATTTAACACTTCAGTTATAAATCTTTTTCATATAAATCAATTTCTTATATTTTCGAAATTTCAAATCCTTTGAAACCCCTTTTATATAGAATAACATTTCTTATTTGTTTTATATATAGGTATATAATCCTTATCGAAAACATTTTCACTTTTATATATAGAATAAAATCATAGTTATCAAAATAATAATTTCGATATATAAAACAATTTCAAAAATGCAAACATACCCGATTTTCAAAGGATAATTTTAAGAATGGATTTCAAAACAAAGATAGAGATTTAATTTAGAGGAACTCCAATCAATAGAATCCTGATTCGAATATAGACTCGATCGAAGATGAGATGATTAAATTACAAAATAGAAGATGGATATACTTCCATAAATCGCGGGCGACCTTTACCGGTCAACCGTGATTCCAAAATTAGATCGGTGAAGAATTCTGAGGCAATTCGACATTCGATCGCCAGAGATATAGAATTCGGCATAACAAGATATAGCAGCATCGTAAACCGAGGATACAGGAATCTTTATTGAATCAATGCCAATTGTAAAGTAGTTTTTCACCCCCTTTACAAAACATTCAATGGAGTTATGGGATACTCCAGAATCAAACGATTATAAATAGAAAGAGACAAGAATGAATTTCGGAACCGAGGGACATTCCAAAAATTTTAAGGAAATCGAGTCAAAAGGAAGAGATTCAACTCGAACGAAAGTGATTCTGTAAATAAATTTACCACATATGCTAAGTTTTGCCTAGAGCCAAAGCTCTGATACCAACTGTAACAGCCCGCTATTTTGGACCATTCAAATCGGCAATAAAACCATACATGTCCAACTTGAATGATTCAAAATATCGAATTGTTAATAAAATTTGGCAAAACTTAAAATATATAGTAAATAAATCAATCATAGATCACTTACACAGAGTAATACAATGCAGCGGAATAGATAAAGAATAGTAGTTCATGAAGCTACTATATACCTCAGCGTTAGAAATAAAATACAACCGAATAGTTCAAATGCCATGAAGTCTCCAATGCAACAGATGGCTTCTCTGAACAAATCAAATGGATGACTGAAGGGATAGATAGCTGGATCTTCCAGCAAAGCTCCAACTTCGAAGGTGAGTCTCAAATGTTGTATCTCTCAGTCTGACCCGAGCGTAAAGCAAAACACAAAACACTCGAGTCAGAATTAACATTCTTATATCTATAAATCTAACTCAAGTGAGATATCAACTGAAATATAATTAACTTAGAGGATGTTTGGGATAACCATCCTCTAAGGGTCCATGGAACTATCTACAAGGTAGAAATATACACTATAAAACCGTAGTCCTTTCAACTTAATTTATACTTCAAAACCAAATATCATTTTCACGTCAAATATCTCTATATTTCCCAAAATATTATTTATATATATTAAATAATTTATACAATAAGGTATTTCAATTCCCCCAACTTAACAAATCATTTCAACATCAACCCGACCTTCCCATTTAAATTAAATTCAATCTCAATTTATCAAATTGAATTCAACCCAATTCCTAAATTAACCACTTCAAAATTTTATCAATTTCAAATTCGGATTTGAAATCACAAAATGCCCTTTATATTTCAATTTATTTTAAAACTTTAAGTATTCAACACTTCAACTAAATTTTACCCAATCTAGTTTTCTAAATAATAACTTCCAAATTTAGTTCAACCCCAATTTTTATTTAATTCAATTAGTTTCTAAATGACAAATTCAACTATATTGGTTCCAAATACAGATCCGAATCTCAAAACCATTTAAATTCCAATATAGTTCATAGCTTAAATATTTAAATGTTAAATTTAACAGTTGATATAGATCTCGATTTTAACCTTATTATTATTTAGTCTTGAACACTCCCTTATTAGATTCAATATCATTTAAGTGGCCTAAATTTTCATTTTCTCAATATTTCTTTAATTTTATTAAACGCAAAATATTCATTAAATCACTTAAATCAAAAACCCAGTTACAAAAATCATACCCTGAAATTTCCCATTCAAAAATTTCAAATTTGATTTAATTAAATAAATCTTTATTTAAATACCATTTTTATAAACCCAAATTTATCTCCCAATCTTAATTTCAAATTTTTTTTTCTCTTTTTTTTTTTAAATATAAATCTTAAATAATACTTAAACATATTATATGGATTAAATCAATCTCAATAATAATATTATTAAATCTATATATATAATTTCCATTTATATATATGATATTTTAAGAACCAATATCTATTAAATCCCATATATTTCTTTTCAAACTGTAGAAATTATTTTCAAATATCTATATGGACCAACGGTGTCTGCATATAATTCCTGCCATATAGTCAAGTGCCACGGATATTTATCATTTCAATCCGTACACTGAATATATCCAGGTGAATATCATTTCAACCCGAAATCCCAAATTAAATTAAATGAAAATCGCTTGGGTTTATCATTTCAACCCATAACGGTTTCTATACTAACAGGGAACTTTCAGAGTGATAACAGATATGAAAAATAATAACAACAGGCATATAAAATCAAATAAATATAAATAATAGGATATGGTGTCATATCCCATAAGTGAACAGTTACAGATAATAGCATAAATATAACAATTTAAATAACTACAGCAGCATATTTCAATTGTCGTTACAATTGAAATCAAATTTAATAAATAAAAGAATGTTAATCGTGAGTGATTTGCTCACCTTTCGAGGCTAGAGAAGATAGACGATGGGAACGGAAGCGAATTGTGGATCCTAACAAGAATTTCGAAGCGAGGCAAGGCACGATGGACTCGAGTTCGACGAACACAGCTGATCACATCTCTTCTCTGGCCATACCACATCACCAGCACCCATACACACAACAAAAACCTGACCATGCATCCCCTTTCACTTCCACTCACTACCAAACTCTATAATTCACAAGCAATCACCACTAACCTATCAACTGGAAACTACAGACAACCATCTTCAACTGACCACATCCAACCTACTAAACATATTGCACTCTGCCTCACCTCGCTTCCTGCACATACTCATTTTCTGTCAACCCCAATCATTCACATACCCTTATGTACTCCTGACGACTTTCTGCCACGCTGATCAACATTACGCTAACCATCTACAAGCTCCAGTCAAATACCCCCCCAGCACTTCCCTACTGCTACATCCAACAACTTCACATCTCTTCATGCATTTATAAGTACCAATCACCCATCATCTCCCATTCTAATCACTGTGCTGGTACATAACATAACTTATCTACTCCATGCTCATCCACTCACTTCATCTATTCCTTGCCTCATCATATATTACAAACTCCACCCAACTACCTTCTGTCACAACAATCATCACACACATCATCCTCTACAACACCACAAACCCTTCCTTGCATCTCTTCTTGCTCACATTCCTCAAACAAACCATCTACTCGACTTCCTTTCTGCTCCTAACACTGCACATCTACAACTACAAGCCTCTACACACTACAACAAACTCCTCCCTTTACAAACCACCCAGACCGCAACACACACAACATCACAACAATATTCCTTACGCAAACGAGGGTGCTGCTGCCCCATGGCTCGAAGCTGAAGGTGTATTCGAGATAGAAGGCGAGGCCGAGTGTGAAGCCAGGTGGCCATTTACGTAGAGGTTGGGCTGATGGCTTAAGAAGGCCGAGGCGGGGTGAGAGAAGTGGTGGGGTGCGCGCTCTGGAAGGGCAGGGCGGAGTAGGACGTGAGCGTTGAATCAGATGTTGGATACGGGTGCGGGAGGTGAGGTGGCGGTGAAGTGCAGGCAGACATGGGACTGTGGCAGCTGGAATGAGGACGGGCGGTGGAAGAGAGAGTCTCCGGTTTCAGGGTGGTCGGCAGGAGGCGATGAATGTTGTGGTGTAGCCGATGATTGCTTGGGGAAGGGGTTCGGAATGGAAGGGAAGGGTGATGCTCAGGTTCAATACGTGATACTGAGATTTTGTGAAGGGGTACAAAAGTTTTACTGTAGATGGCCGAAGAAAAAGTGGAAGAAGCAACCAGGAGATTGAAATGAAACGTGTATCCACTTTGTCTTATATAAAATATTATATAACGTAGATGAACAGTTCAACGGTCAATTTATTAAAGAGCGATAAATATTTGTATCGGTCAGCACGTGAATCCAGTAAGAAATAAAGGTAAGCTAAAAATAAGGTTGAATATAAAATGTACCGTAGGATATTGAAAGTCACCGACGAAATTTCAGGATGTATTAACGGCAGACGACCGTTGAATTCAACCCGTGAAAAGTTTTGAATGGTCCAACGAAATAAAAGGAATTATAACGGGTCCCTTAGTTGGTGAAATTTATTGAAGCAATAAGTCTATTGCTTGGCAAGCATGGCTCAAATTGAAAAGCAAAGGAAACCAAAAGTCCCAATATAAAGTAATGAGAGAGAAACCAAGTTAAAAGGGAAAGAAAGTAAAATGAACCGTTTTAAAATAATAATTACAACGTACACAAATGTATATGTTTGATTTTCGAAACTGCTAAACATTAATGCAGGAATATAAATATAGCAATTTATTATTTTGCTTGGAATTCACGCTGAAATTTGAAAAGCAAAGCAAAGTTAATGGTCAACATTTAAAGGTGTCGTTACAACGAACAATTTATTGATTCCGTTGTGCACCGGATTTCAAAATACAGAAATAAATATACTATTGGGATCAGCACGATGAGACGATCACAACGGTATACAGATATCAGTGGTACGATTTGAATTATAAAAATTCGAATTTTCTACTAAGGGAAAGTGCAGCAAAACACAGAAAATAAGATCGACGGAGCTAACGAAGTCCGAATTTGGAAAAACGAAAAATGACGACTCAGTCAGAAGATGATTTAGAATTTTCCTATGCAAAATATTCAGGTTTGGAAAAATAAATTTATTGTCAACAATTATTAGCTAGCTTGTATTTAATAGAATTACAAAATAAATAAACTTTCATAAAATTAATTGAAAATTTACCATTTGCTATATTTAATTATACGTAATCCAAATATTAACATTTTATTTGCAAATTGATCTGTTTAAAATTTCACAAAATCCAATTAAATACAATAAATGAAATCATTTAAACTATTAAAATCTATGGGTCGTTACATCTGGCCACTACTTCACACCACTTATCTCGATCGAAAGCCTACTCCAACAGCTACCTACATGCCAAACCTCACGAACTACGGTTGCTCCAATCATCACCCAGATCATCGCGTACCAAAGGCAAAATCGAAAACCCCAAAACCTTAAAATCCAACGACTTACCAAAACCAAGACCAAATCCAACAATCCACCACGGTCGACCCCACCCCGATGTCCACCAGCTCCTTCTAAAACAGGCCGCAACTTTTCTCGTCGACGAAGTCGAGGAAAATAAATTTTTGAACCATAATTTCTCGAAACATACAGCACTAAAAGTAATAATTCTACCACTAAAATTCACAATTTCACACAAGGATCAAGACTGCATGTTTGAATCCTAGAATTAAAAACATTTATTTTTCACTAAAATTTGATTGTTCATTGTAAAATGGAACCCTATCGAACTGCACAGCATAATTTTCTCACAAACTATATTTAACAAATTCTTTCTAGAAAATGAACATATTTCTAGTTTACATCAACATGCAAAATGAACTGGGTGAAGAGATATAGATTTTTGAATTATTGGATGAACAATATTCACAGTTAACAGAGTAATTAAATTTCCAGGTTTAAGAATTTAAGTTTCTCACCATCCACATTTGATTGCAGATGCTTTAAAATTTGAAGTTGAAGTCTTTGATTTGAAAAGTTGAAACCATTAAAACTGAATCTTGAACTTATTTTTTTTTTTTTTGAAAATCTTGGGTTTGAATTAAACAGAGAATGCTTCCTGTTGTTTAATTTCCAGACTTGATTTTACAGAGTTCTTACGTTTTCTTTTCTTTTAAATTTGTTTTTTGATTGTATAAAATTGAACAGAGTCTTCTTTATGTGTTTTAATTTCTAAAATAACAACTCTGAACTGAAATGCTCATATATATAAACATGTTTGCAATCAACAGAAAATGGTTAGAAAAGATTTTTTTGGTGGATGAGATAGATATTGTCTCTTGCTGAGTGAAAATTTTGAAAAGAAAAGAATGATTATTATAGATTTTATCTGTTGTTCCTTTTCCAAATGTTAATGTGTTTACTGCCAAGTGTATTAATATATTTGCTGATTCACAGATAATATCACTTATTACTCATTGCTTGTTTGATTAAGAACTTTTTTGTTAACTTTTTTATGATAACCTGTACTGATCTTAACAGTAAATACTCAAAGTCTTTTTTATTATAGAAACTATAAATTCTTTAAAGTACATGGATGTATACTTTAGAGAATAAACAGCCCAAATTTATTAACAAGGTAGAAAGGCATTTGTCACTAATACATTTTTCTAAAATAAAGATGAGAGACTAATACATTTTAAAACAATAAAAAGAATCTAGATTAAATAATACTTAGGGTATATGTAATTATCTTTGAGAAGTTAGGCAACCCATATTTAACATTGACAAGATTAGTATTATATTAAAATAACACTTTTTAGTTAATACACCTTAATATACATATGTTACTTAAATAAATAACATTCAATATTAACACCCTATGTTCATATGTATTATAAGGACTATAAGATGTTAAAAACTATTTTTAAGCATCCACGTATATATGTATTCATATATACATCTTTTCATTTAAAATATAGAAATATATATTATTTTCCAAATAGACTAAATTCATTAGCTATCTATACATATATAGTTTCCTCTTATTTATATTTATGTGATTTATATACACATCAATTTATTTATAACATATTTATCAATTAAATATTATAAATTTTCCTTTTTTAACTTAACATAACATATATATATATATATATATATATATATATATATATCCTTTCTTATTCAAGATGTATATATATTACTATTTAAGAAACTTAAAACTCCTTTATTTAATCTAAACAATATTGTTTATATGTACCAAAATCAAAAATATCACTTTTACTTCATTATGAATTCCTATCCAATTTTATTCCATATAAATCTATTATTCCTATATTTAAAATATATGCATTTGCCTATTCCAATTAATTTAATTCTCTATTATATTTTATCTTTAGCATAAAATATACATATTTTATCTCTAAACAAAAAATACATATTTTTATCTAAAACAAAATATATATATAAGAAATTCAGTTAAATCAATCTGTATTTTAATATAGATTTGAAAACTCAAATTATATATTGGTTTGGAAAATTGTATATAATTAATTAATCATTAATTAATGGGAATATTGTATATTAAAATAAATTTTTATTGAATATTATAAATTAATATCCACAACTTGGGATGTCAAAAATTCCAGGTCGTTACAGCTATCTTCCCCATACGATCGAAATTAGACTCGAAACTTTTTCCATTGCATTCGGAATAGGGGTATAACATTATAAACATCTAGTGGCACACCTTGATATGAGGTTGAGATTTTAAGTTGCGATATCGAGACGGTTTGTATTTAAATTATATATATATATATATATATATATATATATGATTTGTCAAATATATTTCCATCAAAACTTTTACCTTTCACTTCGGTGCCTTTCTATGTCTCTTCACATCACTGTTCACCCACTCCTATACGCAAGGTATCTTCCCTCCTTCCCTTTTTAAAATCGTTCAGCCAAAAAACATTGCAAAATAAAAAGTTTAAGGACAGGGTAAATAAATGGTCGAACAAAATTTCTTTTCCAAATTAAAAAGGTTTTCCTCTTCCCTCACCATCTGTTTCAAAATTGAAAAGAAGAAAAACCAAATTAACGCTGTACTATTCTCCCCCTCCATTGTACGCAATAAGCAATCCAACATAAATCACGAGCCTCCCCTATCTATCTCTAGCTCGAAGCTCGCTCGGGGTCAGGACTGCAAATGAGGAGGGGGAGAAGAAACGTGCATGAGTGAATGAGGGAAACGCGAATTGAGTCGTGCGAGCAGGGCGAGGAAGGAGATGGCGAGGAGTATTTCACGATTGAGGCACTGCAATTTTGGGTACGGAGCGAGTCGAAGTGGCAGTGTTCGGCAGTTGGAAGGAGGTCGGCGTCATGATTTGTGGATCGAAATGACGATGGATGGCGAGGCTCTCTTGGCTGGGAGTTTGCAGTGGCTTGGTTTGTGCTCGAATCGATCTAGTTAGTGAGGTATACGCAATCTATTTCTTTCAATTTAAAGTTTATTTAATAAATACATATATGAATATATATATATATATATATATATATCTGTGTGTGTGTGTATGTATATGTGTATAAATATATACTAGGAAGAAATTTTACAGTAAGGTATAACCTTATTTTAGTTTTATTAGTTTTAATTTTATACATACATATATATATATATATATATATATATATATATATATGTATGTATGTATGTATGTATGTATGCATAGGTTAGAAAATATTTGCAGTAATGTATAAACAGTTCTGCTCTTAACTAATTTAATTTAATATATATATATATATATATATATATTAAGAAAAAATACATATACTGTAACTTACTGATTTATTTTAAATATAAATTAGTAATCTCTTTTTATAAATTTATTGGTGAATTAAACTATTTTTGTTGCTAACTGAAAAGAAAAAATATATTAGGCCTGTATTTATTTAAAACTAGTTAATTAAAATGTGTTAAATGGTAAAAAAAATAAATTGTTTGATTATTTCAAATATTTATAAATGATGTAATGATTAAATGAGGTAGCCGTGAAATCATATGGAGGAAAATACAAGCTGGAAATAAAAATAGGATCAGGAAGAAAGTTCGGGAATAAAATCAAAAGGTGAGTTAATCTCACTCAAATTAGATTACTGGTTAATTTAATTAGTTAAAATTAAATTATTGGAAGATTGATGAAAATTGATAATTATCATAAGTATGGATGTGATATTATATAATATATATATATATATATATATATATATATATATATTAGAGTGATTGATATTCCCGCATTATATAACGGATGAAACCCTATGCCCCCTCGCATAATAGTGGATGATCTTTTATACCGCGATATCCCCCCCGAAATGGGATTTGTATTTTTTATATTGTTCTAACATCTGTGGATGCAAGGAAACAGGTTGGAGGGATCCAACTGGATTCCTCGAAAATATTTAAATTATTTTCATAGTCTGTGGTATGATTTATTTAATAATCTACGATAGATTATATTGGAATTGATGTTATTGAATTCTATGGTTTGGCTGTATATATTCTGGGTATTTGAAGATACCAAAAATATAAAGACTGGATTTTTGAAGGAAAATAAAATGAGAATTTTATGCAAAATAATTCTAGCGAATTTGGATAAATTAAAAGAATGAACTTGGAAAGGAATAAAAAGTTAATTTTTAAATCCTATTAAACAAATTTCAAGTATGAAAAAAGTAGAGATTTTGAAAATAGGAATAAAAGAGTTTTGACGACTTAAGCGATATTGTTTAAGAATAAAAGGATTTATTTTTAAATTCAAGATTTAAACGAGTTGGGAAAAATAAAAGGAGAAATTTGAAGTGGAGTACGAAATTGATATTTCAGATTTAAATAAGGTTTTAAATTATAAATAAGGAGTGAATCTGAAATAAATGGATTTTGGGATAAATTAAGATAAATCGAGAAATAAATTTTAAAGGGAATTTAATTTAGAGAGTCGATTTTAAAATCGATTAAGCATTTTGTGACAGTGATTAAAAGAGAATGAGATTCTGGAATTTATAAACGGAGTTTATAAATAATGTGAAATATTTATCAGTAGATGATTTTGAAAGTATAAATTCATGGTGAGAATTTATAAGGAAAGGATAATTTGTTTTAAAAATAAATAGTGGTTTTATTTTAGAAGTGCGGAAAAAGAAAATTTACAGGATTGGGACGTAAATTAAATAGGGATAAATCGAGAAGAATTTATAAATGATTAGACGGGCTATATTGGAGTGGAAAGTATATTTTCCTAAAAAGCTACGTATATTTTCAAAGGAAGGGTTTTAAGTATAAATTAAAAGTTTTAAAGATGTCTTAAAGGAATGTTTTTCTGAGAAATTTATTATTTAATTTTTTTTAAATTTTTTAAAGTAAATATTTATTTAAGTTAATTATAGTAGTAATTATTTAGAGGTTAAATTAGTATTATGATTTAAAAGATGATTATTAAATATTTATACTTTATATAGTAGTTTTATTTTAAAAGTAGATTTGGCTAAAGTTTTACCTGGGGAAATTTATTATAGAATTTCATAACTATTATTTTGAATAAAGTGATTTAGTTAGTTTTATTTCAAATGCTTTAAGCGTATATTTTTGGATAGTCTTTATTAAAAATCTAAAGACTTGGTGCTTTTTAGTGGAAATAAAATAATGGGTTAAATGATTGTTTAATTGATAGTTAAATAAACGACCATCGGTATTGGCCAATGCGCTGATCGTTTCGAAGAGACCGAGATCGGGTTTAATTATCCGAAAACTACTTCGATCTGGTTTGAATGTAGCGAATGAATACCGTGAAGATTATGAAGACGGTGATTCGTTTGTCTAGACCCAGGGTAACTTGTATGGATGAATGCAATCAGACCATCGTCATTGGAGGACGATGAGCATTCTAAGTGAATGTGTGCTAAAAAGGTAATGCATAGCATCAAGCATCCATCAACCGAGAATGGCTAAACCAGGAGAAGTGCAGCAAGACTAAGTGGGTAGCACCCAATTAGGGTAAGTTCATCCATGTCTAAAGTCCCTTTTGATCTCAGCTGTGTGGGCGGTTGCTGATCCCAACCGTATGGTGATCTTATTCGGACTATCCAGTAAGGGGTAGCTCCGGTCTTGTGTTGCAGGGGATCAAGAGTGGTCCTCGGTACTCTGATCTAGACCAAGTACTGTGACGGGTGGTACTCCAGTAGCCTTGCCATTGTATGGAAACGCAATCTCCAATAAGTTCATTCGGACTTGTTTGTATACCTATTATGCTGGAATTTAATGAATGTAACAATTTTGGCTATTTGAATAAGTATTTGTACTTAGACACTATTATAATACCAGAGGAATTCGATAAAAATGTTTTGGTTATCATAAGGTAAAAAACCGGCATGTTTATTTGTGGCGTGGTCTTACGAGATACCTTTGATTTCAAAGGATTTTGAAAATTTTAATAATCCAATTGAGTGTGTTTTATCACGCTGGTTTTCCAGACTGACTCGGGTGCTATTTTATTATAATGACTGGGTCAGGCCGAGTATTACAGATTCAGGATAGGATGTTATGGAGCTCAGGAGATGAGCAGGATGATGGAGACGTATATCACATATCTGACTTATATTCCGCTGTGTATGCTAAGCTGTATAGTCATCTTTTGTGAGGACAAGTTATTATAACTGTCCAGTACTGTGTTATTGTTTGGGTTGTATTCTGATGATGTAATGTATACTATAGTAATAGTTCTTTTTGTATAAAGATCAGTGTTATCTATATTATTCCGCTGCGATAGTGAGATTATGATGTTGTTTTTATCTTCTTCTTCTATCCTTTTTCTTCTTTCCTATAATGGTTCGTATTTCCGTCCAATTTGAGTTGAATGGATGGAGAATATTGTCGAGTCAAAGGGATACGGATTTGCAGGTTATTACAAATAGTTGAGATTCTTTCGGTTCATTTTCTATTCTTTGTTGAAGAAAAAATATAATACACAAGCTTATATTGCTCGGCCTGCTCATTATCCCTATCAAAGAAACCTGATGATCTTCTTCCTAGAACAAAATCTGCACGTCCTTTCTTATTGTCGCCTTCTTCCATGAAATCCATACCGCCTCCATTTTCCCTTCGTCTCTGCTACCTCCAACTTGCCTCACATCAGCCGTGCTCCACAACTCCTCCGCCTCCATATAGTAGCAGCCGCCAACTTCCTCTACCTGAGACCGCTATCCACCCGCACCATTCTATCCTTGCCTCACGGGACCACCTGGCCATCAATCTTCTCTTTGAAAAAAAAATAAGAAGAAGAAAATTATTAAGTGCATGCGTTTGTCTCCCTGAAGCCTGATTGTTTACCACATTTCATCTTTTACCAAACTCCTTTTCCACCCTGTAGCAATGCACAGCCCTCTCCATTATAAAAAATTCAATAGCATCAAAATATCTTGAAGCTTATATATTTGTATCTGAAGCAAATACGCTCACATGGAACTGTTAGTATTATTTTTCTCTGCCTAAGGATCTTGCACGTTCTCTTCCATTTGCATCCGCCACCGCTTGCTATCCAGTAGCCATGTCTCCAACCTCTGCCTTAATCCCCTTGCTCTGCTAGTGACAGCGGCTCCAACCGTAGCTCAACCCATCACTCAATAGGCTCTGCCCTCTACCTTCACCCCATCAACCAAGCTGCCATCCGCCTTCGCCACTCGCAACCCAGTCAGCCTGCATCGCCAGCCTGAGCCTTCCACCATGCTCCGCTCCACCAAGATCACAACGAACAACCTAATTCGCCTTATTCCCTTCACCTCCTCCACTTCGTGGTCGTCCACCATCCCCCCACCAGCAGCCTAACTTCATATCTGCCATGCCACACACACAACTCGCCCATTACCACTCTGAACCGGGTCTAGACATCACCAAGCGTCCTTCCCTCCGTGTACACAATAGCAGCCGAAGCTACTCTACAAGATGGTATATATTAAGGTATATATTATATAAGTTTACAGTATATAAGTTTATGGTACTATATTATAAAAAATATTATATTTATGCAAGTTTATAAGTTTAGTTGTTTATAATATATATATATATATATATATAGCTTATATATTCTATGGTTTTTCCAGTTTACATGCTCTGCTCCTACATACAACACCGCAATGTTTGCATGTATTCCTTGCCTCAGCCATGTATATTTATACATATTAAAATTTTGAAGGTAAATTATTTGTTTATTTGTATTGATTTTAATTTGTGTTTATATATATATATATATATATATATATATATATATATATATAGTTGCTTTGTTGTGTGAGTTTATACTTGTTTGTATATCGATCTTTCGCTTATAATACTTAAGTTTATATTTGTGACGACCTAGAATTCCTAGATATTTGAAATTGAGATATTGAATTGATTTTAAATATTTGAAAGTTATTTTAACTTGAATTTCAAATATCACTGTTTAATTGGGTAATTAAATTATTGAATTTAATAAGTGAAAATTGGGTAAAAGATTGAATTTTGATTTTTAAGCTGGTTAAAAATATTTCAAAGGCTTGGAAAATTTATAATTATAATACTAGAGATAATAGAAGTTTTAAATTAGAGTTTGAAAGTGTTTCGCTCAGTTTTAAAAGTATATCGTTTAAATCGATATTTAAAAATAGCCATTCAAGGCACAATCTCAGTATTCGACGAAACCAGTTACATTGGATCCGTAAAAGTGTATTATTATCAGATCTCAATTTTCGTAGCATTTGGAGTTATCGTGTAGTCGTACGGTAGGTAAACGCGTTGAAATCTATATCGAAAATTTACCAAATAACTGGGTCCAACAAGCTATCTTCTCCATACGATCGAGCTAGGACTCAAAACCTTTTCCATTGTGTTTGTAATAGGGGTATAACATTATAAATGCCCGGCGGCACTTCTCGATAGGAGATTGAGATATTGAGTTGCGAATTCAAGACGATTTAAATTTAGATTTAAATATAAATGATATAATTGCATTGATTATACTGTAGCAGTTAGGACACGTGTGTTGAATATGCGAGTATATGATTTCTGTTTGATGATAATAAATATATATATATATATATGTTCATTTAAATGTATTTGTTAATGTACTATTTTATTCTTCACATAATTAAATAAATATTTTCCGAATAAAATAAATAACACGGATTTAAACTCAAACAAATATTTTATTCAAACAAATATTTATTACAATTTTAAATAGTACAAATTTGAGCTCTCACTCTATATACACAATTTTGATTACAATACAAATTTGATTACATCACAAGTTTCATTTACAAATGCACTTCACTACATTTCACGCATTCACTCGTATTTATCTTTAACTCTATTCCAGATTGAATCCGGCATCTAAGCAATCTGCAAAAATAAATACGGACATAGTAAAATTAAAAAGAAAATATTTTTGCAGTGTAAAATAAAATGTATTTTGAAAATATTATTCGTCTCAGTTATTTGGGTTGTTCATCATCATTTAATTTTGAAATCATCATACACGAACAACATGTGACATGCACAGTGTATCACTGTACATGCCATAAGGCCGTGCACACCGATATATACACTTGATAAATTTACAGAGACAGGTGAGCACAAGGTCAAACCCAAATCAAAAGTCAGGTTCAACTCAAGTGAAATACAAATAAAGTCATGATATTAGCAAAAGGTCAAACCCGAGCTATAAGCTGGATTCAACTCAGTGCTCAGCAACTATCCGGTGCAGACTCGATTGATCAGTGGACAAAGCTCAACGCACTCCAGACTTTCAATTGACATAAAACTCAACTGAATATAGTTTGACTGCTTAATCTAGTGACCAGAGAATCAAAATGTACAACCCAGCATGGTTAAATCTCAAAAAGACCGAGTACAACAAGTATACATATATACATATGCAAATATATATAGGCAGTGAATAGTGAAGTGAAACAAGCTCTAGACTACAACAAATGCAGTAACAATATACATGTACTCGAAACAATTGAAGTTAGACAAACAGGAAATATGCAACTCAATGCGGCAGCAAATTTAACTTGAACAACCAAACAAAATGAAGGCTGTAATGTGTTCATGAACCTAGTGCATCGAACCATACAGCCGCTCAAATGAGCAGCACCAACAGACCAGTAATCAAGTACAGATCCAAGTATACAAATGAAGACCACAAAACCAAGTCGTGCACATGCAAAACAAAACTGCAAATACCAAAGTGAAGCAAGAAGACTCAAAGCCATGTGCAGTAGACAGGGATATGCAAACAACACAAATTCTTTCAGACTTAAAGCAACAGACATGAACCTGTCTCAAGGAAATGTACAACAATGGTGAGCAGTTGCAATCAATATACATGTCAACCAGAGGCTACCACTTCAAGTACAAATGCACATTAATCTATACCAGAATTATATATGAATGACCAGACCAACCAAGTAGTGAAATAACACTGTATAAACATATGTATATGTAATGACCAATGGCTCAATTCAAAGCTCAAACACACATGAATGGACGTATATGCAGTGCACCATGTATATTCAAAACTGCAACAAGTGACAAATGCAGACCAACAGTTCGACATGACTCAAGACCATATATATCACCACATTGCATCACTGAGATACGAAACGAGTACAGGACACAAATGCAACATGAAAAATACAAATATATGAAGATCAGTCAAGTGAAATATCAAGTGCATCGGCAATAGTTCAAGAATAAACCAGTGAAGACTACAAGCGCAAAGCAGCTGTCCAGACACAACATAGCAGTATGGAAGCAAGACTACATGAACCAGACTCGAGCACACATGAAGTTCAAGGTGAACTAAACCAATACAACACTATAGATTATCAACAGGCTCGAGGATATCAAGTGCACATATAAACAGTGACATTATGAAGCATGCAAACAAATGTACAAAGGCAGAACCAGGTCAACACAGTTTCAAATCAAGTCAATGCAGGAATTCCAAATTGAACAAGACAGTGGACGAAGTCAAAAAGAAACCAAATCAAAAAAAATCAATGTCAAGTTCAAATGCCAAGAACTCAAAGTCGTGATAAAAGAATGCGATGAACAAGTCAGAGACGTGGTGGTCAAGAAATCGAGCAAGGAAAAATTAAAAGCCATGCAAATCAAGGAAACAGGAAATATGAGATTATGAACAAGTCAGAAAAAATCACTATCATCCATACAAAATGGAATGGCCAAAGCATAGCAATTGACAAATTCAAATGATCCAATACGAATGCAAATATAGGAATTCGAATCCTATAAATCCCAATCATCATCAGCCATTAAAATGCATTCGAGTTCGAGCTAAACAAAGAACAATAATCATTCCACTCGAATCATCGATTGAGTTCAAGAAAGCAAAATAGTAAAGCAAAAATAACAAATCACATACCGAATTCATAGTCAAACTCAATCAAAATCGAAGGAACCGTATTCAAATTGAAGAAGCAGTGGATTACCAAAGCAAGTCAAAGAAACAGTAATTGTAGTCGACTTACAATTAGACGACAACTTCGATTATCTCAAAAGCCCTATTTTTTTTCGAAGAGGAGCGAACGATCAAGAAGCCAACATTTTTCATGAAGAAAAACATCGGTCAAAGGAATAAAAGAAAAGGACTATTTTTACCACTTAGTTTATTTGGGCCGGTTTCATAATTTTAGGCTTTTTTCAAGGGCTTTATTTTTAATTGTTTTTAAATTTCTTTTAATTTTGTAATTTACTTTTAAACTTTTGTAATTTCTAGTCGTGTGACTAAGGGACGAGCTACGGTAGTGTAGTTCGAGAATTCACAACTCAGTGGCTGAGTTGTGGCAGGGTTTTGAGCATAGAGTTAGGTTAGTCGGTAGCGGGTGTCGCAAGTTTACGAGTGTAAGCGTCTGACTATCTAATTTCTAGTAGAAACCCTGGGGCAGCACGTAAGTAGGGTTTTCCGAAGCTGGGTAAATCTGTGTGTTCTATTTTCTGTTCTGCTACATCTGTGCTGCTATTATTTTGCTGTGATCTGTGTTGAAATTATATATAATTCCATAGTAAATTTTTATAATTACGAGTATCATCCTATTTACCCCCTCTAGAGTGAAATCAATCCTACAAGTGGTATCAGAGTGAGGTTCAAAAGCCATTTTTATTTTAAAATTTTGATTTTTTTTACGACCAATTTTTACTTTACAAATTTGAATTTTTAAATGGCTTCTTTTAATTATGCTTTTGCTAAGGGTCGGTCCAATATTATTGTTTGTGTCAAAATTGGGCACAACACTCTTCGGGAGTCGTTGAAGAGATAATAACGAAGAATGTAAATTCAAAACAGATATTATCTAACAAAAACTCCAATTAGCAGTAAAATAAATGCGTAGACAAGAGATTTATAGTGGTTCGGCGTGTTGCCTACGTCCACTGTGAAGTATTTTTATGTTTTATTGATTCTCTTTCAATGATTACAAGTTGTTTCAGCGATCAACAGCAAGTTACAACTAGAAATTCGAAATCAACAGTAAAATTATGATGTAAGAAGATGGAGATCTCGATCCGGCAGAGTCTGGGCGCTTGAGAGTCGAAAAGATCCATTTTCTGTTGGCTCTGAAGCTCTATTCATAGGCGTAGGCTGTCGATATTTCGCTGGAAACTCGGGAGACCACTTCAGGCATGTGAGGGGGCCCACATGCCCTGTCTTAGGAAGTTTGGGCCCACTTTGGGATCGGTTCGAACTCCATTCGAACCGATCAAGAATTCATCCAATCGAGGTGAAATTTGGCGTGGGCATTCTTCAACATGTATTCAAACTTCTGTGAAAATTTCGTGGCATTTGGATCAGTAGATTGGGAGATATGATGGATTCGAAATGGGGTTCACTGCGTGGCTGTTCGGTTCGAAACCATACATTCGAATCGATGGTTTCGAAACCATGGTGGCACGTGTCTTCGTGTTGACGTGGAGCGCACACTTCGCCTCGATCCGGGTTTTGCTCCGAGTTGAATGCTTCGACTCCATATACTTCGGCGCATTCGAACCGATGAAAGACATGTCATCATGGTTGGTTGACTCAGTGGGTTCGAATGAAGCTTCACAGGTGGATTCGAACAAGGCTTCTGTGATGGGTTCGAACAAGGCTTCTGTGATGGGTTCGAACAAGGCTTCTGTGATGGGTTCGAACAAGGCTTCTGTGATGGGTTCGAACAAGGTTTCTGTAATGGGTTCGAACAACCGAAGCTTAGTGGATTCGAACAAGGATCTTTGGATGGATACGAGCCTTACAAACTCTCCATGGATATGAGGCCCACTGACACGAACCAGATGGATTCGAAGTTGATGGGGTCGAGTTGAGGCATTCCGATGGGTTCGAAGTCCCTCAGTTCGAAGTCCATCGGTTCGAAGGTGATCGATTCGAATGGTGCATAATGATGGGTTCGAAGACACCCACCATGATGGGTTCGAAACCAGTGTGCCCACTTCAAGTTGGACCAATCATAACTTGAGCGTATGAACTCGGATTGACTCGAAATTTGAAATGCTGACTTCTACGGTCTTTCTTATCGTGTCCTATCAATTGTAGCTCAATCTGGACTCGGACAAAATTCAGCGATATCCATAGCGAAATGAAATATGACCAACCTCTGAGACGAACTATTCTCTGTTTTTTCGATCGATCTTTTGGTATCGCGGCTTTGCCAAAAAGCGGGATAACATTTTGCCCCCCAAACTACGTCTTGTGGGAACAGGACGTGCTTTGAATAGCTACAACTTCTCTCCGAACAATTATTTGCTCTCTTTTTTGTTTAGACTCGTACTCTGTATTGCTGCAACCTTGCGTTGATATGATTGATTGCTGTATAATAGCGCTTAGCCGTTGGCTGTTGCATTTGTAACAAGATAAGTGTTTGATCCCTACAAATGCTTAAAATCGAATGTTAGTTCGATATATATGCACATATGCTAGTTTGATCTTTGGTAACGTCCTGCGTCTACAAGTCGTTGTTATTTTTCTTTGCTATTGAATTTCATATCGATTCTCTCCTGAACCGATTTTGAAATTTGAATTGAGACAATGCTTGATGGTTGTTTTGAAAAGTCCCTTCGTATCGCTTCTCTCCTAAACCGATATTGAAAGTTGAAGGAATTGGATTTGTATTGCGCGAGTGTAAGATTTCGAACCGATGTGTTGGAGTATAGATGGGTTTGAAATCCACATTCGTATGAATGGAGTATACTTGTGCAGCGTTGGGTTCGAAACTGACATTCGAACCGATGTGAATGGATGGATTCGAACTAGCAGTTCGTTTCGGTAGGTTGTGGATGGAGTTGCGAACAGGGGCCTCGAATCGATGTGCCCACTGCGCGTTTCGCATCGATGCAACTCATTGTCATGTTGTGTACTTCGTATCGATGAAGTGTGAGGGTTACTTCGAACCCACACGGCATTAGGCAAATGGCTTCGAATGGATGTTTCGAAACGATCCATGCCATGACTGGTTGCGACCGGTCGCGTTTACCGGAAGGGGAATCGTCTCGGTCAAAATCAGAACTCCATATAAATAGCAGTGGGCCTGCCACTTTTTCACTTTTCACTTTTTACTCTCGCCTTGTTTTGACTGTGTTCTGCATCGTCTCGAAGCTTCAAAGGAGAAAACACTGTGTCGCGTCATCGAATCGACCAAGATTCAAGTCTTCAATCTCTCGAATCCATCATTCAAACTAGGTAACTAGCCTCGAATCCAAACGGCAAAGCCATTTCGAACCCATCTCTCCCTCATCGATTGCTCATTCCAGTGATTGGCAAAACCAGATCTGGTTTGGGGGGGAGCTTCGAAACCATTTGGGGACTCTTGTTCGAATCGATGATGGCGGCATCATTTCTCTTAGATTTCGTATCGATCTCTTGGATGACCTTATGGGGGTGATGCAGTTCACACCGATCGATGGATTCGATGGGTCCATTCGAATCGATGAATTCGAAACCATCGACTGTCGGTTCGAAGTTCTCAATTTTACATCGATATGAAAAGGATCGATTCGAACGATATCGATGTTAAGTTGGGGGTTTCTGATCGGTACGAACTAGCCAAACAAGGATCGATTCGAAGTCATCCATTTTTTATCGATTCGAACTCGGCATCTGATCATCGTTTCAAAGCGCGCCTTCCAGTCATCGATTCGAAGTGATGTTTGGTTGGTTTCGAACGAGGTCCCTGTGATCGGTTCGAACCCTCTATGATGGATTCCAAAGTTTGACATTTTCTAAGCATAACTCCGGCGAGCTTCATCCGTGCATATTTGGACTTTGACAATCGCGCTGCATACTTGACCACCTTTCGAAGCTCGTCGATGGAACCATAACGACTTCTATCCAAATCAAATTCCATCATACAAACGGTTTAGTGACGACGGTCAGTGATGACGGTCGTTACAACTGAGGAAATTAGCTTTGTCGTTTGCATGTTTATTTAACGCTGCGATATTTATTCAAGTAATGCATGGCACTGTACAACATACATCCATACACTTTACACTGGGGAACGCACGGGTTCTTTGTCGTCTAACGATGGTTTCTCATGAGTTAGCTAGTTATGGAACCTTCAAGTTCGCAACAGCAGGAGGTTCAAAGCACAACTGCTCCGAGACTAGAGGTTCCAGATATTGAACCTGAGATCATTGGTCCGGCCCCGGATGAACTTCCCAATGCGTCTTTCATTTCCAATCCGTCGGATTCCGTTCAATCGAATATTTCTGAAGACATGTTAGGGAGAATATGCTTGAGGCACGGTCTATCACTGGATGACGTGTTATTGCCAGGGCCGAACGATAGACCACACAACCCGCCGGAGGGATATACAGCATTTAACCGCCACGCGTGCACGGCCGGGACACTTCCTCCGTTCAACGAGTATATAAGGGAAGTGTTGTCTTTTTTGAGGATCGCTCCATCTCAACTACACCCAAACGGATATGCGTCCGTGAACAGTTTATTCATCATCTTCATGGAGTACCTTCATAGACCGCCGATCCCGACCGAGATCAGATATCTATTTAACTTCAAAACTCGAGGTGATTACCCTTCCTTCACATTTTTGGAAGCGGTGAGGAACTGCCAAGTGGTCACTGGGTCCTGGACCAGGTTGAGTTACTATAGGATGGAATGGTTCTATGTCAGGTGTCCTCCGGGGTTTGCCTGGCGATGGTTATTCAAACGTGAGTGTAGCTGAGTTATCAAGTAATTACTAAGGCGATTGCGGTCAAAGCGAAACTTATGTTTTTTCTCTTTTTTACAGTAATGATTCAGCGACCTGAGGGCGAGCGCTTTAAGGAGATGGTGCGAGTACTCCGGGGAGTCCTGAGCGAAGATAGGGATATCGAGTCGCTTTTGACCGATAGGAATCTCCGGACTTACGGATTGATTGAACGAGGGCAGAGCATACGTTTGACGGGGTGCTAAGGATTGTCTCTAAAAAACGAGTCAAACACAAGAAGCCCAAAGTTATCATAGCCGAGGAGGCTGATTCTGAAAGAACTCATACTAACGACAAGCCGTTGTTGGAGCCTACAGACATGGTTCAGGATGTTGACGAGCAAAGAAAAGGCAAGGCAGCCATCGTCTCGTCAACTAAGAAGGGGAGATGGAAATCAGTTGTCACGGCCCGATCCTCTCCCAGAGTTAGAATTTCCGAGATGTCTCCTCCGCGAACTGAAAGTCTTTACGAAGGGCTTACCGACCTTCCAATCCTGGATGATGTGTCTTTTCAGCATGACGCTGGGTTGGAGGAGTTCCATCGTACTATAGAATTGAGCGAGCCTTTTATTACTAGCTCAGTCGACACTTCTAGTTGGTCGGGGGGAATAAATATTCATACACATTTCACGACACTACATAGCCCCGAGTCCTAGGTCATCGGTTTCGAGAAACCACTAACCTTATTCTCATTTCGCTTTGCAGATATTATGACTGGACGTGGTTCGATGCTAGGGAGCCTACGACATGCTCGCAAATCTTCCTCATACTACGAGTCACAATGGAGAGAAGGAGACAGGGGCTACGATCGCAGGTACTCTGGGTATTCTAGCCAAGAACGGAGAGATAGGGATTACAGACATCGGTCTCGATCGCGCACTCCTCCTCCAAGAGTTCCTATACAACCTCCCGTCCATGTTTCTCGTCCTCCTGATTCCTCGTGCTACCAGTCGGCCTCTCAATCTTCTAAGTATGAATCTCGCCATCCCAGATCTGAGGCAATGCCTCCAATAGTTGCGGAACAAACTCCTACTGGAATTTCAGAGGAAGGAGCAATCAGGCTTGCTCAACTGAAGAAGGACTTTCCAAATATTTGCTTTGATAACTACATTTTTCCTCTTCACTTGAAAAGAATCCCGCCGAAGGCCGAACAGACGGCGCACGATTATGTGCACGACTTTTATGCCCAATACAGGGCGTGGTACAAGGCGGTTGAGAAAGCGTCGTCATTGGCCTTTGAGCGTGGGGCCACTATCGAGATATTGCAGGCCGAGTTAGCTCAGAAGAACCGTATTATTGATGTGCTGAACACTGAAGCTGAATCTTCTCGGAAATCTGAAATGGAGGCTATCAAAAAAGCCGACGAAGCCCAGGCATCAATGGATAGGATGAAACGTGAGCACTATGCCACTGTAGAGGACATGGGCCACCGAAACACCCTGGTCACTGCCGAGAGGGACGCAGCCCTAAAGGAGTTGAACGAGCTTAAGTCCAAATTCTCCGAAATCGCCAAGGACAGGGATGATGCGAATAATGCAGCCCAAGAGGCGCGTCAACAAGCCGTGATTCTCCGGACTGAACGGGATGCGGCAGTAGCCAAGGTCCAGGCGGTTGAGACGGAGGTTGAGGAGAAAGTTCAACAGGCGGAGGCCAGGCTGGAGGCCGATATTGAAGAATTGCTCATCACTTACAATGCTAACGTGTTGAGGCACCGAAATTTGGCCTGGCTCCAAGATTACCCGATACACCTCCGCAGCGCTTGGGATCGATTGGTCGAGGAAGAAGAGGAAGCACGTCCGGGTGAATCGGTCGACCGATTCACCCTTGAAAACCGGCTGCTGACGGATGATGAGAAGAAGGTCCTTCATGATGCTATTATCGCTCATGAGAAGGAGATGATTGGCGGCCGATCTCTGGAGGTTGGAGAGGGATCAGGTGTTGAGCATCACGCCAGTGTTACTGAAATCACCGCTTCACCTCCGTTAGAGCCTGTATCTGTGGTTGGTTCACAATCTGCTCCTGCTTATGACCCAGAACAGCCGCAGTTATCTCCCATTCGGGAGCATATTTCTGAGGCCGCTCAGTCGTCCGCAAGTCAAACTGGGGAAGGTATTCCGAACTTATATCAAGTGTTCTCCAAATAGAGAGTCTGTTCTGAAGCAGTTACTGATGACCTCTTCTTTTCTTTGTTTAGTGACTGGAGTTGCTCCGATTGCCGCGACCCAAGAATCAAGCAAAGGGGATAAGGCCATCACCACCGAGACTACTGTTGTAACTGCAGTATCAACCGAGGCGGAGCAGGGGAGCGGATTATCTCTTGATGAACAAATGGTGAGCGAGCTGCTTGGTGAGCAGGGTGGCTTCTCCGCAAACCTACCGTTCATCATTAGTGACCTCCCGCCAACCTCTAGCTCTTCAATGCAGACTGCGGATGCCCCCAGCCAAGCCCAGACGATTCGTGATGAAGAGATTCTGACCGAGATTCAGGCAGAATTAGAAGATGCGGGGCAAAGTGGTAGCGTTGGTGGTAGCACGACGGCGCAGAGCCCAGCACCAGCAAGGATAGTATCATCGGGTGGCATTATCCCATCTTCCGTTGCAGGTCCGGTCCCTCCTACTCCTCTGGCAGGGAGCCTTCATTTAGATTCAAGTTCTGAGGAGGACGTAGATATTATGCCCCCGGCCGAAGAGCAACCACCGGAGAGGAGGTCGTCCAAACGAAGGATTTCTGTTCCTAGCGATTCTGATGACGAACCACTGATAAGGAAGCCAAGAAAGAAGGAATAGATCGGCCTCCCAAGCAGATTTTTTGGTAGATAGGAACTTATTTTCGTTTTTTGTTAGTAGGTCGTGTATAGATGCAGGTTCGGCCCCTGCTAGTAGGGACTCTTTTTTGGGAGAACTTACTTGCATGTAAGTCCTTGTCTTCAGTTAGTTGAAATAAAATTTAGTTTCTTTGTTTCAACTTTCATTTCTTTTGTGCTTAAGTGTTTGTAGTGTCTTGTTTTCAGTCTGGTGCACTTGTGGTGTTTTTATCGTCAAGTAGAATTCGTTTTTATTCGCCAAGTCTGAGAATCTTGGTCGCAAGTTGTGATTGATGAATAATCGAACTTCAGCCATTGCATCACTTCGGTTAGCGATTAACACTTAGCTTTTTTGCCCCTTAGTCTCGGGGAATAGCATTTGTGTTCCGGTGGTTGACTACGTTTGCTGCAAACCTTAAGCACACGTCCACATTCTGGGGACTTAAGATAATTTGAGACCGATAATCTGGTTCGCTCTCCGGGAATTCGAGAGTTATCGATGTTTGTAACACGGTTCGCGCTCCGAGAACTTAGAATTGATGTTAACATTCCAACTCACACTCTATGAACTTGGAGTTAGTATTAGCATTTCAGTTCGCGCAACGGGAACTTTGACTTGGTATTTGTGCTCCAATTCATACTCCGGGAATTTGGAGAAAACATGTATGTTTGGGTTCGCACTTCGGGAACCTGGAATTAATGTTTGTACTCTGACTCATGCTTCAGGGATCTAGAGTTAGCCGCTGGATGGTCAGTCACACCTATTTGGGCTTTTTAGGAATTCGTTCACACTCTGGGAATGATGGATTTGATGTTTATACTCCAATTCGCACTCTGGGAATTTAGAGTTCGTTCACACTCTGGGAACGAATTATTGAATGTTTATACTCCAATTCACGCTCTGGGAAGTTGGAGTCCGTTCGCGCTCTGGGAACGAATTATTGAATGTTTATACTCCTATTCACGCTCTGGGAAGTTGGAGTCCGTTTGCGCTCTGGGAACGAATTGTTGAATGTTTATACTCCAATTCACACTCTGGGAAGTTGGAGTTCGTTCGCGCTCTGGGAACGAATTATTGAATGTTTATACTCCAATTCACGCTTTGAGAAGTTGGAGTCCGTTCGCGCTCTGGGAACGAATTGTTGAATGTTTATACTCCAATTCACACTCTGGGAAGTTGGAGTCCGTTCGCGCTCTGGAACGAATTATTGAATGTTTATACTCCAATTCACGCTTCGGGAAGTTGAAGTCCGTTCACGCTGTGGGCACGAATTGTTGAATGTTTATACTCCAATTCACACTCTGGGAAGTTGGAGTTAGTTGTGGGACTGTCGTGTGTTGGTCCAGTCCAGCCTTTGATGTGATGGCTTGCCCCCGAGCTGGGGTTTCACTTAGTGAGTGGCCGGTTGTATCGCAGTCACTCGCTATTTGAATAAATTCCATTGTTTGATGGAATTTAGCTCTTCGTGTGCCGTGATTGTTGAATGTTGCATTCGGTGAATCACAGCTCTAGCTCGAAGAGATAGTATTTTATTGCTGAAATAAGGAAATATGGCAAAGTCAGTGCCTTATTACAAATTCAAATTTCAGAATGTAAAAGAAACTGTAAAGTATTCATAGATTGAAGGAGCCTATCATGTGTGACAGTGACGAGGTTCCTCGTCGTTCCAGGCTCCTGAGTAAGTAGGCCCGCCATTGATGGCGTTTATCACCAATCTTCCACGGGGACAAGTCGAGTCCTCCTGTCTCGGTCGATTGGGTCCATTGTTTGGATTTGATGGGCCCGCTTCTCTGGGCTGCGGTGTCCGCACAAACTGTTCCAGCTTCCTTTCTCTGACCAGTTTTTCAACAAGATCCTGTAAGTGACGACACTCGTTCGTATTGTGCCCGTAGCTTTCATGGAACCTGCAAAACTTTCCCGTCTGGATTTGTCTTTCTGACGACGGTCTTGGTGCAGGTTTTTGATATTGAATTGTATCGCAAGTTTGTAAGTATAAGTCCTCTAGTGATGTATTTAGAGGAGTGTAACTGTCAAACATTGGATTCTGGCGCTGCGGGCCATGAGTTTGATCTTGTTTCTTAACTTGATTCACGTTTTCTCTTCGCCGAGCTTGTTTATTTTTAATGTTCAACTGAACTTTTCCGGAGCTCTCACCGGACTGTTTTATTGCAACGTTGCTTTGGGTCCCTTCCGCATTTGGCCCTGCGTCAGTTTGCTTCCTAGACTGTTTCGCGTCTTCCCGTCTCAGGAATTGAGCTGCTTTGGCATGGAAACGGTCCAATGATGCAGGTGGTTTTCCAGCTAGCCAATTGCCGAATTCAGAATCGGGGTCGATCCCCTTAGTCAACGCCATAAGGATGGAGTTATCGTTTGGATTACTAATCTCCGCGCATGCAGTATGGAATCTCTCTAAGTAGTGTCTGAGTGTCTCTCCAGGAGCTTGTGTGACACTAGATAGAGTGTTGACATCTTTTGGCCTTGCGAAGTGCATGCGGAATTGCTCAACGAATTTCGTGGCTAACTGATCGAAGGAAGAGATGGATCGAGGTGGAAATCGAGTGAACCACATGGTAGCGATGCCCCCCAAGGATATGGGGAAACTACGACACTTCACTGCATCGTCGGCTCTGGCAGCGGTCATCGACCATTCATACTTTAGAATATGTTGGTTAGGGTCGGAATTCCCTTCGTACATGGGTAGAGTTGGCATTCGGAATCGTCGTGGGGGTTCAGCAGTAAGAATATCGTCCGTAAAGGGAGTGTGACTTCAGGAAACTCCCCAATCGTTGTTTGTGAATCCCTGACTCTCACGGATCATCTGACGTATCATAGTTGAAAGATCCGGCATTGGCGCCGGAGTATGATCATGTTCCATGCTTTGAGTTTGAACCGGATATCGTCGACGGTCCAAGTCCCGCCTTCTTGGCTCATAGTCCTCTGGGACGTACGGTTCAGGAGTACGCCCGCTATGACGACGGTCCAGGTTCGACTGATCTTGGGCGTCGACCCCTGGTTCAGCCGCAACGTTAGTGGTGCGGTATTCTGCGGTGTGGTGAGGAACGACACCTCCTCGGGAGGAGGGTCCGGTTTGGAAACTGGCTGACGAACCAACTCTTATTTGTCCAACGGTCAATGTCGGTTGGTTTCCAACGGGTGGCATACGACTCCCATCTAGCCGGGGTCGTGGAGGCCGGTTATGATAATCATAAGATGAAGAACTTTCGCTGGATGAGCGAGAAGCGTGGTCTCTCACGGATCTCTTTCGTTTCTGGCGATCCAGCTTGTTGATTAACTCAGCGTTAGCGCGTAGCTGTTCTTCTAGCTGTTGCCGACTCTGGGTCAGCTCTTGGAGTAGCAACTGCAACTCTTGTCGAGTAACCGGACCCGACGGTTCAGAGTGCCCAGTAGCATTCTGATTAGATGGAGGTGGGGGCACAGGATTTTGTCTATCCTGTTCTTCTTGATTGACAGCATTTGAGGTGGTTCTTGTGCTAACCATCTTGATAGTTGAATTCCTTTCCTAGACTTTATGCAAATCTGAATAGAAGGGAAGGAAGTTGGATTCAATGATCTGGATCTCTCTCTTAGATTTATTCAGTCCGGTATCGATGGCAGATCCAACGAGCAGGAGAAAATCTGGGTTTTCTCAGTGAAAGCACCAAAGTGTTTATGTCAAAATTGGGTACAACACTCTTCGGGAGTCGTTGAAGAGATAATAACGAAGAATGTAAATTCAAAACAGATATTATCTAACAAAAACTCCAATCAGCAGTAAAATAAATGCGTAGACAAGCGATTTATAGTGGTTCGGCGTGTTGCCTACGTCCACTGTGAAGTATTTTTATGTTTTATTGATTCTCTTTCAATGGTTACAAGTGGTTTCAGCGATCAACAGCAAGTTACAACTGGAAATTCGAAATCAATAGCAAATTATGATGTAAGATGATGGAGATCTCGATCCGGCAGAGTCTGGGCGCTTGAGAGTCGAAAAGATCCCTTTTCTGTTGGCTCTGGAGCTCTATTTATAGGCGTAGGCTGCCGATATTTCGCTGGAAACTCGGGAGACCACTTCAGGCACGTGAGGGGGCCCACATGCCCGGTCTTAGGAAGTTTGGGCCCACTTTGGCATCAGTTCGAACTCCATTCGAACCGATCAAGAATTCATCCAATCGAGGTGAAATTTGGCATGGGCATTCATCAACATGTATTCAAGCTTCTGTAAAAATTTCGTGGCATTTGAATCAGTAGATTGGGAGATATGATGGATTCGAAATGGGGTTCACTGCGTGGCTGTTCGGTTCGAAACCATACATTTGAATCGATGGTTTCGAAACCATGGTGGCACGTGTCTTCGTGTTGACGTGGAGCGCACACTTCGCCTCGATCCGGGTTTTGCTCCGAGTTGAATGCTTCGACTCCATATACTTCGGCGCATTCGAACCGATGAAAGACACGTCATCATGGTTGGTTGACTCAGTGGGTTCGAATGAAGCTTCACAGGTGGGTTCGAACAAGGCTTCTGTGATGGGTTCGAACAAGGCTTCTGTGATGGGTTCGAACAAGGCTTCTGTGATGGGTTCGAACAAGGTTTCTGTAATGGGTTCGAACAACTGAAGCTTAGTGGATTCGAACAAGGATCTTTGGATGGATACGAGCCTTACAAACTCTCCATGGATATGAGGCCCACTGACACGAATCAGATGGATTCGAAGTTGATGAGGTCGAGTTGAGGCATTCCGATGGGTTTGAAGTCCCTCGGTTCGAAGTCCATCGGTTCGAATGGTGCATAATGATGGGTTCGAAGACACCCGCCATGATGGATTCGAAACCAGTGTGTCCACTTCAAGTTGGACCGATCATAACTTGAGCGTATGAACTCGGATTGACTTGAAATTTGAGATGCTGACTTCTACGGTTTTTCTTGTCGTGTCCTATCAATTGTAGCTCAATCTGGACTCGGACAAAATTCAGCGATATCCATAGCAAAATGAAATATGACCAACCTCTGAGACGAACTATTCTCTGTTTTTTCGATCGATCTTTTGGTATCGCGGCTTTACCAAAAAGCGGGATAACAATTATTCCTCCTGTTTTTGATGGAACAGATTTTCTGAATTGGAAAATAAAAATTAAATTTTATTTAAAATCTGTTAATTTTAAATGTTGGGCTATAATTGAAAATGGGTGTGATATAAAAGACGAGAAAATTACTTCAATTAATGCTCTTGCTATGAATATATTATATTCTCATATTAATCAAGATACTTTTAGCTTTATCTCTCAATGTGAAAGTACACAAGAAATTTGGAATACTCTTGATGCAATATATGGTGCAAAAGTCAACAACCGTGAGAGATCCTCCATAATTAACTCGATTAAAGAAACGTGCTTAGCAGGATTGGTAAAAGGAAGTAGTGATGATAATGATGATGGAGCAGCTGAGCTAGTGTTACTAATGAAGAGATTCAAAAAGTGGAACCGTAAATACATAAATCTAGCTCTAAATCAACAATTGAAAAGCAGAATAATCAAAGCACAAGACAATCTAGAAGAACGGGAGATCATCTGTCGCAAGTGCATCAAACCCGGACACATCTAGCCTAATTGTCCTTAGAATCGACACGGCACAAAAAAGAAATTAAAAAGGAGAAGTTTTGCAGCCATATGGAATATAAATGATGATGATTATAAAAGCACTAGCAGTGAGAGTGAGAAAAGAGATATGTTCCTTCGAGGTGATATAACTAATAGTGATGATGATGAGCCAAGCGAGGTATCAAAACTTACTCATTCAGAATTACTTATATATTTCTACGAAGTAAATGGCTTTTTTGAACGACTTAGGAAAAAATATGCCAAAATTGAATCATAAAGAGATAGTTTAATATAATCAGATAAACAGCTTGATCAATTGGTTAAAAACTATCAAACTAAGAGCCCTAAGTGTAATAAGTGTCCAACATTCGAAGAAGAAATTAAAAAATCAAAAAGTACAATTTAATCACTTGAAAATGATATTCTGATTTTGAAAGAGAGTGAAAACACTAGAAGAGAAAATTCTATTAAAAAGTGCACTCGATTATTGAACGAAAACGAATCACTCAAAACACAAGTCCAACAGCTGTCAACGACTTTAGGAAAAATTTTCAAAAGTGAAAGATCGTTGAATATGCTCTTAAGGAAACGAACTGTTAATATAGTTATACAAGGATTGGATATAATCAATCTGAACCTGTTAAAAGCAAAATTAATAAAGTCAAATCCGATTGCACAATTTATAGAAAAATTGGACACAATCAAAACAATTGCTAGTGTAGACGCAAACATGTGAAAACTATGCCAATTTGGGTTCCAAAGGCACAAATATGAAATCCCTTAAAGTTAAACAAATCTTGATGCCAAAAGGAACATATATAAATAGTTTTGGGTCTCCATAAACTTATTTTTTAAAATGATTTTCCACTAACAACCATGGACCTATAAAACAAATAGGTCACAAAAATCTTTTAACGTGTAGGTGCGGTGGCATGCTAAGGAACAACAATAGTGTTATCTAGATTCTGGCTGTTCCAGACATACAACAGGCGACAAATCAAAGTTCCTTAGTCTAATATAAAGGTGACAAAATCACAGTGGGCAACAAAGAAAAATTATTGTGAAGGTAAAAGAGGAAACAATATATTTATTTTGAACGATTTATTAAATGTGATAATCTGCACCATAATCTGAATTTAATTCAGCCATTTGTGTGATGAAAAAATAAATGTTGGTTTTAATTTTGACTTATTCTTAATCGATATGATCTTACTTGACTTGTTCTTATTTTTTACTCTGATTTATGCAAAAATGTTAACCAATCATTTTTCCACCTTTGAACTAATTCATATAAACTTGTTTGGTCAAATGATGGTGTTTTATTGGTTGATGATGACACAAGTGGATGTATTTATTTCCTGAATCTGACACTATGTTCATTGTTTACACTGCTTCAATTCAAATTCAAGAGAACTTCGTTTAAAAGGTGTTAAAAATGATTATAAGGTATTTTGTTGCAACTTCGTGATTGGTCTATAACATTCAATTAATGATAATCTTGAGTGGAAGAAAAATTTAGATGCAGAGTACACGGTAATCTAGTTGATAGAAAAATTATTGGTGGAACGTAATTTATGTTGAGACATTTCAGTAGCCGCATCTTTTTCAAAGAAAATATCTGCATATTTTTCATTTCAAATATTTTCAAATAGCAGAAATTTTCTTATAAAACCCCTTCTAGAAAATCATTTTTAACCTTGTTCCAGATTAGTCATTTTTAGAAACTTTGATAATTATTTTTGAATTTGATCTTAAATAATTACATTAACTAATCTGACTCCCTACTGATCATCGAAAAGATAAGTAGTGATCAAAAAGTGATGTGTGTTGATATTGATCATATATTATAACTTGAGACAGTAAAATTAGTAAATTTCCTTAGAAATTTAAACAAGAGTTATAAAAACATTTTGTTGTAAAAATTCCATGGCCATCTCAAATTCTATCATATTTCTATCGACCATCACTCATCAAAATCCAATATAGTATGTCAATATGAGGTATTTTAAACAGAAATCATTTTTTTTCATTTCATTATTTTTTTAACAAATAAAAGCAACCAACGTATTCACTCTCATTTAAAAGTCCTTAGGTCATGCATGGGTGAATTACTTGGAATTTTTGATTATGTACTTCCATGCTCATTTAAAAGTCCTCATGGTTATGCATGTATGGAACGCATATCAAAATTGATTGTTTAAATAGACAAGTTGATTCTAATCCTATTTAAATGTCCTCACGGTTATGCATGGTTAGAAGATGCTTGAATTCATTTTTTGTAAATTTATAATACTACTAATCTTATTTAAAAGTCAAAACGGTTATGTATGGTTAGTAGATATTCAAGTTCCTGATACAAATATACCACAAATAGATACAACTATATGGTTTTTGCATCACCCCTATCATTCTAAAAGTGGAATATGCTCCTAACAGAGTATTTATGATTTTTGTTTGATTTTTTATTAAAATTTAATATTTATATTCGATTGAGTTTTAATATTGTATTAATGTCTATCACTTTATCTCTATTTTTCTAACACTATTACTCTTTTGCTGACAACAAAAGGGGGAGAGAAATGTTAAGATTTTAGAAAATAAAGGTCAAATATTTTATTTTGCATTTTCTATGCAACTAGGCTCATTTGCATATTTTTATGTATTTTCATGCTTATATGAAGGAAGAGCTTTGTTGTAGAGAGAAAGCATTCAAATAGGGGGAGCAAATTGAATAACCAAACACATTTCAAAATCTTAAATATATGTTTGTCATCACCAAAAGAGGGAGATTATTGAATATGCGAGTATATGATTTTGTTTGATGATAATAAACATATATACATATATATTCATTTAAATGTATTTGTTAATGTAATATTTTATTCTTCACATAATTAAATAAATATTTGCTAAAAAAATAAATAACATAGATTCTAAACTCAAACAACTATTTTATTCAAACAAATATTTATTACAATTTTGAATGGTACAAATTTGAGCTTTCACTATATGTACACAATTTTGATTGCAATACAAATTTGATTACATCACAAGTTTCATTTACAAATGCACCTCTCTATGTTTCACTCATTCACTCCTATTTAACTTCAACTCTATTCCATATTGAATCCAGCATCTGCGCAATCTGCAAAAATAAATACTGACGTGGTAAAATTGAAAAGAAAATATTTTTGCAGTGTAAAATAAAATGTATTTTGAAAATATTATTTGCCTCAATTATTTGGGATGTTCATCATCATTTAATTTTGAATTTTCCATATACGAACAACTTGTGACATGCACAGTGCATCACTATACATGCCATAAGGCCGTGGACACCGATATATACACTTGATAAATTTACAGGGATAGGTGAGCACGAGGTCAAACCCAAATCAAAAGCCGGGTTCAACTCAAGTGAAATACAAATAAAATCACGATATTAGCAAAAGGTCAAACCCGAGCTACAAGCTGGATTTAACTCAGTGCTCAGCAATTATCCGGTGCAGAATCGATTGATCAATAGACAAAACTCAATGCACTCCAGGATTTCAATTGATATGAAACTCAACTGAATATAGTTCAACTTCTCAGGATAGTGACCAAAGAATCAAAATGTACAACCCAGCATGGTCAGATCTCAAAAAGACCGAGTACAACAAGCATACATATATAAATTTCAAATATATATAGGTAGTGAATAGTGAAGTGAAACAAGCTCCAGACTACAACAAATGCAGTAACAATATACATGTACTCGAAACAACTGAAGTGTAGACCAATAAGAAATATGCAACTCAATATAGCAGTATATTTAACTTGAACAACCAAACAAAATGAAGACTGCAATGTGTTCATGAACCCGATGCGTCGAACCACACAGCAGCTCAAATGAGTAGTGCCAACAGACGAGTAATCAAGTACAGATTCAAGTACACAAATGAAGACCACAAGACCAAGCCGTGCACATGCAAAACAAAACTGCAAATACTAAAGTGAAGCAAGAAGACTAAAAGCCATATGCAGTAGACAGGGATATGAAGACAATACAAATTCTTTTAGACTTCAAGCAACAGAAATGAACCTGACTCAAGGAAATTTACAACAATGGTGAGCAGTTGCAATCAATATACATGTCAACCAGAGGCTACCACTTCAAGTACAAATGCACATCAATCTATACAAAAATTATATGTGAATGACCATACCAACCAAGTAGTGAAATAACACTGCATAAACGTATGTATATGTAACCACCACTAGTCAATTCAAAGCTCAAACACACATGAATGGATATATATGCAGTGCACCATGTATATACAAATTACAACACTGCAACAATGACAAGTGCAGACCAACAGTTTGACATAACTCATGACCATAAATATCACCACAATGCATCACTGAGATACGAGTACGAGTACAGGATATGAAGATCAGCCAAGTGAAATATCAAGTGCATCAACAATAGTTCAAGAATAAACCAGTGAAGACTACAAGTGCAAAGCAGCTGTCCAAACACAACATAGCAGTATGGAAGCAAGACTTCATGAACCAGACTCGAGCACACATGAAGTTTAAGGTGAACTAGACCAATACAACACTATAGATTATCAACAGGATCGAGGCTATCAAGTGCACATATAAACAGTGACATGATGAAGCAGTGCAAACAAATGTACAAAGGCAGAACCAGGTCAACACAGTTTCAAATCAAGTCAATGCAGGAATTTCAAATTGAGCAAGACAGTGGCCGAAGTCAAAAGGAAACCAAATTAAAAAAAGTCAATGTCAAGTTCAAATGCCAAAAACTCAAAGCCGTGATCAAAGACTATGACGAACAAGTTAGAGACGTGGTGGTTAAGAAATCAAGCAAGGAAAAATTCAAAGCCGTGTGAATCAAGGAAACAGGAAATATACTATTATGAATAAGTCAGAGAAAATCACTATCATCTATACAAAATCAAATGGCCAAAGCATAGCAATTGACAAATTCAAATGATTCAATAGGAACACAAATATAGAATTCGAATCCTATAAAACCCAATCATCATCGGCCGTTAAAATGCATTCTAGTTCGAGCTAAACAGAGAACAATAATCATTCAACTCGAATCATCGATTGAGCTCAAGCACGCAAAATAGTAAAGAAAAAGTAACAAATCACATACCGAATTCATAGTCGAATTCATAGTCGAACCGATTAAGTATGGAAACGAAAGTAGAAATTTTAAATAAATGAAAATAAAAGAGTTTTGAGACTTAAGTGATATTTTCTAAAAAATTGAAGGATTTTATTTTCAAAATTTAAGATTCAAAATGTTTGGGAAGAAATAGAAGGGTAGAATTTTAAATGAAGTATGAAGTGGATATTTCGGATTGAAATAAGATTTTTAAATCAAAAATATAGAAGTAAATATGGAATTAATGGGTTTTAAAATAAATTTGGGTAAGTAAATGAATTTATTTAAAATGGAGTTAGTTTGGAAAATGGATTTGAAACTGATTAAGTGTTTGAAACTGGGATTAAGAAGAATGAGATTATGGAATTTATAAATGGGGTTTATAAATTAAGTGAAATGTTTATCATAGGATAATTTGGAAGTATAAATTCAAGATGGGAATTTATAAGGAAATGGTGATTTGTTTAAAAATAAATAGTGGTTTATTTTTAAGGGTGGGGAAGTGGAATGTGTATTTCCTTGAAAAGCCAAGTATATATTTTCAAAGAAAGATTTCCAAGTATAAGTTAGATGTTTTAAAGTGGTTTTAAAAGAATATTTTAGAAAGAATTATTATTTTGGGTTTTTAAAATTTTTAAAGTAAATATTTATAAATTAATTATATAAATAATTTATTTTAAATATTTAATTGGTATTATGATTTAAAGGATAATTATTAAATATTTATATTTTATAAAGTAGATTTATTTTAAAAGTATTTAGGCTGGAAATTTTATTTGAAAATTTAGTACAGATTTTCATAACTTTATTTTAAATAAAGTGATTTAAGTAGTTTTTATTTTTAATGTTTTAAAGTATATATTTTTGGATAAAGTGATATAAATTATTTAAAAATCTAAAGTATTAAGACTTGGTGATTTTCAGTGGAAATAAAACAATTGGGTGGAAATTTATTCCACGAGAGAAAAGTGATTTAAAAACTATTTTCAAAATGTTGAAGTGTAGAAAAATATCTTGCGAAGATATTTTGAAATAAATAATTTGCGAAAATATTAAGGCCTGATGGTTGTTTGTGGACGTTATTTGATAGTTAAATAACCAACTATCAATATTTGACAATGCGCTGATCGTTTCGAAGAGACCGGGATCAGGATTAATTTCCCGAAAACCGCTTCGATCCGGTTTGAACGTTTTCATAAGGAAGACAAGAGCTTGAAGTTGAAGATGGAGCAGTGAAGTGCAAGGGCTAATCGCTACTAATCCTGAGGGTGATTCCAAAATGGATGTAGTAGGAGCAGTGCCTTCGGTTCCATTCGGACCTGGAACGGACTTGTAAGGACGAATGTTATCAGAACATCGTCAGGAGAACGATCAGCATTCTAAGTGAGATGTGTTCTAAAAAGATAATGCATAGCCTCGAGCCTCATCAACCGAGAATGGCTAAAATAGGGAAGGTGCAGCAAGGCTAAGTGGCTAGCAACCAATTAGGGTAAGGTCATCCCTGTCTAGATGTCCCTTCTTATTCTGCTGTGTGGTCGGTTTCTTATCCTAACTGCGAGGTGACTTTGTTCGGACTATCCAGTAAGGTGTCGCTCCGGTCTTGTGTTGCAGGGGATCAGGGTGGATCCTTGGTATAGTGATCTAGACCACGTACCGTGGTGGGCGGTACCCCAGTAGCCCTGCCATTGATGGAAACCCAATCTCCAATAAGTGCCTTCGGACTTGTTTGGATACCTATTATGCTGGAATTTAATGAATGTAACCATTTCAGCTATTTGAATGAGTATTTTTACGTAGACACTATTATAATATCAAAGGATTTGATAAGTAATGTTTTGGTTATCGTAAGGTAAAAACTCGAAATGATTATTTGTGGCGTGGTCTTACGAGATACCTTTGATTTTCAAAGGATTTTGAAAAACTTTAATAATCCAATTGAGTGTGTTTCCTCATACTGGTTTTCCAGATTGACTTGGGTATTGTTTTATTATAATGCTCGGTTCAGGCCGAGTGTTATAGAATACAGGATATGATAATGTGGAGCTCAGGAGGCGAGCTAAATAGCGAGATCCGCTGTGCAGTATAAGCTGTATAGTCAGCGTTTGTGAGGACAAGTTGATATAACTTTCTAGTATTTTGCATTAGTTTGTGTTGTACTCTGATGATGTAATGTATGAAATAGATATACTTCTTTTGTATAAAGGTCAGTCATTTATCTATTATATATTATTCCGCTGCGTTTGTGAGATTCTGATGTTGTTTCTATTTCTACTTCTACCTCCTTCTTCTTAACCCTAATGGTTCGTTTTTCGGCATTCGATTGTTTGACATTTGATACAGTGGACATATTGATGTCGATTTTCGGGCGTCGAAAAATCAGGTCGTTACAATATTAGTTTATATAAAGTGAATTTTTCTAGTGCAATTTGCTGCTGTTTATATGTATATAGTAATAAAGTTTTTTTATATATAAAAGTTTGCATAGTGACTTGCTGATTGTTTATATATAATAATAAGTGGGTTGTCTTGTTTCAAATATGGGAAAAAGTTGTATATATAATATGTTTAAGGTTTTGTTAAATTTTTGTTAATATTTTAAATAGATTTTGAAATATATATAATACGTTTAAATAATTATTTGAAGAATTTTGAAAAAATATGTGATATATATCATATGCTGTAAAATTTGAATTGTTAAGTTATTTAATAGTTAAATATGATATGCCATTATCTGCAGTTATTTACCTATGACATATGACACCATAACTGTTGTATATATAATATTTAAATTTGTTACTAATGATATATGACTGTTGTTGATATGTTATATTTTATCGTATTTGTTCTCACTCTACAAGTTCCCTGTTAGTTTAGAAATCCCTATGGGTTGAATGATATATACACGAACGATATTTTAGAATAAGGAAAAATCATTATGGGTTGAAACGATAAACCCAAGCGATTATTAATTTTGAAATTTTAGGATTGCAAGTTGAAATCATATATACCCGTAAGTATTAAATGCGGATTGAAACGATAAATATTCGCATCACTTGACCGTAGGATAGAAAACTATATACGAATACCGTTGGTCTATTTATGAAAATAAATTCCAAAGATCCAAAAGGAAATATTTAGGTTTTATTAAAATCAATTTTTAAATATAATATATAAATTTTATTTTTATATAGAAAAATTTAGATATTTAATTTATATGTTTGAAAATTTTAATTTTTATAAGTTAAGTTTGAACAATTTAGATTTTTATTATAATTTATTATTTTTAAATATATAAAATAAGTTTTAATATTAATAAAATATATTTAATAATAAGATTTAATTTAATAAAAATTTAATTTAACTAATATATATGATATGTTTTAAACTATTTAATTATATCAACATTTTAAGTTAGATTTTTGTAATAACTTTAATAAGTTAAGGTTGAAAGACGAATTGAAATTGATTTGAAATTTTATTTGTTTAAGAACTGTATCTATATAAAAATTGGTGTGAAATGTATTAATTTTGAGATTTAAAGATATGATTTTTATAAATTGATAACTGGATTTCGATTGAAGGCGATTAAATGAGTATTTTCAAATTTAAATAAAATGTAGATTGAATATTTAATATTGATTTAAATTTGTAATTTAAGATTCTATTTAAACGTTATTAAAAATGATTAAGTGAATATTTTCAAGTTTAAATAGAAGTAAAGTTGAATCTTGAAATATAAATGAAATTTAACGAATTGAGTTATTGTAAACGTTTGAATATTTAATTTTTGAAACCTATTGAATTGGAAACATTTCAAATTTTAAATCGATTAAAATGGATTTTATTGAGAATTAGCATTGAATTGTAATTGATGAACTGAGATTGATTTAATCTGAATTTTGGAACTAAAGTTCATTTGAATTTATTTGTGGAATTAGAAGAAATAATTCTAATTATAAACTATTTTATCTATAACTCATTTTTAAATATAAACTATTTTAATATATATAAACTACTTTAAAATATTCAACTTTTTTAAGTGGCAACTGTTATAATTTAGACTTAATGGATTTAAATGCAAATATTTGATTAGATGGTCTAACTATTTTGTGGTTATGATTTCGAAAGTGAATGTGATTCCGAAAGTGATATGATTTTGGAAAGAATATGATATTTTGACATATAAATTGTTTGAAATATAAATGACCATGGTGCGAAATAAGGGTTTGTCTGTTAAAGGGACCGGGATAGACATTGTCATACTCTCTGCCAATACCGAAATCCACTTTAACAACTGTGTACGTGGTGGAGATTCTAGAATGAAGTATGATGGTTTGGCGGCGATTCTATATGACGTCTTAGTGCAGCCTGACTCCCGTGAGTCAGCTTGATGTGGCTAAAATAGGGGCTATACCAGGCCAAGTGGGGTCGCTCCCCCTATCCGGCATATTTCTTTGATACCATTATAGTGCTTTTGTGATTTGATTGGGTGCACCTTTGACTTGGGAGTGTGTCTCGAGGTGGGCGGTAGTAGCTTTTACGCGTTACGACCAGTCCGAGAGTGCAAACGGTATTTCTACCATGGCGTTGCCTCACATGCCTTGTCACATGCCTTATTGCGCCTTCTACGAGTTTGGTTTGTACCATACCTATGAAGTGCCCTCTGATAGCCCTCTAGTTTATGGAGGAATTACAGTACTGTACATACCATGGGAATATATAAAATGTGGTAAGGGAGATATGGGTAACGCCTTAATGCTATTTTAATATTTTACTTTACTATAGAAATTATTTATGTAGCGTATTGTACTATTTATATAGATAGTTTAATCCTTAGAGGATGGGAATCCCAAACATCCTTTAAGTTATTTTGTGTTTCAGTTGACATTTCACTTGAGTTGAATTTACTGGTACAAGAATGTTAATCTTGACTTGAGTGTTTTGTGCTTTGCGTTATGCTCGGTTCAGGATGAGTGTCACAGCATTTAAGACTGACCTTTGGAGCTTGGAGCTTCGCTTGAAGATCTGTCTCTTATCTATTCATCTTTCGGTTATTACAGTTATTTCCATTGGATTATTCAGACTTGTCATTTTGTTTATGTATTAATGATTCCTTTGTGTTTGAGATTTCTAGTATATTTCACACTCTGATGTTTATATAGTAGCTTCATGAACTACCATTTATTTATTTCCACTGCTTATTTTTGTAATACTTAGTGTTTGTGCTTCTGTGATTATTTATTTACGGTATATGCTAAGTTTTGCCAAATATAATTTAACAATCTATTGTTTTGAGCAATTCAAGTCCGACATGAGTGGATGATTGTCGATTTGAAATTTCAAAATGCCAGGTCGTTACAAGTGGTATCAGAGCTCTGGTTTAGGCAAAACTTAGCATATGGAGTAAAATTTAATTATAGAATCATATTCGTTCGAGCTTGAAATTCTTAGTTAGGATCCTCATAGATTAGGATTTCTCTCGAATTTCGGAACTTCCCTTTGTTCTGAAATCCATTCTTGTCTTATCATGTTCGTGTTCTTTTGATACTGGAGCATCCCATAGCTACAATCTCAACCGTCAAGTTCATCCTTATGTGTGACTGGTCCCATCGGCGGTCCTACCAATCTTTGTATGACTTGTAAAGGGGCGAAATTCCTTTACAACAGACATCGATTCACCATAGATTTCTATATCCTCGGATTTGATGCTGTTATCTCTTTCAAAACCCGAACCGTCTAGTGGATGACCCGGGTAATTCTCTTGTGGTCATATGTCGATTGCCTTAGGATTTTGTAGGTAGTCTTATCTTTTCAGTTGGTGCTCTAGTGATCTCGACTCTACCCCAATAGTCGGGGATTATCCTGACGTTTTAGTGCGTCACTCCTCCACCTCGTGAGCGGGAAATTGAATTTCGCATCAATCTTATTCTTGGATCTCGACTGTCGTCCTATCTCCCAAATGAATGGTTTCTATGGATGGTTAGCCGTCCTTTTTTGATTTACCATTGCTCCTATCTTCTTCAATGATCTTATGATTCACATTCCCATGATTTCTCAACAGTTTGTCCTAGTTTTCATTGATGGTATTCTTGTCCTTTCTAAGTCTCGGTAGAACCAAATAAGGTCGCCTGATTAATATGATTCTGTCATCTTCCCCTTTTGTAATTTAATTATCTATCCTCCTTTTGAGTCTACCTTCTTTGTTAGAATTCTCTTTGATTAACGTCCCTCTAAATTTGAATCTCTATTCTTGTTTTAAAATCCATTCTTGAATCATCCTATGAGAGAGTGTATTTGTAATTAATATAATAAGCTTCATATTGTGTTGTTTGAATTGTTAAGTTTGATTTGGGGTTTCGGTCGATTCGTCTGGCAAACGCTATCGATAGGAAATTCTAAAACACTTGAACAGCGCAAACTGACATAATATTGGTTTCAAAATTGGTAAATGAAATAATTTTGTGTATGATTATAATTATATATAAAGGTATAATTATATGAAATTAGATGGTTAAATGGATTGATTGTTAGGAATGATAATACTAGATTATCATTTGTTGTTTATCAACATTCTTAAACCATTAACTATTGTTGTATAATATAAGGAGATGAATTTTTAAAAATGATTCATAAAGTTATTTTACAAATAAAATAAATTTTAACTAAGGACTTGAGAATTTAATTTTTCGGTGCTTTTCAAAATTTGGTTTCAAAGTTTTGGAAAATATATTATTTGAAAGTATTTTCGAATAGAAATTATTTCAAAAGAATAATTTTAAAAGGAATAAGTCAGTACTCTCCCCTTTTGTCACTGGAAAATATTTTCGATAATGACTGCAGCATCATTGACATTCATTTTCGAGTCTCAAAGTGGAGAGAACACTTAGTATCTTTGCTACATTTTGTTGTGGAAAATAGATATTATTTGAATTTATTGAGCACGATTTGATATATAAAACATATATATTTCAAAAATAGTGTGAAGTGAAACTAGAAATTTAATTCTTAAAATTCTGTGTTAAGTAATGGTTCAATTATTAAAATGAAGCTAAAATTTTGGATAATCGGAGTGTCAAAAATGAGAAATGGAATTGAAATAATTTGAAATAGTTAAAACTAAGACAAAATTTATTTGTACAATACTCCATTGCATTCTAAAACATATATAGCTTACCTAAAGTTTCAAAAGTTAAAATGAAATGTGAATTTGTGATTTAAGGTTATACAAGAGAAAACTTAAGTAATAGAATATTTAAATTAAAATGGCTTAATAGAAATATTGTAAATAATAGGTAAATTTGTATAGTGACACTCAGAAACATTAATATAACTTACCTAGAAAAGTTAAATGCAAATGAGAATATGTATGTAACGACCCACTGTTTTGGACCATTTAAACCGACAATAAAACTACACATGTCGGACTTGAATAATTAAAACAGTAGATTGTAATATAATTTGGAGCAAATAAAACCAATCACTGAATCACAGACACAGATAAATCAGAATAAATCGTAGCAAAAATAAAAATAACCATAGTAGTTCATGAAGCTACTACAAAACAGTCTCAAAACAAGTACAAAATCCAGAGTCTGAAAAGTAAATGCAACAGAAATCCCAATACATAAATGTCCACTAATACATAAACTGAATAGAAATACTAAATAGAAATAGATAACAACTAGATAGATAGATAATCTCCAACAAATCCCCTAGCTCTATAAGATGAAATCCAAAGCTAGTACTCAGGCTGACCCGAGCGCAAAGCAAAACACAAAACACTCGATTCAGGACATACATACTTATACAATGTAAACCAACTCAAGTGAACTATAATAAAATGTACAAGCAACTTAAAGGATGCTTGGGACCGCTCATCCTTTAAAGATCCATTAAACTATTTACTATGTAGTAATGTACGCTATTATAATAATGTCTAAAGTAAAGTAAACTTACTTAAAAATAGCATTAAGGCTTTACATTTTCCACCTTAACACATATATAGTGTCAATAATCAATACAGTACCGTAATACCTCCTGACCGGGAGCTACCAGAGGATACTCCATTGGTACGACACAAAACAAAACTCATACAATGCGCGCTAGGGTAGGTGACATGGCACAACTAGGCAATGCCAGGGTAGATATACCAATTGCACTTCCAAGACAGTGGTAACGCGTAGTAGCCACTACCGCCCACCTTGAGCCACACTCCCAAATCAAAGGTGTGCACCAATCAATCACAAAGTAATAGAATGGCATACGAAGAAGTGTGTCTGATAAGAGGAGCTACCTCGTTGGCCCGTCGATTACTCCTGTTTTAGCCATCTTTTGCCAACTCACGGGAGTCGGGTCCACGTATATACCTTAATAAAATGTCGCCACCATCCTACTTCATTCTGAAAAATCCACCGCGTATACGGTTATTGAATTGGTTTTCAGAGTTGGCAGAGAGTATGACAGCTTCTGATCCCAGTCTCTTTAACAACCAAACATTATTATAACCCATGGATATTTATTTCAAAACATATCACTTCCAAACCATTTAAAATCAAATGCTATTACTTTCCAAAATAATATCCATTTCAAAAATTGGTAATATTTCCAAATCTATATACTTATTTATAGCACGTTAAAAAAGTTATCTTTTAGAAATCATACTACTTTCAAAATCATACACTTATTGCATTTTAAAAATGTAATAAGTTAGAAACTATGACACTTTTAAAATGTTGCCCTCGTATAATAGCACTTTAGTAAATGTTACAATTTGAAAATAGTAGCACCCTTTAAACATAACCTTAAAGTAACATAGCAATTAAAAATGTTATCTCTTTATAACTACAGCATTTAAAAACATAACTAAAATACCATAGCATTTTAAAAATGCTACGAATACTACTATAACATGTTTAAACATAATCTTTCAATTTTTAACATAGTTTTTTTTTCAAAACAATTCTATTTCATAATTAAATTCTATTATTATTATTATTATTATTATTATTATTATTATTATTAGGTTAGAATTAAAATTCCATATTAAACCAAATTTAACTTATTAAGTTATTTATCATAGATAGAATCTTTAATTTAGTTTAAACTAATTATTTACTAATAAAATTCCAATATATCATAATATTTAAAAATCATTAAATCAAATTTTTAATTAAAAATTTCATTTATTTAAAGATTCGAAATACTTAATAATTATTAGAAAACTATTATTTAAAATTAACCATGGGTCTGTATAATATTTTCTAACCTAGATCAAGTGATACAGATATGTATCATTTCAATCCGTAATTTAAAATATAAAAATCCGGGTTCTATCATTTCAAACCCGCAATCCCAAGTCAAATAAAATAAAAATTGCTTGAGCCTATCATTTCAGCTCATAATGATTTTTCCCTATTCTAAAGTCCATTCGGGTATGTGTCATTTCGACCCATAGTGATTCTATACTAACAGGAAACTTGCGGTGTGAGAAGCAGAAATAAATAAACAGTATAACATGGCATATCATACCAAATGATGTAACAGGCATAATATTCAGGTTATAACATCATGAAATATCATATCACAGGCAGGTATAAATTACTATCAACATAGCATATCACTAACTATAATTCACATGTCCTTGTTTCATAATTATATAAGTATGAATGTCGAGAGTGATAAACTCACCTTCTAAAGCTGGAGACAACAATTCAAGACACACAACTGAATTTCGAAAAGCACGACAAAGCACGAATTAGATTTGAGTGGATGAAGAGCCAAGATTCAAATCTTGTACACAAACAAATAGAACATATATAAATATATAATTCAACACAAGATTATAAATCAAAACCATGAACAAATATGAATCAAAATGAAACAATTATTGGTTAACCAATACAAGTGGCTCGGCCACAACACAAATTGGCTTGACCATCATCAAGCCATGCTTATCCATCATGGTTTTTAGAGAACATAGGCACAGCCATGGCAAGCAAAAGGCACAACTAGGGCTAGAATATGAAGGGACGGCAAGTAAAGGCACTAGGAAGGCAAAAGGTCAAGGGTCAAGATGAGTTTGGGTTCGGCCCTATGGCTACATGGCTCGACCCTATGGTTTCTAAAGCTTGGATTATGTATGGTCACATCTGAAAGGGGTACGGCCATGGTGTTACACGACAAGGCAAAGGAGGAGGTGGAGTGGTAAGTGGTGGCCGAGGCAAGCAAAGAGGAAGGGGTGATCTATATAGTGCTCGGCTAGGGTTTCAAGCATGTTTGGTGGTGGAGTTTGGGTCTAGGGTTCACGGCATGGGGTAGTGGCGATGAGGTATTGGAGATGGTCGGTCTAGGTTGTGTAGAGGAGGAGATGTGGTTGGCTAGAAGCATGAGATGGCCGAGCTATGCATGGAATAAAAGAGAGAGGAAAAGAAAATGAAAGGAGAAAAGAAATGAAAACTTATTGTAAAACTTTTAGCGAGGAAATGAAATGAGAAGGGATGGAGATGAGAAATATTATTGTACGTGAATTAAGAAGGAAATGAGAAGTTTTGGTACGGCCAATCAATAGAAAAGGAACGGCTATGGTATTGGAAAAGGCTTTACTTCATATTCAAGAAAAGAAACTTAAGTCTTTTAGAATTTCCAAGCCCAAAATCCAATAAAACATCAAATAAAAAGTCCAAACAAAATAGAAAATAGAAAATAAAATATATAATAGAAATGAAGTAGAAAATGTAGAATAGAAAATAAACCGAAAAACACTGAAAATAATCGCGTGTAAAATGCTGAAATTTATCAAATTTAAAAAGTATAAAACAGAATTTAACGAAACGAAAAGCAGAACCAATATTAGAATCAAGTCCAACTTCAAAGAAAAAGATTGGAATTTAAAAATTCAAATTTAAAATTTTCAATTGAAAGTCAAAGTTTGACCAAAGTTGACCAAAATATAAAAATTTTAGAAAATATTTATTTTATTATATTTGGAAAATAAATTATGAACAAAATCCAAAATTACATTGGAAAATTCCAAAAATTCAATTTTTAAATGATTAAAAATCAAAGTTTCAAATAAAAATAAATCAATTTATTTCTTAAAATTATGGGTTGTTACATCCTCCCCCACTCAAAACTTTTCGTCCTTGAAAAGGAATGAGACACGAAACAAGGAAATATAAGATAGAAAAGCAAATAGTACCAGAAACAAATAATTTCGGATTTGAAGCATGCATGCTCTCCTCTGTCTCCTAGGTACAATCTCGATCATCCGTACTCCACTGCACTTTGACCAGGTTGACAAATTTCCTTCTTATCTGCTTCGTACCTCTATCAACAATATGAAGTGGCTTCCTCTCGACAGTCAGATTAGGCTCAATATCCAAACTCTCGAGAGCAGAAGGCTGGACAATCAAAGACGAATCATGTAGATATCGACGAAGATGCGAAACATAGAATAAATTATGTACTCCTGAAAACTTCTCAGGAAAATCCAGACGATAAGCCAAAGAACCAATTCTCTCTGAGATACGAAAAGGACCAACAAACCTAGGAGTAAGCTTCTCTCTCCGACCAAACCGAATCACATTCCTTAAGGGAGAGACCTTAAGGGAAACCAGATTACCAATAGAAAACTCCAAACTCCTCCTACGCCTATCAGCATACTTCTTCTGCCTATCCTGAGCACTCCTTGTCTTCCTCTTAATCTCATCAACCTTCTCAGATGCGTCCAAAATCATATCAGGGCCAAGAACCAAATGATTACCGGATTCAATCCAGCAAGATGTAGATCTACAAGATCTTCCGTAAAAAGCAACAAACGGAGACATTTCAGTACTGGCTTGAATTCAAAGACGGAATGAGATAGATAAAAGATTAAAATGAGATTGAAAATATGCCTGATAACTGTTGTTATAGTTGAATTCAACAAGATGGAGATGATCTTCCTAAGATCCCCCATAATCCAGAACACAAGCACGAAGAAGATCCTCAAGAATCCGATTCACTCTTTCCGTTTGACCGTCGGTCTGCGGATGGTAAGCAGTGCTCAAATTCAAATAAGTACTCAAAGAATCCTGAAAAGCTTTCCAAAACTGACTGGTAAAATAGGATCTCGATCACAAACGATACTGAAAGGAACCCCAAGGAGATGAACAATCTCTCTCATATAGATCTCAGACAAACTAGAAGCAGAAAGGGTAGACTTGACCGGAATAAAATGAGCTGATTTGGTCAATTTATCCACAATAACCCAAATACTCTCATTACCCCTCCGATTCCTTGGTAATCATCAATAAGATCCATAGAAACCTGTTTCCATTTCCAATTGGGAACCTCAAGGGGATGTAACAAACCAGGGGTCTTCTGATGATCTGTCTTGACTTGCTGACAAGTCGCACACCTACTAACGAAGATAGAGATATCCCACCTCATACCTCCCCACCAATAAAGCTTCTTGATGTTCTGATACATCTATGTCACACCAGAATGAATAAAAAGTCTGGATCGATGATTTTCTCGAAGTAGCTCTTGCCTCAATCCATCAACGTTCGGGACACAAATCCGATTATTAATCCTCAAAATCCCTCTATCATCATTCTGAGCTCTACTACCATCAGGACTACTGCCCAACTCTGTTACAAACCCTCTCCTTAATCAATCTGATAATCCTATCCTCATCCTGCTTAGCAATGATACGATCCAAAAGAAGAGAAGAAGAAACAACAAGCTGACACAACATAGCCTTCTTCCGACTCAAAGCATCGGCTACAACATTTTCCTTCCTAGGGGTATAGAAAATGTCGAGATCATAAGAAGTAAGGAACTTAAGCCACCTAACCTGCCGCTGATTCAAATCCTTCTAAGTGAAGATATACCTCAAAGACTGATGATCTGTAAAGAGCTCAAACTTAGCACCCAAAAGATTATCCCTTCAAAGCTTCAAAGCAAAAAACCATAGCAAGCAATTCCAAATCATGATCTGCATAATTGGCTTCATGGGTCTTCAGCTAGCGACTGGCATAAGCAATTACCTTCCCATCTTGCATCAGAACAGCTTCCAAACCCTCACGACTAGCATCAGTGTACACTGTTAATCCCTTATTTCCATTTAGAACGGTAAGCACTGGTGTGGAAGTAAGCTTATGCTTCAACTCACTGAATGCAGCTTTACACTTATCATTCCATATAAACTTAGCATTCTTACGAGTCAAAGCAGTGAAGGTGCATAAATCCGAGCAAAATTCTCAATGAATTTCTGATAATAACACGCAAGGCCCAGAAAGCTACGAATATCAGATGGAGTCCTAGGAGTTTCCCAACCCTGCAACCGAATATGAAGAAATAAGGACCATAGAAAAGATAGAATGATCAGATTACAAAAGAGAAGAAAAGAAAAACTTACATTGATCACAGCGATCTTGAATGGACTTCATCCCTCCAGAAATGGCATTTCGAGAATTTAGTCTTCAACTGATGATTTCTAAGAGCCTCCAGAGCAAATTTCAAATGCGACTCATGCTCATTCCTTGATTTAGAGAAGATAAGATATCATCAACAAGGACTAGAACAAACTTCTTAAGCACATCACGAAAAACACGATTCATCAAATAAACAAAGAAAGCAGGAGCGTTAGTCAAACCAAAAGGCATAACTAACCATTCGTAAAAACCATTCTCGGTACGGAAACCAGTCTTGGGAATACTTTCCTTAGCAACTCTGAGTTGGCGAAAACCTGTGGCAAGATCAAGCTGAGAGAAAACAGTAGCTCCATGGAGCTGATCAAACATATCGTTGATGTGAAGCATAGGATATTCATTCCTCATAGTGAGCATGTTCAGCTCCCTATAAATCAACACACACCCTCAAAGAACCATCGGACTTAGTGACGAAAACCATCGCTGCTCCCCATTTCAAATGGCTACGTCGGATCAAACCTTTGGAGAACAAGTCCTCAATTTGCTTCCTCAACTCAACCTTCTCACGGTGTGCCATCCTTCTGGGAGGAAAAACTATAGTTCGAGCTCCAGAAATAAGATCAATACGGAAAACAATTTTCCGCTTAGGAGGTAACGAAGTGACTTCACCAAATACATCGGGATAGAGTCTGAGCACAGGAGTCGAATGAATATCAACACGGGAAGAATCAAGAGAATAAATAAACCTGCCAGCAAAATTCTGAGGCATGCAACACTGAATCACCAAAGAATCACCGTTATCACAAACAAGAGAAACAGTTCGGGTTTTACAAGAGATAACGGCTTCATGCCTCTTCAGCCAATCACCTCCAAGCAATAATCAAAACTTCCAAACCTAGAACATAGGAATCACCAGAAAACCGATAACTAGAATAGAAGAGCTTCACACTTCTACAAATCCTACTAAGGTTTGCAAGACCATCAATAGAATTTGAAACACATAAAGGCACAGGAGCCAACTCGGGGGAAAGAAGATTGTCAAATTTATCATAAAGATCCATAGAAATAAAGCTTTGGGAAGCTCTAGTATCAAATAAAACACGAACAGGAAAATTAAACAGCGAAAAAGTGCTTTAAAGAGTACCTTGAGCATCACTAGGAGCAGGAGCAAGTGCAGGAGGTGGAGCAGGTGAAGAAGCAGAGGTAACAACAAAAGTACCAGAGGACTTGCCCTTCTACTGAGTGAGACAATCCTTCTTGAAATGGCCAGGCTGCAGACAAATATGACAGAGATCATGCCTGGTCAACTGAGCTAGAGGAACAGCAGCACCAACTAAAGTGGGACAACTATTAGCATAGTGTCCCTTCTAGTTACATCTGAAGCAAGTAGTGGAAGAAAGGTCGATAGACTGCCTCTGAGAAGAAGAAGATCCCAAACCTGGAGTCTTGTTTCAATTCTTCTTCTGCTGATGAAATTTAGGCTTTCTCTTCTTAGTGTTACCAGAGAAAGACAGGGTTGAAGTAGCACGAGCAATCGAAGGATCCTTAGAAGTAGGATTCTCATATCAAATGGCCATATCCATCAGACTAGTGAAAGGGCTATGTACATTAGCGATGAGACGATCATAATACTCAAGACGAGCACCAGCTATGAACTTCTCATTCTTCATGAGAGGAGTGCCAATTAGATTAGGGCCAAACTTAGAAAGTTCATTGAACTTCCTCTCATACTCAGCAAATGACATATCACCCTGCCTAAGATCCATGAATTCCTGATACAGCTGAGACTTTCTTGGTTCGGGCATCCACTTCACAACAAAAGCATCCCTAAAGCATGATAAAGAAACATAAGACAGATTACAAAAAGGGAAAACTGAACCAAATTCAAACAAATGGGAGATGATACCTAAATTGCTCCCAAGAAATGTCAGCCTCAACAGTGTGAGCTGTAACAGTCTCCCATCAATCCAAGGCTGCTCCCTTCAACTGCCAAGCTGCCAACTGACGCTTCTGAGCATCAGTGATCTGAAGACCGGAGAAAATCCTCTCCAATCCCTTCAACCATTGCTGAGCCTCTATAATTCTCTCTGATCCAGTAAAATTGGTACCACCAAGCTCAGTGTACTCCTTATAGAGAGTAGTGAACCTAACTGGTGCAACAGGCTTAGGAACTGAGGCAACACCACGACCCCTACCTCTAGCATTCCTACGAATCATCGTGAAAAATCAAGAATGAGTTTTAGGATAGAGGTAATTAAGAAGCAAATACATGATTAGATAAGATAAGATTAGACTCAACTTGAATGAATATCCTAAACAAAGAAATTTCAAACAAGGTGGATAAGGAAAAGAAAGAAGTTAAGAAAAATTTGGCTTCGAAACAAAAAAGTTTTATATCAAAATAATCTTTGAAAATCCTTTTAAAACCCTTTTGAAAATCATTTTATACTTTGAAATACATTCTCTCACAAAGAAATGATTCTAAGATTGATTTCACTCATTCTAAGGTATTTCTACCCTATCTCTAATGAGTTTTTTGCTCCATGGGCTAAGGTTTGCCTAGAACCAAAGCGCTGATACCAAATGTAACGATCCACTATTTTGGACCATTCAAATCGACAATAAAACCACAGATGTCGGGCTTGAATAATTCAAAACAGTAGATTGTATTATAATTGGAGCAAATAAAACCAATCACAAAATCACAGACATGGATAAATCAGAATAACTCGCAGCGGAAATAAAAATAATCATAGTAGTTCATGAAGCAGCTACAACACGGTCTCAAAACAAATACAAAATCCAGGGTCTAAAAAGTAAATACAACAGAAATCCCAATACATAAATGTCCACTAATACATAAGCTGAATAGAAATACTGAATAGAAATAGACAACAACTAGATAGATAGATAATCTCCAGCAAATTCTCTAGCTTTAGAAGATGAAATCCAAAGCTGATACTCAGGTTGACCTGAGCTAAAGCAAAGCACAAAACACTCGAGTCAGGACACATACTTATACAATGTAAACCAACTCAAGTGAACTCTAATAAAATGTACAAATAACTTAAAGGATGCTTGAGACCGCCCATCCTTTAAGGATCCATTAAACTATTTACTATGTAATAATATACGCTATTATAATAATGTCTAAAGTAAAGTAAACTTACTTAAAATAGCGTTAAGGCTTTACATTTTCCACCTTAACACATATATAGTGCCAATAGTCTATACAGTATCGTAATACCTCCTGATCGGGAGGCTACCAGAGATACTCCATAGGTATGACATAAAACAAAGCTCGTATAAGGCGCGCTAGGGTAGGTGACACGGCACAACTAGGCAATGCTAGTGTAGATATATCAATTGCACTTCCGAGCCGGTGGTAATGCGTAGCAGCCACTACCGCCCACCTCGAGCCACACTCACAAATCAAAGATGCGCACCAATCAATCACAAAGTAATAGAATAGCATACGAAGAAGTGTGTCTGATAAGAGGAGCTACGTCATTAGCCAGTCAATTGGTCCTGTTTTAGCCACCTTATGTCAACTCACGGCAGTCGCGTATATACCATAATAGAATGTCGCCACCATCCTATTTCATTCTGGAAACTCCACCGCGTACACGGTTGTTAAACTGGTTTTCAAAGTTGGTAGAGAGTATGAAAACTTTCGATCCCGGTCTCTTTGACAACCAAACGTTATTATAACCATGGATATTTATTTCAAAACATATCTTCTCCAAAGCAATTTAAAATCAAATGCTATTACTTTCCAAATAATATCCATTTCAAAAATTGGTAATATTTCCAAATCTATATACTTTGTTATAGCACTTTAAAAATGTTATCTTTTAGAAATCATACTACTTTCAAAACCATACACTTATTATAGCATTTTTAAAAAGTAATAAGTTAGAAACTATGACACTTTTACAATGTTACCCTTATATAATAGCACTTTAGTAAATGTTACAATTCGAAAATAGTAGCACCCTTTAAACATAACCTTAAAGTAACACAACATTTTAAAAATGTTATCTCTTTATAACCACAGCATTTTCAAAATATAACTAAAATACCATAGCATTTTAAAAATGCTACGAATACTATAATAGCATGTTTAAACATACTCTTTCAATTTTTAACATAGTCTTATTTTTTTTTCAAAACAAATCTATTTGATAATTAAAATCTATTTTTATTATTATTAGGTTAGAATCAAAATTCCACATTAAACCAAATTTAAATTATCAAGTTATTTATCATAGATACTAATTTAGTTTAAACTGATTATTTACTTATAAAATTCCAATATATCCTTATATTTAAAAATCATTAAATCAAATTTTTAATTAAAAATTTCATATATTTAAAGATTCAAAATACTTAATAATTATTAGAAAACTATTATTTAAAATTAACCAAGGGTCTTTATAGTATTTTCTAACCTAGACCAAGTGATACGGATATGTATCATTTCAATCCGTAATTTAAAATATAAAAATTCAGGTTCTATCATTTCAAACCCGCAATCCCAAGTCAAATAAAATAAAAATCGCTTAAGCCAATCGTTTCAGCTCATAACAATTTTTCCCTATTCTAAAATCTATTCGGGTATATATCATTTCAACCCATAGTGATTCTATACTAACAGGGAACTTTCAGTGTGAGAAGTAGAAATAAATAAACAGTATAACATGGCATATCATTTCAGGTGATGTAACAGGCATAATAATCAGGTTATAACATCATGAAGTATCATATCATAGGCAGGTATAAATCACCATCAACATAGCATATCACCAACTACAATTCACATGTCCTTGTTTCACAATTATATAAGTACGAATGTCGAGAGTGATAAACTCACCTTCTAAAGCTGGAGACAACAGTTCAAGACACACAACTGAACTCCGAAAAGCATGACAAAGCACGAATTAGATTTGAGTGGATGAAGAGCCAAGATTCAAATCTTGTACATAAACAAATACAACATATATAAATATATAATTCAACATAAGATTATAAATCAAAACCATGAACAAATATGAATCAAAATGAAACAAATATTGGTTAACCAATACAAGTGGCTCAGCCACAACACAAATTGGCTTGACCATCATCAATTCATGCACGGCCATCATGGTTTTGGGAGACATAGGCTCGGCCAAGGCAAGCAAAAGGCACATCTTGGGCTAGAATATGAAGGGATGGCAAGTAAAGGCACTAGGAAGGAAAAAGGTCAAGGGTCAAGATGAGTTTGGGTTCGGCCCTATGGCTACATGGCTCAGCCCTATGGTTGCTAAAGTGTGGATCAGGTCTGGTCACATCTGAAAAGGGTACGGCCATGGTGTTTCACAACGAGGCAAAGGAGGAGGTGGAGTGATAAGTGATGGTCGAGGCAAGCAAAGAGGAAGGGGTGATGAATATAGTGCTCGGCTTGGGTTTCAAGCATGTTTGGTGGTGGAGTTTGGATCTAGGGTTCACAGCATGGGGTAGTGGTGATGAGGTATTGGAGATGGTAGGTCATAGGTGGTATAAAGGAAGAGATGTGGTCGGCTAGGAGCATGAGATGGCCGAGCTATGCATGGAATAAAAGAGAGGAAAAGAAAATGAAAGGAGAAAAGAAATGAAAACATACTGTAAAAATTTTAGCCAGGAAATGAAATGAGAAGAGATGGAGATGAGAAATATTTTTGTACGTGAATTAAGAAGGAAATGAGAATTTTTGGTATGGCTAATCAATAGAGAAGGAATAACTATGGTATTGGAAAAGGCTTTACTTCATTTTCAAGAAAAGAAACTTAAGTCTTTTAGAATTTCCAAGCCCAAAATCCAATAAAAAATCAAATAAAAAGTCCAAACAAAATAGAAAATAGAAAATAAAATATAAAATAGAAATGAAGTAGAAAATGTAGAATAGAAAATAAACAGAAAAATGATGAAAATAATCGCATGTAAAACGCTGAAATTTATCAGATTTAAAAAGTATAAAACAGAATTTGAAGAAACGAAAAGAAGAACCAATATTAAAATCATGTCCTACATCAAAGAAAAAGATTGGAATTTAAAAATTCAAATTTAAAAATTTCAACTGAAAGTCAAAGTTTGATGAAAGTTGACCAAAATATAAAATTTTCAAAAAATCTTTATTTTATTATATTTGGAAAATAAATTATGAACAAAATCCCAAATTACATTGGAAAATTACAAAAATTCAATTTTTAAATGATTAAAAATCAAAGTTTCAAATAAAAAGGAATTAAAATATTTATTAAAATTATGGGTAGTTACAATGTAATTGGATAGTACAATGCAAACTTAAGGAATAAGATGTCGAAAAAAATGAATCTTGATAAGGGAATTTAACTGAATTTTTTCTTGGAAATAAGACGATCAAATTTTTCAATGAAAATTTGATATTTGAAAGGCGTCTGTTTAAAAATAACAAATGGCAGATTTTCAAAGGAAAATATAAATATTAGTTCTGTTGTGTAATTTTCAGTTTCGATTTAAAATCGGTCAATTTGATGAAAATTAAATATTTTCGAAATCTGAATACTTTAATATAATAAAATTTAAATTATTTTCTGAGAGAGACATCATATTTCGTTTCGTCAAATTTGGAATGCTCTAGCTCCATTTATCTTATTTCTGGTGTTTTAGCAGCATTTTTGACAGCAAAATATCGACTTTTAATAGGATGGTCGTATCACTCATAGCTGTGTATCATTCTATTCGTCCTGAAGTGCTGATCTCCGCAGTATATTCATTTGTACGTTTCGGTGTCTCATACGCGGCGAAAAACGTGAAACGGTCATCCTATATGTACTTGTTCGAGTCTATTTGTTTCCTTCTGACCATTCAATCGTCCACCGTATGATTTCAATAGACATTTGCTATTAATACTTTCTAAAATTAACATGTCACTTTTACTATTCTCTAGCTTCAAATTATAATCTATGTTCGTTCTCTTCCCTCAATACTCTGGATTCATTTTCTATTCTTTGTTGAAAAATTTATGTAATATATAAGTTTATATTGCTTGGCCTGTTCATTATCTCTATCATCGAAACTTGTTGATCTTCTTTCTGGAAAAAAATCCGCTCGTCCCTTCTTATTGTCGCCTTCTGCCATGAAATCCATACCGCCTCCATTTTCCCCTCGTCTCTGCCACCTCCATCATGCCTCACGTTAGCCGTGCTCCACAACTCCTCCTCCTCCATATAGTAGTAGCCGCCAACTTCCTCTACTGGCTGAGACCGCTACCCACCCACACCATTCTATCCTTTCCTCACGTGACCACCTGGCCATCAATCTCCTCTTTGAAAAAAATAAGAAGAAGAAAATTATTAAATGAATGCGTTTGTCTCCCTGAAGCCTGATTGTTTACCACCTTTCATCTTTTACCAAACTCCATTTCCACCCTGTAGCAATGCATATCCCTCTCCATTATAAAAAAAATTAAATAGCACATAAATAATTTAAAGCTTATATATTTGGATCTGAAGCAAATACGCTCGCATGGAACTGTTAGTTATTCTTTTTCTCTGCCTAAGGATCTTGCACGTCCTCTTCCATTTGCATTCGCCACCTCTTGCTATCCAGTAGCCATGTCTCCAACCTCCGCCTTATTCCTCTTGCTCCTCTAGTGACAGCAGCTCCAACCGTAGCTCCACCCATCACTCAACAGGCTCTGCCATCTACCTTCAGCCCATCGACCAAGCTGCCATCTGCCTTTGCCACTCGCAACCCGGTCAGACCGCATCGCCGGCCCGAGCCTTCCACTATGGTCCGCTCCACCATGATCACCACGAACAACAACCTAGTTCGCCTTATTCCCTTCGCCTCCTCTACTTCGTGGTCTTCCGCCATCCCTCCACCAGCAGCCTAACTTCATGATCTGCCATGCCACACACCCTCCAACTCCCCCACTGCCACTCTTAACCGGGTCCGGACATCACCAAGCGTCCTTCCCTCTATGCACACATTAGCAGCCGAAGCTACTATATAAGACGGTATATATTAATGTATATATTATATAAGTTTACAGTATATAAGTTTACGGTACTATATTATAAAAAAAAATTATATCTATGCAAGTTTATAAGTTTAGTTGTTTATATATATATATATATATATATATATATATATATATATATATATATATATATATAGTTTTTCCAGTTAGCATGCTCCGCTCTTACATACAACACCACATTGTTTGCATGTATTCCTTGCCTTAGCAATATATATATATATATATATATATATATATATATATATGTGTGTGTGTGTGTGTGTGTGTGTGTGTGTGTGTGTGTGTGTGTGTGTGTGTGTGTGTGTGTGTGTAAAGGTGCTTTGTTGTGTGAGTTTATACTTGTTTGTATATCAGATTTTTGTTAATAATACTTAAGTTTATATTAGTTTATATAAAGTGAATTTTTTCTAGTGCAATTTGTTGTTGTTTATATGTATATAGTAATAAAGTAAGTTTTATATATAAAAGTTTGAATAGTGGCTTGCTGATTGTTTAAATATAATAATAAAGTGGGTTTCTTGTTTCAAAGATGGGAAAAGGTTGTATATATAATATGTTTAAGGTTTAGTTAAATTTATATTAATATTTTAAATAGATTTTGAAATATATATATATATATATATATATATATAATACGTTTAAATATTCATTTGAAGAATTTTGAAAAAATATGTGACATATATCATATGTATATATTTGTTCCTTCGAATCCAAGTTCAATTTGCTTTGTTTCACCGTTGTCCAGACTTACAGCGGCTGTTCTAACCTTGTCACTGTCTCACTTGTTCGATCCGTGTGCTTGTCCGTGTCCATTCGCTTCATTCTCGTTCATTTCTCTAGCCACGAAAGATGAGAAATCACTCACGATTAACATTCTTTTATTTAGTAAATTTAATTCGCCTGAAATGACGATTGAATATGCTGTAAAATTTGGATTGTTAAGTTATTTAATTATTAAATATGATATCTTATTATCTGCAATTGTTTAGCTATGACATATGACACCATAACTATTGTATATATAATATTTAAATTTGTTATTGATAATATATGCATGTTGTTAATATGTTATATTTTATTGTATTTGTTCTCACTCTGCAAGTTCCCTGTTAGTTTAAAAATCCCTATGGGTGGAAATGGTATATACCCGAACTATATTTAAGAATAAGAAAAAATCATTATGAATTGAAATGATAAACCCAAACGATTTTATTGATTTTGAAATTTTGGGATTGCAAGTTGAAATGATATATATCCGTAAATATTAAATGCGGATTGAAACGATAAATATTTGTATCACTTGATCGTAGGATAGAAGACTATATACGGACACCGTTGGTCTATTTTTGAAAATAATTTCAAAAGGTCTGAAATGAAATATTGGGTTTTATTAAACATTAATTTTAAAATATATAAATTTTATTTTTATAGATGTGAAAATTTTAGGTTTTAAATTTATTTGTTTTGAAATTTTAATTTTTATAAGTTAAGTTTAAAAAATTTAGATTTTTAATAAATATATAAAATTAGTTTTAATATAAATAAAATTTATTTAATAATAAGATTCAATTTAATAAAAACTTAAATTAACTAATATATATGGTACGTTTTAAACTATTTATTTTAAATTTATATTAACACTTTAAATTAGATTTTTGTAATAAATTTAATAAATTAAGGTTGAAAGATGAATTGAAATTAATTTGAAATTTTATTTGTTTAAGAACTATATTTATATAAAAATTGATTTGAAATGTATCGATTTTGGGATTTAAAGATATCATTTTTATAACTTGATAACTGGATTTCGATGAAAGGTGATTAAATGAATATTTTCAAATTGAAATAAAATATAGATTGAATATTTAATATTGATATAAATTTGTAATTTGAGATTTTATTTAGATATTATTAAAGATGATTAAGTGAATATTTTCAAGTTTAAATAGAAGTAAAGTTGAATCTTGAAATATAAATTAAATTTAACGAATTAAGTTATTGTAAAAGTTTGAATATTTAATTTTTGAAACCTATTGAATTGGAAGTGGTTCAAATTTGAAATCGATTAAAAGTGGGTTTTACTGAGAATTAGAAATGTATTATAATTGATGAACTGAGATTGATTTAATCTGAATTTTGGAATTAAAGTTGATTTGAACTGATTTGTGGAATTAGAAGAAACAATTTTAATTATAAACTATTTTATCTATAACTCGTTTTTAAATATAAACTATTTTAATATATATAAACTACTTTAAAATATTCAAATTTTTTAAGTGGGAATTGTTATAATTTAGACTTAATGGATTTAAATGCAAATATTTGATTAGATTGATTAAACTATTTTGTGGCTATGATTTCGAAAGTGAATGCGATTTTGAAAGTGATATGATTTTGGAAAGAATATGATATTTTGATATATAAACTGTTTGAAATATAAATGACCACGGTGTGAAATAAGCGTTTGGTTGTTAAAAAGATCGGATCTGATATTGTTATACTCTCTACCGGTACTGAAACCCACTTTAACAACTGTATACGTGGTGGAGATTCCAGAACAAAGTAGGATGGTTTGGTGATGATTCTATATGAGGTTTAGCGCAGCCCTGACTCCCGTGAGTCAGTTTGATGTGGCTAAAGCATGAGTTATACTGGGCCAAGTGGGGTCTCTCCCCCTATTGGGCACATTTCTTCGATACCATTATATTGCTTTTGTGATTTGATTAGATGCACCTTTGATTTGGGAGTGTGTCTCGAGATGGACGGTAGTAGCTGCTACGCGTCACCACCAGTACGGGAGTGCAAACGGTATTTCTACCCTAGCATTGTCTTGCGTGCCTTGTCACATGCCTTATCGCACCTTCTACGAGTTTGATTTGTACCATAACAATGGAATCCCCTCTGATATCCCTCCATTTTATGGAGGAATTACGATATAGTATATACTATGGAAATATATAAAATGTGCTAAGGGGGATATGGGTGACGCCTTATTGCTATTTTAATATTTTACTATAGACATTATTTATGTAGCGTATTGTACTATGTATGTAGAAAGTTTAATGGATCCTTAGAGAATGGCAATCCTAAACATCTTTTAAGTTATTTTGTATTTCAGTTGACATTTCACTTAAGTTGAATTTACTGGTATATGAATGTTAATCCCGACTCGAGTGTTTTGTGTTTTGCGTTATGCTTGGGTCAGACTGAGTGTCACAGCATTTGAGACTCACATTTGGAGCTTGGAGCTTCGCTTGAAGATTTGTCTCTTATATGTTCAGCTTTCGGTTATTACGGTTATTTCCATTTGATTACTCAGACTTGTAACTTTGTTTGTGTATTAGAGATTTCTTTATATTTGAGACTTCTAATGTATTTCACACTCTGACCTTTATATAGTAGCTTCATGAACTACCATTTATTTATTTCCGCCGCTTATTGTTGTAACACTATGTATCTGTGATTCTGTGATTGATTTATTTACTGTATATGTAAGTTTTGCCAAATATAAATTAACAATCTATTGTCCTGAGCAATTCAAGTCCGACATGAGCGGATGATTTTTGATCTGAAAGGTTCAAAATGCCAGGTCATTACGTATATACTTTTTGTTAAATTAATCGATTAATATAACCATATTATATCAAATATATAATAGACAGAACCACCTTTATTGCGAACAAGCTTAGTCAACGAGTTAGATATATGTAACAAATTACGTAATTGCCCTAGGGCATACCTCTAACTCTATCATAGAGGACTAATGTAAGACGTCATTATGGGTATGGTACATAAGACAAAGGGCCTGCTTCAAAGTTGAGGTATCAAGTGGTTGGACCTGCCTTTTACCCTAGATGAAGCATTAAATGGCCAAAGCAGTTACACTATGTGGTATCTCTATAGGGGTCCACTTTTAGAATTAAGCCATAAATGACAGGGTCTGTCTTTTTTCCACTTGGAAGTATTAAGTGGCCTATGAGATTCCATATGATGTTAGCTACATAGTACCATTGAGGAGCACGCTTCTGGAATTAGGCCCTAAATAACGGGTCTGTCTATTTTCCACTGGAAAGTATTAAGTGGCTTGGATACCATCTCTTACATTATTAGCTATTTATGACGCATAATTGGGATATTAAATCTACTTCTAGAATAGAATGTATTAAGTGGTTGGACTCCTTTGCTTTCCTTATAAAGAAGTATTAAATGATTTTAATGGTTTTATATTCGTAGACATATCTTATTTTGAAATGCACTACCCTAGTACTGAAAAGGTAAGACTCGAGTTTTTTATTCACCACTTGTTGTTCTGACTCCCTCCTTATTACAACATAACTTAAGGGCGGAGTGATAGCGGTGACGATGCGTAGAAATGGAGAAGCTTATCTTGTGGAAGTATTTGTTGTTATCACTTGCTTTCATATGTACCCATGTATTTAGACAATTGCCGTAACAGATATTATATTATGGTTTTTATAGAATTCGTATTATGACAATTTTATGGTTTTGAAATAAATGGGAACACTTTGCTACTATATTTTTTTCATGCGCTGTGAGTTCTGAAAGTTTAGTTATGGCTATATACTGTGTTTTTTCTTAGTTCTATATCAACAGCTTGCCTTAGAAAGGATCTAAGTTTTGATGGACCTTTTCTGGGTTGGAGTTTAGGTCTATTCCGGGGTAGGCTGTTACACTAGTGATCTAAGGGATAGGGCTTATGTCCAAATCACTTTCGTACCATTGACCCTCATACTACCATGTTTGATCATGGCACCCCGATTAAGCCCACCCATACACAATTGAACGAAAGGACTTACATTCAAATAACAATAATATCATCAAACTACCACGTTGGATCACGATACCCTACATAAGTCCACCCACTCCCGGTCAAGTGATGGAACTTGTGCATAAATCACAACAATACAACTAAATTATCATTTCAGTCGCAGAACCCTACGTAAGTTAATTTATTCATGGTTAGAGGCAGAGACAAACATTTAATATGGTTTATTTCTTAACCATGGATGGCAGACCATTCATCTTGCTGAACTATCATATTCGATTACAAGTTGGTCAAATAACCATTTCAAGACATCTATCTTCTAATGTTGAATGACGAATCCATCGATATTTCAAATTATCATGATTGATCGTAAGTAGATCATCCAAACATCAGTACACATCTATAGTTGGATGCTCAATGATTCTACTATCAGCACTCATTATTAACTTCTAGTGGCATACGGAGGGGGGTATCCATTTCCCTGCCTCGCATCACTTTTTGACATCTTTGATTTTCCTTTTTCCAAGATTTTTCCTAAAAAGAATTTATTATGATGAGATAAGCATATCCAGGTTCATCGCTTCAACTATCGTCCAAACCTTAGCTAGTTCACTCTAGAATTTATCAGGGTTATTGAACAAACTATTGAAGTTTATGTTGTTGAATCAACACTTTGGTAATGTCCTTCAAACGATGACACTAATTAGTGGTGTCATGGTACCTCATTAAAGCGACTATATTTGTCGGGCGTTTTGCCTTCCTTGGTATCAGATTTGTGTGGTGGTTTTTTGTTTGGGATCAAAATTTGAGTGCCCAAGTAAATCTGCTCAATAGATTCAATTAATAAGGTATAGGCTATATACCTTTGTGGTGGGGGTCCACCTTGATTCACGTACGTTTTCCAGTGCTGTTTAGCTTATTAACTTTGCATCTCCCCTTCGGATTAGTTTTCTCCAGCTTACCACTATCGAGTTTATCGATGGAAGATTGTTCACCTCGTGCTTCTTCCAAGCGAACAAACTTTCTGTCTGGTTTATAGAATTTTCGCAAGTTGTGTGTTTTATTCAGCTCAAATCTTTAGATAATCTATTATTTTTGCTCACCCTAAATACTATGGCCATATGGACCATTTCTTTTAATCACCACAACAAAACTTGCTATTAGTTGCATTTATCGGTAATGTTTCAATGCTAAGTGCTACCACGACTCGTTTATAAAATTAAAATTAAATAAAAAAAATGCTATTATTGCTTAACTCGCTAGCAATCAATATAAATTGGATGATATTTTTCGTAGACTGCTCATATTCCTTTTTATTCCATTATCACTTAAAAATTTTGTTAAACTTCTTTTCGTTCCGCTATAGAGGAAAAGCCTAAAAAATGTAACATACCACCTCTATAACCATACTATCGAAGATTATTTTAAGGTAGACTATATTTGACTGCCACATGTCAATACACCATTGGTACTTGTTCAAAATTAAATAAATAACTCACTCATTCATTCTTTATATTGACACAAAGCAGTAAATATGCGCGTAGATGCAAGATTGTTACAAAAAATCTCTAATTTGCCATCGTTTCTTTTAGCCGTGCGGTTCCATCTTGGTTTTGCTTCAAAGCCAAGCGATGATCCAACCTTCAGTCTCCACTTCACACCCAGGTAATCCGAAATAAACTTTACATTGTGAAAATGTTGGAGTTAAAGCTAGTTCAAGGAAGTCTTCTAAAGAAAGTTCCGGAAGCGATCAAAGAACTAGTGATCGACGCCAACTTCAACTGCTGATTATTAGGTTTTTTTGCTCCAATCCGTGGATTCGAGCTATGTCGAATCGTTGCTCTATTTCTTAGATATGAAGGGTTCGAGCACTGTAGGTGCAATCATAATATTTCAATCGGGATGAATCTAAATAATATGACAAAGATGCTTAAATGCATTGGAAATGATGATATTATTACTCTTAAGGCTGATGATGGAGGAGATACTATCACTTTCATGCTCGAAAGTCCTCATAAGTTTCTTTTTTATTTTTTCTTCTTTTTTGAGGGAAAAATTCAATATTTTTTGTGGATTTTATACGTTATTATTGGCTACTATTAAATATTAACATTGAAAATTTTGGATAGTAAGTAATCCTGTCTGCCTAAAATAAGAATAATTCTGAAATTTAAATGATTTATGAAAAAAATCAATATTTTCTATTGATTTATCTAGATACCAGAATACGAATAATGTTTACAAGAAAATAGACACATGGAAAAAGCTGCAAAAAAATTTAGTTTCAGTACAACAAGTTTATTTTTTAGCTTGAATGACACTAGTGTAAATAAAAAATGATAATTGTAACTATCATCTTTGATTTACACTAAAAATTGTCTAAAAGGCAAACTTCTTGTTTCTGAAACTGAACTTTTCTTCAACTTTTTTTTCCAAGCCTAAAAACCACTTATGTTTAATTTTCATCTCAAACTACGATGGTCAAATGAGTTACCTTCGGAAAATAAAGTTAAATAATAGCATTATGAATTACCTAGAATAATTGCAGAAAAGTCTGTAATTATTCCATTTAATTGCAGAACTGCAATTATATGGAATAATAGTAAAAAAGTCTGCAATTATTACACTGAATTGCATAAAGGTCGGCAATTATATAGAATAATATCAGAAAAGTTTGCAATTATTCCACTGAATTGCATAAAAGTTTACAATTATCTCATATAATTGCATAAAAGTCTGCAATTTTCTGAAATAATTACCGATATTTAAAAAAAAATTGATAATTATTTCATATAATTGCAGAAAATAGCAAGTATACGGAATAATTGCAGAAAAGTATGCAATTATTCCATATAATTATATAAAAGTTTAAAGTTATATGGAATAATTGCTGACATTTAAAAAAAATTGATGATTATTTCATATAATTGCAGAAAATGGTATACGGAATAATTGTAGAAAAGTCGGCAATTATATGGAATAATTGCTGACATTTAAAGAAAAATTAATGTTTTTCAAAAGCTACAGAATTCTTTATAAATATATGCAATAATTGCAGCCTTACTGTAAATATGATTTTTTTTAGTATCAACAATGGGTCTCATTTTAAAGATTGTAAAATTTATGATTTTTTGGTGAAAATGTATGCTGATCCGATATTTCTACAGAAAGTTATGCGCGTTCGAAATGCTAAAAACATAAAAGGTATGTAGGTCTTTTGGTGCAGACGGATTTGAAAATCGAGACTAGAAACGTAAGTTTATTTTGGGATGATATTTTCTCTAGTTTGGAACTTAACAGTTAAGTAAGTCAAACTATGCCTATAATATAAACAGTGTAAGTCTAACAAAGTGGGTTCGCAATCATCTAATTATCTGTTTCCAATATTTTACAATGCGTTCCACACGTTGTAAAAAATGAATGGTACATGGGCATTTTATCCCTTTTCCACTTGCGTAAGAAAATTTGACGGTTTGAAAACGATGTGACAAGACGTTAGACAACTATTGTCTTCAAACAATTGAATAGTTTAATTCGTTTTTATTCCTATTTCATAGTCTCTTTTGTAGAACAAAAACGTATTGCATTTTTTTAGACTTGTAAACGGAATACTTTCATATACGGATAGTGTCATATCTGCATTCGCATTCGAAGTCATATTGGAATGTCGAATATCTGCATTCATGAGTACGGATGGATAACAGATAATTATTATATCCGCCAACGATTGATAAATCGATAATATAAATAGAAAATGTTAGTCTGACATTTTTCTTTTCAATTTCATTAATTATAAAATGTGAAAAATAAACAAATACGATGATAATAAATAGTTTTGAGCAAATTAATATGCATTAAATTCATATAATACAAACTATTGAGTTAAAAGAAAAATACATGTTTTTGCTGGTGCTAAAATATTTAAAATGCTAATTATAACCTTGATAAAAAATGAACAGATAATTTTTTAATGCGCCGCGTCCACATTTGGTTTTTCGTACATCGGATATTTATTCTTTTTTCGGATACGAACGTGGACGGATTTGAGATTTTTCGAATGCCCACCGACAGACCTTACATTTTCATTGAACTTTTTTCGTCCTCAAATCGTTCAGAGTACCTTTTACGTGCCATTTAGCTCAACAAAGATCCCACTTTCCATATTTGCATTTTTGAATTTTAAACTGACGTCGTACTGTAAAAAAGTGCAAATAGTTCTCAAGTCCGTTTGTCAAACGTACATCATACTATAAACAAAGTATGACTACGCATAGATCAATGACATAGGATTTGAACTCCTCTTTTATGCCATGTTATAGTTACAAGTACCAATAAACTTTTGGATAGGTCCTCTTTCCTCTTTATTTTTCTCCTACGTTTACTTCAATCCTCAACTTTCTCATACGCGCTGTACTGTATAAGCCGAATTATGTTGAAGTTCGAAATTAATTCGGACTCAAAAGGAAGGAAAGGCACTCGAATATGAATTCCTTTTTTACAAGTTACATCATATAAGTAAAATACACCATTTTGACGTAAGCCATAATATGTGTATTGTGAAATGAAACCAACTGTCGTGATCCAAATCGGGTTCGTTGCACGTCTTTAACTAGCGCATCGATTAATACCGAACTCAACTTTTGCTCCCGTGTTTTTTCACATGGTGTCCACAAATTTTGTCATCTTCTCTCTTGTTAATAAATATGAAATCGACTAACTGTTAGATATGGTTGAAGAGCCGGGTTATGTAATAATTAAGCATTTTCTAAGTACATATGATGTCTTAGCGAAAAACGTGAATCTGAGTATTTGAACCGATTGCATTTCAGTAATTGATTGATGTAGGCAGTTGTATATACTATTTTCAGTTTTGTGTTTGACATTTACGTACATATGCCTTGCTTGGTTTATTGAAGGATTCATGTTCTTTTCCATGTTTTGTTGTTTTGCTTTTACACCTTTACAGGGCATATCATTACCTTTTTAATGTGTATAGTTACAATGCGGTGCCCTTTCTCCATGCAAGTCTTGTTGATGACAAGATATGCACCTAACTTCATAAATAGAAAAAAGGTTTTTGTCCCCTTGTTATGTCTATGCAGCCCTTCAAAGTTTGTTGATCGGTATAGTAGAAGTTTTTGTCCCCTTGTTATGTCTATGGTTTTTTTTTTTTTTTTTTTAAGTCGAACGAAAATTTTGTTAGTACCAACAATCTTTCATGAAAAAAAGATAATACAGTTTAAAAGATATGTGTATCAACCACCAAACCGTTCAAAGTACTTCTCAAGAAGGGTGCAGATAGATCGTACAAATATGTCGTTGTCATGTTTCATCAGTGTCATTCGTACTAGTTATTCAAGATCAATATACATTGTTTAGTAGTAATCATTTTTCCCTTGTACAAAATTGATACAAACAATCAAGGAAACCATAAATTGTTGGATGTGCATAACCGACGTTGTGGTATCAAAAGAGAAAGGACCAAAAGCCATAGGAGCAATATAAAGAGTGCGATGGGAAGCAGGTGTACTTGAAGAAAAAAACCCAAATGGACAATTAGCTTGCCGTCAAATAAAAGTGTATTTTACAGGGGCTTGCCTTTTCACTCTGAAGAGAATACAAATACAATGGATACAGGTGCTCAGCTATGGACTTATACAAGCTCATTTTCAAGAATACTTTCGTATCTTACAGGTACACTGTAACGACCCAAAATTTTCAAATAGTTATGAAAAAGCAGAAAGAGATAGAAAAAGAAGAAGAAGAAGATCAGAAACAACACCTCACATTCGCAGCGGATAAAATACAATAATAAATAATAACAGTTTACAGAAGAATACTATATCTGTCGATTATATTTAAATACATCAGAGTTACACATATATTCAGACACTGGGCAAATACAAATCAACATGTCACAGAATTACAATAATATAATACAACGGAAATACTCTACACGTTCCTGTCATCCAGCTCCCCTCCTGAGCTTCAGAACGTCCTTACCTGAAAATCTGTAATACTCGGTCTGACCTGAGCATTACATCAAAATAACACCCGGGTCAGGCTGAAAACCAGCGTAAGTAAACCCAGCTAACATGGAATACAACAGCATAAAACTACATAAAACCCGGTTAACTCGTATCAATTTACAAATTCACAATTTGTTATAAATATCACTTATCACACACATCAATTTCTAAATACCAACACTTAGATTAAATGGTCCAATTTGCTTAAATCATTCCATATTAACCAATTTATATCAATGTATAAAGAATCGAAGTGATTTCAGGTAGTAACTAATACCCGACTCCGGTCTCTTCGAATCCAATGTCACCTTATTCCAAGTTATTCAAGTGATTAAATTTTGAATATTGGATGTCATTTTTACACAGCAATTCATCATAGATAACCACATTTCTGTTCAACCCAACACTTCATATTACAAAAACAATTCTTTTCGCAAAGCATCACAATCACTTACCATGAATAAAAAATAATCCAAGTCATTCAAATATCATTCAATCATTCATAAGCAAGATAAATTAGTCATACCATTTCCAATTAATTTAATTAACTACCAATGAATTAAATTAACTTCTTATTACTTATAAATCTTGCTTATTTAACATTAGTTAATTATATCTAATTAACTAATCATTCCTTCTTTATTCATCCTAATTAATCATCATTGATTAATCATTTTTAGTAACATTAAGTAATTTTCCCTTGAATTAATTTCACAAATTTACTATTCTCTAACCCATCACATTACTTAACCTTTAATTACCATCTTAATTAATTACCAAAACTAATTATCCGACAATTACATTGATTAATTATCCTTTAATTAATCACTCTCATTAATTAGCTAACCCTTGGTTAATTTTCTTAAATAACTCAACCTTTACTTAATTAATTCTTTAATCTATTTACCCTTTAATTACGTACATCGCTACCTTTAGTAACTAATCATTAATTATCCACCTTAATTAATGACATTAAGAAGTTATCTTTAATTATTTTCATAAAGAAATTATCATTAATTAATTACATCTACTTATTAACCTTAATTAATCTCTTTCAGTAACTTATCACCCCTTAATTACTTACATTAATTTATCAATCATTCTATTAACTCAACCTTTTAAAGTTAAATTTTAGAATTTAAAATTACCTAAACTTTTAATCATTTCTTAATTTAAAAAAATCATGTTTCATTTTAAAACAAATATTTCAAACAAAGGTTGTATATGTTATAAATCACCTTTAAATTTTTAAACCTGTATTATTTTATTTTGTTCAAACCGAACATCTCCACCAAAACCCGAGCCTGCTTCACTCCCTTCCCGAGCCGAACACAAAGATTCCCAAGTAGCTCCTTGTTAGCTCACAACCAAACCTGCTTCTACCCATTTTTTTACTTAGTCTATCATTTAAGTTCAAAACCGTTAACTTAAATTCTGAAAACGCACACGAACGAAACTCGAAGTTTCACTCGAGAAAAACAACAGAAACCCGTGAAGTATTCGAGCAAAAGCCTCCTCCAAAAACCCATCTCTTCTTCTACTACCTAATGCTTCCATCATCTACACACATGACACGGTACACCTGCACATGACGAACGGCCGACATCAAGCCTAGCTCCGATCATCGACACGTCAACTATCCTCCACCGAGTCTCCTTGCAACACAGATCGACGAATCATCTTGAAAATAAAAATATGAACGAACGAACCACCCTAGGCTCCAGAACCTATCGTCTAAGTTCATATCCCTCATCGTCAACTCCGAACACCAGAGATGCCTTCCCCATGCTCGAACCTTCACCTGACCTTCGCCATTCTTTTCCTCCAATTCCGGACCTTCCCGATGCTATCACGACGCCACAAAAATTCAGCAAACAACCCCATCCAACTTTCAGCCTAAAACCCTAAATCGATGCAATTCGACTTTCTCGGAGATTAGAAAATTCCAATTCCATTTTTCCCATGAGCTTCTATGTCTAGGCTTGCTTCAGACCAAATTTTGATGATCGAAACTTTCCCGATCGACAAAAATCGATGTTTCCCCAAATATCGTTTAACTCGAGAATCCCCATTAATCATGGATTCAAAAATCCTAATCTCTATACTAAAAATCACGGATTCTAAGTTCGAATCCAAATTTACAATCAAAGATATGAAATTCCTCATTCCAAATTTTACTTAGTTTCGTTTTCTACTGTAAATTTCTATTTACTAGTTAATTACCTTCACTTATACTTATAACTATTTTTTTAAAAACAACATTTATCAATACAATCAGTTTTGTTTAAACGATCATGAACTGAAAGTCATCGAAACAAAGCAGATTGATTTTTTGAACTGAAATTTAGCATGCAAACTAAGAATAGAAACTACCTAAGTGAGTATATATATACACAGTTATGTCACATACATGTATCATTGCATTTTCACCTAAATATTCCTGTAAACTATGTATACTATATCACTATTGCATGCATCAAGGTCTAATCATTCATTCATCACCAGATTTAAATTGTTAAAACATTGGTTTACTCACCGATTTTGAAAGAACCCTGCTTTTGACTTTTATCTGGAAATTTTGTTTTTGATGATCTGTACTTTAAGTTTGATTCTTGCTTCCTGACTTGAATATGTGATGTTGAGCTTCAGGTTGCCTTTGAGGTATGTTTGATCTAGTTTTTGAACTGCCGATTTTGTTGTTCTCTGATTCCCAGATTTTTCTTCTTTCTATTTTATTATTATTATTATTTTTCTTTAGATTTTCTTTTCCATGTTATGTTTTAGAAGACGAAGATGAAGAAAGAAATTTTGAAGTGAAAATACCCTGGTTTCTTAGTTGTGCATTTCCTTTTTCTAAAACCCTAAATCAAAAGAAGATTTTATTTTTCCACTTGTTACTTTCCTTTATTATCAACTCACACTTGTATTCTGATGCATGCCAAATTTGTTACAAATGTTTAATGTCTTTTAAGTATTTTCAAATGTTTAAAGAAATAATTACTAATACTTTCTTAAGTTAATATATTTATGTATTATATATACTTAGCTTACACTTGTTTTTATATATGTTAAATTTTCCTTACAAGTGTTAAGTTTTATGGTAAAATTAACTACTCATGTTAAAGTACATTACATAATTTATACCTGTCTTTAATTTATACATTAATATGTTAATAAAACTTTTATATTAATTTTCTTATGTTTAGTATTAATAAGTTAATGTCTTTATTAATAAATTTTAAAGTCAAAAAGAAAATATATTAATACCAAAGAAATTATTCCCTAGTTATAGTTACATATTTGCATTTTTGAATTTCAAACTGACATCATACTTTGAAAAAGTGCAAATATCTCATATTCCAAGTTATTCAAGTGATTAAATTTTGAATATTGGATGTCACTTTTACACAGCAATTCATCATAGATAACCACATTATCTCTGTTCAACCCAACACTTCATATTACAAAAACAATTCTTTTCGCAAAGCATTATAATCACATACCAGGAATAACAAATAATCCAAGTCATTGAGATATCATTCAATCATTCATAAGCAAGATAAATTAGTCATACCATTTCCAACTAATTTAATTAACTACCAATGAATTAAATTAACTTCTTATTACTTATAAATCTTGCTTATTTAACATTAGTTAAGTATATCCAATTAACTAATCATTCCTTCTTTATTCATCCTGATTAATCATCATTGATTAATCATTTTTAGTAACATTAAGTAATTTGCCCTTGAATTAATTTCACAAATTTATTATTCTCTAACCCATCACATTACTTAACCTTTAATTACCATCTTAATTAATTACCTAAACTAATTATCCGGCAATTACATTGATTAATTATTCTTTAATTAATCACTCTCATTAATTAGCTAACCATTGGTTAATTTTCTTAAATAAATCAACCTTTAATTAATTAATTCTTTAATCCATTTACCCTTCAATTACTTACATCATTACCTTTAGTAATTAATCATTAATTATCCACCTTAATTAATGACATTGAGAAGTTATCTTTAATTATTTTCATTAAGAAATTATCATTAATTAATTACATCTACTTATTAACCTTAATTAATCTCTTTCAGTAACTTATCACCCCTTAATTACTTACATTAATTTATCAATCATTCTATTAACTCAACCTTTTAAAGTTAAATTTTAGGATTTAAAATTACCTAAACTTTTAATCGGATATTTCAACCTTTTAAAGTTAAACTTTTAAAGTTAAAATTACATTAATTACCATTTTAAAGTTAAATTTCTAATAAATCCTAAAAATAAGGAGATTTCAATATGTACAATATTCATATATATGAGACAAATAATAAAATTATTTCTTCTTTATTCGGATGTATAAAGGTATATAAATCACATAACATAAAATGTATGCATAAATAATAACAACTCTTTTATTCTAATTCATTTATCTCAAATAAATATCATACACTACATAACATAATTTCATTTTAACAACCTTTAAAAGATAAATTAATATTTTACAACACATGATGCGAACGCAAAGATTAAACTGATAAAAATTAGATTATACAAACGTTCTCAATTTCAATATGTTATCAAACCATACTCAACTCATAACTCAACTAAATGCAACATAACATTATTTTGCAACTGTCAAAGTTGTAAGCATGATCCTTCTACAAGAACATGAAATCTATGATTAACTACAGGGATAGAATTGTTTAAAAATGAAAACTTAAAAAATGAATAAAAGTTCACATCCGATTCAAAAGTGTTCACATACAGATAAACTAACCATAAGATATATGCTCTTCTCAATTACAAATTTGTTAAAAGCTCTTCTCAATTTTAACCTTTTTACAATTAGATCCTTATGTTTAATTAGTTATATCGATCATTAGTTCAAATTATTCAGATATATTCAATTATTTAATGATTATTAATCCATTTACAAATCCTTCAAGAAAGATGATAATTTAATATATATACAACAATCATATTAATAAAATAGTGAATTACGTATTCACTTACACACACACATAAAACATAAATTATTTACATATACAGTATTAACAATTTTAATTTATAATTTTTTTAAGTTAGGATATTAGTTTATACAGAGATACGTAGTAAACGAGTATTAAACCCTTAACCTTATATCCGAGCTTCGCAAATCATTTTAGTTTATGATTAGTATATTACAATAAATTTATTATATATTACATAATAATAATACACTTTAGCAATAACTAAAATACAAAAAATATTTTTTAACATTACGGTACAACGCACAGTTACACTAGTTTAGATGAAAAGCGGAGAAAGTTGGGTAGTGCAAGGCAAATCCGTTGTATTTAAAAAAGGAAAGGTAAGCAGAAATGTTTAACTTTCCAAGGGGCTTAAAAGCCCAAAAAAAAAAAAAAACAAACTACGCTCTCTTAGTTCTCCTCCTACAAAACCAGCGCAACAAAGTAATAAATGAAACCTCGTAAAACCTCAAAATAAAAAATTAAATGCATTGAGATCTCCGCCGTTAAATTTCTTCCTCGTTCTTCTCTCAGCCCGCTTCAGCCTTCAAATGTCTTCTGCTACTCTTCCCATTTGCACTTCTGTCTGTACAATCAACCATGATTGCAGTCGGTATGGAACTAGAAGTCGCATTTCTACTTCTTGTTTGGTTTTCTCTTCTCGTATCAAATTCGAAAACATAACGGGTCAGAAGGGCCTTGTGATGTTTGATCGCACTGCTGATCGGAGATTTTACCTGTCTGCATCGCTTGATGATTCGGTGAGAACTTTTTTTCTCATTTTTCTTTTGGGTCATTTTGAATTATTTGAACTACATAACCAAGTTGTTTGCTTAGCTACACTCCTCTTTTGATGTAGAAGTTGATGGAAATAATAAGGGGGCGTTTTCTCAAACTCTGCCCAGCCCAAAACAATTTTCACAACAAATCTCTGGCAATTTTCCGGTGAAAATGTGAATTTTAAAATGTAAATATTTGCATTATACGCTGTATAATTTTGCAGTTCTAACTGCATGTTTTTGTAAAATAATAATTTGCGGTTCATATATTTATTTTAGAAATATTTTAAACTGTATATATCTACAGCTCTAACTACAAATACGTGCAGTTTAAGATGTCTATTTTCGTTGAAAACATTGACATAAGTGCTTCTGGAACTTATTTTTAGAAGAGTTTTTGAGATATTAAATTTGAAAACAAGGGACGAATCCTAATTTTCTCAATAATAAAAAGTAAGGACACGTTTGGTTTTTCTTTTAGTTTTGGGTTTTTATCCAATCAAATTAGACACAACACGTATATTTATGGAAGACAAGGAATTTAAAAAATGATGTTAACAAAAAAAAGAAGATAAATTTAATTTGTTTTTCATGTTTCGGAAAATAACAAAAGCATGAATCCCTCTGCTGTCCCTTCCATCGTCGGAGTGCTTCAGAATTTCAAATCTTATCCTCCTGTTTTCTGATGCTTTGAAATGTATGCTGAAATGGCACGCAAAAATCAAAACTCAAAACGAAAACCGGGCCTAAACTTTGCTTTATTAGATTAGCTTTGAATAATATGAATGTATCTAAATGGAAAAGATCGACACCGTTAAAGCATTGCTCTTAATCATGACTATCCTTACTTTTAAGGACAAATTTTCAAATTAGACCCGAGAAAATAATTTATTTCAATTTTATGCCTCGTCCAAAACTTATTACAAAAATAGGTCTCGTTTTCCTTCATACAGTATTTTTACTTGCGCATTCCAAAATTGCGCAAATAATTTTTTTTCCAAAATTAACACTTGCACATTCCATAAACGCTCAAGTACAATATTTGTTTTAAAATAACATTTGCACATGTACAAATTTGCTTTTTTTATATACAGTCGCGCAATCCATATTTACGCAAAACCAAACTTATTTTTGTAATAAGTTTTCCACGAGGCCTAGAATCGAAATAAGTTAATTTTTGTACCCTTGTTTGAAAGTTTGTCCTACTTTTAAACTACATATAGGAATAATATACAGGCCCTGTTCAGAAGTTGGGCTTCCCAAGCCCAAAAAAATTGGCCGTTTATATTTTGGCGGAAATCTAGAGCCAAAATGAGCATTCTATACGACCCTGCACCAATACATTTTGGACAATCAACCATGCCTACAGCCGATTTTTGCATACAGCATACACAAACTTTGCGCAAGCCTGTGTAATAATGTGCATGAGTGTATGTTAACCTCTTCCGTCTATTTATGTTAAAAAAAAATCGAAATGAAACAAAATTTCACAGATATAATCTACATGTTATTATGATCATCTGTATAGAAAATTGGATGATTTGGCGACTTCTAACTCTTTCAAATTTTCATTTACAATTCTCAGACTTGATGCATGCACATATGTAACAATGTGCATGTGTGTATGTGCATGCACACACATATACACACACGTGCACGCGTAGTATGAATCTTGCATATAAATTTCTTACTCAAAATTAACAATTGTTAGATCAAAGCGTTCCCAGATTCAAATTATTATGCAGTGAAAAATATGGGAAAGAATTTAGATGGTCAAAGTCATGAGTTAATCATAACCTTTTCATTTAATTTGAGCATAAAACTCTTTTGTAATACACACACACATATTTTCTTTTAATACTTAAAGAATCAGGCGCATTAGCTATGCTCATGCACTCGGTGCTACCCTCTGCACCAAGATTTATAGTGTCGTGTAGATATGATAAAATAAAAATGCTGGATGAATTTTCTGTACTGATTTTTTTTTTTTTTTTGTAAAAATAATAATAATAATAACAACAAGTACTCTAAAGATTGGTAAGATAGTACTCTAAGGATGATTAAATGGATAATTATGTTAAAATGCCAAAGATGTTTGTGTTTGAACTGTGAGGATAGAAAATAATTATTGCCATCTTTACTCTTTCAAACATAAAAGGACGTTAACATCATCTGTGTTCTTTGATAATCAGACACATCCAGATATTGCAGTGGAGAAAGAAAGCAATGAACTTGAAACAAACGCCAACAAAGCCCAAGCAACTTGGAAAAAAAACTTGAAAACTTTTAAAGAAGAAGCGTCAAAAATAAAAGCAATATCGGAAGAAGCATATGACATGTATACCAAACAAGCAGCAATAGTGCTTCAAGAGACATCTGAAACACTAAAGCTTCAAGCTGAAATGTACTCCAAACAGGCAATGATGGCGCTTGAAAGATCATCAGAAACACTAAAGACTGAAGCTAAGAATGCAAGAGAGAATTTTAGTGTAGCAGCCAAACTAGTTAGTGAAAAAGTTTACCTTTCTGAAATTGCTAAGAATTCTCCCGATTCTATCAAAGATGTTGTTGAAACATTTACTGCAGCTGGTGATTTGGAAGAACCGACTGTCATTCGAGATTTTTACCTTGGAATTCCTTATGGTATAACCATATGTCTTTATATTTAATCACTCTATATTGACCTTGGGATCATTGGAACTGTTTGGAATTGAGATTGAAGCTGTTTTATAACGACTAATGCCAGGGAAGATTTTATTAAAACGATTTTTTTGACGGGCGTATAGGTTGTATTGTACATAGGACATGTTAAATAGTGGAAAAAATAAGTCGATCCAATTCTTACTCAAGTTTAATGGTGTCATATACCAAATCATAGTGTAATTATTTCATAGTAGAGCTTCCAAAATGTTTTTTTTTTAAATTAGTAATCACTATTCACACACACCAACAAACACACATATACATACTTACACACACACACACATTATACTTGCAGTATAGTTTTTATTTAATACTTTTCTATGTGTATTTATGTTAATACTGAAAAAAATTCGTTTGTCAAAGGTGCTTTTCTCGCTGGTGGAGGATTTCTTTCATTTATGCTGACTGGGAGCATATCCGCCGTTCGGTTTGGTGTAATTCTTGGTAGTTCATTGCTAGCTTTAAGTGTTGCAAGTTTAAGATCATGGAAAAGCGGGCAGTCTTCAGAGCTGTATATTAAAGGACAGGCTGGTATCATGTAGAAATTTCTCATTTCTTCTCGCTATATATAGCTGTCTTTTACATTAAACTTTTGTTATTTTTTAGTTGCAACGAGGTTATCTATAAATCAGGTATTTATGAGCTCTTTGTAGGCAAGTAGCTTATGTACTTTGAAATCGTAATAATGCATAAGGAAGTACTCAAGAAAACTTCATACATGATAATTAGATGCATATGCTATCTTTATAAAAACATTCTTATATAAGTTTATCATTGACCATTGATTTTACTAGTAGTCTTCATTTGTTGCTGACAACAGAAATTTGTCTTCGTCATGTAATTAATCAAACAAAATACTTGTGAATGTGTGTTTAGGTGTGTACACAAAAGCTTTGTCATATCTCTAGTATTTGTTCATCATTGTTCAGTTGAATTGAAACTGGGATCATTTCTATAGTTCCCTATGTTTCACTATTGGCTATCTGGGCATTGTTCCTTGCATCATACAATGTTTCTAGAAGTACTTATATTGGTTTCTTACTTCCTCTTTGATCAACTTCGATATATAACGATGGTTAATTTTTATCCGATTGTAGGAAGTGTGGTATAGTTTCCAACTGATGTGATAATTAGGTCTGGTAGTAAACTCAATTCTGCTTGTCTAGAAACTTTCTATAAGCAGCGGTTCTGGTCATGATAATTTTGTAGTGATGACCATCGATTATTAGCATTCACTAACTCTTTTTAGAGCAAATCACCTTGTGTAACTTGTACCCTAAGTTAATTAACTCTTGCATATCAGACCTACTTTAAATAAATTTTGAATATAAATGCTCTAGTTACTTGTTTGTCCATCCACAACAAACACTCGGTTACACATGACATTTACGTGCCTGTAAAATGAATTTAGCAGAAATGAAATTTCATGACAAATTATGTGTATCACAGTAAAGGTAAAGGTATAAGAATGATGGCAACAGGGTTTGCAGAGCAATTCTCCTCCCATTTTTAATCTCTGTCGATAGCTTATGATACTCTTGCATTAATTAAAATTGCATCTTCTGACTACAACTCTGTTATTGTAGCAATTGCGGCAATCATCTTTATCAATGAGTGTCGAACTTTTTCTCAGGTAAATAGAATTATACCTAGTGAATGTTAACTGTACTCTTAGAATGAAAATAAATAAATTCATGCCTGATTCTCTACCCATCCTTGCAGAGTAAACAATTTTCAACCTCACTTATGGTACTTATAAGGTATGCACTTCAGTCAATTTTGTTTACATTTCGCATGGCTTTAATGGAAGATGCAATTTAAAATGTATAGCAAGTCTTTCAGTCATTTCTTTGTAAAATTCTCTTTTCAACGAAACCATTTACATGCAGTGGAGGAATGCTAGCTTTTTATACATATAGAATCCTAATTGATGGAAGCGCCAAGGAAGCAAATTCTGAAAACAGTTCAGAGGCATCAGAAAGTAATTGATAAATCTATATAATTAGGTGTTTTAATATTTTACTGTCTGATGTGAGACTAACCATGGGTTCATGTGTATTAATGAATTTACATGCTATATTCCTATGCGAGATATCATTTTTATAGCTTGTATTTCTACTGTCCACTAATTACAAGTGGAGTTCGAAATATCAATTGTCTGTTGAAAAATATTATGAAATTTAGGTTTATAAATGACAATGGTGTAAGGGGGAGGGGTGATCAATCCCTCTCAGCAGAAAAATAGGATCTTGCAATTTGGCGTGATAGAACAAACAGATAATTATAGATCACAGAAAAAAAAAAATATAGAGACAAGAGAGAACACACAGATTTATAGTGGTTCCACTGTCGCGAGATAGTGTACGTCTAATTTAATGGGGAAGAGATTTATTACTATTTGAAGAGGTTACAGAGTAAAGAAATGAAAAAAAATAAACAAGAGATTGTTCTCTCACATCTGATCTCTTAACATTCTCTATGCCTCTCTTTATATATAGAGAAAAGTTACTTAGGGATGAAGCAATTGATTTATGTAAATAAATCAATTCATGGAATAATAATATTTCCATTAATTGCCTTGTCATGTAATTGATTGATAATATTCCATTTTCTCCATCAATCAATTATTTCCCTATTTGATTCCTTTTATAAAATATGACAATCAAATATATATAGTAAATATCTCCACATCCCTATCTCTTTAATTTCTCTTTCCATTTTCTTCATGCACAGAACGGGGAACTAAATACCGAGAATATCTCCAAAATCTATTAATTTTGGAAATATTGTATCACCAAAAAAATCTTAATAATCTCCACCTTGATACAATATCTCTTCCAAACCAAGATACTCCAAAATGAATGCTTCCCAATGAGTTCCTGCAAAAGCCACCTCTCATTGCACTTTGTTAATGAACTCCGGTAAGGCCACCGCCCACCAACAAAGTGTTGGAAACACTCAAAAAAATAAGGCAGACGTTGTGCAACCAAAAATAAACTCATATCTCTTCATACAAGAAGAATGCCACATCTTCTCTTATCTTCAACCAAGTTACTCTCGTCCCATAGTGCAGCCATGTGATACCTAGCACTTCATCAAGTGAATCAAGTTCGAGCAATGCTCGAACTTAGTAGCAGGTAAGACCTTCGTAAACATATCTGCTGCATTGTCATTTGTATGAACCTTCTGAAGGCGAACTAACTTCTCTTCATTCATGGAGATAAGAAAAGACTCTCTTACCTCTATATGCTTTGTTCTAGAGCTGAAAGCCAGATTTTCAGCTAAATGAATTGCACTCTGACTATCACAATTCACCAAACAATTATCTTGTACAAAGCCCAAATCACACAACAACTTCTTCAAATAAAGTGCCTCCTTAGCTGCCTCAACTGCAGCTATCAGCTCTGCCTCTGTAGTAGACAAAGCAACTATAGTCTGCAACCTCGCTCTCCATCTAATAGCCATTCCTCCAAGAGTGAACACATAGCCTGAGTTTGACTTCCTTCTATCTCTATCTCCGGCATAGTCTGAATCACAAAATCCAATCAAGTTGAAATCTTTATTTCTGCCGCAAAAAACAAGACCATAATCTGATGTTCCTCTAAGATATCTAAAAATATACTTCACTGCCTCCCAATACGATTTTCCCGGATTTGCTGTATATCTACTAACTAATCCAACAGCCTGAGCAATGTCAGGTCTAGTGCACACCATAGCATACATCAAGCTACCTACCGCACTCGCATAAGGCACCTTTTTCATGTAGGCCTTATCCTTTTCTGAGATCGGAGAGCCTTTGTTAGAGAGCTGTATATGCAAAGGCATGGGTGTACTGATAGCCTTTGCTCCATCCATGCTAAACCGAGCAAGCACCTTTTGAATATATTCCTTTTGAGTAAGTCTCAAAAGTCCAAGCTTTCTATCTCTTTGGATTTCCATCCTCAAAATTTTCTTTGCTTCTCCAAGGTCTTTCATTTCGAATTCCGCTTTTAATATCAACTTCAACTCATCAACTTCAGCTTTATCCTTAGAAGCAATCAACATATCATCCACGTACAAAAGCAAATACACCCAATTACTATTCTTTAAATGCTTGAAATAAACACATGCATCTTTAGTACTACGATTAAAACCATGTGAAAGCATAAAAGAATCAAACCTTTTGTACCATTGTCTAGGCGACTGTTTTAGACCATAAAGAGATTTCTTCAACCTGCATACCCAATCTGATTTTCCATCTACAATAAATCCTTCTGGCTGCTTCATGTAAATGTTTCTTCCAAATCACCATGCAAGAAAGCAGTCTTCACATCAAGTTATTCTAACTCCAAATCGTGAGCAGCAACTATCGCAAGTAGGATTCGAATTGAAGTTTGTCTAACAACTGGAGCAAATATTTCATCATACTCCAACCCCTTTTTTTGTGAAAACCCTTTGGCTACCAATCTTGCCTTGTATCTACCATCGTCTTTCAGCTTGAATACCCACTTGCAACCTATGGCTCGGCTTCCTTGAGGTAGTGGTACCAAATCCCAAGTCTTGTTCTTCTGCAAAGACTGTATCTCCTCTTCCATAGCGCAATTCCACTTCGAATTATCATTCGACTTCATGGCTTCTTCAAGGCTTAATGGTTCATCATGAACAACATGTAAAACATACTCAAACTGATCATCAAGGCTCAAATTTGCATAATCCCAATCTCCATATCTAATTGGAGCTCTCTTTGGTCTCTGACTAGCCCGAATGACTATATCGCCTGACTTTCCTTCAGTTCCACCTTGAGCTCCATCTTGAGCTGAATCCTCTCTAGCTTCATGACCATCTCCATCACTACTAGAGGAAATCTATGGACTATCATGTGATGTATCATCAACTGTTCTATCACTATTGCCAATAGTAATAGCTGTACTTCGGGTTTGAAAGTTGGGAATCTCGGTCTTTTCGGCCTTCTCACCAACTGAATCTGAACCGTCTGATAAACCTTTCAAAGGTTTAAACATCGCTGACTCGTCAAAAGTCACATGTCTGGAGTGTATAACTTTCTTCGTAACTGGATTCCAAATTCTGTATCCTTTTATTCCATCTGTATAACCAAGAAAAACACACTTGGAGGCCCTAGGCTCCAACTTATCTTGTCCTGTATTGTGAATATAAACTGGACATCCAAATATACGAAAATAACTTAATAAAGTGTTTTTACCTCTCCATAACTCCTCTGGAATCTTCCCACCAATGGCTGAGCACGGAATCCGATTAATAATATGTGCTGCAGTCGAAACAGCTTCAGCCCAAAAACCCTTAGACATACCCGCAGTCAATATCAAGCAACGGGCCTTCTCAAGTAGAGTCCTATTCATCCTCTCAGCAACCCCATTGGATTGCGGATCACCAGGTGTAGTAAAATGTCTTCTAATACCGCGTTGTCTGCAGTAGTCGAGGAACTCTTTGGAGACATATTCGCCACCATTATCGGATCTAAGAATCTTCAATTTCTTTCCTGTTTGGTTTTCAACAAGAGCTAACCAAACCTTGAAATTCTGAAATACTTCCGACTTAGCTTTCATTACATACACCCAAACCTTGCGCGAGTAGTCATCAATGAATGAAACAAAATAATAAGCTCCACCAATGGAAGCAGTAGGGTATGGCCCCCAAACATCTGAATGTACATAATCAAGTACACTCTTAGAAATATGCATACCGTCACCAAAAGAAACTCTGGTTTGCTTTGCCAATACACACTCCTTGCAAAAGTTCAACTTGTTGAAGATTTCTCTCTTGATCTTTTTCTTCTTACGAAGCAACTCTAAGTTCTTCTCCGAAGTATGACCTAGTCTCATATGCCAAAGCTTAGTAGCATCCAAACTTTTAGAACTATCAACTCCAACACATAATTCTCCATGAACAGTGGTACCCATCAGCAAATACAGATTTCTTACCATAACACCCTTCATTAATACAAGTGTCTCTCTAGAAACTCTCAAACCATCTTTGACAATGGTTATCTTGCATCCCAATGATGCCAATTGGCCTAATGATATCAATGACTTCCGAAGACCAGGAACATAGTGAACATCTGAAAGTGTGCGAACAATCCCATCATACATGCGAATGCGAACTGAACCAACTCCCATAGACTTACATGTAGCATCGTTTCCCATAAGGATGGAACTTCCTTCTTTAGCATCAAAGGAAGAAAAATAATCCTTATTAGGAGTCATGTGAAATGATGCTCCAGAATCTAATACCCAGTGGTCTGCAACATCTGATACAACCGCTGTCAATAAATCACTATCATCTTTCTCCATCGCAATAGATGAAGAACCTTCAGTCTTCTTCTCCAGATCTGGGCAGTCTCTTTTCCAATGGCCTGGTTTCTTACAATGATGACACCTTCCATCTTTTGACTTACTCCGCCAATGAGGCTTCCTAGAATTGGAACGCCCCCTGTAACTCTTCACTTTCTTCTCTGCTCTACCTCTCTCAACAAATAAACCTGAACTACTATTACTTCCTCCACTACTATCACCAACATCAAACTCTTTCATCTGATTTCTCAACTCCTCACTGAGCAAACCTGTCTTCACATCATCTAATGTCAATGTATCTCTACCATAGATAAGGCTGTTAGCGAAACCAGTGTATCGTTCTGGAAGCGAACATAACAGAATCATTGCTTTCTGTTCTTCATCAACTTTCAACTCAACTGACTTCATCTTCATCAACAGGTCATCAAACACACTTAGGTGTGTTTTAATTGAAGAACCTTTCTTCATTTTATAAGTGAAAAAAGTCTTCAATAGGATCAGACGGTTAGTTAGGGATTTCTTCATGTAGAGGTCCTCCAACTTCTTCCAAATGCCTTTGGCTGTGGTTTCCTGACTGATTTCAGAAATTAGATTCTTTCCGATAGCAAGCTGGAGAGTAGTAAAGGCTCATTCTTCCATCTCTTCTAATTCCACTGATGAAATATCATCAGACAGTGTCTCTGTATCAAATACTACTCGATGAACGCGATTTCTCCTCAAAACTGCTTTCATCATCCATTGCCATTTTTCAAAATCTCCTTCACCATTTCACTTCTCTATCATCAACTGTGATCCTGAAGCCACATAGGAGCCTCTGACGTATGGAGCAACTACTGGCGCTAAAGTACTATTTGTACTATTTTCATCTCCTCTTGCCATTCTACCAAAACACCTTCTTTGCGAATCTAGCTCTGATACCAGTTGTAAGGGGGAGGGGTGATCAATCCCTCTCAGCAGAAAAATAGGATCTTGCAATTTGACGTGTAGAACAAACAGATAATTATAGATCACAGAAAAAAAATATAGAAACAAGAGAGAACACACAGATTTATAGTGGTTCCACTATCGCGAGATAGTGTACGTCCACTTTAATGGGGAAGAGATTTATTACTATTTGAAGAGGTTACAGAGTAAAAAAATGAAGAAAAAATAAACAAGAGATTGTTCTCTCACATCTGATCTCTTAACATTCTCTATGTCTCTCTTTATATATAGAGAAAAGTTACTTAGGGATGAAGCAATTGATTTATATAAATAAATCAATTCATGGAATAATAATATTTCCATTAATTGCCTTGTCATGTAATTGATTGATAATATTCCATTTTCTCCATCAATCAATTATTTCCATATTTGATTCCTTTTATAAAATATGGCAATCAAATATATATAGCAAATATCTCCGCATCCCTATCTCTTTAATTTCTCTTTCCATTTCCTTTATGCACAGAACGGGTAACTAAATACCGAGAATATCTCCAAAATCTATTAATTTTGGAAATATTGTATCACCAAAAAAATCTTAATAAATGGTCTGCTAAAAATTCTGTTTCAACAGAACTGTATTTCTTCTGTTTCCACTGATCACATACCGTTCTTGAGCTTCAATATATATTGCTATGCAGGTAAACATTTCAAATCATATTTACCTATTGTATAACTAGACTGAATCCGCTCTACAGTGAGAAGTCTATAGTGTTTTTTCTAGAATATTTTGGCATGGTTGGGTTTGTAATAGAGGAGGAAGGGAAGGAGATGAGAAGGAAGATGAACTTTCAGGTGAGAAAAATATTAAACAAAAAGAAGATTTGATGCAAATTTTCATTCATGTATTGCCCAATGCATGTTTACACACATATGTAGACGCATTGACACATCATTCTAGCTTGAAACACCCATTATAATACCCACTTACACAAATTTGAACTATTATTTGTTTTAACCTAATTATATTGCTGCCGCTCCTTTCATTTTATAACTGCAAACATCATTAAACATGCACCATGTGCATGTGTGCAACATGCACAGTTGAGTGGCAGCTCGATTGATTAACTCTGTTCATCTCTGGTTCCAACTCCTCCTTACTGATATGATGCTCCACCTTCTTTCCATTCCGATGGGCTTCTAGGCCCACTGAATCACTCTCAACACGCATGAGATACACTCCTTGCCTATCCCTGCTTCTTTTGTTACCACTCTTCTCCATTGCCGGTTGTTGCACCATTGGTGTGTTACAACTACCCCTCCACCACCTCCTATCCCCTTCTTAAATTTTGACCTTGTCTCAAAGTCAAATGTAGGAAATCTTGGCACAAGATCCCAATAATTCTCCTAAGTGGCTTCTTACTCTCCATTCTGTTTTTGCTTGACCAATGCCTGTGCTTTGTTTGAATTATTGTCCTTGACAATCCTTCTAGCTAACACTTTGTCTAGCTCAAACATAAGTTGTCCAGTATAGGATGTCAGCTCTTGTTGTACTGCAATGTGTGTCTCTATCATTTTCTTTAGTTGAGAGACATGAAGGGCATCATGTATTTTTGCGGCTGGAGGCAATTCTATTTTCTACGCAATTGTGCCTATCCTGCTGATGACTCTGAATGTCTATAGAACTTCGAAGAGAGCTTACCATTTTGTTGTATCCCAACAGTCAGTTGCCCATATGGCTGTAGCTTGAGGTAAACACAGTCATTTACTGTAAATTCTCTGAAAGTTCTTTTTGTATCAGCATAGTGCTTCATCCTGTCTCTAACTTCAACTAATTTGTCTTTTGTAATTTGCAATGTAATATCTCTGGAAAATAGTTCTTCAACTCTCTGAAATTTAGCCGATTTAGGAATATAAATGAGTAAAGGGAGGTTTTCTGCCATAGACTGCTTCAAAGGGTGAGAAGTTTGTAGCTCTTCTCAAAGTTGCATTGTACCATAACTTTGCCAATGGTATCCATATGTTCCATTACTTAGGCTTTGGGGTGATATGCTGTGCTTATTGCTAATTTGCTGCCTTGTAATGTGAAAAGTTCTTGCCAGAAAAAACTTGTGAAAATTGCATTTCTATCACTCACAATGGATTTTGGTAAACATGAAGTTTTACGACGCTATCAAAAAAAAAAAAAAAAAAAAACCCACTTGCGGGGCAGTTTATGGTGAGCCATAGGCATGAAGTGTGCATATTTAGAGAGACTAACTACTAACATGATAACTATTACTATTTAGCAATCGAGTAATGAAGTCCATACCTGTGTCATCCCGGATTTGCTCAGGAATAGGCAAGGGCTAAAAAAAGTCTTAGTGTACCGATGTTCTCATTCTTCATTCTTTAGAAAACATCACACTCAACAATAAAATTTTGCGTGTCCCCTTTGATTCCCGACCAATGAAAAACCTATCTAGTTCCCTGCGGGGCTTTTGCTACTCTAAAGTGGCCACCTAGAGGTGAAGCTTGAAATTCTTGGAGTAGTGATGTTTTGATTGCTTGTACAGTAGGCTGAAAAGAATCCTTACTTTATAGTAGTAAATACCATCAACTTTAGAGTATTTGCTGGATTGGTTTTCTTGTTGCTGCAATATCCGTTCAATACCATTGTAATATGTGTTAGTAGGGAGTAAGGATTTGATATCCTGAAGCCAAGACCATTGCACAATTGTTATAGCATTAAGATGGATCTGTGATAAGGCAATGTCATTTTCAATAATTCTAGAAAGAGAATCAGCCACTGTATTTTCATTTCCTGCTTTAAATTCTACCATGTAATCAAAGCCTAATAGCTTACTTAATCACTTGTGTTATATGCTATTAGTAAGCTTTTGTTCGAGGAAATATTTCAAGCTCCTATGGCCGGTTTTAATGAAAATTTTTCTACCTATTAAGTATTGACTACACTTTCTTATTGCTAAGATTAAGGCAAGTAATTCCGTCTCATTGGTGCTCACTGTCAGATTTTTACCTTGTAATGCTTGACTTAAGTAAGCTAATGGTTTACCATTTTGCAACATGATAGCACCAATGCCCTCCTAGAAGCATCACATCTGTTATAACTGTAGTGAATTTGTTTTAATTTGAACGGAAGCGGTTTATTTGTTCAGAATCTAGTATTGCCTATTTAGATACCAATGACACTTAAAAAGAATTATGCAGTTTCATAGAAAAATAACAGAAATAAGAGACACAGAAGATTTAACGTGGTTCAGATATGAATATCCTACGTCCACATAGACCCAACAACTTTTTATTTCACTAAAGAAAAGAGTACAAAAGAGAGAGGAAAGAATAATGGTGGATACGACACTTGCTTGTGCATATGAAGATGAAATTCATTCATTTAAATAGACTTGATAATGAAGGGTTGCTTGGAGATTAAGCAAATCAATTTCCCGATTACCCAGATATCTTTCCAATTTGCATGATTTGATTTTAGTACAAATAGATGGCGTAATCTTCAATTCCATATATTTTCTTTATTCTCCATGCCTAATCATTTATTTCTTTATATAGCAAATATACATTGACTAATTAATTGATCGACTAATTAATTAGTTTCCTTCAAAATATCCTTCCATATATCAGCTAAATTAATTGATTTGATTGAACCAATTAATCAATTTCTTTCCGCTTTAACAAATATTTGAATCATCCAAATTCAACACTCCACCTTGATTCAAATATAACAATCTCTCTTCATCATCTTATCATCAAGCAATCGACATGTAAGTTGTTGGGTCTAGCGCCCCATGACGCTCAAGTAACAGGTATCAAACTGATCAAGTTTGAGCAACGCTCAAACATGTCATTTGAAAGTGACTTAGTCATCATATTTGAAGGATTATTCAAAGTACCCACCTTCAACAACTTGATCTTGCTTCGTTCTTCCTCAAGCATAAGAAAGAAACGTCTAACATCAATGTATTTCGTCCGAGAACTATAAGTTTGATTTTCTACAAGATGAATCGCAATCTGACTGTCTGAAAATAGCTCTACTGTCCGCTGCACCATTGAAAGATTATCCAACAACTGAAGTAAGTATAATCCTTCCTTTATTGCTTCCATAATCGATATCAACTCTGCTTCGGTAGTCGATAAAGCTACGATAGATTGCAGCTTTGATCTCCATGAAATATAGCCTATGTCAAGTGTAAAAACATAGTCCGACACCGACTTCCTAGCATCTCTATCTCCAACATAATCAGAATCACAGTATCCTCTAAGAAAGATGTCACCATCCACTCCACCATATAACAAGCCTACCGAAGAAGTGCCTTGAAGATATCTAAAAATCCACTTTACAGCTTGCCAATGCTCTTTGCCTGGGTTAGACATATATCGACTCACAACACCCACTGCATGGGCCAAATCTGGTCTTGTGCACACCATCGCATACATAAGGCTACCAACATCACTAGAATAAGGTATACCAACCATATACCTCTTGTCTTCTTCCGATGAGGGAGATAAGTCTTTTGACAACTTAAAATGAGAGCCTAATGGAGTGCTAACCGGTTTAGCTTTCTCCATTCCAAATCGAACGAGGACCTTCTCGATGTACTGCACTTGAGTGAGCATTCACTACACCATATTGACAGTTTTGCAACACCCCATGCAGAAGAATTGCAACGGTTCTGAGCCGTTGCTAAATAGCAACGATTTGAAGCCGTTGTAAATGATTTAAGAACGGTTATGGGCCGTTTTAATTTTACAACGGCTCAAAGCCGTTGTGTAGTTGTCCTATTTTTTTTCATTTTGTTGACCACACTTGCATACAGATAACCCTCCGTTCCCAAAAGTAAACGCCCTTTAATTTCATTTCCCTCTCCTCCGCGCGTTAATTTGCCCTAGTTAATCGTCTCCATTTCCAACTGTTCGACTGCGAATCATCATCGAGATCAACTGCAAATCACCAGCGTCTGCAAGTCATCATCGACTGCAACTATCAAGCGGTGGAGCCCTCGTTTGTTCGAAATTGAGCAATAAGGTTCGTTCTCTTTTGATTTTTGTGTAAGACTGTAAGATTAAATTTTCGTTTTGTGTTTTTGGTATTTTCATTGTTATCGCAATTATTTTTAGTTTATTTTGAAGCATTTGATGTATTTGAGGCGTTTTAGAGTTAACATATGCTATTTAGGAATTTTTCGCTTATTGAATGATCCAGTTTGCTTTTTTATTGAATCATCATTTATTAGGAATGATTAGTTGCTGTCATTTCTTTGATCTGTGATCGTGATCGATGAATACAGTAATGGGACTCAAGATGACTATCCAATGAATCATAATGTTGGTAGTGCTGATGCTTTTGGTTCAAATGCTCCTGATGTTACTGCTGATAACTTTGGAGTGTGGAGGATTACTGGTTCGTGCAACCTCCTAATGGCACTGATCACTGAAACTGAAGACGTAATATGCATAGCATCTTCGCAGCAAGCGTAGGTCGAAAATAAAGGTAATTGCTGTAATTGAAGTACCCTTGTAATGTATGCTACTATGCATCCTGTGCATTATGAAACTTATTTTCTACTATTACTTATCTATCCATTATAAGCTTGATTGATGTTTGTTCACAGATTCAAAGTAGTAGTTTTCACAAGTATTTGTTACACGTAGGTTTGCTCTCTCAAAGTTCAATCAGAAAACTTGAGTTCGTTCACAAATTTGGCCATTTCATTGTCTTAGAACAAAATTTATATATGGTTTTTTTAACGTGCTATAGGATGTTGAACCTGCTAGAATATTTCCAAAACTGGTGCAGAGCTGATAAGCTACAGAATTTGTACCATAGTAAGTATTTAGTAACAATATGGTTAGCATATGCATATGGATTCACTCTTTCATGTTTTTCTTTCTATATTTTGAGGAGTAATAGACTGAGACTAATGCTAACTCTTAAAACCAATATGGCATACCAAATCAGAAACTTTTGAGAAAGTTATTCATTTACTTTGTGTTCATGAGCAAGGGAAGGAAATTAAGTATTTGGCACGGGTGGCCTAACTGTCGATGCCATTCTGCCATCCTAATTATCACCATGTGTTTCTACATCATCGCTCTTTTAGCCACGATATATTAAGATGAAGTGTAATTAACTGGTGTAGTTAGTGTACTAGGTATCATACCGTCAGTGATGCAGATGAAAAATTCACGATCACAGATAAAAACAGACAAACATCGTATGAAGAGTAGAATTATGTATTTGTTTTTATGTCCACTTGATTGGTTATTTTTTTATTTAACCTTTGTTCTGTTGCATTCAGTAGCTCCCTATATATGTAATTAGATAGGAATTAACCGCCTCTATTTCAAAGCACTAAGAAAAAGGACTGCTACCATCCAAGCAGATCCTTTTGACAATCTAAAATAACATAACCGGTATATAAATCTTTCATATAACAGTTGTGTACACAAAAATCCCTACGTATATACAATAGAGAAAAGCTAAGGATTTAAGCTTTTATGACTAATAGTTCAAGGGAAATTTTGGTAACAGTAGGGGAAATATTGCATTAATTAATAATATTTTAAGTTATGTTTTTATTGTAAATCAACCTATTAACAAATTATTCTAAATCAACCTATTAACCATTGACGTACGATATTCCAAGCAGTTTAATCTACTAGAAATAAATAGTTTGTTATGGTTATGTTTTCATGATACAATATTTTTCCATTACAGCACCATCACTAGATAATGAATGCTGACATGAAGGGAAAAAACATTTTGATTATAATGGCTATTAGGGTGCCATAAATCTCTGTTATTAGCTATCAGCAATTTTACAGGATAGACTTCCTCTTGTGGTCAGTCCTCTACTGTCTTATTGAAGATCGTGTACTATATATCTATTCAAAATACGTAGTTAGTTGGTTAGTAACCATTACTATTCATATGGAAACTGTTCAATAAAGTGTGTGTTTGATTATGTCTATAGGAAAATTTACATAAGAACAACAACACATAAGTCAAAACATAGTTTTTCTGAAACTTTTACATAAAAACATTAGCACATGAGTCAAAACCTATACAGTTTCAATAATGAATTTGGTGTTTTATCGTTTAATAAAATAATTTATTAACTTAAGAGAGTAGAGCACTATGATATAAAAGGCAGACATATATGAACTTTCTTGCTTTAAATTCATTTATTTAGTTTATTTTACATGTGAACTACAAAAAATAAAAACTTTTAAAATTTTATTCATAGTTCATAGTTTTATATTAGTTGCGACTTTGTTAGCGTTAACTCCTTGTGGTTAATAATCTATGATAATGACAACTACTTTACATATATGTTGTTGATACATAATTAATTTATAGTTTTTTGAAAGATAATTGGGTAAGGGTATCTATTAAATAAGATTAATAACTACATATAATAATCCCTATAACGGCCTGCTATAGGAGTATCTAATAACAGAATTTAAAAAAGCACAAAAAAGAGGCATGGCACTTAATAGCTCCGAGCTCGACGCTTCTTAAACCGAGCATGATTTGCTTATGAGTTTTGTTGTATATTTCAGAAATAGTCATTGCTTTTCTTCCAAAAACACATCCATTACCCTCATTCCAAAATGTGTAGACGAACTTCTTAAGAATTATTAGTAATATTTTTGTTTAGGGCGTTTTCCATCTTGTGGCCTTGAATATGTTGTACCATTCGTATCTAGTGGTAAAGGAAGGTCTATGAAATTCACCATTTTGAAGCTGCCTTCTCCAAAACTCAAAACATAGCTACATTCAAAAAATATGTGTGTGCCGATCTCTGATCCGATTCCATAAAATGCACACATGTCATTATTAATGACTTCTAGGATAGTAAGTTTGTATTCTGTGTGAAGGGCATTGACCATTTCCTTCTACAGATTAGATTTTCCTTTGTCTGGCTACCCATATTCCAGACGTGTGAGGACCAGAGGAATGTTGGAATATCATTAGTGGATATTAGCTCATTATACATAGTAGCAATAGATTGTTTCTTATGCTTGGAGGTCCAGATAAAATGATGGTCAGGGAGAGGCAAAGTGTTTGATGAAATAGTAAACCAGATGTTGCTTGACATGTGCAGAGCTGCAGTAAGGCAAGTAGACAATGTTATTGGAGACCTAACTACTTGCATATAAAGAGAAGGGAATTCCTGTCATTTTTTTTTTTGCATAGAGCTGATGAAGCGGGTTCGGTTATTTTCTGATGGTGAGGTGTTGAGGTCGTTGAGGGTTGCAATGGTCGTGGGTTTGATTTTTAGGTGAAGGCGATTTCATGATGAAGCTTGGTGTTTCGAGTTTCGGTCTTTGGTCGCGGTGGTTAACTGGGTTGCTGAGGCGGGGAGGTTGGTATGTACAGTTGCTTTGAGGAGTGTAGTGACTGTGGGAGAGTGATAACAGCAGTTAGTTGTTAGTTTTTGTGGTGATGAGTGGTGTGCAGGGTAGTTTCAGTGTGTATGGGGTAGATGTTAGTTGAACTGCAGGGGTGGCAGTACGGTTAATGGGTGTGTGCAGTACTGAGAAAAGGAGAGGATGGTGGCAGGTCTGGAAGTGTTTGGTGTATGAGAATGGTGATAGTGGTGTTTGTGGGAGATTGACAGTGGGTTATAGATGGTCAAGTGATTGCAGTGGTTGAGTGATTGTTCGAAGCAGATGGCTGTGGTGATATGATGAAGCAGTTTGTCTGATGAGATGTAGAAACTGTTGTATGGGCTGTTTATGAAGGTTGTGAAGCAGAAATGGTAGTGGATGTGATGAAGTTGCATGGAGGAGTATTGATAACACGTTGCAACAGTTGGGAATTTATGTATGTCGAAGTGCAGTTTTTAGGATATGCAGGGGTGGTTAGCTGTTGTAACAGTGCTATGTGGTGATGAATGTTGACTGAAGTTGCTTGCTGCAGTGGGGAGTTGTCTGTTGATGGGGTATGGCCAGAGGTGCAGAGGTTGAGGAGGGAAGTTGTATGGGTAAATTGATGAAAAGGAAATGTATGCAATGAAGTGTTGTGTCTGAAGTATGTAGAAATTGTAGATGATGTTGTGGTGGCAGCGGTTTTAATGAGGCAGTGGTGGGCGAGTTGAGAAGAGATGATGGCAGTGAAATAAGATGACGGTGAAGTGAGAAGTTTGTGGTTGTTTGTAAGGCTGTCAATGGGTACCCGAAAAATCTGATATCCGTCCGAATCCGTATCCGAAAATATGAAAAATATCCGTTATCCGAAAAGCGGATACAGATATCCGATATCCGAAAAGTTTTTCGGATACGAATATGGTTATAGTGGTATCCGTATCCGAAAAATATCCGTCCGATTAACTGATGCATATTTATATAATTTAAAATAGGAAAATATGGCTATGAGTGTTTAACTTTTGAATATTTTTGGATACACATACATATATTAGTATAAACCAATGTTTTATCACCATATTTTTTATTTCTTTGTTTTTTTATAAACAATAGTACAAAAAATGTTTTATGTTGATCTAAACTTTTTTGTTTATACCTTTAAATTTATCAATTATTGGTGGAGCGGATAAATATCCGATATCCATCCGTATCCGAAAATTAAGCGGATACGAATATCCGATATCCGAAAATTAAACGGATACGGATATCCGATATTCGAAAATGATTTCGGATACGGATACGGATATAGCACTATCCGTATCCGAAAGCATCCGTTGACAGCCCTAGTTGTTTGTCATGGTGACTGGGATTGTGTGAGTTGTAGTTGTATGGTGTATGACAGAGGAGTTTAGAGAATTGTTGTATAGGCAGGACGACTGGTACAGGCTTAATGAAGATAATAAGGTCATCATCAAATAGGAGACGAGTGATTAGCGGTAGTTTGCATTTGGGATGCATTTGGGACACTAAGGTCATCATCAAACCGGTATAATTTCTTGTTGTTATATGATTGGCTTTTCACAATGTTGATACTGTATTATAATTTATAGTCCCACGTGAACAAATGACCATTGGATCTGGTTATGAATGAAAACGACAATTTAATGTACTGTGCACTAGTGATTTGTATACTATAAAAATTGTTTTTACATGAATTGTCATAGATAAGTTTAGCAGTGCATTAAAGCTGTACACTTACACTTAGAGCATGACAGAGAATGATTGTTGAAATTTCTGTCTTTTACCCATGTTTAATAGATTATTGGGATGAGATATGGATATGCCTATGCTAGTGATATTGAATTTGCCGAATAATCTTCTTTTTTGATCAATATATGTTATAATTGATAAATCTGATTTAAGAAGATTCTACGACATTTTTATCTAAATATCGATATGTGAAAATGTTTTAGTCGATATGAATGCATTTTGCCTTCATATTGAAATGGAAGAAAATAAGATGCTAACCAATTTGTGAATTAGACAAAACGGAAGTTCGAAATTTAGTCTGAAAATTACAGAATTAGCTATGTTTCTTGTGCTTGTTTGTAAACTTTTTATCCAACTCACGTCATCTTATTTTGTTTTTGTTTGTTCTTTCTATTTTTTACAGGTAACAATTCGCTTCTTTATATGTATCATAGTTGAAGAGTCTCGGTTCCTAATTTCCAAAGATATACGTGGAAGGTTTTTCAGGTTTGATTACTGCAGTAAGCTCTTTTGTCCTGAAAGATACCTCCGTTTGTATTGAGTATACTGTAATATTGAGTATGATAATGTAGTATTGTTGGCAATGATGTAGTATTGTTGTTCTATTCATTTTGTTGTTGTTGCCAAACTATGTACTGTATACTGTAATATTGTTGTTTGTTGCCGCTTAACTATGTAGTGTAATGTATTGTTGTTGAACATAGTGATTAAAAGATTTGTTATGTTTGGTCTTTGTGCTGAATCTATGAAAAATATTTGGTTTAATGATCTTTTTTTGTGATATTATGTTAAATTTTCAAATATTTGTATTGAGTATGATAATGAATTAACTCCTACTGTAAGAGGGCAGGAAAAAACAATGTATATTTGTAAAAAAATATATTGAAATTAGCAACGGTTTTGAGCCGTTGCAAAACCAAATTAACAAATCACGTACAACAAGGTTTTGCAACGGCTTTTAGCCGTTGTAAAACTTAGTTTTGCAATGGCTTTGAGCCGTTGCTAAATTTAATTTCGCAACGGCTAAGGGCCGTTGCTAAACTTTTACCACTGCCAATTTTGCAACGGCTCTAAGCCGTTGCGAAACGCGTTTGCAACGGTTCTAAGCCGTTGCAAAATGGCATTTCTGGTGTAATGATTAACTCTTTCCGCTTCCTGTCCCTGCTTATCTCCATACCCAATATTCTTTGTGCTTTTTCCAAATCCTTCATGTCAAACTCTCTACCGAGCTCCGCTTTCAACTCCTTAATTTTGACTATACTCCGAGTTGCAATCAGCATATCATCAACTTATAACAACAAATAAATCATATCACCATCACATCTCCTGAAATAAATACACTGGTCTTTGAAACTTCTGGAATATCCCTGTGAAAACATAAACTTATCAAACCTCTTATACCATAGTCTAGGAGACTGCTTTAGTCCATATAGAGATTTGTTGAGTTTGCAAACATGGTTTGGCCTGCTACTATCAATGAACACTTCCGGCTGCTTTAAATAAATCTTCTCATCCAGATCACAATGCAAGAATGCAGTTTTGACATCTAGTTGCTCTAATTCCATATCATAATGAGCAATTAATGCCAAAATAATACGCATAGAAGTATGCCTAACCACTGGAGCAAAGATATCATGATACTCTACCCCTTTCTTTTGAACATACCCCTTTGCGACTAACCTTGCCTTGTATATGAGATTACCATTTTTACCGTCTTTCACTTTATAGATCCACTTGCATCCAATAGCTCTCTTGTCGGTGGGAAGAGGCACCAAATCCCAAGTATGATTTCTCTGTAATGATTCAATCTCCTCCTCCATAGCAACTAACCAACTGGAACTGTTAACTGATGCGATAGCTTCTCCGTAGTCACAGGGATCATCATGGACAACATTCAAAGCATATGTTTCCATATCATCGAAGTTAATATCTTCGATGCGCAATCCAACAAAGTCATCAATCAACTTAGGCTTTATTCTTTGCCTGACAGACCTAGGTTTTGAATGAGCTACACCTTGAGTTTGATCCTCTGTACCAACATTGGTATTATCCTCATCAACCAAGGTGTCATCGGAAACACCATTTGAACGTCTACGGAAAGAATCAACAGATGACTTGCTTTGTGTCTGGTATTCTTCACATGTCCTCTCATTGTCATCTGACGAGGAAGGCTCCACCTTCAACATAGCCTTCTCATCAAAAGTCACAGCCTGCTCATAATGATCTTCTTGCTAATAGGACACCACAACCTATATCCCTTCACTCCTCTCCTATAACCTAGAAAAATACACTTGCGAGCTCTAGGTTCCAGCTTCCCTTTGCTCTCATACACATAAGCTAGGCAACCAAACACTTCGAGAAATGAATAGCTAACAGGCTCTCCTTTCCATACTTTTTCAGGGATCTTCATATCTGTGGCAGTAGAAGGTGTGCGGTTGATGAGGAAAGCCACCATAGATAAAGCTTCAGTCCAAAAATCCCTTTTCAATTTAGCAGTCAGTCTAAGGCATCTTGTTCTCTCCAATAATGTCCGATTCATCCTTTCTTCAAACTCCATTAGACTGGGGGTCGCCTGGTGTGGTGTAATGCCTCTTAATGCCTTCAGACTCATAATAATCGATGAATTCCTGTGATACAAATTCACCGCCATTATCTGAACGGAGAACTTTCAATTTCTTCCCTGACTGCTTCTCAACCATAGATTTCCACTTTCGAAACTTGGCAAAGGTTTCACTCCTGAAGAAAGTATACCCATACTTTATGAGAGAAATCATCTATAAATGAAACAAAATATCTGGCTCCACCTAAAGACGGACAAGGGGAGGGACCCCAGATGTAACGACCCATAAAATTCGATAATTTAGTTTGGTTGAATTTATAAAATTTTGTAATTAAATTTAGGAAGAAATAAAAAATTTATAACTTATACTGAAGTAAATGTTAAAATGAAATTGCAATTAATTGAAACAGATTGTAAAGTTATAATTGATTGAAATTAGTAAATGAGGAAACGAATTCAAAGTTATATTTACCGATGAAGTAATACGTAATAAATGGAAAATTTATACAATCAATGTAGATAAGTAAAAAATAATGTTTGTTGTTGATAATAAACATTATTTTAATGGTAGTTAATAAAATAACGGAAGTGTGAATGTAAATTAAATATAATCGTATATTTATTGATAAGGTAATAAATTGGTAAAAATAATGGAATTAAGGTAAATTCGTTAATTGGATTTAAACCTAAATTAATGTATGCAATTGATAGAAGTACACATTTAGAAATGGAATATTTATTCAAATTAAGAGGTAAATAAGCATATATTAGTGTAATGGGATAAAACTAATGTAATTAGGTATGAATGTAAGTGATGTATCAATAAGGGAAATTTGTAATTTGTTAATGAATTTATAACGGGAATGAAATGTAAACTAATAAATAATTAATTCAATGCAATCCCAATTGATTGAAACAACTATTTGGGTTATAATTGATGGTAAATATGAATATTTGGTAATAAATTAGTATAAGAAAAGTAAATGTAAATATTGGATTAATCAATGATGTTTGTACCAAAAGTGGGTACAACACTTTACAGAAGTTTTTGAAGAGATAAAAGTGGAGAATACAAATGTAAAATGAAGATTATCTAACAAAAACTTTAGTAAACAATAACACAAATGCACAGACACGCAGTTTTAGAGTGGTTCAGCGTGTTGCCTACGTCCACTATGAATTTTTTAGGATTTTATTGATTCTCTTTCAATGATTACAAGCAATTATAGCGAACAACAGTAAAGTACAGCTTGGAATTCGAATTCAACAGCAAGGGTAGGATGCAAGTCTCGATCCGGCAGAGTCTGGACGCTTGAGAATCAAAAGATCCTTTTTCTGTAGGCTTCAAAGGGCTATTTATAGGCGAAGGAGGCTGATATCTCGCTCAAACTTCGAGAGGCTCCTTCTAACACATGAGTGGGCCTACACGATCGATCCCACCAAGTTTCGACTCGATCTGTGATCGATACGAACCGATTTCGTATCGATCAAGAATTGATTCAATTGAGCCGAAACTTAGCAGGAACATTCCTTGGCTTGTACGTAAGCTTCTGTGAAAATTTCATAGCATTTGGATTGGTGGATCTTGAGTTATGATCGATACGAGCTTGATTTTTTCGTTGGCTGTTTGGTTCAAATCCATCAATTCGAATCGATGACGCATGTGCCTCTGTGATGACGCGGCGCGCATTCCTCGCATCGATCCTCTTTTTGCTCCGATTTGACCGTTTCGACTCCATGAATCTCACCTCGTTTGTATCGATGACCGTTGCGTCAATCTGGGCTCATTTGACTTGATGGACACGAACAACCCATTGGACGTGGATTCAAACAAGAGCCCCTAATGGATACGAAGTAGTCACCATCTGATGGATGCAAAGCAAGGTCATCTTATGGGTACGAAGAGCAGTTGCCAGATGGATTCGAACTAACAGGTCCTGATGGATTCAACTAATCACCTACTGATGGTTTCGAATTGGATGGTTGTAAATTATTGTGAGTTAACGGATACGAGATAGATGGATATGAGGGTATTGTATCCCTGATCAATATGAAGATGATGGACTCGATAGAGGCTCAACCATGGATACGAGCTGTGTCTAGCTGGATGGATACGAAATAGGATCTTGCCGATCGATACGAAATGCGTGCTCTGTTGATGGATACGAACTTGATCACCGTGAACTGAGGCTTCTTCATGGATACGAGGCTGATTGGTGCGAAGCTGATGGATTCGAAATAGGGCTCATCGATGGATACAAAAACATGGTTTTTCCCTTCAACTTGCACCAATCACAACTTGAGCATACGAACTCGGATTGACCTAAAATTTGGAATGCCGGCTTTTATGGCTTCGCTTGTCGTGTCTTGCTGATTTTAGCCTGATCTGGATTCGGACAAAATTCATCGGCATCCATAGCGAACCCGTGTATGCTTGATGTACAGGACAAACAACCCTTGGTTTTAAACCGGTGCCTTAATATCTCGGCGTTGCCAAAAAGACGGGATAATATTTGCCCCCCAAAGTACGTCTTGTGTTAACATGACGTGCTTTGAAAAATTGTAGTCTTCATTATGAACAACAATTGCTTTTTTGTCGTAATCGTTATTTGATGAACATCCAATTCCTGTGAATGTTGAAAATTGAATATTAGCTCGGCATATATGCATATATGTTAACCTGACTCTCGTTAACGTTGTACGTTCACGAACCGTTTTCAGTTTTCTCGTGCCGAATTCCGTACCGATCCTCTCCTGAATCGATGTGTAATTCGAGTTGCAATAATGCCTGATGGTTGTCTTTGGGTGTTCCTTCGTATTGATCCTCTCCTGAATCAATATAGAAGTTTGGAAGGTTGCTCTCGCATTGGTCTTCGCATTTATGGATGCGAATTTTAGCACTTCACATCAATATGTATGAGTCATGGTGGATACGAAATGACCGTTCGTATCGATGGTTACGAACTTCAGCAGGTCCTCGTGGAGCCTTCCGTATCAATGAAGCATTGTATGCTATTGGATTCATCCAGCTAGTTCCTATCGATGGACCGTGGTTGGGGTTCCAAAATCATCGATTCGAATGAAGGTTTCGCACCGATGGGACCAAAAGCCTTCTGCATCGACTTCATTACGCACTTCGTATCGATGGACTCTATTGTTTATTTCGAATCAATAAGAGTTTTGGCTGATGGATTCGAACTAGCCGTTTGAATCGACCTAGGGGTTGACCTGTAGTGACTGGTCATGTGGACCGGGAGGCGAATTGCCCCTGTTTCTCCTTAGGTCCATATAAATACTCATGGACTCGGCCATTTTTCACTTTTTACTTTTTTACTGCAGCTTTTATTATCTTCCTACTTTCGTATCGATCTAGAAACTTGAGAGAGGAGTTGCACGCTTCCTTCGAATCAATCACATTCAGTCCTTTAATTCTTTTAATTTCAACTTAGGTAATTATTAGTTATAGCTACATCTTGATGACGAAGTTCAAATCTCAGATCCATCCCCTCTTTACCGATTATCAATTCTGGCAATATTTAAGGTCATATCTAGGCTGGAGCTTGGTCGAGGATGGCCATGGTGATGCCCTTGATAATTGGAGAAGAAGGAGCACAGAGAAAGAAAAAATAAAATGAAGATGGCTCGATCCGTACTTCGTGTCGATTTGGGGGCATATCCTCGAATCGATGCAGGCAATAACGCCTTTCCTTGGAGTTTGTATCGGTCTCAGGGATTTATATGGTAAATGACGTAGTTTGTATCGAGCGAGATGGTGGTAAATCATGTTAATCTATAATGATCGATGCGAAAAATAGGTGAGCGATTGGGGCGGAACCCTCGGCTTCAGATCAACTCGAAATATATACTCACAATCGATACAAGAAGTATCGACTCGAACGTGATCGATGCGAAGTCGAGACTTTCTTGACCGATGCAAACCTGAATGCCAAGGATCAATCTGAAGCTACTGATCTTGATCGGTACGAACCCAAGTGTTGACGATCGATTCGAAATATGTTCATGGTGATCGATACGAATTTGGATCCTGATGGATTCAAATATGCTTTCCATGATCGATTCGAATTACCATCCTATGATGGATACGAAACTTTGAGTACTTGACAGCATGACTCCAACGAGCTTCATTTCTGCATATCCGGACTCGACTGTTAAACTGCATACTCGACTGCCTTTTGAAGCTCGTTGATGGAACCATAACTTAACAACTTTAATTTGGATCGATCGCTAACATCTGGATAGTATGGTGGTGACGGTCAGTGACGGCGGTCACTCCGACTGGATTCCGATTATCTTCGTCATTGGCAAATTTTTCTTTAACTCTGCAAAATTTATTCAAGCAATGCACAGCACTGCACTGCACAACACACACTTTACACGAGGGGAACACACGGGCTCTTTGTTCTCTAATGATGGTTTCTCGTGAGTTAGCTCCAAGCTCCCAGCCACAGGAAACTCAGAGTTCAATTGCTCCCGTGCTTGAAATACCATAGATTGAGGTCGAAGTTATGGATCCAGCCTCGGACGAGGCACCAGACGCATCTCTTATCAATAGTCCGCCATACTCTGTTCCGTCTAACATTTCGGAAGATATGCTTGGAAGAATATGCCTAAGGCACGGTTTTTTGATGGACGACGTACTATTGCCGGGACCAAATGACAGACCACACAATCCACCGGAGGGGTATACCGCATTCAATCGACATGCGTGCACAGGTGGGACGCTCCCCCCGTTCAATCAGTATATAAGAGAAGTGCTGTCTTTTATAGAGATTGCCCCATCTCAGCCACACCCAAATGGATATGATTTACCGAATAGCTTGTTCATTGCATTTATGGAGTACCTCTATCGACCACCCCGACTGACCGAGATAGGATATTTTTTCAACTTCAAGAGTCGAACAGACAGTCCATCTTTCACATTTCTAGAGGCCGTGAGAAATTGTCAAATAATTACGGGGTCTTGGACCAGGCTGAGCTACTTCAAGACGGAGTGGTTCTATGTTAGATGCCCCCCAGGATTTGCCAGGCGATGGCTATTTATACGTGAGTATTGCTATCTTCTTGAGCAGTTGGCAAGACGATTGCAAATGAAATCCAACTCATATCTCTTTTTCTTTGCAGGGATAATTCAGCGACCCGAAGGCGGATATTACAAGGAGATAGTTCGAGTTCTTCAAGAGGTCCCAGGAGAAGATAGGAATATTCACTTGGTCCAGACGGATAGGAATCTCAGAATTCTTGGGCTAATCGAGCGAAGACAAAGTATAAGGCTCAACGGTGCATTAAGAACTATCTCGAGGGAGCGAGTTAAGCGTAAAAAGCCTAGAGTTATTATAGTCAAAGAGGCTGACTCTAAAAGAACCCACACCGACGAGGAGCCGATGGGGAACATGCAGATGCAGCCCAGGATGCTGAAGAAAAGAGAAAAGGCATGACAGCCGTTTTCAAGCCATCCAAAAAGGGGAGATGGAAATCTGTGATCATGTCCCGACCTGCCTCTGGAATTATAATTTTGGAGATATCTCCCTCGAGAACAGAAAATCTTTACGAAGGGCTTGCTGATCTTCCAATTCCGGACGACGTGTCCATACAGCATGATGCCGGATTGGGTGAACTCCAGCACGCGTTAGTTTAAACGAATCTCTGCCCACTAGCGTGGTTGACACATCCGGTTGGTCGGGGGGTTGCACATACATTCACACTTCACGGCACTACACGATTTCTGAATGTAATACGTCCGCTGTGACAGATTGCTAATTTCGTTTCTGTTTTTTGCCTTGCATGTACCATGTCCGGTCGAGGTTCAATGCTCGGTAGTCTGTGCAGCAAACGCAAGTCTTCGTCATACTATGAGTCGCATAGGAGGGAAGGAGATAGGGATCACGATCAAGGCTATTCTAGCCAGGAGCGGTCTAATAGGGATAAAGGTTATAGGCGCCGGTCTCGATCTCGCACGCCTCTTCCCAGAGCTCCTGCACCGCCGCCAGTTCATGTTTCGCGACCTTCGGAAGCTCCGCAACACAAACCATCTTCCCAATATTCTAGGTCTGAGTCCCAACATAGAACTGAGGTTGCAGACCCTTCTGCTACTATACAGCCCTCGTCGAACCCATTGGCGAAGGAGCGATGAGGCTCGCTCAGCTGAAATAGGATTTTCCTGATATATGCTTTGATGGGTTCGTCTTTCCTCCGCGTTTGAAAAGGATCCCGGCGTCGGTCGAAAATACAGTGTATGATTATGTCGCGGACATAATTTTCCAATATCAGGAATGGTCGAAAACCGCGAAAAAAACATCAAAGGTGGCCTTCAACCGAGCAGTCATGATTGAAAAGCCGGAGAAAGAACTTGGTCAGAAAGATCGTATCATTCAAGCGCTTAATAGCGAGGCCGAGTCTTCTTGCCAATATGAGATTGAGGCTCTTAAGAAAGCCGACGAGGCCCAGGAGGCGATGGAGAGAATGAAGCAGGAGAATTATGCCACAGTGGAGGACATGGTCCACTGGAACATCATCGTTACCGCTGAGCGGGATGCAGCCCTTAAAGAGCTTAACGAGCTTAAGTCCAAATTTTCTCAAATCATAAAGGAAAAGGATGCTGCTAACGCTACTGTACAGGAAGCGTGCGATCAAGCGGTGGTGCTTCAGAGGGAGAGAGATGCGGCCATGGAAAAGGTCCGGGAGGTTGAGGCTGAGGTCGGTGAGAGGGTCCTATTGGCGGAGGCCAGGCTAGAGGCTGACAAAGAGGAGACCCTCGTCACTTACAATGCCAATGTGTTGAGACACAGGCACTTAGCCTGGCTTGATGATTATCCGACACACCTGTATAATGCCTGGAACTTGCTGGTTGAGGAGGCGAAAACGAGCAGTCAGGCGGATCCTTTGACGAGTTTGAATTGGAGAACCGCACACTAAATGATGATGAGAAGAAGGTTCTTCATGATTTTATGATTTCTCACGCAAGAGAAAGACTCGGCATCCAGCACCAAGAAGTTGGGGAAGGTTTCGGAGTTACACATCATGCTACAAGCTCAGAAATTACTACTCCGCCCCGACCCGAGCCTGCTCCAGTGACCGAGCCTCAGCCCGTCCCGGCTTATGACCCAAAACAGCCACGCCTATCTCCTATTAAGGAGCATTCATCTGAAGCCGTTCAGCCAGCCGCAGGTCATACTGAGGAAGGTACTCTGAACGAATCTCACGTGTATTCGAAAAAAAAGACCTGTTTTGAAGTGTGTCCTAACGACTTCTTTTCTTCTTTGTCCAGTGACCGAAGTTGCATTGACATCGCCTCCTGCAATCCAAGAATCACATCAAGTGCAGGAGGCTATTATTACTGAGGCGATTACCATGGCTGCGGCCGTGCCGATTAAGGTGACACAGGGTAGCTCAATTTCCTTTGACGAGCAGATGATGAATGAGCTTCTGGGCCGACACAGCGACCCTTTTGCGGACATGCCGTTCGTTCTTACTGGGTTCCCGCCTGCTTCTAGTGCTTTGTCGCAGTCCACCGCTACCCCTAGCGAAGCCCATGCTATTCGAGAAGCAGAGATACTGGCTGAAATTAATGCTAAGATGGAGGCATCTGATCATGACGGTGATTCTGAGGGTGTAGTGACAGTGCCTGGTCCAACTCCACTTAGGATGATATCACCCGGAAGGACACTGGTTGATACTAGTGTGTCTACTCCGCCCCCGGTTGCAGATCCAGTTCCTCCGACTCCTCCTGAAGGGAGCAACCCCGTAGACTCAAGTTTGGAGGAAGAAATCTATATCATGCCTTCGTCTGGAGATTCCCCGCCTAAAGAGAAAAGTTCAAAATGAAAGATCGTTAGCGGTGCCGGTGACTCCTCACTGAAGAAAAAGCCGAGGAAGAAGAAGGATTAGATAGATTCCTTAAGCACATTTTTGGGTAGGTAGGAGTTTACTTTTGCTTTTGTAGGTCGTGTACAGACACAGATTCGGCCCCCGCTAGAAGGCATTTTTTGGAAGAGCTTGTACATAGATTCTTATTTCCAGTTAGTTGAAATAAAACTTCATTTTCTTCGCTTCGACTGTTCTTCCTGTCCTTTATGCTTAAGTGTTGTAACCTACGAATCATAGCTTGGTATGCTTGCGGAGTATCAGTTCTGGAGTTGGATCTGTTTCATACACAAGTCTTAAAATCGTGAATACAAGCCGCGAATTAAGACTAAGCTGGATAATCGATGTCGTATTGTTTCAGTCAGTGTTTCACACTTAAGCTCTGCCCCCAGTTTGGGGAACCAGTTGTAATGATCGACTAGCAATCGCAATTTTATCTCTGCCTTCCAAGCTTAACATTGTCAAATCGATGTAGAAGCAAGTGAAGGATAGGCAGTTTTAGTTGCGCGTGTTCACTAATAATAATCGCATCCACACTCTGGGGATCGGCAATTGTGTTTTGGTGGTCCATCGCACCTATCGCAAATCTTGAGCTCATGTCCACACACTGGGGACTTAGGACAATCTGTGATCGATAATCTGGTTCGCACTGTGGGAATCCGAGAGTTATCGACGTTTGTAGCGCAGTTCGCACTCCGGGAACTTTGACTCAGTATTTATACTACAATTCTCATTCTGGGAACTTGGAGTTGGCGTTTATACCATGGTTCGTACTCCGGGAACCTAGAGTTGTTGTTTATACTCTAATTCGTACTCCGGGAATTTAGAGTTGATGTTTATACTCTAATTCATACTTCGGGAATTTAGAGTTAGTGTTTATACTCCAACTCGCACTTCGGGAATTCGAAGTTAGTTGGCAGATGGTCAGTCACACCTGTTTGGACCTTTTAGGAGGTCGTTCACACTCTGAGAACGATAGATTTATCGGGATCGTGGATGGTCGAATCACATCCACCCCAAATTAGCAAGCGAGATCGTTAGATGGATGGGTCCATCCTTCTCTAACTTGGTTAGGATACGGTTGGATTCGTTAGGAAGACGGGTCCGCCCTCTCCAAAACCGTACTTAGAATTTTCACACTCCAACTCGCGCTCTGGGAGTTTGGAGTAGTTTTTAGGATTGTTGTGTATCAATCCTTTTTGATATTAGCGTAGTGGCTTGCCCCCGAGCTCGGGTTTCATTTAGTGAGTGACCGGTCATATCACAATCACTCGCTATTTGAATAAATTCCACCGTTCGATGGAACTTAGCTCTTCGTGCATCATGATGTCGTACGTCATATTCAATAAATCACAGCTCTGGCTCGAAGAGATGACATTTTATTGCTGAAATGAAATTTTTTGGCAAAGTCAGTTGCCTTATTACAAATTCAAATTTCGAAATGCGAAAACAAATTGCAAATAAGAGAATGAATCAAATAAATGAAGCCTGTCATATGTAGTAGCGACGGAGGCTTTCACTATTCCAAGCTCTCGGTAAAGTAAGACCGTCAACGGTCGATAACTTGAACGTGCCATCCCTGAGTTTTGTGTGATCACATATAGCTCTTCCCAATTTGGCTTCATGTGTGAAGGAACCGGATAAATTCTTTTCAAAACGAGATCGCCAAGTTCGAAGGTCCGTGGCCGAACCTTGGTATTGTATAATCGGGCGACTTGATTTCGATATGCGCCTGCCCTAAAATCAGCCTCTTCACGCTTCTAATCCAGTAAATCCAAAGATTCAGCAAGTAATATGGCATTAGTTTTCGGGTCATAATAAGTCACACGATGAGAGGGTACTTCCATTTCGATTGGAATAACGGCTTCTGAGCTGTATGATAGAGAAAATGGATTGTGTCCGGTCGTGGATTTGTGGGTCGTTCGGTAAGCCCATAAAGCCATAGGTAGTTCATCAACCCATTTGCCCCCACCCTTTTCCAGTCGCTTCTTGAGAATAGTTTTGATAACCTTATTAACAGCTTCAACTTGGCCATTCGCCTGAGGGTGCGCAACCACAGAGAATTTCTTGTGGATGTGGAATCGTTGGCAAAAATTCTTGAATTCAACACTGTCGAATTGAGCTCCGTTATCAGTGATGATGGTATGAAGGAGACCAAATCGGCAGATGATTTTGCGAACTACAAAGTTGAGTACTTTTTTTGCCGTTATTGTAGCAAGGGGTTCAGCTTCAGCCCATTTAGTAAAGTAATCAACTGCGATGATGGCATACTTTGTTCCTTCTTTGGCAAGAGGTAGAGTACCAATGATATCAATGCCCCATACTGCAAATGGCCAGGGACTGACCATTTGGGTTATTTCAGTAGGTGGGGCTCTTGGAATTCGAGCATGTCTTTGGCATTTATCGCATTTCCTTGCATAGTCTGACGCGTCACGGTTCACAACTGGCCAGTAATATCCATATCGGAGCACTTTCTTGGCGAGGGCTTGCCCTCCCGATGTGATCGCCACACTCTCCCTCATGCACATCACGCAATACTAATTTGATTTCATCGTGTGCGATACATCGGAGGAGAGGAACAGAATATCCCCTTCTATACATGACTCCATTTTGAATGGTAAACCACGAGGCTTTTCGAAGAATCTGTCTTCTTTCGCTCCTACGCTCAGGTAGTGTTCCGTGCTCGATATAGTTTCGATACGGGGTCATCCAAGACTCCTTATTGGAATCATTTCAAATATCAGTTTCCATCTGATCAATGCTGGGAGAAGATAAATTTCAATAGGAATGAGTCCCATCTGTTGTGCTTCGCCCGTACTTGCTAACTTGGCCAATGAATCAGCCTTCTGGTTATGCTCACGGGGTATGTAGAAAACGGCATAATAATCGAATTGATCAAGTATTTCCTGGACTCGAGCTAGATAAGGTGCTAGTCTTTGATCCTTGGCCTGGTATTCACCCCGGACTTGGCATACGACTAACTGAGAGTCGCAGTAAACTTCCACATCAATAATTCTCAGATCACGGGCTAGCTTCAACCCAACAAGTAAAGCTTCATACTCAGCTTCATAATTGGTCGATCGGAACTCAAATTTCATAGCATAGCATATGGATCGGCCCTCGGGGGTTTCAAGTACTACCCCAGCACCTGAGCACCGATCGTTGGATGCGCCATCGGTATGCAGCTTTCAGATGTATTCGGGAGATTTATTGGTCTCAGGAAAGTCCTCTGGGACGGTGAATTCGGCTATAAAATCTGCTAAGACTTGACCTTGAATGGCTCTTCTTGGGGTATAGGTGATATCGAACTGACTCAGTTCGATATTCCACTTAAGCAACCTACCAGATGTCTTAGGCCGTGTAAGGACCTGTCTAACGGTTGATCGGTGTACACAGTGACAGGATGAGCCTGAAAATATGGACGGAGCTTCCTCGAGGCAATGACTAGGCAGTAGGCCAACTTTTTTAGCTTTGGGTAGTTTCTCTCAGCTCCGGCTAGTCGCTTGCTAACATAATAGACCGGTTTCTGCACTCGGTCTTCTTCTCGAACTAGGGCAGCACTGATCGCATTTCTGATACCGCCAGGTAAATATACAACTGTTCATGGTCGATAGGCTTTGATAAAATTAGCGGTGTGGAAAGATGTTGAACCAGTGCTTGGAATGCGCCCTCGCACTCCGTAGTCCATTCGAAGTTTCGCTTTCCTTTTCGGATCAGATCAAAGAAAGGGATGCATTTGTCGGTGGACTTCGATATGAACCTGCTCAACGCCGCTACCTTCCCATTGAGACTCTGAACTTTCTTTATTGTTCTTGGAGTCTACAAGTTTCTGATTGCCCAGATCTTTTCTGCATTGGCTTCCATTCCTCGAGCATTGACAATGAACCCAAGGAACTTTCCAGATGCGACTCCAAAGTGGCACTTCAATGGATTGAGCTTCATCCCATACTTTCGAAGGATGTTGAACATTTACTCTAGATCTTTGATGTGATCAGTGGAGAAACGTGACTTTACCAGAATGTCATCTACATAAACCCCTTGGTCTTCTCGATCTGGTTAGCGAACATCTGGTTGACTAGGCGTTGGTATGTTGCTCCGGCGTTCTTTAATCCAAAGGGCATAACTTTGTAGCCGTAGAGTCCCAGGTCAGTTACAAAGCTAGTATGTTCTTGGTCGGGTACGTGCATGGGTATCTAATTGTAACCGGAATAAGCATCCATGAAAGATACTAATTCGTGTCCAGCTGTTGAATCTACAAGCCGATCAATCTTGGGAAGTGGGAAACTGTCTTTTGGGCAAGCTTTATTTAGATCAGAATAATCAACACATGTTCTCCATTTCCCATTCCGCTTTCGGATAAGTATGGGGTTGGATACCCACTTCGGGTATAAAGCATCTCGAATAAATCCGTTTGTATCGACCCCATCTTTAAGGGCGGCAGATCTCTTTGGATCCATACCATGCCTTTTATGTTTGACCGGGATACACCGTGGGTCAATATTCAGGGTGTGGCTCGCGATGTCCGGTGAGATCCCACACATGTCAGAATGTGTCCAGGCGAACACGTCGAGATTCCCCCGGAGAAATTCAACCAATTCCTGCTGTGTCTCTTGGCTCAACTGAGACCTAATCTTTAACATTCTCGAATCATCATCATCATCATTACCGATCGGAACATCGATCGTCAGTTCAGTCGGGCTTGACTTTCTATAGATTCATCCTTATTTTCATTGTCTCTAGGGTCAAGATCCCTCTGGAATTGGTTGTGGTGCCCAGGCCGAGGCCCAGGCACCAATTGTCAATTATCTGCAAAGCGGACGCAGAGAGATTCCTCTACGCCCTTTCCTTTCTCTCTTCGCTACGCCTCGCGCAGCTCAGCAACATAACAGGCTCTCCCAGCAGCCTGATCTCCTTGAATAACTCCAATCCCACGATCGGTGGGGAATTTCAAAGTTAAACACCATGGGGCAATTGCTGCCCTAAATTCAGCGAGAGCCGGTCGGCCCAAAAATGCATTATAGGGGGATTGAATGTCTAACACAACAAACTACGACATCCGGACTCTCCGGCACTTCCCAACTCCCAGCTCCACTGGCAGATCCACTACTCCAGTGGGTATATTGGCACTTCCATCGAAGCCATGAATTCGAGATTGGCAAGGTTTTAAATCCTTGGCTTCCATTTTCATCAGATCGTAAGCTCTCTTAAACAAAATATTTATTGAACTCCCACTGTCAACCAGGATCCTCTTTATCCAAGCAGGACCAACCTGGGCAGATATGACCAGTGGATCAATAGTAGGGGCTTCGACCCTATCAGCATCCCGGCTTCAGAACATGATGTCATCAGTCATTGTTTTTTGCTATTTGGCCGGAGCCCCTTCATCAAAACTACTGCAACAATCGAAGTCCGCATGCCTGATAGAACTGGCATACGACTCCATTTCCCTCCAGCTTCGATCTGCTAGATGGGGACCACCACTGACTGTATTTATTACCAATCTTCCGCCCATACGAGCGGGTTCCTCTCGTCCTTCTTGATTCTGAGTACGATTTTGGTTTGACAGGCCCACACCACCAGACTGTGGTGCCCACACAAATTGATCTAGCTTTCTCTCCCTGATTAACTTCTCAATGAGGTCCTGCAAATGTCTACACTCATTGGTATTATGGCCATAACTCTCGTGGAATCTACAGAATTTTTCCGTTTGAATCTGCCTTTCCGATGATGGCTTCGGGGCAGGCTTCTTATACTGCATGGCATTACAGGTTTGTAGATACACATTCTCTAGCGACGTATTCAATGGTGTGTAGTTATCAAACATTGGAGCCCTACGTCGCGGGCCACGATTTTGATCCCATTTCTTATTCTGACTACCACTGTTTCTTGGTTGAGATTGCTTGTTCTCTATGTTCAGCTGTACTTTTCTAGAACTCTCACCTGACTGTTTAACTGCTGCATTGCTCTGAATCCCCTCACTACTGTGTCTTACGTCGTCCTACTTCCTAGACTTTTTCGCGTCCTCTCGCCTTAAGAATTGGGTGGCTTTGGAGTAGAAGCGGTCCAACGACACGGGAGGCTTTCCGGCCAACCAATTTCCAAACTCGGAGTCAGGATTAATTCCCTTAGTTAGTGCCATCAAGATTGAGTTGTCATTAGGGTTACTGATATCTACACATGCAACATGGAACCTTTCCAAGTAGCGTCTAAGCGTCTCCCGGGAGCTTGAGTGACGCTAGATAAAGTGTTAACATCCTTAGGCCTAACAACATGCATACAAAACTGTTCTACAAACTTCGTGGCCATTTGATCAAAACAAGAAATGGATCAGGGCGGCAATCGCGTAAACCACATAGTGGAAATGCCCCCAAAGAGATAGGAAAACTACGGCACTTTACCGTGTCATCCGCTCTTGCAGCGTTCATCGACCATTCATATTTCAGGATGTGCTGGTTTGGGTCTGAATTCCCTTCATAAACCGGTATAGTGGGCATTTCGAACCGTCGAGGATGTTTGGCAAAGAGTATGTCATCCATAAAGGGGGTGTGACTATGGGATATTCCCCAGTCGTCGTTGGTAAGACCCTGACTTTCACGGATCATTTGACGTATTATAGCTGGGAGGTCTGGCGTTTGAATGTTCTACGCTCATAGAGCCAAGGTATGGTCGGTTCCACATTGCGTGGATGGACCGAGCACTGTCAACGATCCACGACTCGCCTCCTTGGCTCGTTGTATTCTGGGGCGTAAGGTTCAGGTGTACGTCCTTGTTGATTCCGGACATCAATTTTTGTTTCAACCACGGCGGTGGTGGCACGGTTATCTACGGTGTAATGAGGAACAGTCCCTCCCCAAGAAGAGGGTCCAGTATGAAAGCTGGCCGATGGACCAACTCTCAGCTGTCCAACAGTCAATGTTGGTTGATGTCCGATGGCCTGTGCGTGACCTTCGTCTGGTCGAGGACGAACGGATCTTTGGTTGCAGCCAGATGAGGCATAACTTTCCATGGAGGAGTGAGAGACTTGATCTCTTCTATGCCTTCTACGCTTCTGGCGGTTTAGCTGGTTGGTCAGCTCGGCATTTGCATGTAGCTGTTCTGTCAACTATTGCCGACTTTGTGTTAGTTCCTGTAGCAACAACTGAAACTCTTTCCTGGTAACCGGGCCTTGTGAGTCTGAGGGTCCGGCTGCGTTCTGGTTAGTTGGTGGAAACTGCGCGGGATTTTGCCTATCCCGGCCTTCCTGATCGCCAATGTTGGAGGTGGTCCTTGTGCTAACCATCTTGAGGGTTGAATTCCTTTCTTAGACTTTATGCAAATCTGAATAGAATGAAAGGAATTCGAATTAGTGATCTGGATCTCTCTCTTAGATTTATGCAATCTGGTATCGACGATGGATCCAAGGAGCAGGAGAAAATCTGGGTTTACTCAGTGAAAGAACCAAAGTGTTTGTACCAAAAATGGGCACAACACTCTTCGGAAGTTTTTGAAGAGATAAAAGTGAAGAATATAAATGTAAAATGAAGATTATCTAACAAAAACTTCAGTAAACAATAACACAAATTCACAGACACGCAGTTTTAGAGTGGTTCGGCATATTGCCTACGTCCACTATGAAGTTTTTGGGATTTTATTGATTCTCTTTCAACGATTACAAGCAATTACAGTGAACAACAGTAAAGTACAACTTGGAATTCGAATTCAACAGCAAGGGTAGGATGCAAGTCTCGATCCGGCAGAGTCTGGGCGTTTGAGAATCAAAAGATCCTTTTTATATAGGCTTCAGAGGGCTATTTATAGGCATAGGAGGCTGATATCTTGCTCAAACTTCGAAAGACTCCTTCTGACACGTGAGTGGGCCCACGCGATCGATCCCACCAAGTTTCGACTCGATCTGTGATCTATACGAACTGATTTCGTATCGATCAAGAATTGGTTCAATTGAGCCGAAACTTGACAGGAACATTCCTTGGCTTGTACGTAAGCTTTTGTGAAAATTTTATAGCATTTGGATCAGTGGATCTTGAGTTATGATCGATACAAGCTTGAGGTTTTCATTGGCTGTTTGGTTCGAATCCATCAAATTCGAATCGATCCACTTCGAATCGATGTCGCATGTGCCTCAGTGATGACGCGACGTGCATTCCTCGCATGGATCCTCTTTTTGCTCCAAGTTGACTGTTTCGACTCCATGAATCTCGCCTCGTTTGTATGGATGATCGTTGCGTCAATCTGGGCTCATTTGACTTGATGGACACGAACAAGCCATTGGACGTGGATTCGAACAAGAGCCCCTAATGGATACGAAGTAGTCACCGTCTGATGGATGCGAAGCAAGGTCATCTGATGGGTACGAAGAGCAGTTTCCTGATGGATTCAAACTAACAGATCCTGATGGATTCGAGTAATCACCTACTGATGGTTTCGAACTGGATGGTTGTAAATGATTGTGAGCTAACGGATTCGAGACAGATGGATACGAGGGTATTGTATCCCTGATCGATACGAAGAAGATGGACTCGAATAGAGGCTCAACCATGGATACGAGCTATGTCTAGCTGGAGGGATACGAAACATGATCTAGCCTATCGATACGAAATGCGTGCTCTGTTGATGGATACGAACTTGATCGGCGCACACCAAGGCTTCTTCATGGATGCGAGGCTGGTTGGTGCGAAGCTGATGGATTTGAAATAGGGCTCATCGATGGATACAAAAACATGGTTTTTCCCTTCAACTTGCACCGATCACAACTTGAGCAAATGAACTCGGATTGACCTGAAATTTGGAATGCTGGCTTTTATAGCTCCGCTTGTCGTGTCTTCCTGATTTTAGCCTGATCTGGATTCGGACAAAATTCATCGACATCCATAGTGAACCTGTGTGTGCTTGATATACAGGACAAACAACCCTTGGTTCTAAACCGGTGCCTTAATATCTCAGCTTTGCCAAAAAGGCGGGATAAAAAATGAATTAATAATGAATAAATAGTGATTGAGGAAAAATCAATGTTCTGTATGTGATTGTTTGGGAATGATAACTTATACAAATATGATTAAGGGTTAATGGAAATGATTATTATAAAGTAATCATTTATGTAGTCCATTAAATCAAGTTTGTAATAAATTGCAATGAATCTCAATTTAAGGTCATATTTGTATAAATTAAGGAATTAATTGAAAATAATGCTAGCTCTATTTATAATATAACAATTGGTTGATTTAAAGAATAGAAAGCAAGATTTATTAATTTAATTGAAGTGTAAAATTCAATAATTGGATTAATTGCAATTTAATGAAATTTAATATTTAATTTTGCGTTAATTGAGATTAAGATGAAATTTAAGAATAATAAGGTAATAAACCATAAACCAATGTTAATTTCATCCGTTGGATAATAATGAATCGAATAATAAGAATGAAAAGTAAATTAAATAAAATTTTTGGAAATTTAATTTATAATTTTGAATATAATGAAATTGAAAATTTAACACTGCAATTGATGGATTAATCAACTTTAAATTGACAACTAAACTTGTTTAAATTATTGTAGATGATTAAGAAATATAAAAGTGATATGTTTCCCTTAAGTTCCTGGAGGCCGTGGGCTCGAGTCCCGCAGCTGTGATATGTTTCCCTTAAGGCCTTGAGCGGTTATCCTCAACAAAGCCGAACATGGTAGAGGATTGATGCTCTTGGTTGGGCTGGCTAAAAATGTGGGTCAGTGTGGCGGAAAGCTTTATCCCCTAGCTCTACTCTCCGGAGTTGTGTTTAAAAAAAATAGCCATTTTGGCAACTGACTCGGATTCCGACGAAACGAGTTTCATCGGATCCATTACGGTGAATTATTGTAGGATTTCAAGTTTCGTAGTGATCAGACTTGTCGTTTGATCGTACAGACTCGAAACGCCTTGAAATCAATGAAATTGAAATCAATTTGAAAAATATTGATTTTAGCATAACTTCTTCATACGATGGAATTTGGACTTAAAACCTGTTCCATCGCGTTTAAAATATTTTAAAACATCTATTTTGATATATGGGTTGACCCAATTTCATTCAAAATGGGCTTTTCGGGCCTTATATTGTTCAGCGCGTTTATCAATCCGATCCAATCTATCTCAACTTTATCTATAAATACCCCATTATAAACCTTAGCCTACCCCTATTTCTCATTTGTGTGCATACAATTCAGCTATCTCTCCTCCTCAATGGCAGACAAATAAATTCTAGATCCAAATACAATTCCAAATCAAATCAAAGTGAAATTTCAAACTCCTCAAAAAAATTCAAAAAAATTATATATCGAAGCTCTTGGTGTACGCATCTCAGATCTGCAGTCCGTTTCTTGACCTGAGTTTGTGGGTGGCCAGAAATTGAAGGTTTATCCTCGTCCGTCCATTGCATCGTGATCAACTGTATCAGATCGTCAAATCAGGGGTACCATCGCGTAGAGGAGAGGGAGCGCAGTGCATCGGTGCTGTTCGTTCGTCGTTTCAGTGGCTAGATCTTGGGGTTTAATTCGATTAGGGTTCACGGTCTTTTGGCGGCGGTTGGTAAATACATCGCGGTTACGCGTCCGTGGGGTCGATGGGCTGTGGGGGAGGGGGTCGGCGGTGGATTTGAGGCAGCCAGGCGCGTGCAGCGATGACCAGAAGCGGTGGCGACTCGAGTCAGTATGCGTTTGGGTGCATGCTTCATTTCTGTTGACTGGAAGATGAAGTAGCATGCACGTTTTCTTTGATGGACGCGATGATAGGATTGCATTAGTGACGTGGCTAGTTGATTTGGGTGATTTTTTTTGTTTTAATTAAATTTTGTTTTCAAACAATTTAATCGCTATAACTTTTACATACGATATTCGTTTTACATGCGGCTTTCTTCGCTAGGTTCATATTGGAATTCCAGACATTTTGACGCTGGTATGGACAGATTCTGAGGCTGTTTGATTTTTGGGTTTAAATTGGATTTAAATTCAATTTAAATCCAAAAGGTGAGTGTTTTAACCCACTCACGACTTCTAAAATTTCTTATGTTTGTTAAATTTAAATTTATGTTGCGATTTTGAATTATTTATGAATGTTTTGTATATTTTAATCACCATCTTAGCTAATTACATTTATTTAAAATCAAATTGTATTTAATCTATTGTTGAATATAACTGCTAGTTGATACGTATTGTTTATTATCCGTTATATGTTGATGCTATTGATTGAATTGGATGATGATTGTGATTAATGGTTGATGATTGATATTGGATGAATGGATGCTGTATTTTATATCGTTTTAAACTATAAATCGTTATGCACTTTATTTCATTCGAGATTGCGGTTTGAAATGAAATATAACAGTATTTTTATTTTAAATTGCGGATTGAAATGATAAATATCCGTATCACTTGACCATAGTATAGAAAATTATATACAAACACCGTTGTCTATATATAAAAATATTTTGAAATGATTTCTATGGTTTTGGATAGAATTGTACGGGCTAAATAAATATTGATTCTTTTTGATATTATATAAAAATATTATGTCTACAGTTAAATTCATGTATTTAAGCCATGTATAAATTTGTTTAATGACAATAAGTTAAAAAAAATGGAGTTTGATTTATTAAAATAAATATGGTTAAGTATTTAATTCATATTTTTAAATAGAGGTTATAATGATTTGAATAAATTAAGATTTGGAAGTTGAAATATGAAATGGATGTGAATTAAATTATTTAAGAATTTTACTCGAATAAAATTTGATTTAAAATTTAGTTAAATTTGAGATTTTATGAAATTGAATTTATTCAAGAATTAAACTAACAGGGTTGATGTGAAATTTATTAAATTGGAAATTTTAAAAGGTATAATTATTATAACTTGATTTTTGGGTCTAGGTGAATTAAATGATTATTTCAAGTATAATGAATTGAAGGCAATATCTTGTTATGTGTAGTTTAAGTTTTACTTAAATAATAAGGGGTATATTTTATATAAAATATTTCAAAACTAAATAATAGGAAATTTAATTGTTGATTCGAAATTATCAAATTTAGTTTTGAAATTTTGAAATATTTAAAGCCTTGAAATATATCGAAATTGAAATGTTCATAGAAATTGAAATGTTTCGAAGTTATGAATTTCATAGCATTATGTTTTAAAGGTGTTAAAATTCCAAATGTTTGGTTTTGAAGTATAAAATTTGGAAGTGCTATGATTTTGAGAAGGGGATATATTTGAAATAAAATGATATTATGTTGATTTGAAATAAAAGGGATATCATATTGATTTTGTTTTTAAATTTGAGATGATATCGTATCTATATGGTTTTGAAATAAACATTATATCCTGGTTTTGAAGTATAAATTATTTTTAAATGACCGCGGTGTTATAATAACGTTGGGTTGTTAAAGAGATCGGGATCAGAAGTTGTCATACTTTCTGCCAACTCCGAAAACCACTTTAACAACCATGTACGCGGTGGAGATTGCAGAATGAAGTAGGATGGCGGCGGCGTTTCTTTTGAGGTAAATACGTGGACCCGACTCCCGTGAGTTGGCATAAGGTAGCTAAAATAGGAGCGATCAACGGGCTAATGAGGTAGCACCTTTGATCGAACACATCCCTTCCATATTATACTTTGACTTTTGGATTGATTCGGTTGCCAGTTTTGATTTCTTTGATTTGAGGGTGTGGCTCGAGGTAGGAGGTAGCTGCGGCTATGCGTTATCACCGGCCCGGAAGCGTAATTGGTATATCTACCCTGGCATTGCCTAGTTGTTCCGTGTCACCTAACCTAGCGCGTCTTGTACGAGTTTGATTTGTGTCGTACCTATGGAGTATCCTTTGGTAGCCTCCCGATCAGGAGGTATTACGATACTGCATAGACTATTAGCACTATTACGTGTTAAGGGGAATATTAGGTCACTCCTTAACGCTATTTAAAAGTAAGTTTATTTTACTAATAGACATTGTTATAATAGCAAAATATTACTACATAGTAAATAGTTTAACGGATCCTTAGGAGATGTGAATCCCGAGCATCTCTTGAGTTACTGCACTCACGTTAGACACTGGATAGGAGATGTCAAATCCTGTTAACATCTCTGACGCCGTTACACTCATATTATTTACCGTTGATTTAACTTACATAAGATCTTTTAGTTCTGACTCGAGTGTTTTGTCTTTTCAATTCGCTCGGGTCAGCCTGAGCATTTCAAGATTTGAAGACCTTACTTCTGGAGGATGAAGATGAAGATTTTATTACTATTATATATTATATTAGTCCTCTGCATCACATTTGTTCCGCTGCATTATTAGTTGTTTTCTCTGGTATGTGTAACTCTGATATGTATTGTATAAATAAAATCAAATATTTTGTAAACAGCTTCATGAACTGTATATTTGATTATTATATTTTATCGTTCCGCTACAAGATTCTTTTTTGTTTTTTTCCTTCCTCTGCTTTTTCTTATTTACCCCATAACAATCCGCCCTTCCATATGGTTTAAGTCTGATGTGTGTGGTTTATCGTTGATCTAAACTGTGTGGAAAGGCGGGACATTACATCTGGTATTGGAGCTTTGGTTTAGCGATAAACCTTTGCTTTGTGGGGTTTGACTCTTTATTAATAGGGTAGCAATACCCTATAATGAGTCGCTGAGTGTATATATATGAGAGAGCGTATTTTTTAGTGTTATAAAAGTTTTTAATACCGTGTTAATTTGTTCCGTTTTGTATTTAAAAATTCTGGTTGATGCATGGGACGCTATGATATCAATAGGGATTTCTAAACACTTAATAGGACAGACCGACATAATATTTGATTTTAATATAGGTGAATGAAATAATTTTGTCTATTATATTTTCTTTATATATAAAGTAAATTTTTATAAAGGTTATATTTGGTTGTTAGGTAATGGAATTTATATATAATAGTTGAAATAAGATTGAAAATAAAATAAGTGAAAATTGGAAATTTAGAACTTAAGTTCCGGGGTTTTGAAAATTTCTTTCAAATGATTTTGGAATATAGTAATAATATTAGTAGAAGTATTTTCTGATATAAATATTTCAATATAATTTGAAAGAATTTTTTTAAAGAAACTTTGGAAAGAAATAAGTTCTGTACTCCCCTCTCTATCGCTGGAAAATAATTTCGGTGATGAGTGCATGCATCATCGACATTCATTATCGAGTTTCGAAGTGGAAAGGCCACTGTAGTAGTTTACTGCAGATGTGTTTTGATAAACCAAATATAAAATTTTAAATTGTTTTAATTATAATTGGATATATAAATTATATGTAACAACCCGCATATTTAACGATTTTATATTTAAATATTTTATTTAAGTATAGCGTCGTTAGTCGGATTTAGGTCCGAAAAGCTACTTTTTGCAAACGGCCGAATTGGAGCTCGAAACCACCTCCATTGGTTTCGAAATGGCGTTTGCGATCTTTTTGAGTATAATCTTTGATATGTTTGGAGTTTGTGAAATTTTGGCAACTTTTTCTATTGGGTTTGGGTTGGGTTCAGCCCACTAGCTTAACTAAATACCCTAGCCCAGCCCCTTCTCTTCATTCATCTCCTTTTCATTTTCACTTCTCAAGCTAAAACTGAAATGGTGGAAGGGAAAGAGAAATAGAAATTTGCAAGCCCTAGTTTCAACTTCCAACTTGATTTCTTGCTCCAAAATCAAAGAGAATCCATAGGTAAGCTCTTCTTCATCTTCTCCAACTCATCTCCTCTTCAATTTCAGAAAATTTCCTAAACCTAAATTGGGAAATATATGTTTTATTCTTAGATTGAAGCTTGCTGAGTTGAAGTAGAGTTTAGTTGGTCTTCTCCTTGTTATTGAGCTTCTTCTTCTACTTCTTTTTTTTGGGTTAAAGGTGAGTTTTGAACTCACATCTACCTCTCTTGATATCATAGATGTTGGGTATGAATTCCTAACACCTTGTTCATATGCACTTGTTTTTGGTTTGGATTGAATTGGTGAATATCCAAAATTTTAGTGTTTGGGTTCAATTATTTAAAGATCCTAACTTTGATATTAGAACATGTTTTTGGTAGCGAATCGGAGAGCTAATGGAGCTGGGGTATCTATTGGCTAAGGCTCCTTATGTCCATTGCTCGAACGATCGTGTTTTGGAAGAATTGGCATTTCATTAGAAAAAGGGCAGAAACTGCAGAAATATGCAGTTCGGCCGACCGAGTCCTGTAGCCAGTCGACCGACCTGCTACCCCAAGCCATGTTATGTTTCCTGCATCTAGCCAGCCGACCGAGCCCTGCAACCGGTCGACCGACTTGCTCCTATTTTGCTGTTTGCCTATTTTTTTGCATATTTTGATTTGTTTTCCAAATTGTATCGATTCAAGTTGCTTTTTAGTGGTTGTCATTGCATCTTTGGCTTTGATAACTTATTTTTGACTTCATTCACGGGTTTTCATAAATAATCCCTCTAAATCGTATTAAAAGTTTCCTTCTCAAATTCTTAAATTCTATTTATAATGCACACACAATTTCGCACTTCGAGCGAAGTGGAAGGAAGATTAAATGGTTAGGTAAAACACGGACCATGAATCCCTGCGTTTATCTTTCTGATTAGTCCCCGACCTATTCGATTGATTGTTTTGACTTTTGTGTCTGGTTTACCGATGAGATGAGGTGAACTTTGTACTGCTTTGAGTGTGAAAGTGACCGACGGATAGTAAATCGTTTAGTACGAACGAGTGGTTATGGGACATACGTTAACACTTTTCATATTCCTCTTCGAGAGTTGTGACACATTCTGCCAGTTAGTGGTGTCCAGTACTGGGTCTCTGACCTTCACCACTACGGTTTGTTGCCTTCGGGTATGTTGCCTTCGGGTATGTGCCTTCAGGTTTGTGCCTTCGGGTTTGTTGCCCTTTAGTATCGCTTCCGATGTTGGTCGTTATGAGCCGCATGGGTGATATTGGGTTGCCCTTTAGTATCGCTTCCGATGTTGGTCGTTATGAGCCGCATATGTGATATTGGGTTTGGAGTCTTCGGGCTCATGGATCCTTGTTTGTACAGTACCGAGCTCGAGCAAATTTTATGATGTTTCATTCATATGTATATTCCCTTGGTATCGCCCTTCGGTGTTGGTCATTATGAGCCGCAAGATGCGTAGCGTTTACCTTGCGGAACTTGTGTACCTTATTGGTATTTGTTATTGCCTTATGGCTTGCTTTGGGATATTCTTATCCTTTGTTTCTATATGTTGCCGATGATATGAGGCTTGTTCTATATGATTCATCTTTTGTTAGATGATTGTGTTATCTCCTTTGGAGATATCTATTATGCTTTGTAACCTTGCAGGTTTATTGTTGTTCAGTTTATCTAGCTGATTTGTTTAGCTAGACTGACCCGTGTATTGACCGAGATGTTTCAGGTTAGGTGCTTGTGGACTTAGCCTATTTTGCTTCCGCATGGACTACTCCGCTAGCTTCTTTTTGTCATATATTTTTGTGTAATCCCATTTTGTAGTAACTCTGATATATTCTATTGACTCGTTTGTATATTGTGGTCGGCTATACCACTTGACTTGTATTGTTTTGCAAACTCTGTTATGTATCAGTATATGTGTATATGATGATCTACTGTTCTGTGATGTATATTTCATTTGAGTTATTATATTCTGTTCTGATAGATCCAACCACCTATGGTTTTGTTTTAAGTATTCATTGGGTATGTCGACCTGCTTGGTAGTCTATTTTTGATGTATTCAATAGATAATTAGAGCAAGGCTATAGATGGTCGCTCCCAACCAGCCTTATTCTCCGTGTTAGTTGACGGCATTACCTTGTAGTGTCCTTGGCTAGCGTGGGTATAGAGGTGGGGCGTCACAGCGTGGTATCAGAGCTGAGTTCAGGACAAAATATGATAAACACAAAATAGATGCACATATTACGGTACATCAAAGTGTACAAGTGATACAAATCTTTGAATCATCGTGTCTCTTTATTCCATCAAGGTTAGGTAGAGTTTGGGAATACGTCTAGGAATGCATTTCTATTCCGTAGTATTCCATATTGCAATATCTACCTTGTGAATAATCTTGTTCTTATCTTACCTTTAGCGTATGGCTGGAAGAGGTAGGGGACGACGTTCGGATGCTGGGCAATCCAGTGGCACACATCCGGATGGCATTTATATGCCTGCTGATCAGTTTATGGAGTTGTTTAGGAGCACTCAGCCTCCAGTTCCTCCTCGTGTTTCTCCACCTCGCAAGTCTGCCTTTGCACGCCAGTGCAGTGATTTTGCTCATCTTGGGGAAAGCCGTTTAAAGGCTCCGAGTCTGTTCTTGAAGTCCAAACTTGGTTTCGCACGTGCGAGCGTATCTTCTCTCGTATGGATCTTTCTGACCATGATAGAGTTCTTGTAACTTGTAGCTTATTACAAGAGCGTGCCCTTGATTGGTATGAGCTTCTTATAGCCGAGATTGATGAGACTACTCTTTCTTGGACTCAGTTTCGGGAGCGATTTGAACTCAAGTTCGTTCCTGAATCTGAAAAAGTTTTATTGACCCGTCGCTTCCTTGAGTTGAAGCAAGGGAAATCTTCTGTTTCTGAGTATGTTGCATCGTTCGAGGCTTTATCTAAGTATGGTCTTGAATTCATCAGCACTTCTTATAATAAGAATTTGAAGTTTGTTTCTGGTCTTAAGAAATATCTTAAGAAGTCCTTGTTGCTCCAACTTAAGCTTTCTTTTGAGGAGTTGGTTGATTCGGCACTTCACCTCGAGATCGTCGAGCAGGAGTGTGATAGTGATGCTGATGTTGAGGTTTCCAAGAACCCCAACAAGAGGTCGTTTCCAATTCAGAAGTTCAGGCCTTTTCCTTTTAAGAAGAAGAAGACTGGTGGTCCTAGCTCTCAGCCTCAGTCTTCCGGAACACCTTTCACTCGAAAGTGTTTCAATTGTGGTTCTCCGGACCATATTATTCGAGCTTGTCCTAAGCCTCTCTTCTGCCGTTATTGCAAGAAAGAAGGTCATCATGTTTCAGCTTGTCCTACTGTTCCAGCTGGGGCCAAGTCTAGCAGGCTTTATGCTGCTAAGGCTTCTAAAGGTCCTTCTCAACCCAAAGGTATATCTCCATCTATTTTGGAAGGTTCTATTTTATTTCGTGATCATAGTATTCGAGTTCTTTTCGATACGGGTGCTTCACATTCTTTCGTATCGAAGAAGCTCGTTGATGATTTATCTTTGGATGTTTCTTGTATGGTTACTTCTTTAAGGATTGCGAATCCTATTGGGGGATCCGCGACCCTTAGTTTGCTTTGTGATGATGTTGAGATTGTTTTATGTGGCTTTTCTTTTCGTTCGAATCTGCACGTTATTTCTTGTCTGGGATTTGATGTGATTTTGGGTATGGACTGGCTAGTGAGATATGATGCCAGGATTATTTGTTCGGAGAGAATTTTGTATCTTCGACATCCGAATTCGCCTACTCAGCTACCTCTTATTCTTTGGGATGTGGATAATTCCGAAATGGCTTTGTATTCTCTTGATTCACGAGATGGTGATGATATATCTCGTATTCCTATTGCTTGTGACTTTTCTGATGTTTTTGAGCCTGTATCGGGTTTGCCACCTAAGCGGGCAATTGAGTTCCGGATTGATCTCATTCCAGGCGTGCAGCCAGTTAGTCGTCCTCCTACAAGGATGTCTACAAGGGAAAATGAGGAACTCAAGAAGCAACTTTTAGAGCTAGAGTCCAAGCAGTTGATTCAATCCAGTTTTTCTCCGTAGGGATCCGCGATCGTCTTCGTGAAGAAGGCTGATGGAACTCTTAGGCTTTGCATTGACTATCGCAAGCTTAACGAGTTGACCATTAGGAATAGATATCCATTGCCTAGGATCGATGATATGTTCGATCTATTGAGTGGTGCTAAGGTCTTTTCTCAACTCAACCTTGCCACAGGTTTCCATCAGTTACGAGTCGCAGAGGACAGCATTCCTCTTACAGCTTTCCGCACTCGATATGGTTCTTTTGAGTGGCTCGTTATGCCGTTCGGTTTGACGAACGCTCCTGCTTTCTTTGTAGATCTAATGAATCGAGTATTCCGGGAATATCTCGATAAGTTCGTCCTTGTCTTCATTGATGATATCCTTATTTATTCTAAGTCTGAAGCCGAGCATGCTAATCACTTGAGAATTGTCTTGAGTACTCTCCGTCATCATCAGCTTAGAGCCAAATTCTCCAAGTGCCATTTTTGGGAGAATAAAGTTAAGTTCTTAGGCTATGTTGTATCTTCCGATGGCATTTCCGTCGATCCCTCAAAGATCGAAGCCAACCAGAATTGGAAGAGGCCTGAGAATGTGCATGAGATTCGTAGTTTCCTTGGATTGGCGGGTTATTACCGTCGGTTCATTAAGGATTTTTCCCGTATTGTGCTTCCTCTCACTTGCCTTACTCGGAAAGGCATTCGTTTTGATTGGTCCGACAAGTGTGAAGCTTCCTTTCTGACATTGAAGGAACTTCTCATTAATGCTCCTATTTTAGTGGTTCCCGAGGGGAATCATGATCTTGTTGTCTACACCGATGCTTGTGGTAGTGGTCTCGGTGCTGTTCTTATGCAAAAGGATCGGGTAGTTGCTTATGCTTCTAGGCAACTGCGTCCGAATGAAGTCCGCTATGCCACTCATGATCTTGAGTTAGCCGCCATTGTCTTTGCCTTGAAGATTTGGCGACACTATTTATTGGGCGAGCGCTTCATTCTCTATACCGATCATAAATCTTTGAAGTATTTATTCGCTCGGAAGGAACTCAATATGAGGCAACAACGTTGGCTCGAGTTTCTTGCCTCCTATGACTTTGATATCCAGTATACCCCTGGTAAGGGTAATCGTTTTGCAGATGCGCTTAGTCGCAAACATTCGGCTGTTATTTCTATGATGCTTGCTGAATGGAATATTCTTGAGACTCTATCTTTTTGTGAAATTCGGGATCGAGGTTCATCTTCTGATTCTCCTATTCTATTATTTAGTTTGGGAGCTCGACCTATTTTATTGGATCGTATTGCTGATGCCCAACGGCGTGATCCTGATTTGTTGCATTTTATTCAGCTTTGTGAGTCTGGATCTTGTGATGAGGCGTTGCAAGATTTTAGCATTGATTCTCATGGGTGTCTTCGTAAGAAGAACCGTCTTTTTGTGCCTTCTGATCTTACACTTAGGCATGACATTCATGATGATTGTCACCGTTCTAAGTATACCATTCATCCCGGTAGTAGCAAGATGTATGCCGATATGCATCGTCTTTATTATTGGGGAGGCATGAAACGCGATGTGGCGAGTTATGTGAGCAATTGCATAACTTGTCAGTGTTTTAAGGCCGAGCATCAGCGTCCTTCTGGTCTTCTTCAGCCTCTTGAGATTCCATTGTGGAAATGGGATCAGATATCTATGGATTTTATTGACGGCCTACCTCGTTCGAGATCAAGTGATTCTAGCATTTGGGTTATTGTTGATCGCCTCACTAAGTCTACTCATTTTGTCCCTATTAAGTCTAATAGGACTGCTTCGCATTTGGCTAAGTTATATGTCAAGGAAATCGTGAGACTTCACGGTGTTCCTAGTTCTATTGTGAGTGATCGTGATCCTTTATTCACGAGTCATTTTTGGAAGAGTCTTCAGCAAGCTTTGGGAACAAAGCTTAATTTTTCTACAGCTTATCATCCGCAGTCTGATGGACAGACTGAACGGGTGAATCGTATCTTGGAAGATCTTCTCCGTATTTGTATTTTTGATTTTAGTGGAAGTTGGGAGGATCACTACCTCTCGTAGGGTTCTCCTACAACAATAATTTTCAATCTAGTATCGGTATGGCTCCTTTCGAAGCCTTATACGGAAGGCCATGTCGATCACCTTCATGTTGGTTAGAATCTGGAGAGAAGCTTATTCTTGGTCCAGATTTTGTTCGTAATTCTTCTGAGAAGATTGATCTTATCCGGTTGAGAATGAAAGAGGCACAGAGTCGCCAGAAATCCTACGAGGACAACCGTAGGAAGCCTCTCGAGTTCTCGATTGGTGATCTTGTTTTTATTCGTGTTTCTCCTTTGAAGGGGGTTATGCGTTTCAGTACGACTGGGAAATTAGCTCCTCGTTATATAGGACCATTTTCTATTACTGAACGTATTGGCCCTGTGGCTTATAGAGTTTCACTTCCAGCTCATTTATCTGGCATTCATGACGTGTTCCACGTCTCGCAACTTCGGAAGTGTCTTCGGGAGTCGGATTCTGTTATTACTTCTCCTGATTTGCAAGAGCTTGAGATCTCACCGGACTTATCTATTGTACAGCAACCTATTCACGTGCTTGACACGGAGGTGCGACACCTTCGAAACAAGGACGTGCCGCTCGTTAAAGTTCAATGGTCTGCTAATCCCAATGACTGTACTTGGGAAACCAGAGAGTTTATTGAGCGATCTTATCCGGGTTTTCTATCTTAGCTTGAGAATGGTGAGTATGTCTTTTCATCTCAAGCTTATTTCCTTTTTTTTCTTTTGAATGTTGCATGTATGTAGTTGTTACAAATATCGTCTCTAGGAATTGCGGGGACGCAATTTTGTAAGGAGGGGAGATCTGTAACAACCCGCATATTTAACGATTTTATATTTAAATATTTTATTTAAGTATAGCGTCGTTAGTCGGATTTAGGTCCGAAAAGCTACTTTTTGCAAACGGCTGAATTGTAGCTCGAAACCACCTCCATTGGTTTCGAAATGGCGTTTGCGATCTTTTTGAGTATAATCTTTGATATGTTTGGAGTTTGTGAAATTTTGGCTACTTTTTCTATTGGGTTTTGGTTGGGTTCAGCCCACTAGCTTAACTAAATACCCTAGCTCAGCCCCTTCTCTTCATTCATCTCCTTTTCATTTTCATTTCTCAAGCTAAAACTGAAATGGTGGTAGGGAAAGAGAAATAGAAATTTGCTAGCCCTAGTTTCAATTTCCAACTTGATTTCTTGCTCCAAAATCAAAGAGAATCCATAGGTAAGCTCTTCTTCATCTTCTCCAACTCATCTCCTCTTCAATTTTAGAAAATTTCCTAAACCTAAATTGGGAAATATATGTTTTATTCTTAGATTGAAGCTTGTTGAGTTGAAGTAGAGTTTAGTTGGTCTTCTCCTTGTTATTGAGCTTCTTCTTCTACTTCTTTGTTTTGGGTTAAAGGTGAGTTTTGAAATCACATCTACCTCTCTTGATATCATAGATGTTGGGTATGAATTCCTAACACCTTGTTCATATGCACTTGTTTTTGGTTTGGATTGAATTGGTGAATATCCAAAATTTTAGTGTTTGGGTTCAATTCTTTAAAGATCCTAACTTTGATATTAGAACATGTTTTTGGTAGCGAATCGGAGAGCTAATGGAGCTGGGGTATCTATTGGCTAAGGCTCCTTAGGTCCATTGCTCGAACGATCGCGTTTTGGAAGAATTGGCATTTCATTAGAAAAAGGGCAGAAACTGCAGAAATATGCAGTTCGGCCGACCGAGTCCTGTAGCCGGTCGACCGACCTGCTACCCCAAGCCATGTTATGTTTCCTGCATCTGGCCAGCCGACCGAGCCCTGCAACCGGTCGACCGACCTGCTCCTATTTTGCTGTTTGCCTATTTTTTGCATATTTTGATTTGTTTTCCAAATTGTATCGATTCAAGTTGCTTTTTAGTGGTTGTCATTGCATCTTTGACTTTGATAACTTATTTTTGACTTCATTCACGGGTTTTCATAAATAATCCCTCTAAATCGTATTAAAAGTTTCCTTCTCAAATTCTTAAATTCTATTTATAATGCACATACAATTTCGCACTTCGAGCGAAGTGGAAGGAAGATTAAATGGTTAGGTAAAACACGGACCATGAATCCTTGCGTTTATCTTTCTGATTAGTCCCCGACCTATTCGATTGATTGTTTTGACCTTTGTGTCTGGTTTACCGATGAGATGAGGTGAACTTTGTACTGCTTGAGTGTGAAAGTGACTGACGGATAGTAAATCGTTTAGTGCGAACGAGTGGTTATGGGACATACGTTAACACTTTTCGGATTCCTCTTCGAGAGTTGTGACACATTCTGCTAGTTAGTGGTGTACAATACTGGGTCTCTGACCTTCACCACTACGGTTTGTTGCCTTCGGGTATGTTGGCTTCGGGTATGTGCCTTCGGGTTTGTGCCTTCGGGTTTGTTGCCCTTTAGTATCGCTTCCGATGTTGGTCGTTATGAGCCACATGGGTGATATTGGGTTGCCCTTTAGTATCGCTTCCGAAGTTGGTCGTTATGAGCCGCATGGGTGATATTGGGTTTGGAGTCTTCGGGCTCATGGATCCTTGTTTGTACAGTACTGAGCTCGAGCAAATTTTATGATGTTTCATTCATATGTATATTCCCTTGGTATCGCCCTTCGATTCTGGTCATTATGAGCCGCATGATGCGTAGCGTTTACCTTGCGGAACTTGTGTACCTTATTGGTATTTGTTATTGCCTTATGGCTTGCTTTGGGATATTCTTATCCTTTGTTTCTGTATGTTGCCGATGATATGAGGCTTGTTCTATATGATTCATCTTTTGTTAGATGATTGTGTTATCTCCTTTGGAGATATCTATTATGCTTTGTAACCTTGCAGGTTTATTGTTGTTCAGTTTATCTAACTGATTTGTTTAGCTAGACTGACCCGTGTATTTTATACTCGGGTCAGACCGAGATGTTTCAGGTTAGGTGCTTGTGGACTTAGCCTATTTTGCTTCCGCATGGACTACTCCGCTAGCTTCTTTTTGTCATAGCTTTTTGTGTAGTCCCATTTTGTAGTAACTTTGATATATTCTATTGACTTGTCTGTATATTGTGGTCGGCTATACCACTTGACTTGTATTGTTTTGCAAACTCTGTTATGTATCAGTATATGTGTATATGATGATCTACTGTTCTGTGATGTATATTTCATTTGAGTTATTATATTCTGTTCTGATAGATCCAACCACCTATGGTTTTGTTTTAAGTATTCATTGGGTATGTCGACCTGCTTGGTAGTCTATTGTTGATGTATTCAATAGATAATTAGAGCAAGGCTATAGATGGTCGCTCCCAACCAGCCTTATTCTCCGTGTTAGTTGACGGCATTACCTTGTAGTGTCCTTGGCTAGCGTGGGTATAGTGGTGGGGTGTCAGATTATAAGTATATATTTATCTGTTATTTTAAAATGATTTGAGATTTAACCCGGTATTTAATTCTTAAGTTTTCATTAATTAATAGTTCCAATTATTTTAGTAAATTGGAACGTAGGTAATTAATAATTGAAACCTCTAAATGAAATAGAGATTTAATGCTAAGTATAAATAGAATTAAAAAGACAGTTGAAACTATAATCAATAAAACAAAAGATGAAATTATTGAACATTAAATTAAATTAAAAAGAATTGAGAAAAACTTATATAACTTTCAATTACATTCTTAAAGGCATATATATATATATATATATATATATATATATATAACTTACCAAAAGATATAAAAAGTTGAAATGTTAAAAAGAAAATATAATGGAAATTGTACAAGTAAACTTATGTAATGAAAGTGTTCAATAAATTGCTTTTATTAATAAGAATTGATGTTCTAGTTGTTATGGACTTAAGTATAATTGAAATGCTACTAATGTAATCGAAAAGAAAGGTTAGTATTATAAATAAATAATAATAAACTTAAGGAGTAGGTTGAAGTTACCTCTGATTAAAATAAGAATAAAAGATGAATAGTGAAAAATGACTATAAACTTAAGTTAATAAATTTACCTACTAAGAAATCTGATTGAATATGAATAATTTAAAAAAATAAATGTAATGCAATAAATAGAATTTGGCATTATATAGATAGATGAAAATGAATTGGTAGGTAATGAATAGAAATAGATAAAAATAAATAATGAATGAAAAGGAAATCAAACAACAAATGGATGAAGTGGAATTGATAAAAAAATAAACTTGATTTATTGTTGAAATTGTTGTTTGTTTTGGTTTATGGTTGTGTGGGTAAGGATACTTTAAAATTATTTGGATGTATGAATAATCTATTTTAGCTCCATCAGAGACTGTTGAGTAAATGGTGCGCTTAGTAGTTTATTTTTCATTTTGTACAATTTGAATTTTTGAACCCAAACAACTATTTATTTTGTTTGATATGAATGAATGATTGACTTGTATTGATTCTATGTGATGGTTGTATGCCTTGTTGCAAGTGAATGTTGTTTTATTGATTTGTTTGTTTATGGTTGAAACAACTTAAATATTTCATTTTATATAATTGTTAACCGTTTGGATTATATAAGTGAAATAAAGGTTATAGAAGCAATTGCTATTGCTTTTGGTTTCATAATTAAGCGTTAATCGCCCGACAAATAGGTACGTTCTCGGATTACGGTTTTATAGCGTTATTATATTATTTCCCCGGGTTGGGATATATTATTTTAGAAAATATATGTATATATTGTTATATTTGATATTATATTTTCTCCCAAGCCTTCCCATGCAAAGGAGACTATGCCAAAATTTTCCATAAATTTTGGACTTAGAAAATATTTTGAAAATGTTTTCCAAACTTTATTAATTTGAATATAAAGGATTGTTCGTTACAAATCTATATATTTTATTTAAATTATCCTATTCTGTAAATTTATTATTATGAATATAATGTTTTGAATAATATATTGATTTACAAGTTCCTCTTTTCCTTCTTTTCCTTTTCGGGGACGAAAAGTTTTGAGTGGGGGAGAGTGTAACGATCCGTAAAATTCGATATTTTAATTTGGTTGAATTTATAAAATTTTGTAATTAAATTTAGGAAGAAATAATTTTTTTATAACTTATACTGAAGTAAATGTTAAAAATGAAATTACAATTAATTAAAATAGATTGTAAAGTTATAATTGATTGAAATTAGTAAATGGGGAAACGAATTCAAAGTTATATTTACTAATGAAGTAATACGTAATAAATGGAAAATTTATACAATCAATGTAGATAAGTAAAAATTAATGTTTGTTGTTGATAATAAACGTTATTTTAATGGTAATTAATAAAATAAAGGAAGTGTGAATGTAAATTAAATAGAATCGTAAATTTATTGATAAGGTAATAAATTGGTAAAAATAATGGAATTAAGGTAAATTCATTAATCGGATTTAAACCTAAATTAATGTGTACAATTGATAGAAGTACACATTTTGAAATGGAATATTTATTCAAATTAAGAGGTAAATAGGCATATATTAGTGTAATGGGATAAAACTAATGTAATTAGGTATGAATGTAAGCGATCTATCAATAAAGGAAATTTGTAATTTGTCAATGAATTTATAACGGGAATGAAATGTAAACTAATAAGTAATTAATTCAATGCAGTCCCAATTGATTGAAACAACTATTTGGGTTATAATTGATGGTAAATAGGAATATTTGGTAATAAATTAATATAAGAAAAGTAAATGTAAATATTGGATTAATCAATGAATTAATAATGAATATATAGTGATGGGGGAAAAATCAATGTTCTGTATGTGATTGTTTGGAAATGATAACTTATACAAATATGATTAAGGGTTAGTGGCAACGATTATTATAAAGTAATCATTTATGTAGTCCACTAAATCAATTTTGTAATAAATTGCAATGAATCTCAATTTAAGGTTATTATTTGTATAAATTAAGAAATTAATTGAAAATAATGCTAACTCTATTTATAATATGACAATTGGTTGATTTAAAGAATAGAAAGCAAGAATTATTAATTTAATTGAAGTGTAAAATTCAATAATTGGATTAATTGCAATTTAATATTTAATTTTGCTTTAATTGAGATTAAGTTGAAATTTGAGAATAATAATGTAACAAACCATAAACCAATGTTAATTTCATCCGTTGGATAATAATGAATTGAAAAATAAGAATGAAAAGTAAATTAAATAGAATTTTGGAAATTTAATTTATAATTTTGAATATAATGAAATTGAAAATTTAACACTGCAGTTGATGGATTAATCAACTTTAAACTGACATATAAACTTGTTTAAATTATTGTAGATGATCAAGAAATATAAAAATGATAAAATAGTCAATTATAGAATTGAAATTAAAAATTGGATTTTAATTAATTATTAAATTATTTAATTAATGTGAAGATAGCAATTTTGGGCACTGACTCGGATTTCGACGAAACCAGTTTCATTAGATCCGTAACGGTGAATTATCGTGCGATTTCATGTTTCGTAGTGATCAGACTTGTCGTTTGATCATACGGACTCGAAACGCCTTGAAATCAATGAAATTGAAATCAATTTGGAAAAATTGATTTTAGCATAACTTCTTTATACGATGGAATTTGGACTTGAAACCTGTTCCATCGCGTTTAAAATATTTTAAAACATCTATTTTGATATATGGGTTGACCCAATTTCGTTCCGGAGTCGAAACGGGCTTTTCGGGCCGTATATTGTTCAGCGCGTTTATCAATCCGATCCATTCTATCTCAATTTTATCTATAAATACCCGGTTATAAACCCCAGCCTACCTCTATTTATCATTTGTGTGCATCCAATTCAGCTATCTCTCCTCCTCAATGGCAGACAAACAAATTCTAGATCAAAATACAATTCCAAATCAAATCAAAGTGAAATTTCAAACTCCTCAAAAAACGTCAAAAAAATTATATATCGAAGCTCTTGATGTACGCATCTCAGATCTGCAGTTCGTTTCTCGATCTGAGTTTGTGGTGGCCATAAATTGAAGGTTTATCCTCGGCCATCCGTTGCATCGCGATCAACTGTGTCAGATCGTCAAATCAGGGGTACCATCGCGTAGAGGAGAGGGAGCGCAGTGCATCGGTGCTGTTCGTTCGTCGTTTCAGTGGCTAGATCTTAGGGTTTAATTCGATTAGGGTCATGGTCTTATGGCGGCGTCTGGTTAATACATCGCCGTTAGGCGTCGCGTGGGGTCGATGTCCCATAGAGGGGTCGGCGGTCGATTTGAGGCAGCCAGGCGCGTGCGGCGATGACCAGAAGCGGTGGCGGCTCGAGGTCAGTATGCGTTTGGGTGCGTGCTTCATTTCTGTTGACTGGAAGATGAAGTAGCATGCGCGTTTTCTTTGCTGGACGTGATGGTAGGATTGCAGTAGTGACGTGACTAGTTGATTTGGGTGAGTTTTTTTTTTAATTGAATTTTGTTTTCAAATAATTTAATCGCTATAACTTTTACATACGGTATCCTTTTTACGCGCGGTGTTCTCCACTAGGTTCGTATTGGAATTCTGGACATTTTGGCGTTGGTTTGGACGGATTCTGAGGCTGTTTGATTTTTGGGTTTAAATTGAATTTAAATTCAATTTAAATCCAAAAGGTGAGTGTTTTAACCCACTCACGACTTCTAAAATTTCTTATGTTTGTTAAATTTAAATTTATGTTGCGATTTTGAATTATTTATGAATGTTTTGTATATTTTAATCATCATCTTAGCTAATTACATTTATTTAAAATCAAATTGTATTTAATCTATTGTTGAATATAACTGCTAGTTGATACGTATTGTTTATTATCCGTTATATGTTGATGCTATTGATTGAATTGGATGATGATTGTGATTAATGGTTGATGATTGATATTGGATGAATGGATGCTGTATTTTATATCGTTTTAAACTATAAATCGTTATGCACTTTATTTCATTCGGGATTGCGGTTTGAAATGAAATATAACCGTATTTTTATTTTAAATTGCGGATTGAAATGATAAATATCCATATCACTTGACCATAGTATAGAAAATTATATACAAACACCGTGGTCTATATATAAAAATATTTTGAAATGATTTCTATGGTTTTGGATAGAATTATACGGGCTAAATAAATATTGATTCTTTTTGATATTATATAAAAATATTATGTCTACAGTTAAATTCATGTATTTAAGCCATGTATAAATTTGTTTAATGACAATAAGTTAAAAAAAATGGAGTTTGATTTATTAAAATAAATATGGTTAAGTATTTAATTCATATTTTTAAATAGAGGTTATAATGATTTGAATAAATTAAGATTTGGAAGTTGAAATATGAAATGGATGTGAATTAAATTATTTGAGAATTTTACTCGAATAAAATTTGATTTAAAATTTAGTTAAATTTGAGATTTTATGAAATTGAATTTATTCAAGAATTAAACTAACAGGGTTGATGTGAAATTTATTAAATTGGAAATTTTAAAAGGTATAATTATTATAACTTGATTTTTGGGTCTAGGTGAGTTAAATGATTATTTCAAGTATAATGAATTGAAGGCAATATCTTGTTATGTGTAATTTGAGTTTTATTTAAATAATAAGGGGTTTATTTTATATAAAAATTTCAAAACTAAATAATAGAAAATTTAATTGTTGAATCGAAATTATCAAATTTAGTTTTGAAATTTTGGAATATTTAAAGCCTTGAAATATATCGAAATTGAAATGTTTATAGAAATTGAAATGTTTCGAAGTTATGAATTTCATAGCATTATGTTCTAAAGGTGTTAAAATTCCAAATGTTTGGTTTTGAAGATATAAAATTTGGAAGTGCTATGATTTTGAGAAGGGGATATATTTGAAATAAAATGATATTATATTGATTTGAAATAAAAGGGATATCATATTGATTTGGTTTTTAAATTTGAGATGATATCGTATTTGTATGGTTTTGAAATAAACGTTATATCCTGGTTTTGAAGTATAAATTATTTTGAAATGACCGCGGTGTTATAATAAAGTTGGGTTGTTAAAGAGATCGAGATCAGAAGTTGTCATACTCTCTGCCAACTTCGAAAACCACTTTAACAACCGTGTACGCGGTGGAGATTCCAGAATGAAGTAGGATGGTGGCGGTGTTTCCTTTGAGATAAATATGTGGACCCGCCTCCCGTAAGTTGGCATAAGGTGGCTAAAACAGGAGTGATCGACGGGCTAATAAGGTAGAGCACCTTTGATCGGACACATCCCTTCGATATTATACTTTGACTTTTGGATTGATTCGGTGGCCACTTTTGATTTCTTTGATTTGGGGGTGTGGCTCGAGGTGGGCGGTAGCTGTGGGTATGCGTTACCACTGGCCCAGATGCGTAATTGGTATATCTACCCTGGCATTGTCTTGTTGTGCCGTGTCACCTACCATAGCGCGCATTGTACGAGTTTGATTTGTGTCGTAGCTATGGAGTATCCTCTGGTAGCCTCCCGATCAGGAGGTATTACGGTACTGTATAGACTATTGGCACTATTACGTGTTATGGGGAATATTGGGTCACTCCTTAACACTATTTAAAAGAAAGTTTATTTTACTAATAGACATTATTATAATAGAGAAATATTACTACATAGTAAATAGTTTAACGGATCCTTAGGAGATGTGAATCCCAAGCATCTCTTGAGTTACTACACTCACGTTAGACACTGGATAGGAGATGTCAAATTCCGTAAACATATCTGACGCCGTTACACTCATATTATTTACCACTGATTTAACTTACATAAGATCTTTTAGTTCTGACTCGAGTGTTTTGTCTTTTCAATTCGCTCGGGTCAGCCTGAGCATTTCAGGATTTGAAGACCTTACTTCTGGAGAAAGAAGACGAAGATTTTATTACTATTATATATTATATTAGTCCTCCGCATCACATTTTTTCCGCTGCATTATTAGTTGTTTTCTCTGGTATGTGTAACTCTAATATGTATTGTATAAATAAAATCAATATTTTGTAAACAGCTTCATGAGCTGTATACTTGTTTATTATATTTTATCGTTCCACTGCAAGATTCTATTTTGTTTTTTCCTTCCTTTACTTTTTCTTATTTACCCTATAACAATTCGCCCTTCTGTATGATTTAAGTCTGACGTGTGTGGTTTATCGTCGATCTAAACCGTGCGAAAAGGCGGGACATTACACCAGACATCTGTATGAACATACTCCAAGATAGCTTTTGCATTATGCTCTCCTATACCAAAAGAAATCTTTGTCTGCTTTCCAAGAACACACTCTTCACAAAAACCAAGTTTTGAATGATGAACTCCATCAATCCTTGTTTTTCCAACTCATCCATGCTGCGCTCACCGATGTGACCCAACCGTAAGTGCCATAATCTGGAAGAATCTGAATCAACCGATGTAACAAAAGCCGATTCACCAATTACAGTAGTGCCCTTTAATAGATAAAGATTTTCTGCCCTCAAACCTCTCATAACAATCTTGGAACCCTTCGATATCTTCATTTTTTCTTCTTCCACTACAATCTTCACGCCAAGTCTACTCAATGCCCTAACAGAAATCAAGCTCCTCCTCAAATCAGGTACATGTCTAACATCGGTGATCGTACGAATAACACCATCAAACATCCTAATCATCACGCTACCAACACCTACCATCCGGCAAGAAGCATCATTACCCATCAGAACTTCTCCTCCATCAATTTCATGGTAAGTGGAAAAGCAGTTCCTATCAGGTGTCATATGATAGGATGCACCAGAATCAAGTAGCGATAAGTTGCTCTTCCCAGAAGAGCCAGAAGCTGTAAATACATCGGTGTCACTTTCTATATCTGATTTCTCTGCTGTAGAAGTTGAGGTTTGCTTTGGATATTTTCTTCTACCTTTAATCTTGGGACATTGTGCTAAGAAGTGCCCTGGTTTCTTACAATAATGACAAGTCAAATTCTTAGCCCCCCTAGACTGAGACCGTGAAGAATTTCGTCCTCCACCTTTCTTCGACCTGCTTTGGCCTCTACCTCTCTGAACAGATAAGCCTTCAGTATCACTATCCAAGCTAGTGCTCTCCAATCTACCTCTTAGTACTTCATTATGAAGACCAGCCTTTACATCAGACATGCTAATTTTACTACGGCCATAAATCATGGAATTAACAAAAGCAGTATACTCTTTAGGCAAGGAACATAAGAGGATCACAGCTTGAGCCTCATCGGTAGTATCAACTTCTGCTGCCTTCAGTTTCATAATCAAATCCATCAAAGCATCTACATGCTCCATGAGATCAGCTCCAGGCTTCATCTTGAACGAATAGAGTTGTTGCTGAAGAATAATCCGATTAGCGAGAGACTTGTCCTGATATGCATCCGATAATGCATTCCGTAGTTACTTCGCCGTCTTCTTCTAAGAGAATTCTCTAAGAACTTCATATGAAAGGCTCAACTGAATTGTTGTGAGAGCTTCATCTTCCATCTCTTCCAAATCAGCTGCATCGATACCTTTCAATTTCTCAGGCGCAGAAACAACCTTATAAGTCTTCTCCTTCTTCAATACAACCTCCATCTTCATCTTCCAAGTACCAAAATCTCCTTTTCCGTCAAAACGTGTTACTCCATAATTGACACCATATCTACCAACAGACTTACTAGAAGTAGCCATTAATATCCAAACAGGAACAATAACCTGGCTCTGATACCAAACTGTAGTGAATTTGTTTTAATTTGAGCGGAAGCGGTTTATTTGTTCAGAATCTAGTATTGCCTATTTAGATACTAATGACACTTAAAAAGAATTATGCAGCCTCACAGAAAAATAACACAAATAAGAGACATAGAAATTTAACGTAGTTCAGATATGAACATCCTATGTCCACGGAGACCCAACAAATTTTTATTTCACTAAAGAAAAGAGTACAAAAAAGAGAGGAAAGAGTAATCATGGGTACTACACTTTCTTGTGCATATGAAGATGAAATTCCTTCATTTAAATAGACTTGATAATGAAGGGTTGCTTGGAGATTAAGCAAATTAATTTCCCGATTACCCAGGCATCTTTCTAATTGGCATGATTTGATTTTAGTACAAATAGATGGCGTAATCTTCATTTCCATATCTTTCCTTTATTCTCCATGCCTAATCAATTATTTCTTCATATAACAAATATACATTGACTAATTAATTAATTGACTAATTGATTAGTTTCTTTCAAAATATCCTTCCATATATCAGCCAAATTAATTGATTTGATTGAATCAATTAATCAATTTCTTTCCTCTTTAACAAATATTTGAATCATTCAAATTCAACATAACGTCTTGAGAGAAGTATGACATTGCAAAAATATGTGGATTCATCATGCAATTTTTTTGTTGCTAGAAGGCATCTTATGCTTCAGTCCCCCACTGAAAGGAGTTCTTCTTGAGTAGATTAGTTAATGGTTTTGCAACAGTACCATAACCTTTGATGAATTTCTTGTAATACCTTGATAAGACTAGGAACCATCTCAATGCTTTAAGTACTTTTGGGGTAGGCCAATCTTTGATAGCTTATATCTTTGAGTAATTTACATCCACACCATTATATGTGATGACATGCCCTAAATATTCAATTTATTTTTGAGAAATGAACATTTAGATAGCTTCACCACTAAGCTGTTATCTTTACGACCTGCAATGTTATAAAACTTCGTAAGATATTTTTGAATATAAAGTTCACGAGAGCTTGGAATATGAAAGGGGCATTAGTCATGCCAAAAGGCATGACTACAAACTCATATTGGACCTCATGAGTTTTGAAAGCCATTTTGTGGATATTATCTTGATGCATTCTGATATGATAGTCCAGTTTTATAAAATATCCAACACCATTTAGTTCATCAAACAAATAATTTATAAGTGGTACGAATAATTTATTATAGAAGGTTAGTTGGTTTAATTTGCTATAATTAACATGTATCCTCTAGCTACCATCATGTTTCTTAACCATCACCATTGGGGAAGAGTAAGAGTCGCGACTAGTTTTAATGACTGCATCCTATAACATTTCATCTATGGGTTTCTTAGTCGCATCCTTGAGGTGATATGAATGTCTGTAAGGTTTCAAGAAAACTAGTTTGGGTGTGGGTAGAAGTGGAAATTTATGGCTAATGGGTCTATAAGGAGGTCAGGAATGTGATTGTGTGAAAAATCAGTTAATTATTTCTACAATGGACGATGGTAGTGTTGGTTGGTCATTTTGATTTGTAATGGAATAGTAGGAATTGGATATGGGTAATTATGTAGCATAAAGATCGGAGTATGAGAGTGTAGGACTTTGTTGATTTCTTTTTCAGTTACTACTTCAGAGTTGTTGGGAGTTAGATCAATCCATATGATGCCTTTTCCGTTTATAGTTGAATTTAGGTTGCAAATTTATGAAGTTAAAAGTAACATCATCAAAAGTTTGATCATTGAACTCCCAAAACTAGTTGACAATCCTCTAATGGTAACAGTCTATTAGTATTTGAATTCCTTGACATTCAAAATGAATATTTTTGCAAGCACCCTGACTTTATAGAGCTTCACCACCAGCTACTGCTGGTACTTGGAATTCTTTTATGCTGTTTTTTGATTAGATTTTTCATTCTTATAACACCAACTTAGTTTTTTTTGTTTCAAAATAATTATGACCGAGAACGCTTTCATAATTAGGAATTATCAAATTTAGTAGTATTAAAATTGCCTTGAAACAATAATTACGTCGCTAAAGCTTACTCAGTAATGTAAGTGCACTTTAACTGTTTGTTAAATTGTCAACTTCAATTTGACGACCAATTTGATATAATCCAAACAACATCTAGCAGAGAAAAAAGGAAATAAATGCAATAAAATAAGAGACATAAAGATTTATGTTGTTTGGATACTAAGGAATCCTACATCCATGATTCTTCTTCTTATCTTTCTTTCACTGTACAATCTTTTTAACTTAATGGCAAAGAATATCATTTTTATAATATATTTTTGAGCATAAAAATTGTGATCCTCCGTTGCTACTATGGTGGATTTCCTTTATATAGCAGAGGTGATGTCACATGGATTGCTGACCTCATATGTTTACAATCTTTCTCCCTCGTTAGATATTGCCATGTGTTTCTCATCTATTTGAATGTTTGTGGATTGTTGATGTGGTTTTAGGTGAGAGAGTTTAATTTTGGTGGTAATTGATTATGATTTAGGCGAGATCATTTGAGATTTAGGCAAGATGATTCAAATTTGAAGTACAATGTATGAGGTTGATGCAGCGGACAGCTTTGCGTCAACTTTGGCACCTTGTGCATCATACGCTGATACGATCCGATGCTACAATATGTTGTTGAGTGATTGAACACATCACGAGGTATGGTTAGGTTATGACTGCGTAGCTTAGTCTGAATGTGTTAGCTTTATCTAGCTGAGCTATGACGGCATAGTTTTGGTATGGTTATGGCAATGTGGTTTGGTATAATTGTGGTAGCACGGTTCTATAAGGTTGACATGACGTCATCTCTTATACTATTATGGCGTTGTAGTTCTATATGGTTGAGGTCGTATGATTTTTAGAAGGTATGGCACCACAATATTCCTTTCATAATTGGTGTAGTTGTGCAACCATATGTATTTGTGCATTTTTGCTTTATTTATTCTTGCACATCTTATTCAGCTGGGTTAGTGGAGTTTTCTTCCATGTGTTGGGTTGGCTTCTTACTTCAAGTTTGCTTATGTGTGTGCGATTTGTGAATTCATTGTTTTGTGAAGACACGACAACTAGGCTCGTACCTTGTTATTTTCTTTTACTAGATCAATGCAGTTTAGCCTTATGGAGATGGCGTAGTTTACCCTAATCTTGGTGGTGCATTTGGCTCTTAAAAATTTGTGTTGTTCTGTATGTTTAAAATTGTGATTCCCTCTAATAGCCATGATGTGATTAGTATTGTTTGCATCGGATCAGTGCATTTTTCTCTATTGATCCATATTGATATTCGTAATGTATTTAGTTTGAGTTTACTACTGCGTTGATAGTTGTGTATGAATTGTGGACCATTATGTTGTAATGAATGCAGTTTGGTGGGCTGCATATGTTATATCTTAAAATATGCATAGTTTCTTTTAGATATAGACATGGCCTGTTTTTGTCTTTCTATCGATTCATGTAGTCCATTGGCTTTATATATCTGAATCTTCACAATATATGTTGTAGGAGAAAAATGGGTGCAACACTTTCCTCATAAGTCTGCGATAATGTATACTAGGGCGGATCAAGTCACGATAATGTATATTAGGGCGGACTAGTTATTTTCGTACCTAGTTTTTCGAGTTGCCTAATTAATCATTTCACATTTAATGCTTGTTACATTTGTCTTTATATGAGTATTTATTTTCTTAGACTTTTGCTAGATGGTCGTTTCATATTCCAAGAAATTTCCTTAATTTTTAGAGAATATTAGTTGTCTTAATTAACATGTAGCGGTCGTTATTTTTTATGCCTTTTGAATTCTAAGGTCGATCTTTCTTTAGCAAATCTATATATGTTTCCCTTCATTTCTCGTGTTTCTCTTTTACTTGTTCAAAAAATTTATACGAGACATTACGGTTTCATCATATTATCTTCTTACTTTTTGATTTCAATCAACATAAACTATAAGTTAATATTCATCTCTTTTCACTTCTTCCTTTTAGTTTTCTCGACTTGATAGCTTATTTATTTTCCATCTTTACACACACATATGGATATGTATCTTTAAATTGCTTGATAAAATGTCTATGTGAATCTGTTTTATTCATCTACCAATACGACAGTTTGATCTTTTAATTTTTTATTAAATTAAATTGATCTGCGAAATTTGATGTCTAATCATCTCATCATTTAGTTATCTATGGATTCTGACGATCTTCCTAGCACGTCAGTTCATGATTCTCCTTCTTTTATTGTGCTAACTTTAGCCATTTTTGAAGAAAGTTGGGTTGATAGTATGTTTACTCATTTTGGGATTAGAAGCTACAAATTTTGGATCTCCTCACTGTTTGGCCGCGTCCACTGTCCCTAGAATGGTGTATATTAGAACCTTCATTTTTGATTTTGAAGTGATAGATATATATTTTGAAATATTTTATACAAGTTGTTCCAGGTATAAAAATTCTTGAAGATTATAAGGACTATGATGTATTAGTCAGACAAGGTGCTCGAAGATTGAAGATCAAAATAAACTTGTCATAAGTTGCAAGTCTTAGATTCAACTTGTCCAATTTTGATAAAACATGCATATATTTCTATTTTTTAATTATTTATTTTAAAATTCTTTAATTCTACACATTAGAATTTTCTTTTTGAAAGTACTATCCCTTCAAAGAAAATCAAACTTTTGATATTTATTTCAGACGTTTGAAAATGGGCTAAAATGGTTTATTTCCTTTATGTTTCATATATTGTGTGAAACAAACATCTGAAAAATTAATCAAAGGTCCAAGTGAATATTCAGATTTTTGACTAATATTTTTGAACGTTTAAATGCATGTTAAACTAGATGTTTAAAGTTTTTAACCAGTCATCTGAAAAAGGATTAAGACGCCTGATTGAAATTTTAAACGTTTGAAAAAGGGTATTTTTAAACTAGTTCTTTTCAGTTTCGACCTTGTATAAATCCAGATGTTTGAATTTGGATTCAAACGTTTGAATACAAGTAATGGACTTTTTTATTTGACCAATTGGTTTTTTTTTGAAAAGTCTCAATCAAAGGTTGTGTCTTCTCTAATAGTGATTTCTCTTGAATAAAGACCTTCAAACATTATGTAAAGTATTTTTTTAAGTAATTGCACTTAACTTTACTTACTCTACCCTCTATACTCTTATTCTCTGAGATTTCTAAAAAAAATTCAAAAATGATCTTTTTCCATCCATTTTCTACACATTCAATTCACATTATCAAAGGAAATTATAGAAATGGTGTACTGAAGAGTGACTTATTAGTGTTATACAAGAACACATTAAAGTCAAAGTTGAAATTATTCCTCTTAAGTAAAGTCCGTGCTGGAGATTTTATGCAAGGAGTTGAAGTCCTGTTCAGTTTTTCAGGCAATGATGTAGAAACCTATTCCTCCAGGTCAAGACTCAAGGAAGGATTGTTTAATGAAATTTCGAAAGGAGTCTGCGATTGGACGTAGGATGTAAAGTCTGAAATAGTACAAAAATCACTGGTTCACTTGTTTATTTACTATTCCTTACTTAACTTATTATTATATTTTGTATATTCACATATTAGATCCTTAGTGCACTTTCATTTGATATATGGCATTTCAAAATAATAAAATCATTTTTGAAAATAATATGGTGTTAAATTTCCCTATTTTTAAAGAAGGTCAATTGGCCGCTTGACCTCCACTTTTTACTAGCACTAACTATGCATTCTGGTCCACTAGAATGGGAATATATATGCAATCTAATAGCTATGCTATTTAGAACATGATTCAAATAGAGTATAAAGCACCCACTACTAATTTTAGTACATGGACGACTCAACAAGTTACTTTAGCCGAAAACAACTCTTAATCCATGAATATTTTATTTTCTGCATTATATAAAAATGAATTTAGTAGAGTTAGTATATATGAGTCTGCATATTGGAAAACGGTGCAAATCATACATAAAGGCATGAACAAAGTGAAACAAAGCATGATTCCCATGTTGAAAAATCAAGTATAACTTTTTAAAATGAAAGAAAATATGTCAATTTCAGTTATATATTCATGGTTACAAGATATTACACATGCACTCGTGCAAATAGGAGAAAATATATCCAAATTTGATATTATTTTTGTAACAACCCTCCTTTTTGATCTTCGAGTTTAATGCTTGAACCGAGTTTAACGCTTGAGAACTACAAAGGATGTGTAGTTGTGATATGATAATAAGAAACAAATACAATTCTAACCAATAAATTTCGGAGTTCCACTATAGAATGAATCAAAGTACAATATCAATAACCATAATCATTTTTATACATCATAATACGCCTTAGATACATATGTTGAACAATACCAATCAAACCCCGTACCTATAATAAAAGTTAGGTAATAACACTTATTTACATCATTTACAATATGCACATATAGATCCTTATCTTCTGTACCATCTTGTCTCCAAACTCCATCGGCCTGAATATATAAATAAAGAAGAAAACAAGGAGTGGGTCGGATACAAGTCCGGTGAATGAGCCATGCTTACTCCAAATATACTACAAATATAATATCGTAACATGATGTGAGTCTGATATGTCGATCACCATGCGCCCTTTTGGTCATACCATACTTAACCTACCTTATACATTCGATCGTATCACACTGCAGCTTTGTGAACTCACTTCCCTAGACTTACCTTATGTGCTACAGGGTTGCATGTTGTCGACCATCATGTCACGTATGACTCACTTCCCTAGACTCACCTCATGCACTACAGAGTCAACTATTGTCCTCGTATATAGAGTGTACTCACATCCTCGACTTGCCTCTTGCACTACAGGATCACTTACCATCCTCCACACCGGTTCGCTGAGGACTAAGGGGAGCAATGTTATTCCTGGATCACCTTCTTATGTCATGGGCTCATATCCTGGGTTACCTTCTTGCACCACAGGCTCGTATATGTTCATGTGAACATCGAATTATTTCCTTACATGAATAACATACAAATCCACTTCAAACAAATGTTCAACATCAAGGAATTCACCTTGGATTCATAGCGTCGACAACCGCATCATTAATAACCTCCAAACTCCTTCAAGAAATAAAAGAATAAGTGAGCAACAATATATTTTAGCCCATTTGGGTCTAAGTTTAACCTATGCCCGAAATTAAGCAACCGATGGACGGGTCGCAGTGAAAATTGAAATTTTTGACCACGGATTCAATTATTTCTCTGTGTTATTTTGCCTTCGTTCTTCCTCCAATCATCTGAGAAATCCCTAGCCTCTTACCTTACGTTTCCATGGCCGTTTTACACTTAAATTCATCAATATTCATTATGTGTTCACCACGTTCAAGTAAAAGGGGAAGATTTATTTTATATTTTGTTATTACTATCCAATCCTCTCCAAATTCATGTATTAATTTGAAATTAAGTGACAAAAATTGCTAGTCTACTTTGTTTTAGATTACAAATCATATTTATAGGATTATAATTGCATTATATCGATAGAAAAGCACTTCATTGTACGGACTGATGCCCCTCCAAACTTTAGAATTTTGCTTTCAAATTGATATAGACGCATAGTCCTCTCCATTAGCATCACGATGCCATTGGTTTCATGTGAATCCATCAAGATTTGAGTGAGATATGTTGATTTGAATTTTAGTATGAAAGAGGAAGAAGAGAGAGAATGAGCTGGTGTTTGTTTTTGAAACAGGAAAACAATTACGTACGCTATTTTATACAGATGGAGGGAAAAACCGTCGTAAATTTAAATTCATATTTAAATTTGATGATCATTTTGCTCGACATAAATTCGTTCATAACTCCTTATACAGACTCCAAACGAGGCAAACAAATATACCGTGTGATTCGGGAAAACAAGTTGGTCACAATTCACTGGATTCGTCATCGAATTCTAAATTTGGAAAAATTGACCATCATGTTCCTTCTTTTATTTATTTTTCAAATTAACTTCAATCATTTCATCACTATTATATTGTTAATATTTAATTATAATATATATTAAATTTTTTGGTATACATTCTCCTCCGTTAAAAGAATTTCATCCCAAAAATTCCTAAGGAATGGAAAACATAATATAATGCTCATATCATTCGCCAAACAGAATCAATCAAGTGAACATACATAGTACCCAATTCAAATAATAGATTTAAATCAATTTAGGAAAATAGTATAATTAATACATAGATAGGAATGACGTCATGAACTTGTAGTTGCTACACCTAAGATGAAGAAATGAAGCTAACACAGTCAATATGAATGCAATAAGATAACATATTAGGCATGGATATCCCTAATATAAGCATATATTTCTATATAGATGCAAATTCAGCAATATCCTTTTTAACAACCAAATCATCCAAAACATCCAATCCACCTAGAATAATATAACCTAATGAAATCAGACTAAATAATTAAGGGACATACCAAAAAAGAGTTGAGTATGAGTCACCTTCAACATCTCGTTGGGCTCCCATATACCCTATGCCTGGTCGTTCCCTTACCGCATTCAGAAACTTTATCATTTTATTCCTAAGTCCTTTTACCCCCATGTTTGACGATACGAGTTGGACTACGGAATGAACTCGACTCAAGTTCCAACTCTACTTCCTCCAATCGACTAGATGTAGCAACAATCATAAGATTATGTATGCATTTTTACAAACATGACATGTGGAATATGAAATGGACTCCCGCCATCTTCTCCGTAAGCTCGACTCTGTATGCCAAACTCCACACCCTCTCCATCACTTTAAATGGGCCAAAAAATCAAGGTGCTAACGTCCTTGAACTTCCAAATCTTACCACCCTATTCAATGGAGAAAATTTCATAAAGGATAAATTTTTAACTACAAATTCCAGATCTTTCCGCCTCCTACCAGCTTATGACTTTTGCCGAACTTGTGCAGATTTCATCCTCTTTCTAATGAGCTCCACTTTCTCTACTGTATCTCTAACCTTTTTTGACTTAAGATGATCTTATCCATAAAATCCCACTAACATGAAGACGACTTACATGGCCTTACATACAATGCTCACTGCCATGCCTAACTAGTCTAGTAGCTATTATTATATGAGAACTCCAGTAGAGGTAGATGATCCTCCCAACATCCTCAAAAATCCAATATGAAAGCCTCAATAGGTCCATCAACACTCGATTTACTCTCTTTGTCCATTCATCGGTTTGAGGGTGATATGTTGTGGTCATATCTAACTCAGTCCCTAATGCATCTGGTAGACTCCTCCGAAATTCACTTATGAAAAGCCAATCTTGGTCACTCACTATACTTCTTGGATCTCCATGTAGTAGAACCACTTCTTTGATATACTATGTCGCCAATGTCACCACCATCCTCGTACACTTTACTAGAATAAAGTGCATGCTTTTCGTGAAATGATCTTCCATAACCCATATGCTCTCATTTCCTCATACTCTAAGGTAACTGATCCACAAAATCCATAGATATGCACTCCTACTTCCACTGCGATACATCTAACAGAAGCAATATCCTACTTGGGTTCTTCTATTCCACCATCGCCCTTTGGCATTTCATACACTTTGCTACATATTCCACTACTTACCTCTTTATCCCTGGCTAATAGAATACCTCTTTACATCTCGATACATCTTATTTCATCCTAGATAAATAATCATCCAAGAATAGTGACATTCACCTAAGACTTCTTCTGTCAATTCCTTAATCTATGGTACACATAGCCTCATGTCTCTCCTTAAGTAGCCTTTCTGGTCTTTGGAGTAACAATGCAGATGGCTCGATCGTTCACCATGTCCTATCTGCTTCATGATACTAACTAATGACATGTCCTTCCCTTGACTCAACCCAATACGATGCATCAGTGTTGATATAACCTCCATTTCTACTAACAACTAGGTGCATACTCTGATTGGGGTCGGAAGTCAAACTCTAAAATAAACACCAAATTCTTCCATTCTAGTAGCATAGAATTCACTTCGGCATGCCTCATACTCAAAGAATCGACAACTATGTTTTCCTTTCCTGGAGTGTAAGAAATCCCAAAGCCATATGATTATAATAATTTCATCCACCATTGTCATCTTAAATTGAAATCCTTCTGAGAGAACATTTACTTGAGAGATTTGTAGTCCAAAAGTAACTCGAATCTCTTATTGAATGGTAATCTCTTCAAGACTTCAGTGTGAATATAATAGTAGGTAATTTAAGGTCGTACATTATATAATTCCTCTCATGATTCTTAAGCTATTGACTCGCATATGCCACTACCTTCTTTTCTTGCATAAGGACAACACTAAGACTAGTACTACAAGCATTATTGTACATGGTGAAAGGTTTGGTACCATCAGGAATAATCGAAATTAGAGCACTCATTAAAAACTCCTTCAACCTAACAAATGCTGGTCCATACTCTAACATCCAAGTATACACCATGTTCTTATTAGTCAAATGAGTTAGAGGTGCTTTAATGTGTTCTTCGACGTCTTCTAATCTTTAACTGCAACTACCTTCCCTATTTCTACTACTAATCCATCTACTGATGCTACGTGCCCTAGGAAGTGAACCTTTTTCCTCAAAAGGGGCATTTTGTGAACTCAGCCTTCAACCGATTCCCATTCAAGACATCCATCACTTCTCTCAATGGAATTCATGCTCCTCCCCACTTCTGGAATAGATAAGAATGTCATCCACAAAGGCCACTAAAAATCTATTCAACTTCTCCTATATCACCCTACTCATCACATCCACAAAGTAAGCCGGAGAATTAGTCAACCCGAGTAGCATGACGAGCCATTACAACGATCCATTAGGTGTATGGAAAGAGGTCTTCATAATACTATCTTCTTCTACTCTTAACTGATGAAACCCATATGCTAGATCAAGATGAGAGAAAACCTTCACCCCAGCTAATTGATCAAAGAGGTCGTTAATGCAAGGCAAGGGGTAGCCATTTTTCCACATTAGCTTATTCAATTCTCAACAGTCGCCTGAGTTGAGACTCAAATCAAAGCATCTGTTGTTGCTCCTATTGTTGAGGCTCTTGTTGGTGAGGCCCAGATTGAGCATGCTACTTCTATTTTGTCTGATTCTATTGCTTGAAATTCTATGGAGCGGTCCTGGATTCATGCTCTATCTGAAATGCGGCACTAGCCTGAGTCTGACTTTTATTATGCCTATATCAATGATGTTGAGAGTGAGAGTCATTATCTTATTTATCACATCGAGGATGAGGGTCTGTCTCTTACTAGGGATTGTGAGATTGGTAAGGAGAATAAATGTAGACTTTATGACATCAGTTGGGATATGAAATTTATTTACTCTCCATCTTCAGAGTGTTATGATCCGAATCTGGCAACACTTTCTCTAGGTATGTTCTTGTTATTGGCCCATCGTCTGTTGTGGATAGTGGCAGTTCCTCTTTGGAGGGCACGTAGTCATTTTTGTTTAGTAGTTTAGGCTCCTTTTGCCTAGGTCCTGTGCTTTATTTTTTCTATTGTGGTCTGGGCTCTTTACTCCCACTTAGTTATTCTGTGCATGTGCAGAACACCTATTTTTCTATTATTTATATAGTTGCACGGCCCACTATAAATCTGGCTAGCTTTGCAAAAAAATTCTTGATAGTCGAGGCATAAGCTTAGGGAACCGTCTGCCTTAGTAGCAAAAACATAGTATTAATGATTTCCATAAACAATTAAGAAATCAATATAATTAAAACATTTCTGAAATTCTTCGACTTGGAACTTAGTAGGTTAGAGCACTATTGCTCCACCCCTATTCGAACATCAATCTTAAATCTCATAAATTGATGAGCTGCACTTCATCGGTTTTTAGTCTTAAGTATAGTTAATTAGTTTTCAAACAAGTAATTGAATAATTAAATATTTGGCCATCAAGCAATTATAACCCATTTCTAACACTTTTGTTTATACATTTAAAATCATTTTTAAAATGATATATATGTATAGTAATTTACTTGTAAAACTTGATATTTAAATATAAAAAGTCAAAAGATATTTTAGTCCATAAGATATAAAATAGTCAACATATTTTCTAAAAAATATATATATTTAAAATAATTTTAAAATAAATTATAATTCTTATAATAGGTTTTAAAACATTTATCCAAAATATTACTTGACAATAACAATTTTATAATATCCTTAAAACTTGGAAAAACAGGTTTTTATTATAAAATCCTCTTCTTTAAAATTTCACAACTAATTTTTAAAAATTCATAAATATCTCAAACCACTTTTTAAATAATCTAATATGAGTTATTAAACACTTGTACAAATAACGAAACAAAATACTTAAATTTAAATATCTTTTCAAATATTTAAAGTCCAAAAATCAAGGTTAAACGGGGCAGTTTTGCACAAGTGAAGTTTTTGCAACTTTTTGAGATGTTACTTAACCTTTTACTATGCAAGCATTTAAAAGAAACAAGCATATATATATATATATAAACATTATTAATATGGCATAAAATTTCTAAGGATCTCTCTACAAAGTTCCATAGAAATCGTCGAAACTAGACATTTCCTAATGCATCTATAGCGACCATCGCTATAAGTGCACTTTCAAATCCGAGTACAATATAAACCAAAATCCATCTATAACCTATGTCAAAATTCATACAAGTCTGTTCAAGTCCACTCTAAGTCCGTAGACATGGATCACGTATGACTCTTGTTTTCAAAATAAGAATCAAACCAATGTTTTCAATAATGTCAATAGCAATTCAACAACTTAACACAAGCAAAACACAACATATATATGTTATATTTACCATTTAAAGAGGTGTGTTAATTCAACTTTTATCCAACAACAACTAAGATCCAAGAAACCCAAGTCCAACCCCACCTTGCAACACCTTCTTCCTTCCTTCCTCCTCTGTCTTCCACCTTCCTTTTGCACTCTAAAACCCCTGAATAGCTACGACTATGAAGTATTGGGGGAGCATGGCTCCACTCCTTCAACTTCTAACTAGATAAGATGTTTTGCAATGTTGTCCCAAGGCTTCACTCCAAATTTGAGTTGATTTGGATTTGATTTGTGATTAGTTTTCTATAGAACATAAGAGAGGAAGAAGAGGAAGAAGCCAATGATTTAAGCTTGTATTTGCTCCGAGAATAAGTGATTTATTCCTAAGAGTATGTATTTCCTTATATAGGCTTCAAGATGGTGTTGCTTAGCCTTTCTCTTACTTCCACCATGCCATGGAAGCCTTACCTCCCATCACTTCTTTGCATCACTTCTCTTTTATGCTAATTACCATTACACCGCTCTCATGATAACATCCCTTATTCTAACGGAAGCTTGTAGAACCTTCCATGATTTATGAAGAGGAATGTGTATTAATTAGTTGCTAATGCATTCATTTGATCATTAGACAAGCATACAAGAGTTTGAACAACTTATATCGATCATAAAGCTGTTTACCGATAAACCAATTTTCGGGCACATTATCAATATTTCATCGAATATATATTTTCGTAAATAAATTTCAAAAACAAAGTTTCTTATCATTATTCATTAATTAAATGATGTCTGACATGGTTATAATATAATATTTATAACACTTAATTCTATTTCAAAATCTTTCAATATTCGAAGATGTTCAAATTTTCGGGTCGCTACATTTATTATAAAATATAATGTAGCTCCCTATAAATTGGTTACCTCCCCCCATTTTGAGTAAACCCCCTTATTATATGCATATATTATATTTTATATTTTTCTTCCCTTTTGTCATCAACAAAAATAGATAAAGAAAAATAAACTCCCTCCTAAATGTGACATATATTAAATACTGTGAAATGTGATAATGTTGTATATGGATCAAAATAAATATTAATTATGAGAAATAACTATATACAAATATAATAACACCTGTTTTAACCATTTATCACAAATCTATACATTTACATAATTAATTACATAAAAAGTACTAATTATAACTATAGTTAATTATCAGACTAAAAATGGCAAATAATACATATTATAAATACAAATTAGAAACTTAGATTTTCTTGGGAACTTCAACCTACCCTCTTGATCTAATGATATGACTAGTGTTGATAACTTCCCAATTTTAGTTATCAGCTTTTTCTTTAGATTTTGAGCATTCCAGGGTGTTGTTTTGAAATTCTTTGGCGAAACTAGAAATACAAATTCGAAGAGGATCGAATTATTTTTCCTGTTCTTTGATCATTTGCATTCCAAGTGTCATTGATTGCAAAGAATGATTCAAAGAGCATTCTTAAACGATTGAAGAGTTTCTTTCGGATTTTCACTTAGTTTTTTTTTGAAAGTTTGTAGTTTGAATTCAATTTTATGAAAGGAAATTTGTAGAAATGAATAAAATAAGAAGATGAATTGTTTTCTAATTTTTGTTCTAGAAGGAAAATCTTTTTATAGAAGTGAAAATTCAGAATAGTAACTAATCCCGCCAAAAATAACTATCTTATTTGAATTTCAAATTATAAAAAGAAAAGTATGTCAACATACATAGGGAACCTATCTCGACATATATGAAATAATTTTCACGTCTATTGTTTTTATTCTAATTTTTGTTTATGTTTCATACTATTTTGGTTTATGTTCCAAAGAACAAAAATACATATTTAATAATAGAAATGAATTTTATAAGAAAATTTCATTTAATTTAGAGGGATACATTAAAAAAAAGAAGAATACATGAAAATAACATAAGTAAAAACTAAAAAACATAAGGATAGCTAAGATAGATCTAGAATAATGATGGTGAAGATGAAGAATTTCCACTAAGCTTTCTCTTTATCTTCTCAAAGTACTTGTCAACATTATTTGAGAGGCTAGTGAACTTCTTATAAAGGAGAACTTCTTTTGATTATTGAGAAGCTTTTCTTGATTTCTAAGTATCTCTTGGTTTTAACAGCGAGAAGGTTAGTCACAGCTTTAAAGAGATGTATCTATTTCTTTCTCCTCTTCTGTTAACCAGGTTTAAAGCCAAGCATAAATTATTAGGAGTAAGAACATCAAGACAAAGACAAAACGACTTAAAACCTTATAGGCACACTTATGTAGGCTAAAGAAATGACTTAGAAGAATTTCAACATGAATTGGGCGAATGTGAGAAGTCGGTACCGACTCACATGTTGGTGACGACTTCGTATACTTCATGATCTCACCCTCAAACTTTGCAGAGGCTCTACTCTACATATTTCATGCATGGTCAAGCAATATCAAAGGATTTTGATCAATTGAATATCAAGATTGACGAGCTAGCAACTAGAATGGCAGAATAAACCAAGTGATGAAGGAACCATCATCAACAACAACTAATTTGCTAGACTAAGTACATAGAATATCTCAAACTAAAGTAACATGAAGAATGCAAGTGGAGTTAACTTATCTAGTTTGAACCACGGAAATCGACATCTACATGAAGAGGTCAGTATCGACTTTTGATGTTAAACTCAAATGGGCCCACGCGTTTGCACACTATCCTTGGTCGGCTTCAAGACTTTGCTACAACTCTTCGTTTGACCCAATGCGACTGCTGCCTCTATAAATACAAATTATAAAGTAACCAATAGAGGATCTAGATTCTGCTATCGCTATGCGAAACTCTATCTATTCTTCAACTCTTTCCTCTACATCACAGTCACCAAGGCATCAACTATAGACATTTCTAGGACTTAGAACTTATCTAGCCCATATACTTACAACTTATTCTTTCTCTTCCTCCTTATAATCTCGTTCAAACAAGATAAAACTAATAATCAAAGCTATAAATTAGACGTAGGCTTAGTTAACAGCCGAACCACTAAAAAAATCTCCATATCTCATTTAATTTTCTGTTATTTTGTATTATATTTTCTCTATTCTAATAGGGTTGGTGCTTTCACATCATACTCCAGGGTGTTGATCCATTTTTCAAATTAACATTTTGATGCTTTTACTGAGAACCAACGAACCCAGGCTTAGATCTAGCTCCCAACTTTGGATCAGATAGGTCCAGAAGTTAGATCCATAAATCCTACTTTGAAAAGAGTTTGAGGGCTCGCCATTAAAAACTTATGGAAGGAAGAAAGAGAATAACTTTTGGTAGGTCTACTGGAGCAACAGTTGGCGGTAATGATGTAAACCCTTAACAAGTTGAAGTAAACAATACATGTAATGTAGTTTTAGGATCCTCTAATCAACAAGAGGTAGTGACCAAAGGAGAATTTAACTAGATGGTCAATTTGCTTAACCAGAAGATGATCGATAGACAAAAAGATCTTATGGACAATACTTGCATTGCTACCACCAATTGCACCAAGAACTAGGCCAAAGATTGCCATTGCTATGGAACTGGAAAATTCCTTCATCTCAGGATTACGTAAGAGGGATGGCAAGCAAAAACAAAAGGAGTTAGTTGGCGAAGCGACTGGAATTGTTATTGAAGGTAATGGAAGTACTCCCTCTGTTGGAGCATAACCCGTTATAAATCTAAATCATGGAGCGAGTGCTCCACTAGGAAACATTCCAATCTTCTCTCCGACTCTAAAGATGACATGCAACTTGATGAAAAAGGAATGGAATTGAATGTTGACATAGGCAAAAAAACTGGTGGAAAAGAAGTTCAACCGCCACTATAAGACCATATGCGTGCCAATGGGGTTCGACAGGAGTGGCTCTCTCAAGGAATGGAGAACCTAAGCTTCAAGTAGAAAACCAAGGCTATTTTCAGAGTCAGATGCTTTGAACAGCCTCTAACTGTCAGCCTTTGGACTACCGGACTAGTGAGGCAGACATTGCAGATATGGTCAAATGCTTAATGGAAGAAAGTTAAGGCAAGAAGAACGACCATTGGTGTTCTGCACCAAGCCGGGATCCATTTGCTAAAAATATCCTAAGGGAAGAGTATCCCGATAAGTTTACTATGCCCACTATACCATCCTATAATGGACAATAGACCTTAAACCACAATTATACAAATATAGTTGGCATATGTACGGAGCCTGGGAAACAGATGACGTCCGCTGTAGTTTTTTCCCCATCTTCTTAAAAGAAGTCGCTTCGATGTGGTTTACCAGACTCCCACTAAGATCTATCTCCACCTTTGATGAATTGGTAAAGAAATTCATGGAATAATTTATACTTCACATGCCTCAGCCAAAAGATGTGATGTCTCTATTTGGTTTTTTTCCATAGGCTTAACGCACTGAAATCCTTTATGAATCGGTTTAATATTGCATTTACTGAAGTAAGCAGTCCTAATGAAGACATGATATTCATAGCTTTGATCCGAGCTATCCATCCAAATATGGACTTTGGAAAATGGACCAAGATGAAACAACAGTGACGACCCAGAATTTTTGAACATTTGAAAATGAAATATTTAATCGATTTTAAATATTTGGAGATTAGTTTAACTTGAATTTTAATTATAAGTATGAATTTGGCAATTAAATTATTAAATTTAATTTATCGAAGTTGGGTAAAAATTGAATTTTCAGTTTTAAGCCGAGTAAAACTATTTTCAAGGCTTAGAAAATTTATATTGAGAATACTGAAGATAATGGAAGCTTCAGAATTGAATTTGAAAGCGATTTAATCAGCTTTCAAAATATATCATTTTAAATCGATATTTAAAAATAGCCTTCCGAGACACAGTCTCGGGATTCGACGAAACCAGTTCCATTGGATCCGTAATATTATATTATTATCGAATTTCAATTTTCGTAGCATTCGGAGTTGTCGTTTAGTCGTACAATAAGCAAATACACTAAAATTTCTATCGAAATTCAATTTAATAACTGGTTCAAAACACTACCTTCTCCATACAATCGAATTTGGACTCAAAACTTTTTCCATTGCATTCGGAATAGGGGTATACCATTATAAACGTTTGGTGGCACGCCTTGATAGGAAGTCAAAATTTTGAGTTGCAATTATCGAGACAATTTAAATTTAATTAGAATTAATTTTTTTTTACCCTAGTCAATCTTCTGCTGCATTTCTATCACATCAGCACGCAAACTTCACATCCCTTTTTTTTCATACTTTACGCAACCTTTCCAGCTGAAATATCAGAAGGAAATTTCGTTCCCCTTTCTCGTTCAAACAGAAATAAAAAAAATCAATAGAACAATTCCAAACCTAAAAGTAAATCGACCCTTCATTTAAATAATTTTTTTTATGGATTCTCATCAATTGATTTTCACCTCATTCTAAAATTTTAGCTCGTGAGGATCGAATCAATTTCGATTCAATACCTTAGAGCCGAACACCCTTATTCGTTGAATCTGAAATCATCAACACCTTCAGCTCGGGGTCGTACCAGATTCACTCTCTTTCATTGAGCACACGAATTGCGACTAGCTGTACGCTTGCTCGAGCGCTTAAAGGCGCAACGCGGCCTGCACGACAAGGCGATAGAGTTTCAACTCGAGGCAGGATTGATCGAAGTCGCGATTCAGTCGAATAGGATCTTGCGATGGCTAAGGGGAGAATTCGTGTGGCCCGGGTTCGCGATGGGAAGTCGAGATTCGTTCGGTTGGTTATCACTATTGAGTGGAAGGGCAACGTCGATTTGGGGCATTGTGATGGAAATGAGGCGACGACGCGCATCTTCGGTGAAGCACCAGTGCCGAGCTAGGGCTTGCAGGCTGTGGAGGTGTTTCGAAGGTATATTTTTTGATTTGGTTTAATTTTATAGTTTGTTTGTTAAATAATTTTTTTTAAAAATTTGTATAGATTAAAGGAAAAAAAACATGTACAGTAGAAAATTTATTTCGGATATTTACTAAAAATTGTATACAAGTTTGAAGCAGTAAAATAAATTACAGATAGGTATAAATAAAGAAAAGAGATTTACGAATATGAATATATCTAAGGGAAAAAGAAAAAATATATACACACACACATATATTCGCATGCCTATATAAATTTAATTTTATATTGGTACATAAGGAAATTTTATATAGGAAAATTTTGAAAATATATATGTGAATATATAGGAATTTTAAAATGTGTAAAGTTATGAAAAAAATTAGATTTTTATCTATGTAAATTTAATAAATAAATTGTTCGACTAATTCGAATATTAATAAAAACCTTACGATATTTGTTACAAGGTTTAAAGATCGTGAAAAATAAAACTGGAATGTAAATGGATTGCGAACACAAAAGCAAAGGTGAGATATTCTCACTCAATCAAATATTGTTCTGATTTAAAGTTTGAATAGTCAGATTTGAAATTGATTGACCGTGTGTTTGGATGATTGATTTATAATAATTATTCACTGAATGATATTATAGATATAGTAGTATATAGTATTGGGTGATTGATTTTCCGCATTATATAGCGGATGAGGCCCTATGCGCCACATAATAGCGGATGATATTTTATAAATCCCATATACCACGATATTCCACCTCGAAGTGGAATGGGTATTTAATTGTTGAGCTAACGTCTGTGGATGCAGGGAAACAGGTTAGATGGATCCATCTGGATTCCTCAAACATTTGATTTTGTTTCATATGTTGTATGTTTATTTATTTATAATCAGTGTGTGATTATACTGTGATTAAAATCGTTGAAGGCTAAAATTTAGCCGAATATATTTTTGGTATCGTAAGATACCAGAAATAAATAAAATTGGATTTTTAAATTTAAGTAGAAAATCTATAGTGAAATCCTATTGAATAAAATTCCAAAATATGGTGAAAATGTTTAATGAATGGATTCCAAGCAATAATATTCAAAAGGTGAAGAATTTATTTTAAAAATACGGTTTTTAAATAATTTTGGAAGAGATAAAGGAATTTATGTTAAACATAAATTCGAAAATTGATTTGGTGTTAAAAGAATAAATCTTTGGGAAATCAATATTAAAATTGATTTGGTGTTTAAGATAAATTTGAAACTTGATTTGGTGTTTGGAAATGATTTTTAAAATCAATTTGTAAATCATATATCAGTAGAAATTTGGAAAATTTAAAATTCAGAATGGGAATTTTATAAAGAAAAGGGAATTTTGTTTTAAAAATAAATGTTGGTTTATTTTTAAAGGTATAAAAAGGAATTTATATTTTTGAGACGTAAATTTAAAATAAATCCAGAAAGACTTATAAATTGATTTGCATGAACCATTTTAGAATGGAATGTGTATTTTTCCTGAAAGCCGAGAATGTTTTCAATATAGTTTATAAATATAGATTGAAGTTGTAAAGATGGTTTAAGGGAAAGAATGTTTTGAAAAAAATAAAAATATTTACTTATGTTATTTCGAAAATCTTTAAAGTGAAATATGTTTTAAACCATTGTAGAAGTGATGATTTAAAGTTTTAAATTGATATTTATTTTAGAAATTGGATATTTAAATGGTTATATCCTATCTATTAGTTTTATTTTAAAATTAGTTTTGGACCTGAATTTTTACATGAGATATTAGTATAATATTTTCATAACTAATTTTTAAGTAAGTGTTTCAAAATAGTTTTATTTTGAATATCTCTAAGTATATTTTGATAAGCATTTTAAATTATTTTGAATTATTTTAACTTTGCAGATTTTCAGTGGAAATGAATAAATGTTCGGAAATATTTTCCGCACAAGGAAAATGAATTGAAATTTGTTTTTAAAGGATTAAAATATGGAAACTGATTTAAAATTTGTTTTCAGAAGGTTGAAATATGAAAATATATCTTGCGAAGATATTTTGAGAATTATACTTGGGAAAATTATTTAAATCTTGGTGATGGTTGTGAATATTTATTGATAGTTAAATAACCGACTATCAGTATTGGCCTTTAAATGGCATTAGAATTTCGATGCGACAGGGAGTACAATTTCAAATGGATATTAAAAACCCCCGTCGAACCTTTGTGATTGTGATGGATCTTTTATTTAAAAGATCAAAGTGGAAATTGTTGTGATTTGTTTGAAATCTGAATGAACATTTAGTTTTAAAAATAAGTGCTCGTTATTCGGATTAGCCTCGAGAGGACCTTGTGTCATAAAACCCATTCCGAATAACGATATGACGAAATGGGATTGTATTTGAAGACGATGTTGAAGACCGGGTATTTTCGAAAGAGAAAGGATTACCTATCAAATGTCTCTGCACCATGTTGCTCCGGTATAGAGATTTTATCACCCTTTGTGATGGGGGTTCCGGACGTGATTAGTGAATATCCGGATTTGCAAGGGCTTCTTTGGAAGTGCCTTTGGTTCCATTCGATCCTGGAACGGACTTGTATGGATGTGTGTCTGACGTTACACTTTGAGATGTAAAGCTCGTTTCTATCAAATACATTTATGTTGGTGGCAGAGAATTTATTCTCTTAGCTTAACACCCTTCTTTGAGACGTACGAGCTTAGAGGTTATGTAGTTGATGGTTACTAGTGATACATTCCCAATTTGGTAATGTGGCATACGAAGTGTTGCTGATCATTTGTTGATCAAAGCATGACTTTGTGAAAAGTGTAGCTTTGTGGACGAAACCTCATCGAGTCTCACAAACCAAAAATGGTCGAAACATGAAAGATGCGGCAAGGTTTCATGGGTAGCTCCCCTAGGGTATGTCCATTCCTTCTGGAAAAGGGTGATGTCAGGTATGGAGCCCTGATATTTAACCTTTGTGGTTACTGCAAATACTTTTCTTTGTGGTTGTTGGTGAAGAGGATCCTCAGATAAAGGTCACAAACGACCGGGGATGGCATATCTTAGGTTTTAATTACCAGGATGGGATTAACCGGCCTTGTGTTGGCAGAGATTCGGGTAGGTTCTCGGGACGTCCCTCTTGAGGCGTACCCATGTGGCATAGGAAGTTCCTTAGCCTGACCATTTGTTGGAAATCCAATTCCCAATACGAACCTAGTACGGTTTTAGTTGTAGAACCTGCCATTTAACATGGCAGCTATAGTAGGCATAGTATAATGGTACCTATGCTGGCTAAGATTAATATTACACTTTCGAAATGTTTTCTACACTATGCACTAATGATAATATTAAAAAGGATTTTTACGTATTAAGCATGTTTGACTATCATAGGGAGAAATCTCCCCCAAGTCTGTGATTGCACTGTGTGTGTGCCGGAAGGCCTTATTGTAGTTTCATTTTCCAAAAGCATAGCATATTTCTTTTTATTTTCTTTGTGCAAATAACTGTTTTTAAGATCTCACACCAGTCCCACGACTGACCTGCAGTTTATTGTTTCTTTTCTAAACTCTGGGTGCCCATAATTTTCCACACAGGCAGCCTAGAGTCAGGTTATCAGTTATTCAGGAGCGAATTCAAAAAGTTGCTATGGAGATCTGGAGGCAAGTTGGATGGCGACGTGTATCACTTATATATGTAATATTTCTTTCCTCTGTTTGTTGTTGTACACTCTAAAAATGTAATGTGATGTGATGTAATAACTGATATAGTGATTCTGTTTAAAGATATTTATTTATCTATTATATTTGTTCCGCTGCGAAATGTGAGATTCTGTTATTGTTTCTGTTTCTTCTTCTACCTCTTTATTCTTTAACCCTAAAGACTCGTAAGTTTGTTCCTCTTTGGGCTGAATTATTATGGGATTTTTCCAGCTCAAAAGGGGTACGGATTTGCGGGCCTTTACAGAGTGGTATCAGAGCATTTGGTTAAGCGATGACCTTGCTCTGTTGGGTGTTACTCATTAGGTATAGAGTCAGCAGTACTCTAGAATGAGTGTGAGTGTAATAATAGACATGAGCGCGTATTTGTTAATATAAAATTGTTTTATATTGTGTTGATTGGTTTGTTGAGTGGTATATGGATTCTGGTCCATACGAGTAATTATCGTTATTGATAGGGATCTCTAAATGCTTGTACAGAACAAATTCAACACGATATCGTTTTAAAATAGGGTAAATGAAATAATTTTATCCAAACTATTTTCGTATATAAAAGAAATAAATTTTCTATGAATTATTATAATATATGGTTGCTTGGTTGCTAGGAAGTGATAGTATTAAATTATCATCATCGCTGTATGAGGAGTTGAAATGAAAATCAAAAGCTAAGAAAATAAAAATCCAAATGGGATTTGTAAACGTAAATTGTAAATGAGATTTATAATTTGAAATAGAATTCCAGAGAAATATTTGGAAATGTTCTTGAAAATATTTGAAATTCGGGAAGTTTGGAAATTAAATTCCTTTTGGGGTTGGAAATAGTTTTCAAGGGTTTGGGAAAAAATGTTTTGGAAGGATAAAAGCACTAAACTCTTTTCAGTCGTTGGAAAATAACTTCGATGATGACTGCAGCATCATCGATGTTCATTTTCGGGTTTCCAGGAGTGGAACGGCTATCAAATTGTTTTAAATTAAAGTTGTTTGGAAAAACTGGGTTTGGTTTTGAAATTCAAAGGATGGTTTGAATTGATTTCAAAAATGGTTTTGAAAAGGTTGAAAAGACTTTGAAAATTTATTAAAAATAGTTATGGAATAATAAATAAGTTTGAAAACATAGAAAATTCAGATTAAACTGAAATTGACTTGAGTTAGTTTGAATAAATGTGAATTTGAGAAGCCTTATAGACTAAATGTTTGGAATAAAATTATTAAGATGGAAAATAAATTGTAAATGAATGAATAATTGAAATTGCAATTGCAAGTAAATGAAAGTGAAATTGAATGTTGAAATTCATTTCGAATTTGTAAGAAAATAGAATTGAATTGGAATTGAATTTGATTTGTTATAAGCAAAGCGAAGTATTGAAATAAAAAAATTAGTAAGTGAAACTAATTGAAGAAAAGACCAAATAAATATGGTTTGAAATGAATTGAATTCGGTATTTATGAATAATAGGTAAATTAAATTCATATAGAATTGAAAATCCAGTTTAATACAAGAATAAACAAAAGAAAAAAACTGGAATTGAAACTGAATATCGAAAACGAATTTGAATTGTGTGAAATGAAATGAAGTTGTAAAATTAGTTCGAAGTGAACTAAAGATAATAAAAGTGGAAGAACATAAAAAAAGGTTTGAGATAAAATGTACTGGAATTTGTAATAAATTAGTGAACGAAACTAAATTAAAATAGTGCAATTGTGAATGAAAGATAACGATAAAATTCAATATTCAGAAGATAAATTAAGTCCAAATAGATTGAAATTATAAATTGGATTCAAATGAAATTGAAAATGCAAGATTGAATATAATGGATATAAAACTTCAATAGTGAAGTAAAAATGGTATAAGAAGTATTCAAACTTTTGTAAAGAAATGTGCGAAAATGATTTTTGAATGTTGAAATTGGACATTGTGGTATAAGAAGGATATACAAGTGTGTTAAAGACAAAGGATAAATTGGATTTTGATTCTTGAAGATAAATTTGAATTGCTCGACAAAAGGCATGTATTTAAATTTCTATATGAAATTTGGTGATTTTCGTGTCTAGCCACTTAGCCTTTTGTTTTCTTTTTGATTCTGGGGGCCTGTGGTGCCATTTTGTAGTCGTACTGAGCTAGCCGCGCAAAGGAGACGCTGGCGAAATTTTTCGAAAATTTAGGAAGTGAGAAAAATTTTGAGAAAATTTTGAAAGTTTAAAATTTGAATTGTGAAGTAAATGAAGATGTTTGGAAATTGTGAAGATTTTGCAAAGCTAGTTGAAATGATAGTGGGTCTCTAATAAAAAAGATTTGTTTTGGGAAGTTGATAAAGCTGTTTGGTTTGGAAAATAATGGATTAAGGTTCATTCTTCTTAACTAGTAATTTCGGGACGAAATTCTTTTAAGGGGGGAAGGATGTGATGATCCAGAATTTTTGAACATTTGAAAATGAAATTTTAATCAATTTTAAATATTTGGAGATTAGTTTAACTTGAATTTTAATTATAAGTATGAATTTGGCAATAAATTATTAAATTTAATTTATCGAAGTTGGGTAAAAATTTGAATTTTCAGTTTTAAGCCGAGTAAAACTATTTTCAAGGCTTAGAAAATTTATATTGAGAATACTGAAGATAATGGAAGCTTCAGAAGTGAATTTGAAAGAGATTTAATCAGTTTTGAAAATATATTGTCTAAATCGATATTTAAAAATAGCTTTCCGACGCACAGTCTTGGAATTCGACGAAACCAGTTCCATTGGATCCGTAATATTGTATTATTATCGGATTTCAATTTTCGTAGCATTCGGAGTTGTCTTTTAGCCGTACGATAAGCAAATGCGCAAAAATTTCTATCGAAATTCAATTTAATAACTGGTTCAAAACGCTACCTTCTCCATACAATCGAATTTGGACTCGAAACTTTTTCCATTGCATTCGAAATAGGGGTATAACATTATAAATGTCTGGCGGCACACCTCGATAGGAAGCCAAAATTTTGAGTTGCAATTATCGAGACAGTTTAAATTTGAATTAGAATTAATTTTTTTTTTACCCTAGTCAATCTTCAGTTGCATTTCTATCACATCAGCACGCAAACTTCACATCTTTTTTTTTAAAAAACTTTACGCAACCTTTCCAGCTGAAATATCAGAAGGAAATTTCGTTCTCCTTTCTCGTTCAAACATAAATAAAACAATCAACAGAACAATTCGAAACCTAAAAGTAGATCGACCTTCATTTAAAAACAAATTTTTTGGCTTCTCCTCAAATTGATTTTCACCTCGTTCTAAAATTTTAGCTCGCGAGGATCGAATCACTTTCGATTCAATACCCTAGGGCCGAACACCCTTATTCATCGAATCGGAAATCATCAACACCTTCATCTCGGGGTCGTACCAGATTCACTCTCTTTCATTGAGCACACGAATTGCGACTAGCTGTACGCTCGCTCGAGCGCTTGAAGGCACGGCGCGGCCTGGACGACAAGGCGATAGAGTTTCAACTCAAGGCAGGATTGATCGAAGTCGCGATTCAGTCGAATAGGATCTCGCGATGGCTAAGGAGTGAATTCGTGTGGCCCGGGTTCGCGATGGGAAGTCGAGATTCGTTTGGTTGGTTATCGCTGTTGTGGGGAAGGGCAACGTCGATTTGGGGCATCGTGATGCAACGAGGCGGCGGCATGCATCTTCGGTGAAGCACTAGTGCCGAGCTAGGGCTTGGAGGATGTGGAGGTGTTTCGAAGGTATATTTTGCGATTTTGTTTAATTTTATAATTTGTTTGTTAAATAAATTTTTTTAAAAAAATCGATATAGATTAAAGGAAGAAAAAAATATGCAGTAGAAAATTTATTTCGGATATTTGCTGAAAATTGCATACAAGTTTGAAGTAGTAAAATAAACTACAGATAGGTATAAATAAAGAAAAGAGATATATGAATATGAATATATCTAAGGGAAAAAGAAAAAAAAATATATACATCCGCATGCCTATATTAATTTAATTTCATATTGGTACATAAGGAAATTTTTTATAGGAAAATTTTGAAAATATATATGTATATATATGTATATATATATATAGGAATTTTAAAATGTGTAAAGTTATGAAAAAATTAGATTTTTATCTATGTAAATTAAATAAATAAATTGTTCGACTAATTCGAATATTAATAAATACCTTACGATATTTGTTACAAGGTTTAAAGATCATGAAAAACAAAACTGGAATGGAAATGGATTGCGAACACAAAAGCAAAGGTGAGATCTTACCACTCAATAAAATATTGTTCTGGTTTAAATTTTGAATAGTTAGATTTAAAATTGATTGACTGTGTGTTTGGATGATTGATTTATAATAATTATTCACTGGATGATATTATATATATAGTAGTATATAGTATATATTGGGTGATTGATTTCCCGTATTATATAGCAGATGAGACCCTATGCGCCGTATAATAGCGGATGATATTTTATAAATCCCATATACCGCGATATTCCACCTCGAAGTGGAATGGGTATTTAATTGTTGTGCTAACGTCTGTGGATGCGAGGAAACGGGTTGGAGGGATCCAACTGGATTCCTCAAACATTTGATTTTGTTTCATATGTTATGTGTTTATTTATTTATAATCTGTGTGTGATTATACTGTGATTGAAATCGTTGAAGGCTAAAATTTAGCCGAATATATTTTTGGTATCGTAAGATACCAGAAATAAATAAAATTGGATTTTTAAATTTAAGTAGAAAATCTATAGTGAAATCCTATTGAATAAAATTCCAAAATATGGTGAAAATGTTTAACGAATGGATTGCAAGCAATAATATTCAAAAGGTGAAGAATTTATTTTAAAAATATGGTTTTTAAATAATTTTGGAAGAGATAGGGGAATTTATGTTAAACATAAATTCAGAAATTGATTTGGTGTTAAAAGAATAAATCTTTGGGAAATCAATATTAAAATTGATTTGGTGTTTAAGATAAATTGAAATCAATTTGAAACTTGATCTGGTGTTTGGAAAAGATTTTTAAAATCAATTTGAAAATCGTATATTAGTAGATATTTGGAAAATTTAGAATTTAGAATGGGAATTTTATAAAGGAAAGGGAATTTTGTTTTAAAAATAAATGTTGGTTTATTTTTAAAGGTTGGTTTATTTTTAAAGGTATAAAAAGGAATTTACATATTTGGGACGTAAATTTAAAATAAATCCAGAAAGATTTATAAATTGATTTGCATGAACCATTTTAGAATGGAATATTTATTTTCTCTGAAAGCCGAGAATGTTTTCAATATAGTTTATAAATATAGATTGAAGTTGTAAAGATGGTTTAAGGGAAAGAATGTTTTGAAAAAATTAAAAATATTTACTTATGCCATTTTGAAAATCTTTAAAGTGAAATATGTTTTAAACCATTGTAGAAGTGACGATTTAAAGTTTTAAATTGATATTTATTTTAGAAATTGGATATTTAAATGGTTATATCCTATCTATTAATTTTATTTTAAAATTAGTTTTGGACCTGAATTTTCACATGAGATATTAGTATAATATTTTCATAACTAATTTTTAAGAAAGTGTTTCAAAATAGTTTTATTTTTAATATCTCTAAGTATATTTTGATAAACGTTTTACATTATTTTGAATTATTTTAACTCGGCAGATTTTCAGTGGAAATGAATAAATGTTTGGAAATATTTTCCCATAAGGAAAACGAGTTGAAATTTGTTTTCAAAGGATTAAAATATGGAAATTGATTTAAAATTTATTTTCAAAAGGTTGAAATATGAAAATATATCTTGTAAAGATATTTCGAGAATAATAATTGGGAAAATTATTTAAATCTTGGTGATGGTTGTGAATATTTATTGATAGTTAAATAACCGACTATCAATATTGGCCTTTAAATGGCATTAGAATTTCGATGCGACCTGGAGTCGAATTTCAAATGGACATTCGAAATCCACATCGAACCTTTGTGATTGTGATGGATCTTTTATTTAAAAGATCAAAGTGGAAATTGTTGTGATTTGTTTGAAATCTGAATGATCACTTATTTTTAAAAATAAGCGCTCGTTATTCGGATTAGCCGGGAGGGGATTTTGTGTCATAAAACCCATTCCGAATAATGATACGACCAAATGGGATTGTATTTGAAGACCGGGTATTTTCGAAAGCTTTCCGACATGATTAGTGAATATCCGGATTTGCAAGGGCATCTTTGGAAGTGCCTTTGGTTCCGTTCGATCCCGAAACGGACTTGTATGGATGTGTGTCCGACGTTACACTTTGAGATGTAAAGTTGATTTCTATCAAATACATTTCTGTTGGTGACGGAGAATTTATTCTCTTAGCTTAACACCCTTCTCTGAGACGTACGAGCTCAGCGGTTATGTAGTTGATGGTTACTACTGATACATTCCCAATTTGGTAATGTGGCATACGAAGTGTTGCTGATCATTTGTTGATCAAAGCATGACTTTGTGAAAAGTCTAGCTTTGTGGACGAAACCTCATCGAGCCTCACAAACCGAAAATGGTCGAAACAGGAAAGATGCGGCAAGGTTTCAGGGGTAGCTCCCCTAGGGTATGTCCATTCCTTCTGGAAAAGGGTGATGTCAGGTATGGAGCTCTGATATTTAACCTTTATGGTTACTGCAAATATTTTTCTTTGTGGTTGTTGGTGCAGAGGATCCTCAGATAAAGGTCACAAACGACCGGGGATGGAATATCTTAGGTTTTATTTCCCGGGAAGGGGTTAACCGGCCTTGTGTTGGCAGAGATCCAGGTAGGTTCTCGGGACGTCCCTCTAGAGGCATACCCATGTGGCATAGGAAGTTCCTTAGCCTGTCTATTTGTTGGAAATCCAATTCCCAATACGAACCCAGTATGGTTTTAGTTGTAGAACCTGCCATTTAACATAGCAGCTATAGTAGGCATAGTATAATGGTACCTATGCTGGCTAAGATTAATATTATACTTTCGAAATGTTTTCTACACTATGCACTAATGATAATATTAAAAAGGATTTTTGCATATTAAGCATGTTTGACTATCATAAGGATAAATCTCCCCTAAGTCTGCGATTGCATTGTGTGCGTGCCTGGAGGCCTTATGGTAGTTTCATTTTCCAAAAGCATATCGGATTTCCTTTTATTTTCTTTGTGAAAATAACTGTTTTTAAGATCTCACAACAGTCCCATGACTGACCTGGAGTTTGTTGTTCCTTTTCTAAACTCTAGGTGCCCACAATTTTCCACACGGCCAGCCTAGAATCAGGTTATCAGTTATTCGGGAGCGAAGTCAAGAAGTTGCTATGGAGATCTGGAGGCAAGCTGGATGGCAAGGCGTATCACTTATATATGTAATATTTCTTTCCGCTGTTTGTTGTTATGCACTCTGAAAATGTAATGTGATGTGATGTAATAACTGATATAGTGATTCTATTTAAAGATATTTATTTATCTATTATATTTGTTCCACTGCGAAATGTGAGATTCTGTTATTGTTTCTGTTTCTTCTACCTCTTTATTCTTTAACCCTAAAGACTCGTAAGTTTGTTCCTCTTTGGGATGAATTGTTGTGGGATTTTGCCAGCTCAAAAGGGGTAAGGATTTACGGGCCTTTACAACAATCAACCACCGTGAAGGAATTTAATCAAAAATCAAGTCAGTACTTAAGGCTGGAAGAGGCAGATGATTTGGAAGGCAAGACCGCTAGCCCACAACCCAAGGAGTTGGTTCAGAATAATGCGCTGGTCAATCAAGATTGGAACAGTTCTGCAAATACCACAGGTGATGCAGGGAACAATGCAAATCAGAGAAAGAGAACCAAAACTCTGGTGTTGGGCGAAACGTGAATGCGAAACGCCTAAGGGAATTCAAACTAGTGGACTATACAACCTTGAACAATGGTCTGGAGAATATCTATATTGCTACTCAAGAAACTGAGCGCTACAACCAACCAATCAAGAAGGAAGCTTGTTAGTGGCAGAAGCAATCGAGGAAGTACTATCGCTTCCATGAGACGCATGGGCATAACACCAATGAATACCGACATCTGATGGACGTGATTGAGGAGTTGATAAGGAACGACAAACTCCAGTAGTACATGAAGAAACCATAAAGTGGCGAGGGGTTCACAAGGCCCCAGGATCCAACTGCTCATGGGAAAGTGCCTGGAACCAGGGGGAGGGACCCAAGAAAATTAATGGAAGATTAGTCATTAACTAGTTACTCGGCAATGAAGTGGCATCCGAAAGCAATGAAACTTCACCTGACTCTATCTATGTATTTCCAATTTTCACAAATAATCCACCCAGGGATACAAGGGGCATTGTAAATAGGCAGGATTTGCCTCTATCTCTTTATTTTACTAATAAACTTATTTAGTTTCTTGAGCCAATGGAACCGTGTTCGTGCAAGCAAAATGCTAAGTCGACTGGGTCGGATCGACTCAAAAACCATTCACGCACTACTTGGATCGGTAGAACTGCATCTAAGTATGCCCCCATCCATTAGCTTCTTGAACCAATGGAACCGTGTTCATGTAAGCAACCTGCTATTTTGATGGGGTCAAATCGACTTGAAAATCATTCACTTACTGCTTAGATCGGTGGAACAGCATCCAAGTACGCCCCATCTATTTGATTTTTGAACCAATGGAACCGTGTTCATGTAAGAAACTTGTTGAGTCGATGGGGTCATATCGACTCAAAAACCATTGACTCGCTGCTTGGACAGATGGAATCGCATCAAGCATGCCTCATCCATTAGCTACTTGAACCAATGGAACTGTGTTCATGTAAGGAACCTGCCGAGCCGACGGGGTCAGATCGACTCGAAAACATTCACTTACTGCTAGGACTAGTAGAACCAAGTAACCCCATCCATTTGGATTTTGAACCAATGGAACTGCGTTTATATAAACAATTTGTTAAGTCGACAGGGTCAGATCGCCCAGAAAACCATTCACTCGTTGCTTGGACCGGTGGTGACACATCCAAGTATGCCCCATCTATTCACTTCTTGAACCAATGGAACCGCGTTCATGTAAGGAACTAGTTGAGTTGATGGGGTCAGTCCGACTCAAAAACCATTCGCTCGTTACTTGGACCGATGAACCGCATCCAAGTGCTCCTCATGCACTTGATTTTTAAACCAATGGTACCATGTTCATGTAAGCAACCTGATGAGTTGATGGAAGCAAATCGGCTCAAACCGCCGGGTTGATGGGGAAAATCGATCTATGCCTTCTGAGAATCGGTGTTGCTCTGACGACATCGGGAAGGCCCAAATCCTCGTGCGCATCTATAAGTCGTGCATCGCTTCTTGGACTGATGGAACTGCGTCTAAGTAAGGATCCATTCTCATGTTACTTGAACCGATGGAAATTCGATCAAGTGTACTCCATTCCTTCACTTCTTGGACCAACGGAACCGCGTCCAAAGTAAGTACCCATTCCTTTGCTGCTTGAACTAGAATTGCATTCAAGTATGCTCCATTCATTCTTGATTGAACCAGAATTATGTTAATGCATGCTCCATTCCTTCGGTGCTTGAACCAGAATTGTGTTCAAGTACGCTCCAAATCGTCGATGTTACCCCGTTAACATCAACAGTTTGTCAAAGCCTCTAAGTACTAACGCTGCTTCGACAACATCGAGAATGTCATCAGTTGTAGGATCGACAAGAATTAATACCCACCTCTCGATATTTAGCATTGCCCGGATATCGACAACGTGGAAGGAAAATCCAAGGGATTGAGCTGTCCGTAGGCCTCTAGAGACATAAACTAGTACGCGGATAGAAACTCAATACCGAGCTTGGAGAGAATGAACCTCAATCAAATTACATGGTGTTCAAAATCGAGCATTCAAACCATAAGTTCCTGAAGGCAGGAGCTATCATAAAACATAGACTAGGGGCAACTGGAAAGTCTTCCAAAGTGGTCGGCCTCATACCAAGTATTTAAATCAGGCGCTTGAAGTAAAAAACCATCTAGAGTTGGGGGTACACGCACATATACTTGGTTAAAATGAATCAAACCACACCATAGGTTTGTTACATGGAACGGAGAATTACGACAATCACGACAAAGTTAAGCAATATAGTACGCTAAGTAGTTGTGGAATTGGAAGGAAAATTGGTCTAGTCTCCTAGGCACTAATGTTGCCCCGACGACATCATGAAATCCAGACCGTCCAACTTGTAAGAATCTACCAAAGCCTGAAGACGGCCAATGTATGTGGAAAATAATTGTCTTTCAAGAATCTGACACCACTCGGAGATTAGCAATGTAAGGAAGGATAACCCCCACTCATTGTAGATTCATTACAATCTTGACTTCAGCCACGCTTGGAATAATCAGCCATGCATAGATCGATCAGGTACCTTGACTCCTACTTGTGGAAAACTAGTTGTTGTCCGAAGATAAGCAATTACAAGGAGAGAACGCTCGGAATCGTGCAACTAAACCATCAATTATCGAATATTGAAACCGATGGATAAGGCAGATATTCGCAACAATGCTATTGGCCCAGCAGAATGCATATGGCCGAGAACAAACAAGATGTAACCATGCAATTGATTAAGCAACGACCCTGTATCACCAAGGGGAGCACTTGGTTATTATAAACAAAGCTAAGTAACAAAAAACATTCTATTCCCTATGTACTGGGATTACCCTGTCAATGCTAGAAAACATTTTATTTCCTAAGTACCGGTGTTGCCCTAATAATGTTGGGAAAAATTCTATTTCCTAAGTACCATCATTGCCCCGGTAATGCCAGGAAATTTTCTATTTTCTAAGTATCGGTGTTGCTCTGACAATGTCGAAAAACATTTTATTTCCTATGTATCGGTGTAGCCTCGGCCATGCCGAGAAATATTATATTTCCCAAGTACTGGTGTTGCATTGGCAATGTTAGAAAATTTCTATTTTCTTAGTATCAATGTAGCCCCGGCAATGCCAGGAAATTATCATATTCTCTAGGCACCGGTGTTGCCTCGGCAATGCCAGGAAAACTTCAAATTGTAGGGTCGTCAAGAGACTCCCAACAGTAAAACATTGATGCACTAGCTTGCAGAGGTAGAAGTTGGTGTTCATTGGTTTTTTACCTTTGTCTTCAGAAAATGGTAAATCCCTAAGATAGAGCGACGCCAAAGGGAAATCCCTAAGATAGAGCGACGCCAAAGGGAAATCCCTAAGATTGAGCCACTTATGTTGTAGTTTCTAGAGGTAGAAGTTGGTGCGCAACCAAAATTCTAGTATTCAACTTAGAAAGAATTTTGACGCAGCCTTGAGATGGCTAGTCTCGAGAAAATGTCACTTGGAATCATGCAGCTAATTCATTAGCACTCAGAGATACGAACTAACACATGCCGTGACTTCCATGATGAGATTAGCAATCAATCAAGGCACGCATAGAGTTTCGCAAAATAGAGCATTTTGGAAACAAATTTCCATCGAGGAAAATTAAAGTGTTAGAGTTTAAGAACTCGTTATTACCTAAAGATTCACGACATCAAGGAAAAATCCTCAGAGTTGAGTCTTTCGTGCAGAAGTTTCTTGAGATAGAAACAAAGCAATGCATGCTTAGAATCTCTACATTGGGCTTGGAAAAATTTAATATTACAAAAGACGACAGTGATTCATTTTTCCAATACATACATTCAAAATGACATGGGTCGATGATATCAACTCGGAAGAATTTGTTCGCAGTCAAGGAATTAGTCTCTTGAAAATGTATTGACTTAATATTCAGAGAGATCGACCCTAGTGATTGGGATATATATACCTACACTTGGCCTAAATAAACTCGACTAAGCCTAAATAGGAACAACCTCGGAATTAGCTAAACCTTGCTACATCACAGTTTTGAATAGAGGTACATAATGAAATATGCTATCATTGCAATCAATTACTATGACCAATCAGAACCATTCACCATGATTGCAACGAAAGAGGCAAACAAATAAGTGGAAGCAGTGAACCACAAATTCTCGACGACGTGAGGAATTTCTCATTGTCAAAACAATCGAAATTGAGTCATTGATATTCTAGTTTTTAGAGATAGAAATTGACACATGAATGGAATTTTAGCCACAACCTATGGGAATCCACTGTCGCCGGAAGATTGGTAACGTCAAGACGGTGTAATCACCAACCTTTAGGAATTTTATTATTCCTCGAAAATGGGCAGCTTTAAGGAAGGATAATTAGAATCAAATAATCCATGCGCTAGTTTTAAGAGATTGAAACTATGTCTAATTGAACTTCAATGGCAGTGCTGGCGACCAAGCAGGACATGCTCGATAGAGGATAGGCGAGGATAGTTGTGGAAAATTGAAAATAAGTTCTATTGGACTTTTTCCTAATCCAAAATAGGGATTGGGCAAGCTCAATTAGATGGGGGTAGTTGAATGGTTTTCCCCATAACATCGAGCTACTACTTGTATCTAGAGTCAAACATTTTAGACCTTCCATCAACAAGATTCTGTTCATAGCAAAGATCATACAATAAGGAAATGAACATACCAGCTGCTTTTTAAGATAGTTAGGAGCAACGTAAAAACGAAGTTACCCATGACTAGTAATTGGCTGAAAGGAACACGACTAAGCATGTGCAAGAATGGATACAGAGTTGTTTAAATGATGTCCCTATGTCATGTGCAAGAATGGACCCTATGTCACCAAGCAAAGCACTTTGGAAAGTGTATGCAGAGCCGAATAAAGGAACATAACCAAGAAGTTGCCTAGATTTTGTTTATCTACACATATTTATGGGGTATCGAAGACAACTCCCGCGTTAGCACAACTAAAAAGAAAACTGACAGGCCAACAAGCATTGGGGAACCACTTCCTCCCACTTTGTCCTTTAGGCCGTATACTCATTTACAGGAGGAGGCAATAACGACAGCTCTATAAGAGCAACGATGCCTTGTGATTAAACCATAATCAATCACTCCGAGATGATAGGAATAAAAGGAAAAGTCTACGCTGCAAAGGATCTACTTCATGGAGGATTGAAGTTCCTTCGCCAGACTAAAGATAAGACGACCGAAAAGTTATTCTAAACAATAAAACTTGGCGTTCAACACTATCAGGTATGTTTTATTTTGAATAATATCCCTGTAAGACCAACACCCGGAATCCAAGTGCAGTCGACGAATGTTGACCAATCGGGTTCTAAGCATTGACAGGGCAAGGGCAGTGTGTTATCTATGCAAAGTGAGTCAATCTCCCAAGCACGGAGCATACCATCCTATGTAGATAGCTCATTCGTTCTAGAAAAACAAGTCAAGTCGTACTTTAAGATTGTCTATCTTGGGACTTACCCATTATCGATGAGAAATCGATAACGGAGCCGTTGTCCGAAGCGATGGGGGAAGCTTTTCTTTTAAGGATTAGTGAAAGTATGAAAACGGGAAAGGTGATACGATGGAATCATCCACTATATCCGATCTTGGAATAAGTCGTCGCACTAGAATTCAAGCGGTGATAGGGACTTAGCCAAGTTCTCAAAAAGAGATAGTTAAAGAGGAAGAGCAAGACTTGACTTCGAAACAGTGTACATTCATCTGAGGAAAAATTTAGCTTCACCACAACCGAGTGCAATCCAAAATTCGACCATCCACCTTCTAAATTGCCACCATCCCAGAATCATCACAAGGAGTTCCTATACTAGACTAAAACTCTATGTAATTTCTGGGGTGTAGGTAGCATTGCCAGTGTAGATAGTTAGAACTCTAATTAAAACCAGAAAAAATAGTTAATGGACAATCAACCAAGTAAAAAGCAAAGTCTTGAGATGACATTCAAGCGATCAACTAGAATTCAAAAGATAACAATTCGTGGCTTGTCTCGTTCTACAGCACACTTTGTTTTCAACAAAAGCATATCTGAGGGGGCAAATGTTAATTAGGTTTTTAACCAAAGAGAAATCATTAGGAGTTAGGACGTCGAGACAATGACAAAGCACTCGAAATATTCTAGGCACACTTATATAAGCTAAAGAAACAACTTAGAAGAATTTCAACATGAATGAAGCAAAGGTGAGAAGTCGGTACCAACTTCACCATATCGATGAGACTTCATATGCTTCATCATCTCACCCTCAAATTTTGCAAAGGCTCTACTCTACCCATTTCATGCATGCTCAACCAATATCAAAGGACTCTTACCAATTAAATACCAGGATTGAAGAGTTAGCAATCAGAATGGAAGAATAAACCAAGTAATGGATTAACCATCATAAAAAACAACCAATTTGCTAAAGTAACTGCATAGAACATCTCAAAATCAAGTAGCATGAAGAATGCAAGTGGATTCAGCCCATCTAGGTTGAAGAGGTGGGTACCAACTTTGGTGTTAACTCATATGGGTCCACGATTTTGCACACACTTATCGATCGACTTATATACTCTGTTGCAACTCTCTGTTTAGCCTAATATGATTGCTATATCTATAAATACAAACCATAAAGCAACTAAGAAAGGTTCTGGATTCTGCTATCACTACATGGAATCTCTATCTATTCTTCAGCTCTTTCCTCTACATCATGGTTACCAAGACAACAACTATAGACGTTTTTAGGACTTAGAACTTGTCTAGCCTTTGTACTTATGACTTATTCTTTTTCCACCACCTAGTAATCTCATTCAAATGAGAACACACTAATAATCAAAGCTATAAAGCGGACCTAGAATTAATTAACAACCGAACCACTATAAAAATCTCTATGTCTCAATTATGTTTCTATTATTTTCTATTATATTTTCTCTACTCTAATAGGGTTGTTGCTTTCACATCATACTTTAGGGTTTTGACCCATTTTTTGGATTGAAATCTTCTTTTTGTTCTTCCTTTTCATCCATTTCCATCCCTTCTCTCTTACTAATCTCCTTTTCTTTTCGGAAGAGACTCATAGGGTTCAAATTCGAGAGGAATGTGCATGATAGAGAGGCTTGTTTTATCGAAAATTTTATGCGGTAAAATGTTTTCAGCTCTTAAAGCAATATTAAAATAGTTGAAAATTCAAGTGAGGCACACACCATGATAATATGTGTTTTCATGTCTAGAAATTTTCTTTTGGAAAAAGTCATCCAAAATCACTTGAGCCCAATTTATATCATATTTTCCAAAAATAGCAAAAGGAGCTCTATATGCTTTTTAAGCGATGTTGTTATAATTTCCTGTTCTAGATGTAATGCTTTGTTGTAAAATTAGACTCATTAGTCATGCTTTTGGCCTAAGATTTTTGCCTTTGAATTTATACTCTTCATCGATAGAAAATAAATCATGCATAATTTCTCCACTTCCATAATCAATTTCAAAAGTGGAGAGGTCATTTACACTACTTTTATAACCAAGAATTTGATCGAAGAATTTCGCAATCTAAAACAGTAGTAGTATCTTTGACATTGTTCCAAATTTGACCTTCTCCTTCATAAAATTTTCATTCTATTTAGCATAATTTTTTAAGCAAATTGGGATAACAATCAAAATAATTTTGAGATAAATCGGTTAAATTAAAAATGTCATTTTCTAAAGCAAGATCTTGTAACCGCAAGAATAAAACCAATCAATATATGAAAATCATCTCGAAAATACTTTTCCATAACTAGCGTACTCAATATAGGTTTCAATGGACAATTTATCATTGAAAAGTTTACGTTTGATTATTTTGGTAAGCCTAATGGCTTTGGATGAAGAGGGTTGGTTTGAGGAAGACATTATAGGTGTGATTCGAAGGAAAGAGAGCGAAGAATATGTTTAATTTTTAAATCAAATGTGTGTGTAGAAGATGAGGTAAGAAGGAGTGAATAAATAGGAGTTGAATTGTCTTCTGATAGGTGAAAATGTAGTAATTTAGATTTTGAAATAAATGCAAAAGAGAGGGAATTTCAAAAGTTTAAAATTTGAAAAGATTATCCAAATTCTACCAGGTATGTCGACATATCTATACGACATATGTCGACATATACGGAAGTTTTCGAATTTCAAAATTAAAGAAATATTATATACACACACACTTATCTTATTATTAAATATTCATATATATATATATATATATTTATTATATTACTATATACTTATTCCTTATTAAGTAATTTAAAAAAAATGGAATGTAAAAAGTACCAATTTGCTGTTTCATGTGTTTGATCCGATTAATTTCCATCATGGTAAAACACATGTTGATATTTTCAGTATTTGGTTCGTTATCACTATGTTGTATCAGAATCGTCCAAAGTTGCATTGTTGTAACATCCTGGCATTTTCAACCATTCGCATCCACACATGTCGGACTCGAATTGCTCAAAATATAGGATTGTTAATTTATATTTGGCAAAAATTAGGATATACAGTAAATAAATCAATCATAGAATCACAGATACAGAGTAATATAATAATAATGCACGGAATAGATAAATAGTAGTTCATGAAGCTACTATATAAACAACAGAGTTTGAAATAAAATACAACAGATTATCTCAAACACAGACGGATGACATCTCTGAACTAATCAACTGGCAAAGCTGAAAGCTTAATCGATAATTGGATCTCCAAGCGAAGCTCCAAACTCCAAAGGTGAGTCTCAAATGTTGTATCACTCAATCGAATCCGAGCGTAAAGCAAAACACAAAACACTCGAGTCAGAATTAACATTCTTATACCAATAAATCCAACTCAACTTAAATATCAACTGAAATACAAGTAACTTAAAGGATGTTTGGGATAACCATCCTCTAAGAATCCATGGAACTATCTACTACGTAGAAATATACGCTGCTAACAACCAACCGTCATTATAGCACCATGGTCATTTCAAAATAATTTATACTTCAAAACCAAAATATCATTTCCATTTCAAATATATATATTTCCAAGTTATAACACTTTCAAATTTACAACACTTCTGATACCAAAACACTTTGAGATCATAATTCTTTGGAAAAACATAACTTTGAAATCATAACTTCCACCGCTTAAACAGTTTAGATATTAATAATAGTATATAAAATAAAATCGTTTAAAAAATAAAATAGTTTATATAAAATAGTTATAAGTTAAAATAGTTTATATAAAATAGTTAGTATATTAAAATAATTCATATTAAAAATAGTTTATATGAAAATAATTTATAAAGTAGAATATATAAATAGTTTTAGATAATATTTAAAAATACTTTATATAATAAAATAGCTTCCTAAAATTTCACAAATCAATTCCAAATCAACTCGAATTCCAAAATTCAAATTTAATTCAATCTCAATTCATTAATTTCAATTCAATTCAGTTTCTAAATAAACCATTTCAAATTATATCAATTTCAAATACAGATTTGAACCACAAAATAAACCATTTAAATTTCAATATATTTCAAAGCTTTAAATATTCAATATTTTCAAAACTAAATTTGATAACTTCATATATACCTTAATTTAACTTCATTACTATTTAGTTTTGAAACCTTCACTTAATAAACCAATATCATTAAATAAAACCCCAAATTACAAATAACTAAATATTTCCTTCAATTTATTTAAACTTGAAATATTCATTTAATTAACCAAAATCAAGTTATAAAATCATATCTTGAACCTCAAATTCAATAAATTTTCAAATTGATTTTATTAACAAAATTCTTAATTAAATACAACTACAAATAAATTCAAATTTATCTTTTCAACCTTAACTTATAAAATCATTATAAAAATCTATTTTAAATTTAAATTTAAATAAATACTTAACCATATTATATTTTAATTAAATCAAACTTTATTATCAAACTTATTTTATATTAAAACAAATTTATACATAGCTTAAAATTAAGAATTTAACTATTTATATAATATCGAAAGTCAATATTTATACCGAACCATATATATCTCTTCAAAACTTAGAAATCATTTCAATATATATATATATATATATATATATATATAGACCAACGGTGTCTGTATATAATTTTCTATCATATGGTCAAGTGATACAGATATTTATCATTTCAATCCGTAATTTAAATATACACGGGTATAAATCATTTCAACCCACAATTCCAAATTCAATTCAAATGAAAATCGCTTGGGTTTATCATTTCAACCCGTATCGATTTTCTTATATTCTACAGGTCGTTCGAGTATGTATCATTTCAACCCATAGGGAAGTCTATATTAAAAGGGTACTTACAGAGTGATAACATATATGATAATAACATAATAGGCGTATATCATCAATAACAATATAATATAAATAACAGGATATGGTTTCATATCCCACAGGTGAACAGTTACAGATAATAGCATACATAACAATTTAAATAACTATAGCAGCATATTTCAATTTTCGTTTCAATTGAAATCAAATTTAACAAATACAAGAACGTTAATCGTGAGTGATTTCTCACCTTTCTAGGTTAGATAGATTTGATAAAGAAAAGAGCTACGAATACCAAAGCAATGCTAGGTGGACACAGTTCGATGAACAAAGCTGATAAACAGGAATAAAGGAAATCAGATCAGAACTGGATCGATGAAGGTAATTGGTATAAGAGACTTGTGTAAAATTATATATAAAATCATATTCTAAATTCATACACATATAAAATAAAATATATATGTATTTCAAAAAGCGATATTAAATCCCAACACATACAATATTTATATATAAAATTGAAAACCAAATTCACACACATATATAAAACTAATGTAAATACACTTATATATAAACTTACATACAGGTTATAAATAAAATCAATATTTATTATTAAATCACTATAGCAATTTATTACATCTTAAAACAACACTCATAACAATATAATATATATATATACACACACACGATTTAAAACTAATATATATAAATTTGAACACATAACCTATTTATATAAATATAAATATATTAGTTACCAAATTTATATAAACTGTATATATAGCATCTATAAATAATACATACAATTCGTATACATGTTGCACTTTTTAATATATATATATATATATATCATATTGTCTAGAAAGTAGTTCTTAAATAAACAAATATAACCTTTTAGACTATATATATACATAGTAGATTTATACAAATCTTATTCATTTTACTATAACCATATATATATATATATCATTAAACAGTAACATAAACATTGGTATATGATAATACAACCAATATATGCATGCAGGCTGTACTTGTAGGCAAACTATATACATATATAAAAAGTAATACAAACATCGATATATTATAACCAAATATACAAAATATATACAAACTGTTATGTATACTTGTCTATAAAAGAGATCTGCAACCAAAATTTTATACCTTTTGTATTTATATATTTGTGTATACAATAAAATATTAAACAAACCAATACTTACCATTTTATAATATATATATCATACGAAAGCCAGCCACTACTATATATGTATACGAACGAGGCATCGGCTAGGAGTAGGCTCGGGGGATAGGTGTGTTCGTGGGTGGAGCTCGGTGGGAAAAATGGTGGGGAGAAGCGGCGGACTGGGTGGAAATAGGAGGTAGCTCGGGTTGACTTCGGGTTTGAGGGGCGAGATTTGTTTGAGCTAGCTGTCTGATGGGGGACGTGGCCTAGGCTATATGCGAGGCTGAGTGCTTGCGTGCCATTGTCGTGGAAGGCGAGAGGCACATGTAGAGAAGAGAAATCGAGGGTCACAAGCAGATAAAGGAGATGGGAAATTACAGTACAACATATATTTATCTCATTTTTGGAATAAAGAAACCGAACTAAACTAATGGTACAAATGCGTTTCGTGAACATTGCAAAAGTCACGCCCACAAAATAGAAAATATGAATGCAAACAGCTGGAATAATTAAAGGCCATTAATGGCTTGATTGGACAACACGTTTCAAAATTTGAAACCGAAGGAAGTAGTAAAGTCACAGTTTGTGGTACCGAACAGTTTATTGTTTCCGTCACGTACCGGACCTAAAATGTGGCCACAAAGACCACGGATACACAATGGTTATACGTGGATCTCCTAGGAAACATCAGAACCCTTTAAGCAATCTCTGCCTTGCGTATTACGCTACTAAAACAACCATTGATCGCAGATACACAATGGTTATGCCTTCATCCCTCAGGAAACATCTGTACCTTTTAAGCAATCACTGCTTTGCGAATTACGCTATGTAGTCGAGTTCGTAAGACCATGAGCAATGCCATAGAATTTGAAAGACACTCGAGTATCATATCCGAAAAACCCAAATCAGAGAGAATAATATCAATAGAATGAATCCAAAATGTGCCCACAAAGAGGATATCAAGCAGAAGGCACTTTCCGTATCTTTACTTCGAAAATATGTATCATATAGTACCCTTTCAAATCAATTTCAATTATCCTACTTACATAAAGTCAATTATATGTAAGATCTCATTTTCAAATCGAATACTTTCCAAAATCAATAGTATATCAAATCACACTTATATAGACTTCAATTATATAAGATTTCGCTTTTCAAATTGAGTACTTTCCAAATCAATGGTTTTCAAATCAACTTCATACTTATATAAATCAGTTTCTTATAAGTTCGATAACTCCCAAATCAAGTATTTAGTAAAAATAAGGTTCTCAATTTCAATTCGTTTCAATATCAGTTCAGTTTCAAAATCATATACGATTTCACCAAATTATTTCTTCCAAGTCAAATATCTTCAGTTTCAAAGTTTCCAAAATAATAGGTTTAGAAAATAATCCTAGTTTTCAAATCCACATAATTTAAGTCAAACAAATTCATTTCCAAAATCATCATATAAATACTGGGTTTGAATTCCAATCTATTTTCGAAATCAAATGTTTTTCTCAAAATTAGTTATATCCAAAAATGATTGCTAAGTTTATAACCATCCCTTTAAAACCTTTAAACTATTTATTCCTATTTGAAAGATCCAGTTTACCTTTTAAAAGTTATTATTCCATATATATATATATATATATAGTTTTATAAAAGATATTACTAAGTTAAAACATTTAGAGCTAAATTTTGTTCAAGAATTTCAAAATTAATTTTCATATTATTATAATTCAAAATAGTCTTATTCATTTATTTAGCAAAACAATTTCAAACTTATTTAAATAATATTACTTCATGCTTAAACATACAAACTAAACTTATATACTTTATCAAATAATTTATACTTTTCGAAATTACTTAGCTTTGAAAACTAGACCTCAATTTGGAAGTGTTCGAATATTCAAAATAATCGGAGAAATCTAATTTTCAATCCAAGAGTTGAAATCAGCAACCAATCAGTAAATGAATTTTAATTGATAGGGTTATACCAAATCAAATCCGAAACTTGAGGACTAAACACTGGGCTTACTTCAAATTATTTCAAATATATATACATATATCTTTCGAATCAAATCATACTTCGGAATTTGAAATAAAAATTGGTTTCGCAAAATCAGTCGCATAGAAAAGCTACTAAAGTGGCCTCTTGTAACAAACGGAAATTTTCGACTTTCGAAAATTCAACATCGATACTCACTTTATCGACTACCGAGAAATCGAAGGCCAAAAACCCGAAATGTTATGGTTTAAGAAAAAGAAAGACAAAGAAAAGAAAAAGAGAGAAAAGGTAGAAGATGGAGGGAAAAGAAAACAGAAAATTAGAAAATAGAATAGAAAAGAGAAAATAGAACGGAACAGAAAAACAACAGAACAACAACAGAATCTCACAATTCGCAGCGGAACAACATATAATAATAAATGAATAATCTTTAAACAAAGAACTATATCAGTTATTACATTTTATACATTACATCATATCATCATTTCATCATCATCAGAGTGTACAACAACATACAACAACAAACAGTGCAGCGGAAAAAGAAATACTATATAATAGTAATACGCCATGCCATCCAGCTTGCCTCCAGCAACTCCAGAATATCCTGATAAACCTTAACTCTTGACTGCCCGTGTGGAAATTGGTGGGCACCCAGAGTTTAGGAAGGAAAACAATAAACTCCGAGTCAGTCATGTGACTGGTGTGAGAACTCAAAACAGTTTATTTATCTTTAAAATCAAAATAGAGGAATATTTTTAAAGTCAATTTGCAATGCTTTTAAAAATGAGACTACCATAAGGCCTCCCGCACACACACACAATGCAAACGCAGAATCGGAGGAGATTTCTCCTTATGATAGTCAAAGATGCTTGATACGCATTAAAAACTAAATCAATTTTGATATTATTATTAGTGCATAGTGTAGGGGAAAAATTCATTTTGAAAGTAGAATATAAATCTTAGCCAACATACGACCATTATCGTATGCCTACTATAGCTACCATCCAAACAGTGTTGCGACACCATAAGTGAATGATATGTTCTACAACTAAAACCGTACAAGTCACGTATTGTTTCTTTGGATTTCCAACAAATGGTCAGGCCAAGGAACTTCCCATTGCCACATGAGAATGCCTCTGGAAAGACATCCCCGAGAACCAAACCGTAACTCTGCCAACACAAGGCCGGGTTACCCCTAACTGGGTAACTACTGACACGAGCACGCCATTCCCCGATCGTAAACGACCTTTCTCACGGGATCCCGATAACCAACAACCACAAAGTAATAAATTCGCGGTAACAACATAGGTTAAATATCTGGGCTCCATACCATGATACCACCTCTATCCAGAAGGAAATGTACATACCGTAAAGGGAGCTACCCCTCATAACCTTGCCGCATCTTTCCTGTTTTGACCATTTCCGGGGTGTGAGGCTCGACGAAGTCACGTCCACAAAAACATACTTTATACAAAAGCCATGCTTTGGGTCAACAAATGATCAACACAATGATCACCAAGATAGACGATCAAATAAACGATCCTATCACAATAATCAACACAATGATCATTTACAGCAACACTCAGCATGTCACATTACCAAATTGGGAATATATCGCTGATAACTTCAACTATATAACCTCTGAGCTCGTACGTCTCAGAGAAGGGTGTTAAGCTAAAAGAATAAATTCTCCGCCACCAACAGAAATATATTTGAAAGAAATCGGCTTTATATCTCAACTTGTAATGTCAGACATACAATCCATACAAGTCTGTTCCGGGCTCGAACAAAACCGAAGGCACTTACAAAGAAGTCCTTGCAATCCGGATATTCAAAATCCTGATCGGATTCACCATCACATATGGAGAACTCTATACCGGAGCAACTCGGTGCAGAGTAAATCGACAGGTCATCCTATCGCTCTCGCAAATACCGGGTCTTCAACACCGATCTTCAAATGCAATTCATAACGACGTATCACATATTCGGAATGGGTTATACGACCCCATGGTCCTTTCCCGGTTAACCCGAATAGTGAGCGCTTATTCAAAAATAAGTGTGGCATTCAAATTCAAACAAATCACATCAAATACCCATTCAAAGGGAAATATTGATAGTCGGTTATTGAACTATCACTGGATATGCACACATCACCAGTTTCCAAATAATTTTCCAAATTATTTATTTTCCAAAATATCTTTACAAGATATATTATTTCATACTTCAAAAATAAATCAATATTTATTTTTAAACCAATTCCACTTTCTTTTATAAATTCCTTAGTGAATTTATAATCCAAAATATCTATGGATATTCGATTTCAATTATTCATTTCAATTTATCTTCAAAAAGATAAATTCTCAAAATATTCACCTTATATTGGAAAACATTTCCATACTTATACATTCATAAGTAATTCACAGATTTTATTTATTTTCAACACTTGGAAAATATTCAATATACTTAAATCGAGATTAAGTATATATTTCATTCTTTTTAAGGAAATCATTCTCTTAAACATATTTATTTGGGACAAAACGAATGTTACGTAAAACATCGTTACGACAACCCAAAATCACTAGTATAGGGATTCGAAATTAAAATAGATATATAAATCCCAATACTATGCAAAACATTTCCTTTCGGAAATCATTTACTATAACAACAGTGTTATAGTCCACCATTTCCTTCTATTTCTCGAAAACGTCTATTCCAACAATAAATGTTGAAATCTATGGTTTCGAATCTTAACACATTTTAAAACATCGTTAGATCGTTTTAATTCAGTTTAAAATATCACATTCTGAACATTTTCTTTAACATATTATTCACTATTCAAAAACGTGAATATACTACGTTAACAATATCATCCTTTTATTCATTTTAATTCAAAGGATTATTCACTATTCAAAAATGTGAATATAACTCCATTTATAGGTTTCAACAAATTTTCTTGTCAAAATAAGTCATTTGCGAATTTATAAACAACGTTTATAAATTCCATTTCTATTTATTTATAAAAACTTCCTTTTTATAAATTCTTTTATTAACCTATTCCAGTTTATAACTCAATTATAAACTAAAAGTTCATATTATAAGTTAAATACTTATAAAACGATTATTTTACAAAATCGTTCCTCTAAAGACTTTCCAAACCATAAATCTTATAACTTATAAGATTCATTTATTTAACCAAATCTATTCTTCAAATAACTTCACAAATTTATAATTCTTACTATTTATAAATTTCATTTATAACTTCACCGTTTATAATTCTATAAATTTCATTCTTTAATGAGATTCATTTTCACTTCATTCAAACACTTATAAAAACTCGTTTTATAATTTCAATATCTCAATTTATAAATATCCATTTATAAATCTCTTATATAAATCAATTCATATTAATATTTTAAAAACGTCTTTAAACTCCTTTATAATTTCATCATTTTGATTTATAAAATAATCAAATTTTATAAATCCTATATTTAAACTTTTCACAATTATTTTCAGAAATCCCAATTTAACTATTTTATAAAGTCATTAATTCCTTATTTTCAAAAATCAGCTTTTAACTATATTTCTTAAAAATCATAATTTTTATAACTTTAAAAATTAAACGTTTATTTATTTATAATGGATCAATTCCAAAATATAGTATATTCTCAAAAATCACTTTAAAAATCATTTTAAAATCCCAAAATTTGGTCCAATGATGCTACACACCAAATAGTCAATCACGACTACAACGATATCATATATCAATATGAAAATCCATCAAATATCAAAATATCTGAAATCAAATAAAAACTGTTGAGGAATCCAGTTGGATCCCTCCAACCTGTTTTCCTGCATCCACAAACATTAGCACAATACCAATTTCGCTCCAGTACGAAATTATCGCGGTATATGTTCTTATTAAATATTATCCGCTTAATAACGGCGCAATAGGGTCTCATCCGCTAAAAAATGCGGGGAATCAACAACTGCAATATATACATATGCCAATATATATATATTGATATTACAGGGAATTAGGCTGAAGGAAAAACCTGAGAACACTTTTAGTCTGAAGGACAGAAGTTTTAAAATTTAGTCTGAAGGACAAAAAATGATATATTCATATAGCATTGCACATCCATAATGCTATATTCATATAGCATTACACAGCTGCTTGTTTGTGTATGCAGAAACTTATAAAATTGTGTTGTATATAGCATTATAGATGTGTAATGCTATATGAATATAGCATTATGGATGTGTAATGCTATATGAATATATCATTTTTTGTCCTTCAGGCTAAATTTTAAAACTTCTGTCCTTCAGACTAAAAGTGTTCTCAGGTTTTTCCTTCAGCCTAATTCCCTCTTGATATTATATATAATACCAATTTCACTGTTTATGAAATATTCGCGGTATATGTTTTTAATAAATAACATCCGCTTACTAACGGCGTATAATGTCTATTTTAACAATCAATATATAACAATCATCATTCAAACATGCATTCAAATATTTTAAATCTAACTATTTAAAATAAAATCGAAACTGATTCGATTGAGTGAGAAGTTCTCACCTTGATTTTAAATTCCGTTTTAGCGATTTATTTCGAATAAAATTAAACGGACGTTTAATTTTACCCAAAATTCTCACTAACTCCAAACGACTCCAAACCAACTCCATCGCGTAATGCTCGTCCATACGATTCCAACGCAACTGGTTTCGCGCGTTTTCGACCTCGTATGAAAAAGATATTGATTTTACAAGTTTGTACACTATTTTATAACTAAATTTATAAATAATTTATAATTTTCAAACCCTAAGCATCTACAGCCGTTGATCCCACAACCAGCAAATCTTGGCCGTGCATACACCTTTCTTCCATCTCTCAAACTCACGCACGCTCCAGTAAAGAACCGAACCCATGCTCGAAACTAGGGCTCCAAATTCGAGCCTCCTCGACGCATGATAATTCGATCAACTAGCATCACGTCGTAGCCCCTTCCACCACGCACCATCGGCCCAAGACCGGCCACGCGCGGCACCCCCCAGCGCCTTGAAATGCGTGCGCAACCCCTTGAGAACGCGGCTCCCTTTCTCACAAATTACAACTCCAAATCACATCTCCACCGTTGAAGTTGTAGATCTCTTAATGCTCTACAATATTCGTTTAGGAAGTTTGTTGTAATTGTTAATGGATTTCGAGATTTGAGAGGGGGAAGAAGATGAAATTTTGGCCATACATTGGGGTAGTGGCGGCTGCAATATGAAATTAGGGTTTTGTTTATTTTTTTTAATTTATGAAGAGAGTGGGGGTCTATTTATAGAGTTTCGAACGACACTATTCATCCGGGAATTCCGAACTCCGATTTACGCGCCGAAACTGACGTTCCTAGGGTTTATCCCGCGTTCCGGACACAATGGAACAGGTTTCGGAAGCTAATTCGGACATCTGTGCGAGTTATGGCTATAAACGTTCAATTTGAATTAAACCGATTTAAATCGATTTCTAGGCGTTTTAATTCGTAACGGACAAACGGTAAATCCAATCGACTTGAAATTTGAAACCTTACAATAATATCACATTACGGATCCGATGAAACTGGTTTCGTCGAAATCCGAGACTTTTTGAAAAATGGCTATTTTCACTCGTCAAATTTATATTAAAAATAATTCGATGCGTTTCGAGCTGCCACGCTCAAACGGTAACTCCGATTGACACGAAAATTGAAATCCGGGAATAACTAACTATTACGGATCCAATGGAACTGGTTTCGTTCAATTCTGAGACTGTTCAAAAATTGGCTATTTTCACTAGTCGATTTAAATATTAAAATATTCAATTTTCACAAATTAACTCTTAATTCGATTTAAAAGTTCTAAAATATCATTCTAACTTTAATATGATAAAATAAAATTTTACAAATCATTTTCAATCATATTTAACTCAATTGTCAATTATTTCCATAATTTAACATATTAAATTATCGATTTAAATTATCCAATTAATTCCAAAAATTCAAATAAAAATTTATTTGACTTATAAATTCACTCATTTATATTTAAAATTAATTAAATATTCAAATTTTAATTAATAAAAATTCTGGGTCGTTACACCTCTCCCCCACTCTGAAACTCAAAAATCAATGTCGATGATGCATGCACTCATCCACCGAAATTATTCTCCAGCGACATAAGTGAGTTCTGGACTTCCATTTTCTTGAAAACTTCTTTGAAATCGAAATCATTGGAACTCATTTGAAATCATTTGAAACGTGTCTTATTCGAAAAATACTTTCAAATCATATTATTATATATTTCCAAAAATCTTAAAACCAATTTCAAAATACCAGAATTCAATTTCTCGAATTTCAAATTTAAAACCCCTCAGTTATAAATCATTTTTGTATAAATCAATTTCTTATAAAATTTTCAAAATTTCAAATCCTCTCAAAACTTCAAATTCTCGCTTTTAAAAGGTATATAATCCTTATCGAAAACTTTTTTACTTTTATATATAGAATATAGTCATACTTATCAAAACAATAATTTCAATATATAAAACAATTTCTAAAATACAAACGAACACGACTTTTTTTCAAAGGGTGATTCAAGAATGGACTTCAAAACAAAAATAGAGATTCAAATTAGAGGGACTCTAATCAAATAGAACTTCGATTCGAAGATAAGCTCGAATGAAGATGAGATAATTAAATTTCAAAATAGAAGTTGGATATGCTTATATAAATCACGAGCGACCTTAACCGGGTCAACCGTGACTTTAGAAATATGATCGAAGGCAAATCGCCATTCGATCGCTGGAGATATAATTCGACATAGCAAGGGATAACAGCATCTAAACCGAGGTTATAGAAATCTTCGGTGAATCAGTGGCAATTGTAAAAGAGTTTCACCCTTTACCAATCATTAAAAGATTGGCGGGATCGTCGATTTTTATAGAGATTATTCGAAGTAGTTCCAGAATCAAAAGAATACAAATAGGGGAGACAAAAATGGATTTCAGAACAAGTGGGAGCGTTTCAAAATTCAAAGGAAATCGAATCAACGAGGAAGAGATTCAAGCACGAACGAAAGTAATTCTGCAATTAAATCTACTACATATGCAAAGTTTTGCCTAAAACCAGAGATCTGATACCAATTGCAACATCCCGAAATTTTCAACCATTCGCATCCACACATGTCGGACTCGAATTACTCAAAATATCGGTTTGTTAATTTATATTTGGCAAAACTCAGCATATATAGTAAATAAATCAATCATAGAGTCACAGACATAGAGTAATATAATAATAATGCAGCGGAAGAGGTAAATAGTAGTTCATGAAGCTACTATATAAACAATAGAGTTTGAAATAAAATACAACAGAATATCTCAAATACAGACTGATGACATCTCTGAACAAATCAACTGGAAAAGCTGGAAGCTTAATCGATAGTTGGATCTCCAAGCAAAGCTTCAAAACTCCAAAGGTGAATCTTAAATGCTGTATCACTCAGTCTGACCCGAGCATAAAGCAAAACAGAAAACACTCGAGTCAGAATTAACATTCTTATACCAATAAATCCAACCCAAGTGAAATATCAACTGAAATACAAATAACTTAAAGCATGTTTGGGATAACCATCCTCTAAGAATCCATGGAACTATCTACTATGTAGAAATATACGCTATTAATAACCAACCGTCATTATAACACCGTAGTCATTTCAAAATAATTCATACTTCAAAACCAAAATATCATTTCGATTTCAAATATATATATTTTCAAATTATAGCACTTTCAAAGTTACAACACTTTCAAAACCAAAACACTTTGAAATCATAATTCTTTGGAAAACCGTAACTTTGAAATCATAACTTCCACCACTTAAATAGTTTAGATATTAATAATAGTATATAAATTAAAATCGTTTATAAAATAAAATAGTTTATATAAAATAAAATAGTTTATATAAAATAAAATAGTTTATATAAAATAGTTATAAGTTAAAATAGTTAGTATATTAAAATAATTCATATTAAAAATAGTTTATATGAAAATAATTTATAAAGCAAAATATATAAATAGTTTTAAATAAAATTTAAAAATATAATAAAGTAGCTTCCTTAAATTTCACAAATCAATTCCAAATTAACTCAAATTCCAATTTTTTTTTAATTCAATCTCAATTCATTAATTTCAATTCAATTCTGTTTCTTAATAAACCATTTCAAATTATATCGATTTCAAATACAAATTTGAACCATAAAATAAACCATTTGAATTTCAATATATTTCAAAGCTTTAAATATTCAACATTTTCAAAACTAAATTTGATAACTTCATATATACCTTAATTTAACTTCATTATTATTTAGTTTTGAAACCTTCACTTAATAAAGCCAATATCATTTAAATAAAACCCCAAATTACAAATAACTAAATATTTCCTTCAATTTATTTAAACTTGAAATATTCATTTAAATCATCTTAACCAAAATCAAGTTATAAAATCATATCTTAAACCTTAAATTCAATAAATTTTCAAATCGATTTGATTAACAAATTCTTAATTAAATACAATTACAAATAAATTCAAATTTATCTTTTCAAACTCAACTTATAAAATCATTACAAAAATCTATTTTAAATTTAAATTTAAATAAATACTTAACCATATTATATTTTAATTAAATCAAACTATATTATCAAACTTATTTTATATTAAAAAAATTTATACATAGCTTAAAATCAAGAACTTAACTATTTATATAATATCAAAAGTCAATATTTATACCGAACCATATATATCTCTTTAAAACTTAGAAATCATTTCAATATATATATATATATATAGATCAATTGTGTTTGTATATAATTTTCTATCTTAAGGTCAAGTGATATGGATATTTATCGTTTCAATCCGTAATTTAAATATATACGGGTATAAATCATTTCAATCCGCAATCCCAAATTCAATTCAAATGAAAATCGCTTGGGTTTATCATTTCAACCTATAACGATTTTCTCATATTCTACAAATCATTTCAATATGTATCATTTCAACCCATAGGGAATTCTATACTAACATGGTACTTGCAGAGTGATAACAGATATGATAATAACATAACATGCATATATCATCAATAACAATATAATATAAACAACAGGATATGATGTCATATCCCATAGGTGAACAGTTACAGTAATAGCATATATAACAATTTAAATAACTACAGTAGCTTATTTCAATTTTCATTTCAATTGAAATCAAATTTAATAAATACAAGAACGTTAATCGTGAGTGATTTCTCACCTTTCGAGGTTAGATAGATTTAACAAAAAAATAAGCTACGAATACCAAAGCAATGCTAAATGGACACAGTTCGACGAATAAAGCTAATAAATAGGAATAGAGGAAATCATTTCAGAACTGGATCGATGAAGGTAATTGGTATAAGTGAACTTGTATAAAATTATATAAAATCATATTCTAAATTCAAACAAATATTAAATAAAATATATATCTATTTAAAAAATTGATATTAAATCCCAACACATACAATATTTATATATAAAATTGGAAACCAAATTTACATACACACAAATATATATATATATATATATATATATATATATATATAACTAATGTATATACACTTATATATATAAACTTACATACAAGATATAAATAAAATCAATATTTATTATCAAATCACTATAGCAATTTGTTACATCTTAAAACAATACCCATAACAATATATAAAATAATATATATACATAGGATTTAAAACTAATATATATATAAATTTAAACACATAACCTATTTATATAAATATAAATATATTAGTTACCAAATTTATATAAACTGTATATATAGCGTACAATACATACAATTCGCATACGTGTTACACTTTTAAATATATATATATATACCATACTATTTAGAAAGTAGTTCTTAAATAAACAAATATAACCTTTTAGATTGTATATATACATTGTAGATTATACAAAACTTATTCATTTTACTATAACCATTTATATGTATAAAACAGTAATAAACATTGGTATATTATAATACAACCAGTATATGCATGCAGGCTGTACTTGTAGGCAAACCATATACATATATAAACAATAATACAAACATTGATATATTATAACCAAATATACAAATATATACAAATTGTTACATATACTTGTCTATAAAAGAGATCTGCAACCAAAATTTTATATAAACTTAATATATGTATACCTTTTGTATTTATGTATTTGTGTATACAGTAAAAAATTAAACAAACCAATACTTACCGTTTTATAATATATATATCATACGAACGCCAGCTACTACTATATATGTATATGAACCAGGCATCGGCTAGGAGTAGGTTCGGAGGAGAGGTGTGTTCAGAGGTGTATCTCGGTGGGAAAAATAGTGGGAAGAAGCGGCAGACTGGGTGGAAATAGAAGGTAGCTCGGGTTGACTCCGGGTTTGAGGGGCGAGATTGGTTCGAGCTAGCTGTTTGAAGGGGGACGTGGCCTAGGCTATGTGCGAGGCCGAGTGCTTGCGTTCCATTTTGTGGAAGGTGAGAGGCACGGGTAGGGAAGAGAAATGGAGGGTCACGAGCAGATAAAGGAGATGGGAAATGACAGTACAACATATATTTATCTCATTTTTGGAATAAAGAAACCGAACTAAATTAATGGTACAAATGCGTTTCATGAGCATTGTCAAAGTCACGCCTACAAAATAGCAAATATGAATGCAAATGGCTAGAATAATTAAAGGCAATTAATGGCTTGATTGGACAACACGTTACAAATTTTAAAACCGAAGGAAGTAGCAAAGTCGTAGTTTATGGTACCATTATAATGAACAGTTTATTGTTTCTGTCGCATACCGGACCTCAAAATACAGAAATGAACATACCATAGAGATTAGCACGATGAGACAATCAAAATGGTACACAAATATTAGTGGTACGACCATCCAAACAAAAATCGATATCGGTATCAAAAATGCTGCTAATCCATCGAAAATAAGATAAACGGGGCTAGAGAATTCTAAATTTGGAGAAATGAAATATGACGTCTCACTCAGAAGATGATTTACAAATTTATTATAAAAAATATTCAGGTTTGGGAAATATTTTATTATTATCAATATTTAGCTGATTTGAATTAAAATAAAATTACACAGAAAATAACTTTCATATTATCTGATGAAAATTTACCAGTTGCTATGTTAAAATAGACGTATACCAAATATTAAATTTTTATTTCCAAACATTATTATTTAAAATTTCTCAAAAATTCAGTTAAATACGTTATAAAAATTATTAAAATATACGAGTCATTATAATTGTAAGCCCTTTTTCTCTTTCTGAATGAATTGATGTTTTGTGAATTCTTTGTTTTCTTTTGCTACAGACAATCTCTTCGCAAATGGCCAGATTCACCATAATTATGACACTTGAAAAAAAATTCGTTTTTATAATTTTTGTTTTCATTTTACGAAAGTTGTTCATCTTTCTATATTTGAAAAAATTTCTAAAATTTCGTGTCATAAGAGCAATCTCCTCATCATCGTCGTCGTAATCTGAATCTTGATCAACAATCGTTGTGTTGAGTGTAATTGATTTCCTTTTGATTGCCTTGTTTTCTCTTTTACCCTGCAGGTCGTCGATATTGATGACGTATCCTTTTGAGTTATCTTCAAAGATAACCGTTTCTCCATCATTTCAAATGATTTCCTTTAAGATCTCTAGATTTCCAGTCATGTGTCTTGAGCATCCACTGTCTAGTATCTATTTGTCCTTTTTTGATTTATGATGTATCGTTATCACATGTTTGTTGGCTATCTACCACATAAAATACATATTCTTGCAAATTTACTTCATACATTTTAAAATAATCAAGTGGCTTTTTAGTATTGTTAGTTCCAAACCAATTTGAGTGTAATATAAGGATTTTTACTACTTTTTTTCTTCAAAAATGTACTACCAATGTTATTAGCCATTTATACTTAAAAAAAAATTCAAATAATGAGTTTTTGAAAACCTAATTCTCTAATACCAAATATGAGAAATGGTGTAGTATAAATTATACTAGTATGAACATTTTCTAAGGCTACTTTAACACTTGAGGAGGGGTGAATAGTGTTTGATAACATATATGAAACTTTTCTAAATTCTTTCAAGATTTAAATTTAAATATAGATAATCAACATAGATATATATATGTTGATAGGTAGTCCCAAATATATATAAATCCAGTAAAATTAAAGTAAAAGTAAGAGAGATAACACCAGGAGTTTTATTCTGATTCAGATTAACCAATCATACGTCCTGTCCTATACAGTGTATGCACATATTTCCTTTCTAATGCCTACTTTAATCAGATAGCAAGCAAAGCAGAATATAATCTCGGTTTTAAGGCAATGAGATATACCCTCCTGACTTTTCGAGCTTAGGATAGACTTTCTTGATTTAATCGGACAACAAAATCACCCGCTTGATTTAAATGGGCAACAAGCACACTAACTTGATTTGAATGGGCAATAAGCACACCCACTTGATTTGAACGGGAAATAAACACACTCACTTTATTTGAACGGGAAATAAACACACCCATACAAATAATAGTAAAGAGTTGTTGATTCCTAATGCGAATAGTTGTTTTTAGATATAGAATATCCTATAACCTTTTGGTTGCACTTTGGTCTTCGAATTGATTAGAGAATACTTTCAAATTAGTGAACATATTGTAGAGAATGAATGTAGTAAAGCAGAGATTGAATTCAAATGAATTTGAAGATTTAAAAAATGTATTTTGTGAAATATTTAATGAGCATTTGGAGTAAGAAGAACACAGAGAGAGTAGTTATTAATTTTTTTCAGTCCCATTTATATAGTGTTTGAAAGGATGTGTCTATTCGTAAAGACATGTAAATAATAACCATAACTATTCAACATTCAAAAACATCTCTTCAACGGTACATATATCGACATACACGGATAGGGTGTGTCAACATACCCTTATCAATTTTTAAATAAAAACACTTTTAATTGTGTTGCAGAATTCTAAACTCTTGTAAAATCATTTGAATATAGTTTTTAAATCTTTTAGTATATAAAAATCCTATAAAATGTCTACAGAAATTTATTTTAAAATTAAATATTTTGATAATAAAATAACTATTTTGATAAAAGAATATTCAAAGAAAGCTGTTGTTCAAGGATTTTAACAAGTTAATATAATGTCTATTAACTATAAACTATAGTCTTGAACTCTTCTTGTCTCTACTCTAGACTCACGAGTCTTCAAATATCTTGATCATCTCTGAATCTTGATCTTTAGTCTTTTTACTGACCAGTCCTCAAACTCGATTATCACGTACTTGTATAAATCCCTATAATATCCTGCAAAATATTCTATACAAATTTGAAAAAATTAGAACCTATATTTATATGGTGATTGTCATCAAAATCAATATTTGTGGTATTAACATATATTGATTAAAAAAGTATACAAAAGTAAATAAAATATATTTTTCCTTTGAAAATAAAAATGAGAATTTGTATAATGTAAATATAAAATTTTGTTTAGAAGAGTTTTATTAAAATTTAGTGTTTATATATATTTATGTACATATTTAAAGTTGCTAATTTATTGAAAGGAAAACCAATTTTGGGTTTTAAACAATTAATTTTTATGTAAAATCTAAAAATAAGAGTATTAACTAATTAATATTATGAGTATTTTAAAGTATATTTTATAATTTATAAGTTAATTAAGAAATATAAGTGTATGTTCTATTTATTTGATTAAAGAAAATATGTATTTAATATTTGGATATTTATTTAAATAAGCTATTTAAGTCTAAAAGTTTATCGGATAATTCTAAAGTGTTATTAAGTGATTTTGTTACGTGTTATTAAAGATTTTACATATAAAGTAAATATTTTCTGTGTTATAATTTTTGGTTTGGAAATAAAATAAATTATACTGAAGTTTATAAGTTCATTTTAAAACAATATATAATTATGGAAAATTGAAGAAAAGATTTTATAAACTTTATTTTATATATAAAGTGATTGTGAAAGCTTTATTTAAATATATGTAAAGATTGTGTTTTGTAATAAGATTATCAAATCTGTACTTTAGTTTTGAATATATATATATATGATTGAATGGTACATTTAATATATATTTAATTTAATCATTTTAAGAAGTTTTATTGAATTATTCTTATCACTTTTCTAAATAATTTTTTATGCTGTGGTATATTTTATTTCTATGTAATAAGGAATTTAAATAAGTAGAGTTATAAATACCATCTAGCATGGTGCTTTCCATCGGTTATTCTTTACGCTCGTTATAAAATAATACTAAGGAGATTGAGTGTAGTTTGTGAGTGGCAAATAAATTACCGAGTAACAAATGGTGGTATGTGATGCCCTTGTGATATTTATTTATTTTTTCATTGTAAGTAGATGTCACTCATGCGACAAGAATAGTTATACTGAGATAATACTTACGTGAGGTGAAGCTCATGGGTTTAAGCTAGGTTAGTGCCTATATATAGATACTATGTGTTTGAATTTCATGATGTACCTTTGTTATCGAGGTTGCAGTGAACTACATTTGCTAGTATCCATCCTGGCAGCCTAATATGGGGTCGTGCCATAGGTCCGTGACATGCTATAATATTTACAGCAGGGTAGTTCCCCTCAACCCCTTGTGTCACCTAGGCCTAATATGGAAAGATTCGCATCATGATCGAGTCCTTGCATTGACGAGCACATTGGTGGATATTTTATGATTATCGTGGAGGTAACCAAAGACTGATTGTAGGGTTGGGAGCTGGGTAGGTAGCTCGTGTGGCTCTTGAAGTAGGAAGTTGGCCATCAGACTCCTGTTTGATTCTACGTTGAGTGATAGATTGACGTATACTCTTGATACACCTCACCCGATTATAGATATGGGTTCGGTGACAACATGTCAAAATATGACTAAACCTAGGGACTTGTGACTATCGTATAGTCAATTCCCATCACTATCTATTAGGTGTTATTTATATATAAGGAGATGTGATTATACCTATGATAGGCGTCCAAAGTATAATTGATCCACATATCATTTATTGTGTATGATTTATGATATGAAGCCTATTATTATAGATGAGGATGATATTTTGATTACTTGAGATTGAGGGATATATTTGGGCACTGCTGTTTGCTAGCCTCACTATACTTGATGATATCTCAAGTATTAAGGATTTTGGGTCTTTGATGATGACTATGGATATGGATGATTCACCCATTTGATTTTGATTATATCAATTATTTATTTACATGATTTTATATAGGTGATGAAATCTTTATGCATGGTTTTGTGATATTTGCTATTGTAACACTCCATAAAACAAATAGTGAAAAAATTAATAAATTATTATTAATGCCCGAAAATGGAATTTGAAAAAAAGTCAAAATTTGGTCATGAAACTTGCACCATTTCCTTCGTAGCGTTCTTCTGATCTATTTTCATATATAAAGCTTCGCGATCAAAGTTCAAACGAAGAGGTTAACTGCATTTGAGTATTTCGGATCAAGATTAATTTACAACTAATTTAGGAAATAAATATTAGTAAGTTAACGTTAAGGAAAACATCCTCAGTATAAACGTTAAGTAAAATAAACATTAACGAATAATAATAATAATAAGGCAACAAACATTAATAAATACCGTAGTCCACTGATCGATAGCCGGATTACAGGCGGTCGACTACTAGCGATCAATTATTGTCAACCGCTGGTCGATCGGTTGGGTTAGAGCCGGTGTGCTCTGTACCTTGGCCTGAATGGACCGAATCGAACAAAAACTAATCAAATGAACAAAACTGGTTCGAGTGCCTATAAATACAAGCCTAACCCCAACCTTTCTTCTCATATTTTCTAAACAGAGCAGCGAAGCCCTCCATTTTTCTTTCTCCACTGTTTCTAAAAATTATAAAAGTAATACATATATTAGAGAAGAACGGAAAATAAAAGGAGAAGAAACGGGGGAGTGAATCGAGTTCTACATAAGAAGGTAAATTCCATAATTTAAAATTTAAACTCCCTTAGCTCAAATCTCCTATCAGGCCTAGAATTCTAATAAGTATGCTATGGCTTTTTATACATATTTTGATGGAAAGGAAAAGGAGTTAGGTAGGGAGAATGAGATTGGATTAGGAGATTTGAAAGTTATAAGGTGGGTGGGAAAATTTATACACTTTACATAATTTTGGACTTATATCGTTGAAATCCTATTTCTTTTATGCATGTTTAGGAACCATTGAGTTGTAAGCTTAAATAAATAAACCTAACATGTAATCCTTGTCTACATAATCAATAGATTGTTTAACTTAGAAAGATAATATATACGTCCTTGGTCTGGAATTTAGGAATGATAGTTCTTAAAAATTTATGAAACAAGTCATTGATAAAATTTCATAGCTATCCCATATTTCATTATTTGAGTTATAACTTGTTAAAGCTTGATAATCATTCAATTGAAGATGTTTTGGTTATTTGAGTTGTATACTATTTAAATCAAATTTATTCTATATTTTTTCATAATTAAAAATCTTCATTAAACAGATTTTCTGTTATGGTCACTTAACTGCACTAGCGCGATTTTTCTAGAAAATTGATTTGGATTTAATTCAAAATCTACTCAATGAAATTTTGATTTTCTTTCTTCGATTAGAAGATGGATATAATAGTTCGGAATTTTCTTATCTCGAAGAATTCCAAGCTATATTCCACTCTATACACTCATTTGAACTTTTCGACGCGAAATTGCAAACTACCATTGCGCGACGCATCTAGTTTTAACTTATTTTTCAATCCTTGAAATAATTTATTCGAATTATAATATTACCATATTATAATATTATTATATTTATATTATTTTAATATTAAATTTTAAATTCAATTCCAATTCCAACTTCAAATTAAACTCAATTAAAACATAGGTTTTAAATCTAATTTCAATTTAAACTCAAATTCAACCTTAATCTCAAATTCAGTTTTCAAAATCGATTTCAATTTCAGTTTCACTATTCATCTCAATTTCAATTTCACTATCCTTTTTAATCCCGTCTCACTTGAAAATTAAAATTCTCTTTTATTTCTACTTTAATTTCAATTCCAATTGAAAAGAGATTTTTCCAAAGTATACCATGTCACCAAATACGGTCTTATTTAATAAAGGGAATACTTAATCAAAATAAGCAAAACCAAGTTTAATATTTAACACTAACATAATTATGGTCCATACATAAGCTATTATGATAAATAATCGCAACCATAAACACTTGCTACTTATTCAAACATAACCAAACATCCATAGCAACATTTTAAAGGGGTGTATACTTGCATATATCATAAGATAGTTATTATAGCAAAATCAAAATACGGTCTTTTAAAAGCAATGAGAATCATCTCACTTCCAATCAAAAAGTTTAACTTTCTACCAACATTCATTTAATTCAATGCTTCTCCAAATCACACCTAAACATTCTTCCACCTTTTCCAAGTGTTGGGCCACCACCCCACATCTCTTCTTGCTCTTGGCCATAGCTTTCCCCTTCCATATTGCTCACGTCCTCTCCCTATCAACCCCCAAACTCACGGCCTAAGGCCATTTTTAAGAAGAGAAGAAAAGGAAGTGAATTAAGAAGAGGTTAGAGAGTAACAAGTGGATTAGTGCTTAAGCATTCCACTATTTTTAACCCTCCTATCTATCTTAAAGAGAGAAGCCATTAAAATTGCATAAAGGAAGAAGAAGAAGAATGAGAAGTGTGAAAAATGAGAAGAATGTATGGGTTTTATAGAAAAGCCTATTTCCTTTCTGGTTCCAAATGAACCAATTCAGACGTCTGGAATATAGATTCAGACGTCTGAATACCGGGGAATAAAAATTCCCAGTATAATATTCAGACGTCTGAATACTACTTTTCAGACGTCTGATTCAAGGGTTCAAGGCATTCCCTGAACCTAGGCCAAAAATGGCCAAACGGATACCGGAAGCGATCGAACGAGCAACGACAACTAAGGATTTACGTCTAATGACAACCCAACCTTAACGGCTCCTCGATACGCCTCAAATATTAATGTCCAAATATCCATAAAGGATTTTCATAGGTTTTGATTTCAAAACATCAAAGATTGGAATATACACCAAATCAATCCAAACCAAAATCAATTGCACAAGAATAAGTGTTAGGAATTCATACCTAACAATTGAAGATAATTATAGACAAAGATGTGAGATAAAAATCTCATCTTTGAACCCAAACAATTGAAGAAGAAGCTTGAAAGCAAAGGAGAATCAACCACTCTTCAAATCCAACTCAAGAAGCTTGATTTTAAGCTTTAAAAGAAGAACACTCCCAAAGTTAGGTTTAGGAATTTCTGAAATTCAAGAGAGAAGGAGTTGGAGAAGATGAAGAGAGGGCTTACCAATGGGTTCTCTTGAATTTGGAGCTAGAAGTTGGATTTACTAATGAAGACTAGGGCTTAGAGTTTTAATTTCCTCTTCCACTCTCCATTGTTATAAAAGCTTGAGCATTAGAAAATGAGGAATGAAGAAATGAAGAGGAGAAGGGGTTGGGACTGAGTTAGTAAGTGATTGATGGGTTCAGCCCAAACCAAAGCCCTAAGTGAAAAGTGGCAAAATTCCTCTAACTCCAAACATATCAAAGCTTATACTCAAAAAGATCGCAAACGGCGTTTTGAACACAATGAAAGTGGCCCCGAGTCCTAATTCGACCGTAAGCAAAAAGTAGCTTTTCTTACTAAATTTCGAGTATCGACAAAATATTTAAATAAAATGTTTAAATATAAAATCGATAAATATGCGGGTTGTTACAGACTTCCCTCCTTAAATAAATTGCGTCCTCGCAATATTTAAGAAGAAGATATATATAGTAACAACCATAAAAGCATATTAACACAAAAAAATTTTGAAGTAAGAAGTTCACCTTAAAGAGCATGAGAAAGTAAGTCAGGATGCGTTCGCTCGATGAACTCTCTAAATTCCCAAGAAAAATCCTTAGGATTTGAAGACCATTGAACTTTCACAAGCAGAACATCTTTATTTCGAATTCGTTTGACTTCCGAAGCAATAACATGAATAGGATATTGCTCATAAGTTAAATTAGGCGAAACTTCAATCTCTTCCACAACACCGGGCTGAAGAATAGAATCGAAATCTCGAAGGCACTTCTGTAATTGAGAAACATGAAACACGTCATGCATAGCAGAAAACTGAGCCGGTAAGTAAGGCGATAAGCCATAGAACCAATACGTTCAGTGACAGGAAATGGTCCAATATATCGAGGTGCTAACTTTCCCGACCGACTGAAACGTACAACACCTTTCATAGGTGAAACACGAATAAAAACAAGATCTCCAACAGAAAATTCTAATCTCCTTCTTCGATTATCGGCATAGAATTTTTGTCTACTTTGGGCTTCTTTCATCTTATGACGAATAAGTTCAATCTTTTCCGTGGAATCACGAATAAAGTCTAGACCTAAAACCAGCTTCTCACCGGCCTCAAGCCAACAAGAAGGAGAACGGCATGGCCTTCCATAGAGTGCCTCGAAAGGTTCCATACCAATACTAGATTGGAAGCTATTATTATAGGAAAATTCAACAAGAGGAATATGATCTTCCCAGCTTCCACCGAAATCAAGCACACAAGCATGAAGATCTTCAAGAGTTTGATTCACACGCTCGGTTTGTCCATCGGACTGGGGGTGATAAGCGGTGCTAAAATTAAGCTTCATTCCTAAAGCTTTTTGAAGACTCTTCCAGAATCCACTAGTAAACAATGGATCGCGATCACTAACAATAGAAGTAGGAACTCCATGTAATTTAACAATTTCTTTAACAAAGAGTCTGGCCAAAAGAGGTACAGTCCGATTGGACCAAACGGGAATAAAATAGGCGGATTTAATAAGTCTATCAACTATCACCCATAAGCTATCATGACCCGAACGAGAACGGGGAAGGCCGTCAATAAAATCCATGGAAATTTGGTCCCACTTCCAAATTGGAATTTCTAAAGGTTGCAATAACCCACCGGCCCTTTGATGTTCGGCCTTAATGAGTTGGCAAGTCATGCAACACTTAACAATGTTAGCAATATCAGATTTCATCCCCTCCCAATAATAAAGTCGCTTCATATCCGCGTACATTTTACTACTACCGGGATGAATGGTAAATTTAGAATGATGTGAATCTTCTAAAATATCTTTACGAAGATTTCCAATATTTGGTACGATAAGTCTACCAAATTTTCGAATGCCGCCACGAGAATCGATATCAAAGTCTTTCAAACCATCAATATCAATTTTATCCTTAATATTTTGGCCAAGAAGAGCCAATTCGGGATCTAGCCTTTGAGCTTCAAGAATGCGGTCTAAAAGAGAAGGATGAGCCTCAAGGCTACATAAAACAAATGATGACCGTAAATCGGAAACACGGTCTCGAATTTCACAAGTGGATAAAACCTCGATATCATTCCATTCAGATATCATCATGGAAACTACTGCTTGTTGCTTACGGCTAAGAGCATCGGCGACACGATTACCCTTGCAGGGGGTATAAAGAATATCAAGATCATAAGGAGTAAGGAATTCGAGCCAACGTTGTTGACGCAAATTAAGTTCCTTTTGAGAGAATAAATACTTCAAAGACTTATGATTGGTATAAAGAATAAATTTCTCTCCCAATAGATAATGATGCCAAATTCAAAGGGCGAAAACAATAGCCGCGAGCTCTAAATCATGTGTGCCATATCTAGTCTCGACCGGCTTCAATTGCCTAGAAGCATAAGCAATAACACGTTCTTTTTGCATAAGAACGGCACCCAAACCAAAGCGACTAGCATCGGTATAAACAATGAAATCTTGATTCCCCTCGGGAATAACAAGAATAGGAGCATCGGAAAGGAGTTCTTTTAATTTCTGAAAAGAAGTTTCACATTTGTCCGACCAAATGTATTTAACACCTTTCTTCGTTAAGCTAGTGAGAGGCACGGAAATTTTAGAAAAGTCTTTAATAAAACGACGGTAATAGCCCGCCAATCCGAGAAAGCTACGGATTTCAGTCACACTCTCAGGTCTTTTCCAATCTTGAATCGCTTCAATCTTTGTAGTATCCACGGAAATTCCGGATTCGGAAATAATATAACCGAGAAACTTCACACGAGATTGCCAAAAATGGAATTTAGAACATTTTTCTTTTAAATGATTACTCCTAAGAGTTTCCAACACAATCCGAAGATGCTTCTCATGTTCCTCCTCGGTTTTTGAATACACAAGAATATCATCAATGAATATGAGAACAAACCGATCGAGGAAATCTTTGAAAACTCGATTCATAAGGTCAACGAAATAAGCCGGAGCATTCGTTAAACCAAATGGCATAACAAGTCATTCATAAGATCCATAACGGGTACGGAACGATGTCAAAGGAATGCTATCCTCTGCAATACGAAGCTGATGAAAACCGGTAGCCAAGTCCAATTGTGAAAAGACTCTAGCACCGCTAAGTTGGTCAAATAGATCATCAATATGATGTAAAGGATATTTATTTTTGATAGTAAGATCATTAAACTTGCGGCAGTCAACGAAAAGTCTAAGTGTACCCTTGGATTTCTTCACGAAAATAGCCGTAGCTCCCCAAGGCGAGGAACTAGAGCGAATAAATTGTTTCGTTTCCAAATTGGATAATTGAATGCGCATCTCCTCATTTTATTTATTGGACAAACGATAAGGAGGATAGTAATAGGTTGAGCTCCAGGGATAAGATTAATTTTGAACTCAATTGCTCGCTTAGGTGGCAATTCTAAAACGGGCTCAAATATGTCGGAAAATTCACAAACAACGTGAATAAGAGCAATGACATCTTCCTCATCATCATTGTCATCATCACGAGGATTTAAAGAATATAAAGATGCAGATAAAGTGGAATCAGAATCTTTGAGAATAATAGAAATTTTCTTAACAGATTGAGGATGTCGAAGATGAATAGTCCGCTCAGGACATAGGATATGAGCTTCATAACGGTTAAGCCAATCCATTCCCAAAATCATCCCAAAGCCTAAATAACGCATTACATGCAAATCAGCTAGGAAAGAGAAATCACATAAAATAATCTCCACATCTTTACAAAGCAAACTAAGCGTTGTGGATCCACCAACCGGATTCGCAATTCTCAAAGAAGTCATTAAAGCAACAACACTTAAAGAAAAAGTATCAACAAGCTCTTTTGATATAAAAGAATGGGATGCTCCCGTATGAAAAAGAACTCAAATAGGTTGATCACGAAATATAATAATACCATCAAGGATAGAATGAGAAATACCTTGACCACGAGATGTGTTGCCAGGGGCTTGAGCAACATTAAGCTTTCCCTCCTTCCTATTTTGAAGTTTGGGACAAGAAGATAAATAATGATCCGAGCTTTTGCAATAGCGACAAGTGCGAGGCTTTGAACACTTGTTCGCAAAATGGTCCCTGGAACCACAGTCAAAGCATTTCCCTTCAGTAGAGGAAAAAGTCTTCGCAGCAAGAGTTGCCTGTTTACCCTTTTTACTGGGATAAGGACCTTTGAATTTGTTTGGCCTCTTCTTGTTGTTGAAGTTTGGTTTGGAACCCACCACTTCAACATCACTTTCCCTATCCGCCTCTTCAAGACGAAGAGCGATATCAATGAGTTGGTCGAAGGGAACTTCTAATTTTAGAAGTAATGGCTTCTTAAGATTTTTGTTGAAGCCATAGACAAATCTTTGGTTCTTCTTCAATGGGGTGCTGATGTACTCAACCCCATATTTGGAAAGTGACTCGAAGGATGCAACATAATCAGTCACGGAGGCTTCACCCTGAACAAGGTCTATGAAACGCCGAGCCAATGTCACTTTCTCTGCTTCTGGCACGAATTTTAATTCGAAGCGTTCCTGAAATTGCTCCCAGGTGATATCCGCTTCATTAATCTCAGAAATAAGAAGTTCGTACCAGTCCAATGCTGTCTCTTGGAGCATACTGGAAGCCACCTGAACACGGTGAAGATCGACGAGATTCATGTGAATGAAGATTCGATCGCAGGTCCTCAACCAAGCCTGGACCTCGATGATAGTTTCAGAACCTTTAAATGGCTTCCCACCCAGGTTGGTGTAATCATTGCACAAACGTGCAAACCCAGATTTAGGGTGAGTAGGTTCCGGATTAGAACCAACTGCTTGAGCATTCGTGACAAGGTCAAGAAGTTGCTAGGTAGTCATAAAAACTCCATCATGGGGTGGAACACTAGATGGCCCAGCTCTGGGACGACCTGGTCTAACCATTTCTCTTCCTTAAGAAAGAAAGAAAGAAGAAGAAGAAGGTTATTCACAAAATGAATATCAAGCAATCTTGATAGATAAAACAAGGAATCATAAAGAAAATAGGATAAATCGGTACGAAGACTCGAATCAAATTCTAAAGCACGACTCCTAAGATAGACTTAGGACGATTATCCTTGCTAAGTTATTCTACATTGTTCCGAAGTTTGGCTCTGACCAAGCTGTGACGCCCCACCTCTATACCCACGCTAGCCAAGAACACTACGGAGTAATGCTGTCAACTAGCACGGAGAATAAGGCTGTTGAGGAGCGACCATCCGTGTAACATCTTCGTGCGAGCACCGATATGTCAGATAGTATAGCATGCTAAGGAGGAAGTTCGACATACCGATACAAACTCAAAGCTATCACACGGTGGCTATAATAAATCTTCGGAAACAAATATAGAAATAGACGTAACATAAATCAGTCACAGATGATTCATATTACAAAGGTGGAAGAAGATATGAATATATATAACTAACACATGAAAGTGTACATCAGAGTAGTGGTCAAAAAGATCCACAACAATACAGAAGAATAGAAACACGTGCTATACAAAACAATACAACTATGAGTCTATATCTCAAGTGTAAACAACAAAAATTGCTAATCTATGTGGTTAGCCAAAAGTCTGAGTAATGAATCCCTGGGGAGAGGTCAAGCAGAAGCACCTGTAACATCTCGGTTTGACCCGAGTATTGTTTAATAAGAAAATAATAAACGGATCAGTCTAGCTATAAATATCAGATGACATGATATAGAATAAGAGATATGGCATCAACATATGATAACCAAAATGGCATACTACAATAAGTATGTAATTGAAAATCAACATGAGATTAATCAACATCACAAGAATCTTCCCAAAGATCCAAAAAGGGTATCATACCCAAAACTCATATTCACAACAAGTCAATGACACACGGATTCACCAAAGCATAAAAGCTGGAAAATCATAACAATGAAAGTCATGAAAATAGGTGAAGCATAAATTCCAGAAATCAACACACGAAATCTAGAAATCATAAAAAGGGGGAGGAGGCCTATCACACGAACGGGAGCATGAAAACTCACCAACATATGTATCACACGAACGAGACGCTATCTCATGGTAGCTAACCATTAATTTTTGACACACGAACGGCCCGAAGACCATGGAGCGCTACCCCACATGTGTGAGTCGAAATCACACAGAAACGGTGTCTAGTCTAAATCGCAGACAAAGAGACATCGCACAATTGCTAGTCTAAATCACAAAAATGATCGTCATGATCATCAAGAAGTGTCAATTACAGTAAGCTAGTAAATATATGAGCTTAGCTTCATGTCCCATAACCACTAGCTTAACTTAAATATTTACGAACAAATTGTAGATCTCCACTAGAAAATTTGTCACAAGAGATTCAATCGAATAAGTCCAAAAATTAACCAGCGAAGTAAACTCAAGCATTTCATACCACTCATTTTACTAGTCGTTTAATTAGATTTCTCATACGAGTGAGGTTAAGGTTTGTATATACTAGTAGATTTGGAAAACGGTTTAAGAAAAGAGTTTTGCTATTGAAAATAGAGTTGAAATCGTTTTGATGAAAGAGTTTTGATATTTACTACTAGTATTGAAACCTTTATATTTTTAAAGTGACAAATCACAAAAAAGATTGTAGGAACAATCAATCGCTAAAATTCACATTCAAAGACGTGAATAAAACCCAAAGAAATCGATACCGAATCCATCAAAATGGATATTCCCAAAAATCATGAAGAAAATGTCATCAAAGTCGATAATAAGTGATAATAACAAAAGGGAATTCACACGAATCGATTAAAGTTGGAATTTTCAAGCAAATAGGCAAATAGGCAAAAAGAGTGCAGATTCAGACGTCTGAAATCAAGGATCCAGACGTCTGAATCTGGAAAATAAACTATTTTCCAAAACAGAATTCAGACATCTGAATCTTTGGTTTCAGACGTCTGAAATAGGCACTTTTTAGCCTATTTCCTTTCTGGTTCCAAATGAACCAATTCAGACGTTTGAAATATAGATTCAGACGTCTGAATACTGGGGAATAAAAATTCCCAGTATAATATTCAGACGTCTGAATACTATGTTTCAGATGTCTGATTCAAGGGTTCAGGGCATTCCTTAAACCTCGGCCAAAAATGGCCAAACGGATACCGGAAGCGATCAAACGAGCAACGATGACTAAGAATTTACGTCTAACGACAACCCAGCCTTAACGGCTCCTCGATACGCCTCAAATATCAATGTCCAAATATCCATAAAGGATTTTCATAGGTTTTGATTTCAAAACATCAAAGATTGGAATATACACCAAATCAATCCAAACCAAAATCAATTGCACAAGAATAAGTGTTAGGAATTCATACCTAACAATCGAAGATAATTATAGACAAAGATGTGAGATAAAATCTCACCTTTGAACCCAAACAATTGAAGAAGAAGCTTGAAAGTAAAGGAGAATCAACCACTCTTCAAATCCAACTCAAGAAGCTTGATTTTAAGGTTTAAAAGAAGAACATTACCAAAGTTAGGTTTAGGAATTTCTGAAATTCAAAAGAGAAGGAGTTGGAGAAGATGAAGAGAAGGCTTACCAATGGGTTCTCATGAATTTGGAGCTAGAAGTTGGATTTGCTAATGAAGACTAGGGCTTAGAGTTTTAATTTCCTCTTCCACTCTCCATTGTTATAAAAGCTTGAGTATTAGGAAATGAGGAATGAAGAAATGAAGAGGAGAAGGGGTTGGGACTGAGTTAGTAAGTGATTGATGGGTTCAGCCCAAACCAAAGCCCTAAGTGAAAAGTGGCAAAATTCCTCTAACTCCAAACATATCAAAGCTTATACTCAAAAATATCGCAAACGATGTTTTGAACTCAATGGAAGTGGTCCCGAGTCCTAATTCGACCGTAAGCAAAAAGTAGCTTTTTGGACTAAATTCCGAGTATCGACAAAATATTTAAATAAAATGTTTAAATATAAAATCGATAAATATGCAGGTTGTTACAAGCAAAGTTCAAATGGACCCCTAAGTATGAAGAAGGTTTCTAATTCTAATGGCAGAGTTGGCAAGTGCACTTATTTCGACTATTCCAGATGGAAGAAGTAAGTTCGAAGTCTACTAATGCTTGTGGAGTAGAGCTTATATTCTGGATTTATTGGATCTTGGGAGGACTATTTTGTTGGATAGAATCCGAAGATTGTCTTATTCTTGGTACATGTTTGTTTCCATAGGCATCTGCGAAGGTTGAGCTGATCAAGAAAGGATGAAGGCAGCCCATGATCATCAGAAAGGTTATGCGGATAAGAGACGAAGGGATTTGGAATTCAAAGTTAGAGACTTCGTTTTTGTTAAGGTTTCTCTGATCAAAGGAGCAATCAGATTTGGTAAGATTGAGAATTTAGCTCCAAGGTATATTGGACTTTTTCGTGTTCTCAAAAGATAAGTACTTTAGCCTACATGATTGAATTGCCAGTCCGGATGGCTGGGATTCACAAGGTATTTTCCCTATCTCATTTGAGGAAATACATGCATGATCTATCATTGGTTGTGGAACCAGAAGTTCAGGAAGATTTAGAAGTTGAGCAGGAATTGGCTATGGTCAGGCATCCTGTTCAGATTATAGATCATATTGAGAAGGAGCTCAGGATCAGAGTGGTGTAGCTAGTTAAGATTCAGTGGAGTGAGGATCTCCGGGATTGTACCTGGAAAACTCTAGGTAGTATTAGGAAGTCCTATCCTGAATTGTGTTAGGATAGTTAGTTAGTTTATTTGTTTGGATGAATTGGTTGCTATGGTTGTTAGTATGGTTGATGTATGCATTGTTGTTTGAAAAAAGTTATGTTGGATTATTAAATTATCTTTGCTTTTAAATTTCGGGGACGAGATTCTTTTAAGGGGTGAGGAATGTGATGACCCGGAATTTTGGAAATAGCAATTTGATAATTTTCATTTATAATAATTTTCTTTTATAATCATTTAATTTGACAATATTGACTGATAACCTAATTATTTAATTAAAAAATTTATCTTTTCAAAGCTAATAATATTTAATTTAGCAAATTTATGTTATCTAAAGCTAATAAAAAAATATGTTGTCAAATTATAATATATATATATATATATGTACATATATTGTGATTGGAAGCTTTGTTTTAAATTTAATATAATAATTTTCAAATCTAAATATAAGAATGTTTTCTAATTATATATATATATATCTGTGTGTGTATTATGATTTGGAATATATGCTTTAATTCAATGTATTAATTTTCAAAAAGCTATTTAAAAGATAAACTCTATATTTTCAAACATTTAAGATAGTATCTATATATATATATATTAAAAGTATTTTAGCTTAATAGGATTTGTTTTAAATATTTAGTACATTTTCTTTTAAAATTTAAAATGAAATTTAATAAAAGGTTTAAAATATTCTTTCTTTTTATACACATGAGTTTTGTATATATATAAAGAAAACATAAAACATATTAATATAAAAGCATAAGAAATTTATAAAATAAAGATTTAAACATTTGTATATAAATAATACAAGCATTTGACTTTGTAAGATAATTAAAACATGCATTAACATTTGTAAGCTTAATATAACTTGAAATAACAAGTGGCAAAACAATTTTCCATATTAATTAAATTATAAATAATTTTTTTGAGAGAACCAGGTTATTTTCATTTTCAGTTCAATTCTTTTTCTTCCTCGATCTTTTTTCTCTTCATATTTTCAAAACTTAATGAAACTAAAAACCACAATCCAAAAATCAAAAGAAAAATTAAAACAACATCAGTTTTTCAAGTTTTTAACCTGATTCAGCCTGAGATCATGCAGGTGATCAACTCGACATAAATTCAATTCAAAGATCAAGCAAAATCAAATTCAAAGATCAACTAAATATACATCAATTATCAAGCTCCAGTTCTAACTAGGCCAGTGTAGATCAAAGAAAAGAAAGCCTGTTCCTCTGTTATCATCTTAACCAGTGAGTAAACTTATCATTTTAAAGGTAAAATTCTTTATATTGTTTGATGCATGTGATAGATCTGTGTAGTGATAATGTATATGGTTTGGGTAGATATATCTTGTTTGAATAAAGTGAAGATATATATATATATATATATACATACTTGTGCAAGCCTGTGAATGTGTGTGTGTGTGTCTATATATATGCTCTGTTGTTTACACAGACTCATGGACAACACATTAAAATTCATAACTTCCTGTTCAAACAAATTCAGGCTTTGATCACTAAAAAAGGAAATGTTTTTAACATTATAATTTCATTTTTAAAAATAGTTCCAATAGGAAATATTTAGAAAATTGGGTATTACAGTGGAATTCTTTAGATCAGAAAAATCAATGAACTTAATTTCATGTTTTGATCCCATAATCAATTTCGTGCTAACGAATGGTGGTTATTTAAAAATAATTTCATAATTTTTAGTATTGTAAGTGTTGAAAATTCTTCAGTTGATCGGTATGAGGAGTTTCATCGATTTTCGACGAACGACGGCAAGTTGAAGGTCGTGGTTGTTGTCGAAGGAGGTGAGAAGGATGGGGATCATTGGAAAAATAGTGGAAGGATTTTTAGATGGCCGTGGTGACCAAATGGCATCGAACCAGGGTTCGATTGCCAGTTTTGATCGGCGTTGATTTTCGAGGTTATGTGTCGTTTGGGAAGCATCAGAGGCGATCGCGTCTTGGGGAAACGAATCTGGGTGTCATGACGTTGCTCTGGATGAGGGCATGGATGCTGGGGGTCGGGATCATCATCGTGGTGAAGTTTTGTTGTTTAGGTTTGGTTCAAGGTATTGATTGACGAGCTTGATTTTTTTTTCCAGTCGAATGAGGGTACTGGTGGTCGCAGCTCTCATAGGGATCGTCATCGACTTGCGAGCGTCATCGGCGAGGTGTCGGTGACGTTCATATCGATTTGCATGTGCACACGTGCACGTTTGTGTTTAGGTTGGTTGGGTGATTGGGGAAGAACGAGTTTTCTCGGGTCGGGCTCGAGTTTGATGGTGGGTTATCTCGAAGTTATGGTGTACGTGAGTTGCTCGAGGTTTTATTCGTTTGGCTTGGGTTTTTGTTTAACTAGCTCGGGCTTTTTTTTAGTTGACAGTTTTTTAGATTTTGTAAGTAAATTTGTTTCCAGGCTTTTAAAATTTAAAGGAAAAAATATACTAGGTTTTAGATTATATAAGATGATAACAAGGTTTGAAGTTATAATCTAATGCAAGTTTATAACAGAATGTTTAACCAAGTTTAAAGTTTTAAAAGTAAAATATGAACCAGGTTTTAAAAGCATAAGAATATGAACAAGTTTTAAAAGCTAAGGAAATATAACCAAGTTTTTTCAAAGTTTACTAAATGAACAAATTTTCAAGCAATTTGTTAACCAAGTTTTAAGGTATATTAAAATAAATAAGTTTCCAAAAGAAATATAAACCAAGTTTTCCAAAGCAAAGTATTAACAAGTTTTAAACAAGTTTTTTTCAAAAGTTTAAAATGTTTAAATTGTTTGTTTAAAAGTAATTATATAGTAGGTTAAATATGTAATTTATTTCTAAATGTTTTTCAGATATGATTTAAAGAGGTAATTAAGATGTGACTGAAGTAAGAGTATTTAACTTTAATAAATCAAAGAGTTCTCAAATGTTTTTGTAGAAATAGTTTTCAAGCATTTAATTTAATTTAATTTAATTTAAATAATGTAAGTAAGTTTTTAATTAAGATAATGGTTTATCTTAATTAATTAAAGTCTTATTAATAAAAGTAATTAAAGTATAATTACTTAATTAATTAAAGATAATTAATTAATGTAATTAATTTAAGATGATTAATAGGTTTAATTAATTATGAATAAACTCTTGATGAAAGTAATTAAGTATAATTACTTAATGTAACTAATTAAGTATAATTAGTAAATGTAATTAATAAAGTATAATTATTTAATATAAGTAATTTATGGATAATTACCAAATGCAATTAATGGAAGGATAATTACTGAATGTAATTAATTATAGGATAATTAATTAATGTAATTAATTAAGGATCATTAATTAATGTAACTAATTATAGTATAATTAATTAATGAGAGTAATTAAAGGGTAATTAATGTAAATGGTTAAGGATAATTTATTAATTTATGAAATTAGTTAAAGGCTAATTACTTAATATAATTAAAGAATAACTAATCAAGGATGATTAATTAAAATGGATAATTAAAGGATGATTAATTAATTAGTTTGTAATTAATTAATGTTGAGTAAGAAGGATTTAAACGTAATTAGAGTGATTAATTTAATTTAATTTATTTGGAGATTAAGTTAAATTAATTAGAAATTGTACATTTGATTAATCTTGCTTATGGATGATTGAATGATATTGAATGCCTTGGATTATTTTGATACCTCTGATATGTGCTGCCTTGTACTATGAGACGCTTTGGTTGAATTGTGATAATATGGGTTATCTATCTATGATAATATGAATTATCTATCTGTGTGAATATGTTATTCTAAATAATAAAATTGAGTTGTTAAAACTTAAAACAACTTGGTCTTAAAAGACGGCGTTTTGATTTGAGACCGGGATCGGATTTTCAAATTGGATATCCGAAAACCACATCGATCCAAATTAAACAATAGGTCGTGAAATCTCAGGTGAAGATCAAGATGAAGACTCGAAGTGTAAGGGCTATTGTCATTCTGAGGGTGATTCCGAAACGAGTGAAACGGAGATAGTGCTTTCAGTTTCGACATGAAGATTTAGATTGCAAGGGCTATTGTCGTTAACTCTGAGGGTCATTCCAAACTGAGTGTAACGAAATAGTGCCTTCGGTTTCGTTCGAACCCGAAACAAACTTGTAGGGATTGAATGCTTTCACAACATCGTCACTGGATGACGATGTGCATTCCAAGATATGTATTCTAAAAAGGTAATCATAGCCTCAAGCCTCACCAACCGAGAATGACTAAAACATGGAAGGTGCAGCAAGGCTGATTGGGTAGCACCTAAGTAGGATAAGATTTCCTCTGTCTAAAGGTCCCTTTTATTCGGCTATATGGGCGGTTGGTCGCGCCAACTGCGGGGTGGTCTTATTCGGGATTATCCAGTAAGGGGTAGTCCCGGTCTTGTGTTGCAGGGGATTAGGGTAGATCCTCAGTACTCTGATCTAAACCAGGTACCGTGATGGGTGGTACCCTAGTAGCCCTGCCATTGTATGAAATCCAATCTCCAATAAGTTTCGTACGTTTTGATTGTGCCCAACTATGTTGGAATGTGAGACGTAGACATTCCAGCTATTTTCTATTTTACTTGAAAACCCTAGACACTATTATAATATCACTGGATTTCCCATCAAATGTTTTGGTTATCGTAAGGTAAAAACCCGACATCTTTATTTGTGGCGTGATCTTAAGAGATACCCTTCGTTTTCAAATGTTTTTCAAAGTTAAACAACTCTAACACGTTTACTCACACTAGACGCATGTCAGACTTAGAGTTTATTTCTATTTTCTTAAAATTTTAGGTACTTAAATTTTTACGAGTAGCCAAGGGATTCAGGTTTTCTTTGATGATTTTTTATGGAGGAGACTTGGAGCAGGAGGCTTCAGCGTATCTAGATATTGTGGTTCCACTGTGTTGATCTCCGTGTTGTATTTTGAGTTGAATGATAGATAGGTCTTTACGACTATCTAATGTGTTGTATAATCTGTGTAACTCTGATAGATGATGTATATTTTGTAATAACTATGTGATGTAATATAATTTATTCGTTCCGCTGTAAGATTCTGATGTTGTGTAGTTTCTTTTCTTTCTATCACAATCATCATCCAATTTAATCAATAACATCAATATAGAACAGATACTAAATAACAAGCATTTACTGGCAATTTATACTCAATAATAAATTAAATAACTATTTTATCCAAATAAATTCAAATAAACTGAGATGATGATTCAAAATATGCTGAACAGTCATAAATAAATTTCTAATCACATCATAAATCAATTCAACAAACATAAGAAATTTTAGAAGTTGTGAGCGGGTAAAACACTCATCTTTTGAATTTAAATTGAACTTAAATCCAATTTAAACCCAAATTCACACAGTCTAAGAATCCATCCAAACAAGTGATAAAATATACGGAATTCCGTTACGATCCTAGCGGAGAAAACCGCGCGTGAATTCGACCTCGTACATGAAGGTTATTGACTTAGAAGTTTAGATGATAAAAAAATTAATTAATTAATTAAATAAACATGCATACCCTTACCTTCACATGTCAGTACGAAGTCAACATCTAAAGTTCAAGCGCTTTACCCAGGCGAACGAACCCTAATCAATTACATGCATCGTGATTACACCGACCGCCACCATGATCTCACTTCGCCCCTACGATCCCCGCCTCCGGTCGCCTATCACTAGCCACACGGCCTCGAACGACACCTCAAACAGCTCACGTCGCCGCTGTGCTTTGAAGGCGATTTACGGTGATCCACGACCATCTAAGGATGAAGGACCACCAGATCTATGAGTTGCTTGTCACGAGCTTCGCAACGGCAACCTCCGAACGACAAACGGTCGACGATCCACCGTTGGATCATCAAAAATCCAATATGGTCGGTCATAGTTCATTCTCGATTTCTAGGAAAACGGTGCATCGAATTGAAAAATGAATCATAGAATCGAGATGTTCTCTCCGAGAGCTTCAAGATGGTATATAATTTGATAGGGTTTGGAGCGGTTTAATTTTTGGAATTGAATTTTGATTTTGAATTGCAATTGGGAAATTAGGGTTTATCTACCATTGGAAAGAGGAGGTGCTAGTGGAATTGTTCGTATAGAAATGAGAAATAGAAAGGCTGCTAGTGTTTATAACTGGATATATATACCAAAGCTGAAATAGAATAGATGGACAAGGTTGATCGAACGATAAACAACCCGAAAAGCTCGTTTCACTCCGGAATGAAAACGAGTCAACGTATATATCAAAATAGATGTTTTAAAATATTTTAAAATCGATGGAACAGGTTTCAAATCCAAATTTCATCGTATGAAAAAGTTATGCTAAAATCAAGTTATTTCAAATTGATTTCAATTGATTTTAATTAATTTGATTTCTAGGTGTTTTGAGTCCGTACGATTGAATGACAAGTCCGATTGTTACGAAACTTGAAACCCTACAATAATTCACCGTTATGGATCCGATTAAACTGGTTTCGCCGAAATCCGAGTCAGTGGCCAAAATGGCTATATTTCAATTAATTAAATAAATTAATATTCAATTAATTAAATCCCTCTTTAATTCAAATTTATATTATTTACCATTTCTATCATTCCTGACTACAAATAAACTTATAAAAACAAAAATTCCATGTCAATCAAATAAGGATTTATTGTAAAATATATAGTGTTTACCTTCAATTTAAGTAAATCCAAATAAATTATAATTTCATTTCAAATAAATAAATTCAATTCGTTTTCAATCTCTTTATTCAATCAATCATCATCTTATGGATAAATTTAACATTAGTATATATCCAATTACCCTAATATTTTTATAATCATCAAATAAATTCATATTGACGTAGTTTTTAATTACGTTTTATCGTAATGGATTTAAATCAAATTCAATAGATTAAATAAATGGTTAAACAATTAATGATTATCACCATTTGCCTAATTCAATTCCATTCTTACTTTATTATCAACAACAAACATTATAATTACTTATCTAACATTGATTTACTCAAAATACAGTTTATTGCGTATTATTTCATCAATTAATATAACTTTGAATTTATTTACAAATTTATTATTTACAATCAATTGTAATCCTACAATTGTTCCAATTGATTGGGATTGCATTAAATTAGTTAATTATCATCTTGCATTAACATTATTACCTTTAATTTAGTGATTTCATTATTAAATTACAGACTTTTTTATTATCTTTCCGAGTTAAATTACTAAAACTTGTTAAATTAAAAAAATTTAATTATCGAATATTACGGGTCGTTACAATAGCCGTGTACTATGATATAGAATTCTAGAATCAATCAAAAATCCATATCCACGGTTCACGTCAAAAATCGAGTGAAAAATCCCAACTCGGATAGATGTAACTATGTCGAAATTCTGTGCTCGAATGTGGATCGAATCATTATGCGAATAAAATAATATACGTACATCCTACGTATTTATCTCAATTGATTATTAGCTATGTCAATTTTTTATTTATTTTTATATTCACATTTACTTTGATTTCCATGCACTTATTCATAATTATCTTTAACACAACTGTATTAAATCTTCATTCAAATACTTACCCAATATATTTTTAATACCAATTTCACTATATTTGACATAATTTAAATTAAACAACATTCCAATATTAAATTTCAATTCCATTTACTTAATTAGGTAATTTATTACATTTTCTAATTTATTCCAACTTAGTGAATTTTTAGTCCAATAACTTATTCCATTTAGCCTACTAAGCTTAATTTTTAAATTTCTCTTATTTAATTTAGTTCGAGTAAATTTCCATTTCAATTCAAATTCCAAATTTTTTTGTGAGTCTCCAAACTTATTTACATGCCATAAACATCTTTAAATAAATTCTCAAAGTTTGAAAAAATTCCTTAAACATTCAAAATGATTTTCGAAATCATACACACACACACACACACACACACACACACACACACACACACACCCAAATTCCTTCGTATATCAAATTATTCCTTGAATTTCAAAACCAAATCAGTTTTTCCAAATTAAAACTTCAATTCACAACATTTAGGTAGCAATTCCTCCCTTGGAAACTCGAAAATGAACATCAATGATGCTGCAGTCATCACCGAAATTATTTTCCAACAACCGAAGTGAGTTCAATGCTTTTATCTCTTAAAAATAACATTTTCAAAAAAATTTAATTCCAAATCTCATCAGATTTCATATCCAATTCAAAAATATTTCCAAATAATATCACTATTATTTTCACAACTTTGAAAAAACATATTTTCAAAACTAACAGGATTCAAATCCCTAAATTTTCACCCTTTTCATACCCTTTTAAATCTGTATTATAATATTTCTATGGAATCTCATTCTATTCAAATTATAAATCCCATTTATAACTCATATTTAGAAATTCCATTATTTTCATATGGGTTAATTTCTTAACTTTTGGTTATAACATTAATTTCTTATCTAATTTCCACACAACAATGATAATAATTTGATATTATCATTCTTTAACAACCAAAAAAACCATATCTAAGTATAATGATTTTCTACAAATTATTTATTTATATATATGAAAATAATTTGTGTAAAATTATTTCATTTACCCATTTTAAAACAATACTATGTCGAATTATTCTGTTATACTGTTTAGAGATCCCTATCAATAACGTTAATTACTCGTATTAACCAGAATTCATAAGCCACTCAACAAACCAATCAACACAATATAAAACGAATTTTATATTCACTAACAAATACGCGATCATATCTATTAATACACTCAAACTCATTCTATGGTGCTAGTGACCCAATCTCTAATGCGTAATCCCCACTAGAGCCAAGATTCTCGCTAAACCTTCTACTTTGATACCAAGTGTCACGGTCCGGATTTTCAGCCTACGAAAATCGACATCAATTCATCCACTGTATTACATATCGAACAATCGAACATCGAAAATACCAAATCATTAGGCTAAAGAAGAAAGAGGTAGAAGAAGAAAATAGAAATAACAACACAGAATCTCATAATTGTAGCGGAACAATATGTAATAGATAACAACTGATCTTTATACAAAAAGAACTATTACTGTTTTTATACATTACATCGTCAGAGTATAACACAAATCAATAGCACTATACTGCACAGTTATAATAACTTGTCCTCACAAAAGCTGAATATACAACATACCATACACACCGAAATAAAAGTCAAGTACATGTAATATGCCTTCGTGATTCAGCTCATTTTTGAGCTCGATAGCATCATATTCTAAATCTGTAATACTAGGCCTGTCCCAAGCATTATAATAAAATAACAGCAGAGTCGGTTTGGAAAACCAGCGTGAGAAAATACTCAAATTGAATTATTAAAGTTCAAAATCCTTTGAAAATCAAAGGTATCTCATAAGACCACTCCACAAATAAACACGACGAGTTTTTACCTTACGATAACCAAAACATTTCATATCAAAATCCTCCGATATTATAATAGTTAAGTATAAATACTTATTCAAATAGATGAAATTGTTCCATTAGTCAAATTCCATCAATACTAGGCTCTACAATCAAAACCGTAAGGGCATGTATTGGAGAATGGATTCCAACTAAATGACTAGGTACTGGGGTACCACCTGTCAAAGCACACGTCAAGAACAGCATACCAAGGACCACTCCGGAATCCCCAGCTACACAAGGCTGGACTACCCTTAACATGGATAGCCCGAATAAGATTACCCGACGGTTGGGATCAGCAATTGCCACACAGCCAAATAAAAGGGACTCTAGATAGGAGTAACCTTACCCTACTTGGGTACGACCCACTTAGCCTTGTTGCATCTCCCCTGATTTTCAGCCATCCCTGATTGATGAGGCTCGAGTATATGATTATCTTTTTAGAAATATTCACTTAGAATGCTCATCGTCCTTCAATGACAATGTACCGATAGCATTCATCCATTCAAGTCTGTTCCCGGTTCGAACGGAACCGAAGGCACTATTCCTACTACATCCATTTTGGAATCACCCTCAGGACTAGTAGCGATTAGCCCTAGCACTTCACCGCTCCATCTTCGACTCCATGCTTTCGTCTTCATTACGATAACGTACTTCTTGGATCGAAGTGGTTTTCAGATCACAAATTTGATCCATGTCTCTTCGAAACAACATTCGATCTTCCCAGTAAACTAAACCCCGGTTCTTTAGGAAACAAACATATGAAAACAAGATTAGAGATCACCTCCTAACCGTTAGTGGGCGGATTTTCTTGAAAACATCCTAGAAGAACAAAACAAGTTTATACGTACAGTATAACACCTCGAACGGTAATTATACCGTATAATTATCGTACTTCTTCTAGATATTCCCAATATATTTGGTCCAGATTTGATAGTTGGTTATTTAACTATCAAATAAAACAATCAATTCAACTAAACACTTCATTTCCACTGAAACACCCCAAGACTCTTTTTAAATTAAATTTTAAACAAATTAAATCTCTTTATCCAAATTATACACTTATCTTATCACATTTGATATATTCACAAATTTCCCTTCTCAAAAATATTTGAAAAACCCTCTTATAAAAAAATAATGTGGAAAGTACCTCTGTGGTATCAAACCATGAATCACAACTCAATGGTTACGTCTCTATCCTAGAGAAATTCAAGACTTAGCTGCAGGCACTCACTCACTGCCCCTGATTTCGCCATGCGATTATACCAATACTCTCCGAACCTTATTTTAAAAACTTTCAAACAATACTTATGAAGTTTCTATAAAAAATTTCCAAGTTAACTTTAAACAAAACTACTTTTTGCATAAAAGTTATTAAAAATAACATTAATATTAAATAGTTTATCCCTTTGAACTAATAATATTGATTACTTTTTAAAATAATAGTTATTTAATAAAACTATCCTAACTCATTATTTAAAATATACTTAAACCCATTTCAAAACAACTAAAGAATTTATTTCTGAAATATTCATTAAAAACTTTAAATTTCCTAATTAATACTTCAAAATTCCATTTTTAAAATAACTTAACATCTCGGAAAAAAATATTTTCAGCTTCCATATTGCAAGTCCAATATTAATAAATCCTTCTTGATTTATTTTCCATTTAATTAACATCCCAATTCCGTAAATTCCTTTTCATATTTCTAAAAATAAATCTACCATTTATTTTTAAATCGGTTTACCCATTCCCTTATAAATCCTCATCGTAAATTTATAATTCCCATTTATCCACTAATCATTTTCTTTACTTTATTTACAAACTTCGTTTATAAATCCCATAATCTCATTTTTCTATTTACCACCGCTTTCACATCACTTAATCGATTTCAAATCGATTTTCTAAATTAAATTACAATTTAAATTAATTTCTTAGTTAACTAATTTATCCAAAACCCACTAATTTCAGATTCACTTCCTTTTTAAGACTGAAAATCTTATTTAAAACTAAAACATTAATACCCTATTTTATTTCAGTTTTCTTTTTATCCTCCCAAACTATTTTAAATCTCGATTATAAAATCTGTTACACTTCACAAATCACTGAAGTTTTATTATAAAAGTTCTTTGTTTATATTATTCCCAAAATTCCTATTTCCCATATCCAAAATCTCTATTTAGAATATCCCAAAAATTACTAAGTATAAATTTTAATCAAACTATTTATTTTCCCTAAATCCCTTTCTTTTAATTTATCCAAATTTCACTATAATTATTTTACCTTCAGTTTTTCCCTTTTAATTCCCTTAAAAATTTCAATATTCATATTTATGGTATTTTATAATACAAAATCTATCCAGTAATACCATATCATCCAATAAAATCAGACTCCAATAAAATATATCATAGAACATTCAAATAATCATATAACTTAATATGAAAATTATTTCAACATTTTTGAGAAATCCAGCTGGATCCCTCCAACCTATTTTTCTTGCATCCACAGATGTTAGCACAATATAAAAATACCAATCCCACTTCGAAAGGGATATCGTGGTATATAGGGTCATCTTCTGTTATGCGTGGCGCATAAGGTCTCATCCACTACATATATGCGAGAATATCAATCACTCCCATATACATATATATATATTATAATATGACATCCAGATTGGTAATAATTTTTAAATCCAATCAATCAACCAAAAATTAATTTTAACTATTTGAAATTAATTGCAGAAATTCCAAATTTGAGTGAGATTAACTCACCTTGATTTTTATTTTGCAACCCATTGCAATTTTTTTATTCATATCTCATAGAAACCGCAGCTACGAACCAGACTCGATTTGTTTTCAATAAATCTTGAACCTTGTATGCGAATTTATTAAATTTTATTAGCTACCTTTTTGGGAACTGAATGTATAAATTTTGGATTTTTTTCCTTTTATTATTATTATAACATCAATACCTTATTTCAGCACGAACTGCAGCTCACTCTCCTATGAGAACTCCTCATGCCAGCAGCTCCTCGTCCCTCGCCTCCCACCTAGAGTACGTCGCAAACCAGACTTCAATCACTCGCAACCTTTCAACGACCTCACCAATAGAGCAAAACCTGCCTCCATCCCCTAAATCGAGACACGACTTGATGCAACACTCTCCAATCATCCCAAGTTACACCCCATTTTGGCTACCATAACCCCGTTTTCCACCATGACCTTGATGTATTTGAGGTGCTTGAGGACGCGGAAGGTAGCATCAGACATACATTCGGGTTGGGAGAAAGATGAGCAATTGAGGGGGTCTGGCCACAGGAGGTGGTGGAAGAGGGATTGGCGGCGGATTCAAAGAGTTTGGAGATGAATTTGAATGGATGCATCAACCAGCGGATCACTTAGGGAAATGGAAGACGAATTGGTGGCAATTACGAAAAGGATTGGATTTTGTGGAGCAAAAGATGATGACATCTTTGTGAAGCATGTTATTCTTTCTTTTCTATTTTTTCTTATTTTCACTATGTTTAGCCTAGATTTAAGGAAGGGAGAGATTGCATGTTTTAAAATATTTGCGTGTTTGCATAAGCTTGCTACAATGATATTGAAAAGAGCTGAAAAGATGCTGAAGTGAATATAAATGTCAATCAATATAAATATTTACATAATTTAATTTTAAACCATCTCGATTTTGCAACTTAAAATGTTGACCTCCTATCGAGGCATGCCACTAGGTGTTTATAATGTTATACCCTTATTCCCGATGCAATGGAAAAGGTTTCGAGTCTTAATCGGTCATATGGAGAAGATAGCTTTTTAGACCTAATTATTATATTGAATTTTCGATATAAATTTCAGCGCGTTTATATCCCGTACGTCCAAACGACAACCCCAAACACAATGAAATTTGAAATTCGACAATAATGAACTATTACAGATCTAATGGAACTGGTTTTGTCAAATTTCAAGACTGTGCCTTGGAAGGCTATTTTTAAGTGTCAATTTAAACGACATATTTTAAAACAGAACAATTCACCTTTAAATTTAATTTTAAAACTTCTATTATCTTTAGTATCATCAATGTAAATTTTATAAGCCTTTAAAATTTTTTTGGCAAGCTTAAAACTCAAGATTCAATATTGTATCCATTTCAAATTATTAATCTCAATAATTTAATTATCCAATAAATGATTGCATTTGAAATTCAAGTTAAAAATTAACTTTTAATTATTTAAAATAAATAAATATCCAAAATTTTGAGTCGTTATAGGTGCGGTCAACCGGTTGGAGCATGATGACTAGGGTTTAAACCTTGACTAACGGCTTAGTTTTAATTATTTTAATCTAATGGTTATGATTGATTCATACGCCTATGAATAAAGGCCCAACCCCTCACTTCTCTTCATATATTTTCTTATCCAAGTAGTGAAGCTCTACCACTTTCTCTTCTCACTACTTCTAAAAATTATAAATTATAATATATTAAAATATAATCGGAGAAGGGTAGAAAATAAAAAGAAGAAGAGAAGGAGCGAATCTATATTACAGAAAAAGATACGTTTTATTATTATAAATGTATTTTACCCTAAACCCCAAATCACTTCCTAAATCTGTAATTCTAATATGTATACACCTTACTATACATATTCTTTTTGATTAGAGAGGAAAAGGAGTCAATTAAAGGATTGGATTCAGATTTGAAAACCTTAGAGGGTGATGGGAAATTATATATTTTATTTATAACATTGAAATTTACCTTGTTGAATTATTATTTGATTATTGTGCCTAAATAAGATCTAATGAAGTATAGGCTTAAAATAAACATACAAAACTATCGCTTACATATTACATAAAATAAGTAATTGGGAAAGGAATAGTATGTACAACCTAATCTGAAAATTTGAAATCTTCTTAAATATTTATTTGTGGAATGTTAATGCAGTTTTAAAATTATTCCAAAATCTATATTTAAGTTGTAAATTAGGTTTCCCTTGGAATGTGAATTTCTATGTTCTGATTTATTTAACGCAGTTTCCATGTAATTTCCATAAATTATCCAGTTTCAAAATATGTATAAAAGTACGATGTTTGAATTAAAAAGGCGTATACCAAAAAAGGAAGATGTGTTAAGTATGGATATTATTCAATGTGGTTTAACTGTTTGTTTTAATAAAAACAAAGCAAAGATCTCACTTTTGGTTAATTTATGAAAAGCTATAACGGTAATCCTTTTAGAAGGATATCCCTAATATATTAAAAAGTGGAAAGGTATGTTCTAGTTTAGAAAATAGTAATTAGAAATAAAAATATATGTACATGTACAACCGCGCTTAACATCCAAAAATGAAAATATATCTATAAATAACGTAATTTACGATTATATACGCATTAGTTACTAAAAGCGAATAACTAACGGATTATGATTTATGGACATTAATTAAAATTTGACAGGTAAATAAATTTGTAATTAATGAGAGTTAGAAATGAATTAAATAAGAGATTGATATGGGAGATTAATATGACATTTATGAGGGAATTGAATAGGTGTAATAGATAGATTTTGAAATTGGTAAATAGATTAAAGGAATTAAATGAGGAATGATTAAAGATTGTCTAATTTTGACATAAGTGATAGTTAATATGGGTAATAGACATTTATTAGACATTAAAAAACCAAAGCCTGAGCATATAAATTAGGAACAACAACGTAGTGAATAAGTAAGTATTAATAATACTAAATGTACACAGAAAGCAATATAATTTTCATAGTAGGAATTATGTAGCTTTGATTATACATTTAGGATCAACATGAATTAGTGGGCTTAGCCCAACACTTAGGCTTTGGGGGCTAGGTCCGGTTTAGTGGATTAAGATGCGAGGTCAGTGGAGTTTCACAACAAAAGTATACCCTTTACCTAGAGGCTACAAGTAGTTGTGTTCACTTACTATTGACGTAGGACATATCCAACCATAAGATCCGTGGGAAAAGGATATGCACTGCGGATAGGTAAGGGAAAATATACCCAGGGTTTGCCTTGGATTTGAAGTATTTAATGACGCAAGTACATTTAAGAAAATGGGGTGTGCTTCAGTTCCAATAAGAGGTAGTAAGTAATGGAATGGGGCATTTTCCTTGACTACTTAGTTTAGTCTAAATAGGATTTTGACTGTGGGAAGTCAACAAGCTATGTTAGTGTTGTTGATGGATAGATATTTAGTAGTATGGCTAGCATATAGGCTTTGATCACCAACAGTCCCATGCGATCATTAACAAAGACTCAGCTTATGCCTTGATGGATTTTTCTTCCTAATAGTAGAATCGGTATGAAATACGCAAAGAACTCAAAGTTTTATTTAATTGTTTATTTGTTGTTTGTTTGGTGGAGGTGGGCTAGCTAACCCTTAAATGTGTCTTCGAGTTATGTTAGCGGTACAATAATTAATTATATTATATTAAAAAGTCATATATAGGAGTCATCGATCTTTGTAGCTATAACCGAATGACTAGCGTTGAAGTTGTGAAGGGCCTGCTTTGGGGACCCGAGGTAGTAAATGATGGATGGATCTATCTCCTCCCTATTTAAGAAGTATTCAGTGGCTAGAGTTTTGGGTAATAGGGTTAGATATATATGTTATAAGCATATATATAAATATAATGAATACCTTGGAGAAGGTTAGGTTAAGAATATCGTATGGGCACATAAGGTTCAATGGATTGGCCGTAAAAAATAGACATAGCATTTAAATGGAAATCAACCGGCATAAATTGATGGGATGAGTAAAGAATGAAATTTTCCAATCGATAGTGTGTTGTTCTAGTCCTTCTCTTTATAACAACCTATGGGTTAGATTTAGAAGGACTGGATATTAGAGCAAGACGGGAACAATAGATAATGAAGTCTTCTTATTCATGCTCGATGCTGATAAGGCAACTAAATATCTAAGGAATAATATTCCAAGGTAGTAGCCTTCGTCAATACGTATGTTATATCGTATTTTTCAATTCTGATATGAGTTTATATTTATCGCACTCTTGTGCAGTTAAAGCGCTCAGTGGTTCTATAGCGGTGGAGCTACAGAAAGTTATAATGTGGATATAATATAAATTAGCAGAGTTTCAAAAAACTTCATTAAATATAAATTTAAATGTTTAAAGTTAATTTTTTCTCATTCTCACATCATTTGTGTAGAAAAATAGAAATACCATTTAATCATATATAATAATACCGAAGAATATCATGATTTATGCAGACTGGATTTGGTGACTACAATAGGTTTCTAACTTGTATTGAGCACTTAACATTAAAATTATATCCTTAACCTAACTTTGTTGATTTGGTTTGAAAAGAACTTGCCAGATGAACTTTTGTATATTAATGTTGCTAAAGCATGTGCTAAAAAGCTTTGATTAAGCAGGTATAGCAAAAAATAGCAGGGCTCAAAGCGGATCTACTATTTAATAGCGCTAAATTGAAATAACATAGTGTTCGAAGAGCGCAATGCACTATAGCGGGGATTTTGTAAGGCTTTAACTGCATAGTCGCACTCTAATAAACTTATTTTTATTACAGGTTAACAAAACAAACGATCCATGTCCTAATGGACTTGGATTTTTATTTAGTCGAAATCTGGGCCCACTAAGGTATGGGCTGTTACACCATCGGTCCCGTGTGGTCGTTAGCAAAGACTTAGGTTACGCCTGGACGGACCACACTTCCTACTGGTGTAGGCTTTGGAAGGATATGCAACAACCTCAAATTTTTGGTTGCTTGGTTGTTAGATAGAAGGTAGGTACAACGCCATTATTGGGCATGTGAGGATCCTTGGTTTATGCGGAAAATTTAGTCTAGAAAATGTTGGTGGATACCCAGAGCAGTGAATCGTTATGGCACTAATGTGATATTCCTCGATGTAAGTGGGTAAGTCAGCATAGATACTGTTAATGGATACTAGACATGGTGCATGGTTAAGGACACTAGTGGGGAATTACTCATTGTACATGGGAAATTAGGCCTAAACATTGATGTATATCCTTATCCATCATTTATAATGACTTGTATGCATATGCATATGTATGTGTATATGTATATGTATATATATGTATGTGAGTGTGTGTGTGTCTATATGTGTGTTTATATCTCGGAGTAGGTTGGGTGTGTCATACATGCATATGGAATCGATTGACTAATATAAATAATGGACATAATACATGATGGAGATCAATCGGCATAAACTAATATTATAGATAAAGTACGTAATTTACCAGTTGCCAGAACATAATTCTGACCCCTTCTCATTACAACCTATATGATAGATTTAGAGGGACGTGATACGGATACAAGGCGAAAACGGTAGGAAGACAGGTCTTCTTATTAATGCTTAACATTAAAAGGGCTACTGGATATCCAAGGAATAAAATTTGGTTCTAATGTAGAAGCCTTAATCGGTGTATGCATATATGTATGTATGTATGTACATATAAGTGTGTGTGTGTGTGTGTGTATATATATATGTATGTATGTTTTATTATATATAACTATTCCACCGTGAGTTCTATGGATAGCTCTATGATATACTCAGGTTACCAACACCAACGATCCATACCCTAGTGGACTTGAGTTCCAATTTAATCAAAAAGTTGGTTCCATAAAGCTGTAGGTTATTACATTTGGTATTAGAGTATAGGTTAGTCGATCCTAAGAATTAGGATATACCAAGTGAACATATTTGTATTTTTACATAGAATTTTCTATATATTATGCGCCAAACTATATGAATTCCAACTATAAAAGTAGTCACGACCATACGCTGAAAAGATAAATACGGCGACTATGGATTGGAACAATAAATAGAGTTAAATTTATATACCTACCCTGATTACACTGTGAGGTATAGGTCGTATCTTAATGCGTTTACTTAAGAAGAACATCAGTCTGACATATAGGAGAGTCCCTGAAGTTGGATTTTACTAGACTACTTTGCTAGGCCAAGACTGCTCTATGATTGCAAATTTCACTAGATTGTCAATTGATAATGTACATTTTATCCAGAAAAAGAGGAGTAAGAGTCTATATGTTGCAATTATCTAGAAGTAAAATATGAAAAGAATTGAGCAAGTTCCAGCAAGAAGATATGCATTAACCACTACGAGGTGTTGGCCATATTTTGATAAGTTCTAAATGAAGACAAGTTAGGAATAGCTGAAAAAAAGAAAGTCCAAACGAATGGACAAACAAAAATCATCTCTAATTTCGACCCCACGTGAAATAATTTAATTACGTATTTTAAAATTTTCTTAAAATATTTGAAATGACTTTCAAATAAATCATTTAATAATAGAAGAACCCTATCGTTAAAAGGTTATTATTTTTGAAATGCAAGTAAATATTAAAATTTCCCCATATAAAATATTCTTTGAAAATTGATTTTTGGAAAAAAACATTTAACAAAATTTAGAAATTTTAATTAAAAGAATTATTTAGAGAATTACTAGTTGAAATTAAAAACTGGTTGGATTAAAAATTCCAATTAAAGGATTCCTGATAAAATGAATTTTTTTTTGAAATAAATGGAAAATAAAGCATATGTTTAGTCTATGAATTTTCTACTTTTGTAGATACGAAGTTTAAAATTTCTTTGGAGAAATTTGATGATTTGAAATGGTACTAAGTTTATTTAGGGTAAGAAAAGTAGAAGAATAAGAGTGCCTGATGATAAAGTTAGAAATATACTCCTTTTCAAGGTAGATATGAAAAAAAAATGATTAGACAAGGATTTATGCGATGAAGTAGGCAGGCTCGGATGGGAAGGAAATTTATAGTAGAAGTTATATCAGGGAAGAAGTGAGCCCGACGGTTACAGGAATAGGCTAAGACACCACCATGGATGGATAGGAATTTTTCAAAATAACAACTGATGGAAATTTAGAAGACAAAATCACTAATGAATAAATTAGTTAACAATAATATATTATTTATCTCATTAGGATCCAAGTTCAATTTGGGCCAAAAAGGAAGGAATTAGATGACCTTGTGTTTCTTACCAGTCTACCACGACTATTATGATCGGTAGACCGCTCCTCATGTAATGCCGCAACCAGAACTTCGAATGTAGCATAACAACTATGTCTAGACCCTCCCCCTTCCCTATGCTCTTTATGTCCTCCTCTCATCCTCTCAATCTCCTTCGTCCTCCTCCACCTCCTCTTAGATAATCGTCGCAACACCCCCTCACCAGGCATGAGCGACGCCATTCAATCCCCTACCCTACACACAACTAACAGCATGCTCCACCAGACCCAGCCCCAAAACCATGACCTTCTCCTTCTCCAATCAGTCTATGGCACCACCACGATAGGGCGAGAGCTCTTCACAACCCTCAAACCTCACCTCCCCAAGAGATTTCTTATCTTTAAGGCAATGGTGAAAAGATTACAAGCTATGAGTCCTTAAATAATTTTGCATTCTTACAAGGGAGACCGGTGAAGTTCAAGGATTTTCCCCGTATGGTTTGGGATAGCTATTTACGGCCATTGGATTGGCACTGAACCTAAGCCATGAGACTTTTGAGCTATAATGCTACATGAAATGCATGTGGGCATTCGATACCAACTTGGAGTACGAGTTCGATGAAGGTATCAACCATTTCACGTCAGAGGTAAAGAGGTTGGGTATCACGTTGACGGATAAGGATTTTGGGAGCATTTTGGGCATCCCATCAGTTGGAGCAGATTTGGATGAGATTGAGAACACCGAACTAGACATTTTGCAATAGATTTTCGTTAAGGGAGCAGGTGATTGGAGAGCAAACAACATGTGGTACCAAGCCCGTTTTGTCACCCACACTGTCTATACCAACATCATCCCCAAGATGGGAAGCTTCGACCAGATATATACTTTGGTGCATTATGCCACCTGTGCCATTATAGGTGGTGTTACGGAGATGTAGCCAAAGGCTATTATGAGCCAGCATATATTCCCTAGAATCGGGACTTTCAGGAGCTACATTCCATACCGTCACCTTTTCACCCATGTTTTTGGACAGTTTAGGGTGAACCTCCGAGGAAAGTAGGTGAAAAAAAGGCCCTTTCCCTATTGGATAGGTCCTTCATAAGGGGGATAGGATTAGAGAGGTTCCATTTGAAGTCGAAGCATAAGAGGCCATCGTAGGGTAGGTGCAAGAGGATAAAGGGCAAGGTCAAGGGGCTGTAGGGTTTCAGACCCCTTAGTTTAGGGAGATCTGTGACGCCCAGCTTTGGATCGAGGCTGAGCTACAAGATGTTCGAGCCGAGCAATAGTGCCATGGCCGCCACCATGGATATCTTGCTGCCATGATATGTGAAAAGTGTGTGATCGTGCACGTGCTAGTATAGTACACACGGATCGTGTAATATGGACTATAATATAAATGCAGAAAATAGATGATAGTAGCAAAGTAAATAAAAATAGAAAAATCACACAAGAGATTTTTATACTGGTTCGGAGCACCGTCCTATGTCCAGTCCCAGACTTCTATCTAGATTTTCACTATTAACTATCTCGCTTCACCCGGAGGAACAGGTTTACAATACCCGAGCAAACGAACGGGATTTCACGCCTCTAATACACTGAGGACTTCAACACTTGCCTCTTACAACACCGAGGACTTCAACACTTGCCTCTTACAACACAGAGGACTTCAACAACGATCAATATAATTGTTTGTTGACGGTACGTGTTCTTGTTAACACAGTTTTGTCACTTGTAGTACAAATTTCCTATAATCTTATCCTCAAAATATGCGAATGATGTTTTGTGAAGATTAAGGAAAGTATATTACTTATTGAATCAAAAGATATGAAATAGTTTCAATGATTCAATAAGAAATTAAAAAAAATTGAGAGCTTTTAGAATGCAGGAGTATGTAGAAAGTAAGATCAGAGATTAGAGTAAAAAGCATATACAATCATGTTGTTTTAATCAATGATTTAGATGAGTTTATATAGAGAAGAATGGTTGTAACTCTTTGTGAGCAGTTGCCATTAAGAGATATGATCTTTGATGAAAGGTAAGAGATGCAACCTTTGGAGAAAGAAGTGTCTTTTGGAAAAAATTGCTTTCTGTTTAAAAACGGTCGACAGGTCAAAAAATGACCAGTAGACAGGAATTCAAATATATAGTCGTTATGTGCATGTGTGCATGTTCAGTGTGCAAATTATACAGGAACGGTTGACCGCCTACTTTATGACCGGTTGACCGGTCCCTGTAAAGTTGCACACTAAATGTGCAACTGCAATTTAGTCGTATATATATTGATTTCCTTGAAATGCATGATTATTTGAGGATAGATTTTAACAAGTTTATCACTATTACAATAGCAAATAATCAACCTATAATCTAGAGTACCATATGTAGCTCTTTATAGCCATAATGACCTTGTTTTGTCGATCGTCTTTATTTCTTTGTCAGAAATCAAAACCTTCATAGAACTTGTGACTCAACATTCTCCCCCTTTTTGATTGATGACAATATATATCTGAAAATCTGAATCTCCCCCTGAGTATGTGATCTCCCTCTTTGAATTTTTTTTATATATATATATATGTTCCTGCAAGCAATTGTTAGCCCTTTCTCCCCCTTTGTCATCGACAAAAAGGAGTAACATATACTGGAATAATATAGGAGTGTAATCACCATAATGTGCATAGCAAAATAAAACTTTACACACCCAAAACATACCAGAGTATAATACAGACCATAATGTCAAATGAAAAATAAAAATAACGACACTATTTAGTACAAGTGTCGATTGATGTTTTTAAAGTTCTTAACCATAATAGACAATAGAATCTAAGACGAGGCAGATCCTATCTCCTCTTCATCATCATCATCGTCGTCGTCGTCATCATCTTCTTCTTCATCATCATTGTTCCCTCTAGATGATTCTCCATGTCCATGTCCACTCATACCAGTAGACTCCTCAGATGATGTCCAGTTGAAAACAGGAGGAGCAGGACGTTTTCCTGGGTCTTGTGCTTGAACAGAGGTGGATGTGGTACATGATATAGCATCCCATAGCATACCAAAGAATGACTTGACCTTATTGAAGCGTTTATCAATTTTAGAGTCCATGCGCTTGAGACGTGATTCAAGCAAAAATTGGTTACACGCAATAGTTTCAAGTGATTCTTTTGTGGATGATTTTGATTTTAACAGTTTCACTTCATCGGAACGAGGTCGAGAGGAAGTTGCTTTTTGTTTTCTTGGACCTCTTTGTTGCTATTCTTCAAAAGGCATAATCTCAAGATAAGGTGGAGGAAGCTTCATGCGTTTGATGGTTATGGAATCAATACATTTTGGTTTCGAGGTGGCAGAGTCAGGAGGCTTTACCCCACAAGCTAACAAAAGACGCATGATATATTCATTGTAGAAGAAATGAGGTCGTGTAGAGTTATTTACCTTGGGAATTTCGTCAAAAAGCATATGAACCCAATTGATTTGGAATTCCCCATAAATAGCATAGAGAGCCTTGAAGTTTTCTTTATATACAGAATCATAATTTCCAAGTCTAGGAAATAGAGAATGCATCAAGATGCGATGAAGTAGTCTGGCGGTGGGTCGAAGTCCAATAGACTTTGTGCCATCACTATTGTCCTCTATGAACTGATGACTGATGCTATCGCGAGTGAAGACTTCACAGAAAGTAGATGAAAACTCATCGCCTCGATTTGGTATACCAAGTATAGAGGCAATCCTATCACGAGTAATAAAAATTTGTTTGCCACAAACGACAGACCAAATGACTCCATTCGGATTATCAGGTTGATATTCGTCGAGGTTCATGTTGGCATAGAACAATTTTATCATCAAATGATTTATTTCCACATTGTTTTCTGAAAAATCTATCAATGGAGAAATGTTGGAGTTATTGGCTAACCTACGAATTCCATAAGACATGAAATCATCAAACTTGATGAAAGAGCCCGGATGAAACTTGTAGTTAGTCATTTGATTCCATCTTGTTATGGCTACCGGACTTTCGAGCCATTTCTTAGTGGAGAAATTAAGAGATGAAGGTCCGGAGGATGATGCTTTCTTGGGTTTCTTTTGCGGAGGAGCCATTGTTGGAAGATTTGGAGATTTTGAAATTGAAATTGAGAAACTAGGGTTTTTGGAGTTTGGGGAAAAATAACTGGTTGAGTAAAATGAGAAGAAGGATAGTAAAAAAAATGACGCATAGGATATATAAAAAACTGGAAATACGTCAACCGGTCGACCTATAGATTATTGCCGGTCGACCGTTTTCAACCAGAGAGCAAACGGTCGACCGGTTTAAATATGGGGGGTCGACCGGTTTGACAGTATGCCAAAAAATACCCTTATTTGCAAAAAAATTTTTTGAATATATCGTGCTATATTTTCACTCTTATTGTAGAATACCAGTATTATTACATGAGTGATGGAAAGAATAAATACAATGAGTATATATAGATCTAATGAGAAGTGGAAGGTTCGTTACTAGAATTATCTTTGTTTTCTTTAATACGTTTTGCCCATGGACTCCAGTTTTTATGAGCACCTTCATTCATCTCATAATTCCGATCCCAAGAGTTAGGACTTGTAGATGTTGATGGCCTAGACGGCATTGGTTCATGCACGTCATGCTTGTTGGAACTACAGAAGAATGATGCCACCTTTTCTAAAACAGATAATCGTGCTGATGTCCGTTGTTGCTAGTGATAAAGTTGGCTTTGCCCATAATGGAGCTGTCTCTGAAGATCTATCTGATGTTTCTGATAGTGATGAATCTCGTCGATCTGTGCTTTGGTACGAGGAGAACAAAACAGCGTCTTTTTAACTCGTTTTGAGTTTGGTGTATTACCAGAAATACAAGAGCATTGATGATGATAACTTGGTTTTTGTTTTGGTGTTTTGGGAGAATAATATTCCTCCGACTCAGAACTCGTAATGGAAATGTGTGATTCTTGAGCACATTTATCACAAATGTGAGCCATAGAGAATTTTGTATAGAATCTTATGGTCGGATAAGAAAAGATGAATAAAATAAGAAATTTGGACAAGCTTATATTATACAAGTTTCTTATGTATAAACCTATGGATGTGAGTGAACAAAAAATTTTGACCATGAAAACAAGCAGAGGCTTATTTTAACTCTAAAAATAGCTCTCTGAAGTTATAAAATAGGAAAGGAAAAGACGATCATTAAAAGAAAGGATGATCGTTAGTATTTATTAGTTGAGATCATTTCTTGAGATTAAACCAAGCTCCCTTCGTAATCTAATAAAGCTAGATTCGAGCAGAGGTTTAGTAAAGATGTCTGCTAATTGATTGTCAGTTTGGACATATTCAAGACATATATTTCCTTTTTCAATATTATCTCGAAGGAAATGATGACGGATATCAATGTGTTTGGATCTAGAATGATTCACCGGATTCATAGAGAGATTTATAGCTCTTGTATTATCACAGTATATAATTGAATTTGATAAATGAATATCAAAATCTTGAAGGGTTTGTTGCATGTATAGCACTTGAGTACAAGCAAGAGCCGCTGATATATATTCGGCTTCACATGTTGATAGTGAAACACTATTCTGTTTCTTACTAAACCAAGAGACAAGTGATTTTCCAATAAAATGACACGTACCACTTGTACTTTTTCTATCCGTTCTTGATCCGCCAAAATCAGCATCACTATATGATACTAATTCAAATGGACATTCCTTTGGATAAAAAAGACCGAAATCTTTGGTATTATTAAGATAACGAATTATACGTTTCATTGCTCGTAGATGTGATTCTTTTGGATTTGCTTGAAAGCGTGCACATAGACAAACACTCATCATTATATCTGGACGACTAGCTGTAAGATAAAGAAGAGAACCAATCATGCTTCGATATAATTTCTGGTCAATACTCTTACCATTTTCATCTTTTTCAAGATGTGTAGTTGTACTTATAGGAGTTGGTTTACCAGATGTATTTTCTAATCCGAAGCGTTTGATAAGATTTCTGCAATATTTTTCTTGATTGATAAAGATACCATTCGGAAGTTGCTTGATTTGAAGTCCAAGAAAATATGATAGTTCTCCCATATGAGACATTTCGAACTCTTTGGTCATAATACTTGCAAATTCTTTGCAGAGTTTATCGTTTGTTGAACCAAAGATGATGTCGTCTACATATATCTGGATAACTAGAATATCCTTTTGAGAATGTTTAATAAACAAAGTTTGATCGACTTTGCCTATTTGAAATCCTGAGTTAATAAGATAGCTACGTAATCGTTCATACCACGCACGAGGTGCCTGTTTTAAACCATACAGAGCTTTCTTAAGTTTGAACACATGGTCAGGATATTTTTCATGTAGGAACAAAGGAGGTTGTTCGACATAGACATTCCCTTTGATAAATCCATTGAGAAAAGCACTTTTGACATCCATCTGATAAAGTTTGAAATTATGGTGACAAGCAAAAGATAATAGAATCCTAATAGCTTCTAGTCGAGCACCTGGTGCAAAAGTTTCTTCATAATCGATACCTTCTTCCTGATTATATCCTTGTGCTACTAATCTTGCTTTGTTTTTGGTGATATTTCCTTGTTCGTCGGCCTTATTTTTATAAACCCATTTAGTACCAATAACTGACTGATCAGTTGGCCTTGGAACAAGTTTCCAAACGTCATTGCGCTCGAACTGATTTAGTTCTTCCTGCATGGCAATGATCCAGTAATCGTCTGTAGCAGCTTCTTTTGTATTCTTAGGTTCGATATTTGATAGAAACGCAACATGACCCATTTGATGTAATTGATTCCTAGTTCTTACTTGTGAGTTAACCTCGCCAATTATATTTTGAACTGGATGGTGTCTCAATAATCTTGGAGGGGAACGTATCTCACAAACTGGTTGTTGTCGGGAAATATTGTCAATAAGATTTTCAGAGTCAGAGTCATAATTTGTGGTGAGAGGAGTGTCAGTAAATATAGTTTCGACATTATCTGGTTTTGACTGAGAAGGTTTAAAGAATTCATCGAACGAAACATGAAGAGATTCTTCAATAGTTTTGGTTCGTTTATTGAAAATACGATATGCTTTGCTTCTTTCCGAATAACCGACAAATATACCTTCATCAGCTTTGGATCGAACTTTCCGAGATGGTCTTTTGTATTTAAAATAAAACATTTTGAACCAAATACTTTGAAGTAAGATATATTTGGCTCCCTTTTGTTAAATAATAGCATAAGACGTGTTCTTGGTAAGTGGTCGAATAGACACACGATTTAAAACATAACACGAAGTAGCGATGCCCAGAAATGTTTTGGTAAAGTGGATCCATTTAATAACGTTCTTGCACATTCTTGTAATGTTCGATTTTTCCGTTCTACAACTCCGTTTTGTTGTGGAGTTCTAGGAAATGAAAAATTATGGTTAATACCTTTTTTTGTACAAAAATGTCCAAATTTGTTATTTTCAAATTCACCACCATGATCACTTCTTATATTTTTAACTTTTAGCCCTTTTGATTTTTGAATTCTTTTGACGAAAGATTTGAAATGGTCAAAAGTGTCACTCTTGTTTTTCAGAAAAATAGTCCATGTATAACGAGAATAGTCATCAACAATTACAAATACATATCGATTATGGTTTATTGACTGAACTTGTGTTGGTCCGAATAAATCCATATGTAGTAGTTCAAGTGGCTGTAATGTTGATATGACCCTTTTTGACTTGAATGACGATTTTGTCAATTTTCCTAACTGACAGGCATCACAAAAACTATCGTTTTATAACTAATTTTGGGTAGACCTCTAACTAGATTGTTTTTGGCCAGCTTGTCAATAGTTCTGAAGTTTATATGATAGAAGCGTTTGTGCCATAGCCATTGTTCATTATCATTAGCCACAAGACACATATCTGAATTATGATTAATATTCATATTCAGAATATATATATTTCTGTCTCTATAACCTTCGAAAACTAAATTGTGGTCTCTATCTAAGATACTACATTTATTATTCGAAAAAGAGATTATAAAACCTTTGTCACATAACTGACTAATACTAAGTAAATTGTTTTTTAAATTTTTAACTAGCATGACATTTGTAATAAGAGGTAAGTTAGATGTACCGCAATTGCTCACATCGCCTTTGCCGATGATATAGCCTTTTGAATTGTCTCCAAAAGTGACGGAGCCACCATCTGAGTATGTAATATTTGTTAATAAGCTCTTGTCTCCCGTCATGTGCTTCGAGCAACCACTGTCCAATATCCACTTTCCTCTTTTCTTAAGTGGGACCTGCAAAAATAGGATTAAGTCCATGGTACCCACTTTTTATAGGGTCCTAAGAGTTAGGTCTTAGGAGTCCAAACCCATATGGGTCCGGTATCCCCTTTATATATATAATTATTATTAAGATGCACAGTATTCATGAATTGCTGAATGTATTTGTTCCTAATCAAATTGTTATTTGTTTTAGGAACCCATATTTTGATAGTCTTTGTATTTTTCTTTTGAAATTTCACAAGTGGCTTTGGTTTGGAATATAATAATAAACTAAGATTTTTATTAACTTCAATCTTTTGTACTTTCTTCTTTCTTTTATTACCCTTGATCTCTTGTTTCTTATATCCCAGACCTTGTTTATTTGATGCAGATTGTGAGTTTTCAATGATTTTTGTCAAATTTTCTCGACCTTTGTTAAAGTTAGAAACATTTTGAGTAATGTCATCAAACTTTGTTTGTAAACTAGCTTTTTCTAGGTCTAGAATTTTGACTTTTGCCTTAAGCTCATGATTTTCAGTAGCGAGAGCATTATTTTTCTCTTTTTGAGCTTCTATTTCTTGACTCAAAAGAGATAGTTGAGAGTCAACATTAGATGATGATTCTTGAATTTTTTCAAGTTACTCTTCTAATATTTTCTTCTCATCTTTTAACATATCTCGTTCAAACTCTGTTCTTCTTAAATCTGCTTTGACTATTTTTAATTGACGTTTTATGTCTTTACATTTGACTATCAATTCAGAATTAATATCAAGTAATTCATCAAATGTAGGAATTTGTACCTCATCTTCTGTTGCCACAAAACAAACATTAGCTTGTTCATTCTCCGAATCACTTTCACTTTCTGATGAAGTTGACTCTGAATCATCCTATGTTACCGAGAAGGCTCGTTTCTTTGATTTGTCCTTCTTATATTTGAATTTGTCATTTTCTGACTTCTTCTTTTGTTCTGGACAATCCTTCTGCATGTGTCCCTTTTTGTGGCAGTTGAAACATTCTATAGCAGATGAAGATGGTTTATTTGATCCAGGTTTCCTTTTATTGTAACGACTGGCTTTTCGATATTTTAGGAATTTTTTGAATCCTTTCGCAATGAATGCCAAATCTTCGTCTTCAGAATCTGATTCATTTTCATCTTTCTCAACATGAAATGCTACATTTTTCTTTTCTTCTTTTTGTTCTTTTCTAGCCTGCAAATTTGCTTCATATGACATTAAATTTCCTATCAATTCATCTGGCTTCATGACGGAAAGGTCATTAGCTTCTTTAATTGCTAATACTTTTCCTTCCCATTCACTAGTCAGAGAATGTAGGACTGTTGAAACAACATCAAAATCAGAATATTTTTGTCCTAAGCCAATAAGTGCATGGTGGATAGTTTGAAATCGTGAATACATATCATTGATTGTCTCATTTGGTTTCATTTTGAAATTTTGAAATTGACTTTTCAGCATGGCTATTTTGGCTTGTTTAACCTTGTTAGTACCTTCATGAGTGGTTTTTAGCGTTTGCCAAATTTGATATGCAGTAGTGCAGATACTAACACGGTTATATTCATTTTGGTCTAATGCACAGAACAACATATTTATTGCTCTTGCATTTACGGCTGCTGCCGTTTTCTCAGCCGTAGTCCATTCTGAATAATCAGTTGTTGGATTCACTATTTCTCTTTGAGTGGCATTCCAAGCATCATAGCTATTTGATTGCATAAAGAATGACATACGTGTTGCCCAATAACTATAGTTAAGACCATTGAAAAATGGAGGTCTTTGTGTCGATTGACCTTCCATGTACGTGGTGTTCTGAGTGCTAGTACTTGCGTTATTTGCCATATTACAAGAATATATCAAATAACTGTGTTACGGTTATGTGATAACCTTGCTCTGATACCAAATGAAAAGTGTGTGATCGTGCACGTGCTAGTATAGTACACACGGATCGTGTAATATGGACTATAATATAAATGCAGAAAATAGATGATAGCAGCAAAGTAAATAAAAATAGAAAAATCACACCAGAGATTTTTATACTCGTTCGGAGCACCGTCCTACGTCCAATCCCAGACTTCTATCTGGAATTTCACTATTAACTGCCTCGCTTGACCCGGAGGAACAGGTTTACAATACCCGAGCAAACGAACGGGATTTCACGCCTCTAATACACTGAGGACTTCAACACTTGCCTCTTACAACACCGAGGACTTCAACACTTGCCTCTTACAACACAGAGGACTTCAACAACGATCAATATAATTGTTTGTTGACGGTATTTGTTCTTGTTAACACAGTTTTGTCACTTGTAGTACAAATTTCCTATAATCTTATCCTCAAAATATGCGAATGATGTTTTGTGAAGATTAAGGAAAGTATATTACTTAATGAATCAAAAGATATGAAATAGTTTCAATGATTCAATAAGCAATTAAAAAAAATTGAGAGCTTTTAGAATGCAGGAGTATGTAGAAAGTAAGATCAGAGATTAGAGTAAAAAGCATATACAATCATGTTGTTTTAATCAATGATTTAGATGAGTTTATATAGAGAAGAATGGTTGTAACTCTTTGTGAGCAGTTGCCATTAAGAGATATGATCTTTGATGAAAGGTAAGAGATGCAACCTATGGAGAAAGAAGTGTCTTTTGGAAAAAATTGCTTTCTGTTTAAAAACGGTCAACTGGTCAAAAAATGACCAGTAGACAGGAATTCAAATATATAGTCGTTATGTGCATGTGTGCACGTTCAGTGTGCAAATTATACAGGAACGGTCGACCGCCTATTTTATGACCGGTCGACCGGTCCCTGTAAAGTTGCACACTAAATGTGCAACTGCAATTTAGTCGTATATATATTGATTTCCTTGAAATGCATGATTATTTGAGGACAGATTTAACAAGTTTATCACTATTACAATAGCAAATAATCAACCTATAATCTAGAGTACCATATGTAGCTCTTTATAGCCATAATGACCTTGTTTTGTCGATCGCCTTTATTTCTTTGTCAGAAATCAAAACCTTCATAGAACTTGTGACTCAACAATATGCCCTTTAAGAGAGTCTGGTAATGGCTCGAACCATGATAGGGGATCGAGACCATCCTAAGTCCATCAGATAGTAGTAGTAGCTTCCAGCATTTGTTTTATTTTTTAAGGTTATATGGTTGTAAGCATAAGTTGCCTCCTTTTTGTGAAAAAATTGCATACAAATGGCATGAGACATGTTCCTAATTTATTACTCTGCTGATCCCTTGGACGAGCTTTAACCGCTACACACACATTTGCACGCACATGCACATATATATTTGAAGGCGATATAAATGGATCTAATAAAAACATTTAATTAACAAAAAAATAAATTATGTTAGAAGTTTGTAAAATAAAATTAGGAAATTAAAAATAACAACCAAAAATAAATAATGATTAAAACTAAAAAATTTAGGATTTTAGGAAAATTAGAATTTGGCAAGCGAAGGAATGGAAGGTTTGTTGCGAAACTCACGGGTCCTTATCCCTATACCTCAAGAGCAAAAAATGTGCTTGTGTGCTGTTATTTGTTTTGAAATGAAAGAAAAGATTTAATTTTTTTAATATTAACCGTATAATATATTAGGGTCAATCATATTGCATTAGCTCATTTACTAAGTCCTGATCACATTAAGATGTGGTTTGATTTATTCTAAAATATAAGGTAAATGCTTTTGAAAAATAGTGCTAAAAAATAATTTTTAAATTTAAATTTTCTAAATTATTTTACAAATGTAATTGAACGTTTAATATTTACTTTAAAAATATAAAAATAAAAGTACAAAAATACAATTTTTGAAATTTTGAACGAAAAGAAATAAATTTAAAATGCAATATGCTTGGTGTAGATAGGGTCGATGTATTAGTGGATATGAATTTTACTGTTCGGTAAGGGTGAAAATATACAAAACGTTAATAATAATAATAAGGTAAAAGTTTTTTTAGCATTGAAAATTCAATTTCCATACCTTGTTCATAGTAAAGAAAAATCTATTTTTAAATAATAATTCTATTTTAAAGATTTAAAAATAAATCTCTTTTTGCAAATTGTACACGAAAAAGCTGGAAAAGATTCGGGGCAAAAGAGAATGTTCCATGATACAATAGAATTGGTATACAAAAAAGAAGGGTGGAAATATAAAACTTCAACCTAAATTCCTTTTCTAGTATAATTTAGGGAAACTGGATCTTTAAATTATTTTGGACGTTAGAAATGGTGTGTTTAGTTATTGGATGGTTGAGATTGGATACAAAATTGGTTGAACCATACTCCTATTCGTAGGAATGTGGAAACTACTGTGTGAAAATGGGAACTTTGATTTTTGAAAATTTGCATACATATAGAACATCTTGTATGTATAGGTTGTTTGCATCATTTTTTCTAAATGCTTTTGAAGAATGCATTCATATAGAAGGCGCCGATTTAGAATTATTCAACATACATATCATATGCATTTGAATACACCATGCACTTGTACATGATTGGGTATAGAATTGGTTGTATACTAATTGGTTGGATAGTTAGAATGGTTACGTGCTATGTTTCAAGAGGGATAATGTATCAACTCGTAAGATAAATGGTAATTAATTAAAAAGAATTAATAAATAATTATTAGTGTCCAAAAATAAATTTTAAACAAACTCTAGAATTTGACCATGAAACTTGCATCATTTATTCATGGTGTTTCACCGATCAACTTTCATATATAAAGTTCTATGATCAAAGTTCAAACAAAGAAGTTAACCGTGCTTGAGTATTTCGAATCAGAATTAGCTTAGAACTAATTAAGAAAATAAATATTAATAAGTTGACATTAAAGTGAACGTCCCTAGTATAAACGCTATGTAAGACAAACGTTAACAAATATTAATAAATACCGTAGTCCGTCGGTTGACCGCTAGCGGTCAACCGGTTGGGTTAAGGTCGACGTGCTCTAAACCTTGGCCTAAATGGTCTGGATTTGATAGAAGCTAATCTAACAAGCAAAATTGATTCGAATGCCTATAAATATAAACCTAATCCCCACCCGTCTTCTCATATTTTATGAACAGAGCAGTGAAGCTCTGCCATTTTTCCTTTTCGTAAAAGTACTATATGCATACACTAGAGAAGAATAGAAAATAAAAGCGAAGAAAAGGAGGGATGGATCAAGTTCTACATAAAAAGATAAATTCCATAATTTAAATTTTAACTCCCTTAACTCAAATCCCCTCTCAAATATGTAATTCTTATAAGTATGTATATATCTTTTTATACATATTTTGATGAAAAGGAAAAGGATTCACGTAAGGAGAATAGGATTGGATTTAGAGATTTGAAAGCTATAAGCTGTGAGGAAAAGTATACACTTTAAATAATATTAGATTTATATCATTGAAATTCTATTTATTTTATGCCTATGTAGAAACCATTGAATTGTAGGCTTAAATAAATAAACCTAACTTGGAATCCTTACCAACATATTCAGTAGATTGTTTAAGTTGATGCGATAATATGTACGTCCTAGATCTGGAATTAGGAACGGTAGTCCCTGAAAATTTATAAAACAAGTTATTCATAAAATTTCGTAGTTATTTCCTGAATTCGTTATTTGAGTTATAAATTGTTATAACTTGATAATCGTTAATTGAAGATGTTTTAAATTTGGATTGGGATTTTAGTTCTATATTTTAGCTTATTGGAGTGTAAAAGGTCACAGTGTGTGATAGAGTTAGGGGTACGCCCTAGGGGCAATTATGTAGTTTGTTACATATATCTAACTTGTCGAACAATCTTGTTCATAATAAAGGTGTTTCTTTCTATTATATACTTGATATAATGTGGTTAATTAATTAATATATTTAAAAACATATTTAATTGAAAATTCATAAATGGCATATTTTGTGATAGTAGTTACAAAGTGTTGTAACCATGAGTAATTTATCACAATAAAACAGATATACCATTTTAAATGTTCCTAGCCAAGATGCATCGAGAGTAGATATCGATGTATCCATTGAGAATAGAGTATGTAATGCTCTCTAAATGTTGGGTAGTGTATTACTCATGACTGCTGTGGGCATCTAGGGGTTACGTACTGATAGGTATTAGATAACTTTGGAGCAACTCGCTTGATAATTTCATGTGGTTAATATAACCAACGTCAAATAGAAAATATCGATGTTACATATTTACATATTTCTCTCGACTTGAGAATACTGTGGATATTTAATATGAAAGCTCCTCTTTGATTATAGTCAAATCATGGCATGGCGTTCCATCGAGTGACTATTGTTTGCGCCATAAATGGTCACAAACCCCAAATACCATGAAAGCACCAGTGTATGAACACAAATCAGCGATACTCAAGCACAAGTATCAGATCTCAGCAAATAACAAACAGCAATTCAGAAATAATGAACAGAAACACAAGATTTATAGTGATTCGGCTATCTCCGGCCTACATCCACTTCAAAGTTTTATCCTTTTATTGATTATCCTTACTGGTTACAAATGATAACAGCAGCAGCAATGAAGAATTTCGAGTACAATAGTTATATTGAAGTGTAGAAATGAATCTGGCAGAGTCTGGACGTCCAATAGCCAAAAGGTCCTTTTTCTGTAGGCTTCAGGAGGCTATTTATAGGCGTAGGAGGCTGAGATCGAGCTAAAACTTTGGGAGACTTCTTCTGGCACGTGAGTGGGCCCATGCGACCGACCCCACCAAGTTTCGACTCGATCTGTGATCGATACGAATTGATTTTGTATCCATCAAGAATTGATCCAAGCGGGATGAAACTTGGCAGGAACATTCTTTACCCTGCATGCAAGCTGCTGTGAAAATTTCATTGCATTTGGATTAGCGGTTTGGGAGATATGATCGATACGAATTGCATTTTCGTGAGGGCTGTTGCGTTCAAATCCATCCTGTTCGACTCGATCAGAAGCGTGTGCTTATTCGTGACGTGGCGCGATCTTCCTGGAGCGATCCTAAATTCGTGCCGAGTTGAAGATTTCTTCCTTTGAACCATGCACGTCCTTCGCCACTTTGAATGCCTCTTCTTGTGATTCACGCTCGCATCCATACTTTGCGTTCATTCATGCCGATAATTTTGCATTGCATCTATATCCAACTGCCTGCACCTTACCGTTCTTCGTATCGATGTCAGGAATGTGTTTTGTATCGATCTATTTGATCGATACGAAATAATGTTATGCGAGGCATTATCAATCGATACGAAAAATGCACGAAGGGCCAATCATATGGATACGAAGCTTGACACTGATGGACACGAATGAAGCCTTACCTGATGGATACGAAGGAGGCCTTACCTGATTGATGCGGAACCATCGAGCCGAGTCCAAGCCGGTCGATACGAATGTCATCGATGCGAACCCGAACCAATCGATACGAACAAGACACTGTTCCATGGATACGATCTGCCGAGCATTCGTGAACCTGATCGATACGAACCTGATGGAGTCGAACTATACAAAACCTGATGGATTCGAATAGGGCCGAGGAGGTATCCATACGATGGATACGAAATAGATCGATGCGAAAGAGCCAATACATAATTTCCTGATGGATGCAAATGATGGGTTCAAACTGCACCAAACTCGATGGATACGAACATACTGAGGGGATGCCATTCCGATGGATACGAATCTGATGGATTCGAAATGAGCATCACCTCAAACCTTTGATGGATTCGAACAGTATATCCTTCCTACCTTGTATCGATCATATCTCCTTCATACGAACTCCGATTAATCTGAAACTTGAAACATAGCCTCTCCTAGTCCTCGTTATCATCCCCAATCGATTCCGTCCTGATCGGAGCTCGGCCAAATTTCGATGACATCCATTGCAGCTTTGTTTCCAATCGAACTCCAATCCTGATATCCATCATCCCTCGCCAATTCTGTTGGGATTCCAGCCTTGACCAAAAGGTGGGATAACATTTGCCCCCCAAAACATGCCTTGTGATAAGAAGGCGTGTTTTGAATAGTTCCGAATCCAATATCCGAAGTCCATAGCCAATTACAATTCCATGTCCATTCGAACTCGACAACCGAGTCCTAATCCATCCTTATCCAATGGCTAATAACCGAATCCAGGACCTCTCCGGGCCGGTTTCTAAATCCATAACCTCTCTGGGCTCTTGCCAAGCGCAATCCACACCTGAAGACCGTGGTCCAGTGTCCCTGGACGTTGAGCTAACCTCTCCGGTTTCTTGCCAAGCGAAATCCACACTTGACGACCGTGGTCCAGTGTCCCTGAACGTTGTACAATGCCATGGCTTAAGTCCTAAGCCGAATCCTGGTCTCTCCGGACCCTTGTTGAGCATAGTCCATACTCAATGACCTGAAACAATAATCGATAATATGGGGCCTAAGTCCTAAGCCATATCCTGGTCACTCCGGACCCTTGTCGAGCATAGTCCATACTCGAGGACCTGAATGAGTCAATTTACCATGTTCGGGAAAAGCGACTCACCCCTTGCCAAGCATAATCCATACCCGATGACCTTTTATCGAAAACCAGATAAAAATCCAATCCAAAATCCAAATCAAAACCAGAAAATCAGAAATCCAAATCATCCAAAACAGAAACAATCATCCAAAGAAAAATCCAAATCAAAAATCAAGCAAAACCAAGAGTTCAATCCAAACTCCAAAACCAAACCAGAAAAATCAGTGTCCAATCTGAAAGCAAAAGAAAATTTTCACAAACCATAGCGTCGCGGTTTATCATCATTCAGAGCATGCCTAGAGGCTATCTCCGTCCCCATACATGTGTAAATGACTTCGCCATTTGCTAGTAGCTTGTTACTTATTTCATATTATCCAAGTCAATTGATAGTCAATCGACCATCATTCCTGGGCCTCACATCGTCATGGTGTGAGGTAGACGGTGGTTGCTCCTGTTCCACCGCTGCATTCTGTGCTCCAACATATTTCCTCAGTTGCCCATTCCTGACATATTCCTCAATTATATCCTTTAAATGCCTGCAGCTATTGGTATCATGTCCGTCCAAATCGTGGAAGAGACAGTGCCTTCCTGATACCCTCTCCCATTCGGATGGTTCTCTCCTGGTCGGCCTCCGGTAAGGGAGGCGATTCCTAGTTTCCATGTATATCCGCCCCAGCGTCTCGTTTAATCCTGTATATGTGGAAAACTTTGGATCCTTCCATCTCTTTCCAGCTTTCCCTGAATTGTCATCCAGCTTCCTTTTTCCCTTATCCTTATCTGAGCTTCCATTGGATGGTCCTCCACCCTCAGTTGCGTTCACCTCCTTCAGCTTTAAATCCATAATCGCATCCTCTTGCCGAAGGAACCTTTCGGCTTCATGAAAGAATTCCTCGAGATCCTGTGGGGGATCTCGTATTAAAGACACCTTAAAATCCGAATCCTCTCTGACTCCTGATACCGCCGCCATCAAGACCATCGATGGATCCGACCGATCCACCGAGGCAACTGCTGCGTTGAATCGAGTTAGAAAACCTCTATGTGATTCATCCGTCCTTTGTTTTACTAATATTAATGCCATCACATTCTTTGGTCTCCTAATATGTACCCGAAACAGCCCCAAAAACATATCCACCAATTCCTTCCAAGTCCTGATAAATCCCTCTCCAAGCTGCCTAAACCACATTGCAGCTAAGTCCGTCAAGTATATAGGGAAGCATTGGGCCATCACCTCCTCTGATGCCCCCAACACTTCCATGTGTCTAATATACCTCATCAAGTGATTAGTCGGGTCAGCCTTGCCATTGTATACTTCCACGCTAGGTAGCTTGAACTTAGGTGGGTTATGTGCTATCCAGATTTCTCGAGCAAACGGACTCCTTTTCACCCCTTCCATATCTCTATTAGTCAAACCTCCACGCATAGTTTTCCTTATGATCTCCACTAATTCAGCATTGTCTGTCAAGGGTTGCCCACCATGCCCCCGAGGGAACTCCGGCACATATTCTTCATGTGGCTCATAAGCAGCGACGGTGGCTCTAGTCTGTTGAACTCCTTCCAAAGGTCCTCCTGTGTTGGATCCTACGGGCCTACCCCCAAGCCCTTGTTGATTGCCTTTCGATTCTGTGTTCTGTCCTTCATTGGGTTCCATAACCCTAGCTCCTTGTTCCACATTAACAGCCGCTATGGCCGGTCCTAAGTTCTGCATCCCTGCATCTCTCATCTATTCAAAGAAAGTCTGCATCATTTCCTATTGGCTTTTCAACAATTTCTCTTGCAACGAATTGGCCATAGCCTCCATTTCATCCCTGGTGATGTAAATTGAAGCTTGTCCTTCTCCAGCTCCGGAAGACGCTTCTTGACTTCCTTCTTGTTGGCTTCTCTCAACCCTCTGCCTTCTACTGTTTTGTCTAGTCATTCTCTCTAAATCTAAATCTTTCACGCACTTCAAATCTGAACTTTAATCCGATGTAGCGAGTGCTAGTCCTTCTCAGTGAAAGCACCAAAGTGTTTACGCCAAAAATAGTCACAAACCCCAAATACCGTGAAAGTACCAGTGTATGAACACAAATCAGCGATACTCAAGCACAAGTATCAGATCTCAGCAAATAACAAACAACAATTCAGAAATAATGAACAGAAACACAAGATTTATAGTGGTTCGGCTATCTCTGGCCTATGTCCACTTCAAATTTTTATCCTTTTATTGATTATCCTTGCTGGTTATAGACGATCACAGCAGTAGCAATGAAGAATTTCGAGTACAATAATTATATTGAAGTGTAGAAATGAATCTGGCAGAGTTTGGACGTCCAATAGCCAAAAGGTCCTCTTTCTGTAGGCTTCAGGAGGCTATTTATAGGCGTAGGAGGCAGAGATCGAGCTAAAACTTCGGGAGACTTCTTCTGGCACGTGAGCAGGCCCACGCGACCGACCCCCACCAAGTTTCGACTCGATCTGTGATCGATACGAATTGATTTTGTATCCATCAAGAATTGATCCAAGCGGGATGAAACTTGGCAGGAACATTCTTTACCTTGTATGCAAGCTGCTGTGAAAATTTCATTGCATTTGGATCAGGAGTTTGGGAGATATGATCGATACGAATTGCATTTTCATGAGGGCTGTTGCATTCGAATCCATTGGTTCGAATCCATCCTGTTCGACTCGATCAGAAGCGCGTGCTTGTTCGTGACGTGGCGCAAGCTTCCTGGAGCGATCCTAAATTCGTGCCGAGTTGAAGGTTTCTTCCTTTGAACCATGCATGTCCTTCGCCACTTTGAACGCCTCTTCCTATGATTCACACTCGCATCCATACTTTGCGTTCGTTCGTGCCGATAATTCTACATTGCATCTGTGTCCAACTACCTGCACCGTACCGTTCTTCGTGTCGATGTCAGGAGTGTGTTTCGTATCGATCTATTTGATCAATATGAAAGAATGTTATGCGAGGCATTATCAATCGATATGAAAAATGCACGAAGGGCTAATCATATGGATATGAAGCATGACACTGATGGACACAAACGAAGCCTTACCTGATGGATACGAGGGAGGCCTTACCTGATCGATGCGAAACCATCGAGCCGAGTCCATGCTGGTCGATACGAATGTCATCGACGCGAACCCGAACCAATCGATACGAACAAGACGCTGTTCCATGGATATGAACTACCGAGCATTCGTGAACCTGATCGATACGAACCTGATGGAGTCGAGCTACACAAAATCTGATGGATTCGAATAGGGCCGAAGAGGTATCCTTACGATGGATACGAAATAGATCGATTCGAAAGAGCGAATACATAATTTCCTGATGGATGCAAATGGATTCGAACCGCACCAAACTCGATGGATACGAACATACTGAGGGGATGCCATTTCGATGGATACGAATCTGATGGATTCGAAATGAGCATCACCTCAACCCTTTGATGGATTCGAACAGTATATCCTTCCTACCTTGTATCGATCTTATCTCCTTCATACGAACTCCGATTAACCTGAGACTTGAAACATAGCCTCTCCTAGTCCTCATTATCATCTCCAATCGATTCCGTCCTGATCGGAGCTCGGCCTAATTTCGACGACATCCATTGCAGCTTTGTTTCCAATTGAACTCCAATCCTGATGTCCATCATCCCTCGCCAATTCTGTTGGGATTTCGGCCTTGACCAAAAGGTGGGATAACAACTATAGTTGGGTTGTGTGAAAGTATTGGAAGTGAAGCGCTATTCAAGAGAGGATTCATCTCCTCAGTTATATGTGGTTAGTATCATGGTCAACTCAAGTCAACTCAAAGTCAAAGTCTCTGGCCATAGCATTTTGGTTAATAACAATTGTTATTATTGAACAAAAGACTTTGTGTTTGGACTATAAAGTTGAATGTGGGTGATATTGGAACTTTGATCATTACCAAATTCCATGAATCCAAAGTGATATAGTTTTGACGAAAAGAATTGGTGTAAATAATTGTCACTGTTAGGTACTGCTTATAATAAGTAAAATTGAATTTTACCAAAAGACGTATAAGCGATGAATTTAGCCAAATGTCACACCATCTGCCAAGTGACCTGTGAACTTCAATGTTTGAATTGTTCAATATTAATCGCTGACAGAATTTACATCTTTGAGTCGCACAACCGTAATGATGAATTCTCCAAAAAACCACATGATTTAATTAATTTGTAAAAAGTTTTAAATTAATTAAATTAAATAATATTTGAGAAATATTAATTATTATTTATTTTATTTTATGTTTAGGTGTTATTTGTAATTATTTGAATGCACTTATAAAAGTTATATTTGCATGCATTGATATATGATATCATTGTAATTAAATAAAAGATAATTACATGTGTTAGTTTATGGAATCTTGTCATTTGATGGCACATATTTTCAGCCATACTATGTAAAGAAATAGGTGTGAAAAGAGAAAGTTAATCAATACAATTAATTAGAGAATTTTTAATTAAAGAATGGGAAAAGTTTCATTCTTTCAAATAAAACATATTCCCTAATGCATTTTGTACGTACAATCGAGTCTCTCATTTTTCATTCTTCTTTCTATAACTTTTCTGGTTCTCTCCTTCTCTAATGGCTGAAAATATAAGAATTCCACGGCCTCAGTTATTCCTAAAATCAAATAAAAATAAAATCAATTATGAAAAGTGGTTTATTCCTTTGATCCTTGTAAGGTCTAGATGCTGATTTCTGAATCTATGAGGTTTGATTCATCATTCAAGGTATGATTCATTGGCTACATCTAGAGGAAAAAATTCAATGTTTCAAGGTGTACTTCAAGGCTTTGGAACTAAGGTATGATCTTTTTATTCTAATAATATTGATATAATGTTTTAATGAACAAAATTGAATATCTTAATTTATATGTGTATAGTACCGTCTCATTTGATTTGAAAATGGTTTATGCATTTCAAATAGTTTATTATATGAATTGATTGGTTTTTTTATTTAGATAAATTGAAACTGAAACTTTTATATGGTTAGAAAACATTTTACTTGTAACGACCAGAATTTCTGCCCTTAAAAATTGACATTAATACGTCCACTATATTACACGTCGAGAAATCGAACATCGGGAAACACGATGGTTAGGGAAAAAGAAAGAAGATAGGAAGAAAACTAAACAACACAGAATCTCACAGTGGAATAATAGTCTATAATTCTATAAATCTTTACACAAAAGAAAAACTAATATATATATATATATATATATATATAAACATCAATCAGAGTCTACTAACCTATTTCAGCCTACACAGTTATGGCAGCCTATCCTCACAATTGCTGATAAGAACAACAATGAATACAGCGGAACATACCATCTACGTGAATACGTCTATGGGCCTCCAACTCACCTTTTGAAGCTCCAAGCATCCAAACTAATCTATAATATGCTCGGTTTGACCCGGGTTTATAATAAAATAACACCTGAGCCAGTCTAAAAAACCAGCGTGAGAAAACATAATAACTGGATTTTAAAGTTACATAAAAAATCTTTGAAATCAAAAAGTATCTCGTAAGACCACGTCGCACATAAACACGGACGTGTTTTTACCTTATGATAACCAAAACATTTTTATAGAAAATCCATTTATATTATAATAATGTCTAAAGGTCAAAGTAAAATATGAATATAGCTGAAATGATAGTCGGGCACACCTAAGTCTGTATGGCGCTTATTGGAGAATGGATTCCATACAATGACTGGGCTACTGGGGTAAGATTCGTCATGATGCATCTTTAGATAAAATAAAATCAAGGACCTCGCCTAGATCCCCTGCTAATATAGAACTGGCCTACGCCTTGCTAGAGAGTACCGAATATGATCACCCCTCCGTTAATAGACCCCGAAGCATACAAATGAGAGATAATAGTGACACTAGATACGAATGATCCTACCCTACTTGGGAGCGACCCACTTGGCCTTACTGCATCTCCCATGTTTTAGTCATTCTCGGTTGATGAGGCCTGAGGAAACGATTACCTTTCAAGAACATTTACACTTAGAATGCTCATTGCCCTCCGATGACAATATGTTGATAGCATTCATCCGCATAAGTCCGTTCTGGGTCTGAACGAAACCGAAGGCACTATTCCTGCTACATCCATTTTGGAATCACCCTTAGGATTAGTAGCAATTAGCCCTTGCACTTCACATCTCTATCTTCGATCCCATGCTCTTCACGGTGCCTTCACTTCGAAATGCATTCGTTGGGTCGAAGTGGTTTTTAGATAATAGATCCAATCCCGATCTCCTCAAAACAACATTCGATAATTTTCGGTAAACTCAACCCCGGTTCTTTAGGAAATAAACAGAAAAACTGTGACGGCCTACATTTCGAAAGGTTTAAATCAACAATAATCCACACATGTCCAACTTAAACAATCCGAAAAATAGATAATCACTAGGGATAATTGAGAAAAATAAGAAAAGAATAAGAAAAAAACACAGAATCTCGCAACGAAATGACAAAATATAATAATCAAATAAACAGTCATGTAGCTGTTTATATTATACATTTGATTATAATATATACAACATTTATCAGAGTTATATATACATCAGGGATAAATAAATAATGCAACATAAGAGCATGATGCAGAGAATAATAATAGTAATAATAAACAAAATCTTCATCTTGGTCCTTTAGATAAATGATCTTCAGCGCTGAAAAACTAAGGTTGATCCGAGCGCAATGAAAAGACAAAACACTGGAACCAGAACAAAAACATTCTTATGTGAGTCAAATCCATATCACATAAAATATGAGTCCAATAGCGTCAGAGATGTTTACGAGATTTCACATCTCCTATCCAGCGTATCACGTGCGTGCAATAACTCAAAAAATATTACGGGATTTTCCATCTCTTAATGTTCCATCAAATTATTTATATGTAGTAGAATATGCTATATATATAATGTCTAATCAGTAAAATAAATATTTTTCTTAGTGTTATGGCTTTACATTAATCCCCCTTAATGTGTTTTTAAGCATTGGCGTACATTTTACATGTAATGCCCCAGTAGCACGTCAGAGGATAAGGATGCGCCGTGATACGACAATATTAAACCCAAATCACAGGGGTATCATATAGGGATAAAATTATGACAAGACACGTGATGAAATACCCAAGGTAGGATACTACCAATTCGGGTCGTAGGGTTGGTGGTAACGCATCATAGCCACGACCACCCACCTTGTCCATCCATCCCATATCATGTCGAAGGGAGGCTATCTCAAATCAAGGTGCACCAATCGAAACCAACAAGAGTAATAATATGGACCGAGTCTAAGAAAATCGAAGAACGGAAGTCCGCTAGGGGTAACTAGCCCACTTGGCCCAGTCAAGCTGTCATGTTTTGGACATTTCAAATTGGCACAAGTGTCGGGGTCTATATATCATTGTTCCCTTTCTTTAAATCCAGCAAACGATGCCAAATCCAACCACTTCGTTTTGGAGTCCCCGTCGCATACATAGTTGTTAATGTGGTTCCAATATTGATAGAGAGTATGCCAATAAGAGGCCTCGGTCTCATTTTACACACCGATTGGTACTTTTGTATTTCGAAAATAATTCGTACTAGATATCAAAATATCATATTCGCTTCAAAATCAATTTCATTTCGAAATATAATATTTACTTCAAAAATCATATTCAATTCAGTATGTTATTTTCATTTGAAAACATCATTTCACTCCAATATCTCAATTTCGCTTTCAAAATCATTTTGAACTTCAATTTAGGTTATAAATTTATTTTTACCCAGTTCGTATTTAAATCATTGATTAAAATATAAACATTCCAGCTTGGGTTAATGTGAATTTACAGAAAATACTTTGAATTATTTTAAATAGTCTGAATAGTTAAAATAATTTGATATAATTTAAGTATTGAAAATGGTTTATATAATAAAATAGATTAGAAAATCAAAATAATTTGAATATTTAAAAAAAAATTTAATAGTTTATATTAAGATATTTTACTTCCAAATCAAACCGCCACTTCCCATTTTAACAAATCTGGACCTAAGTCCAAATTCTAATCAAACTGATTCAATTTCAATTTTTCCATTTCAGTTTGACTGAATTCCGATTCAATTCCAAACAATTTCAATTGCCATTCAAATCAATTTCAATTTCAAATTAATTCAATTTTAATTTCAACTCCAATTAATGTCAACTCCGATTTGAATTAATTTTAATTCAATTCTCAATTTAAACCATTTCGATTCATATAAATTTCGAGTTCGATTTCAGAATACCGATGTAGATCACTTAAAATTAAATTTAACTTCAATGTTCATTCAATGTCCAAAACTTCAAAATAATTCAATTCCGAGCTCAACTTTTGAAATGTTAATTTAAATTTCTTTTACTTAGAAATATTCAAAGTTCAAATAAAAGTCCGATCTTTTAAAACAAATCAATTTTCGAAATTCAAATCATATTTCAATTATAACTTCAAAATCTCAACTTTGATTTTAAACAATTACTGTTGCCAAATTTAAATTTCAACATTTCGAGCTCAAGTTTGAAAATAAACCAATTTTCAGAAATTTGATTTTTATTTCTTTAAATCAAATCATTTAAATAATTTCAAATCAAAATTCTGAAATTATTTAATTTAACCAATATGGTGTCCGTATATAATTTTCTATCCTATGGCCAAGCGAATCAGTCATTTCTATTTAATTTAGGGATGGATATGTATCATTTCAATCCAAAATAAATGTTATAGGTATACGTCATTTCAACCTATTTCTTAATTTATTCGGAATAATTTGATTTATAGTTTTGTATACTGTAAATAATGTACAGGATGATAATAGGATGTATAAAAATAAATAAACATCCAAATCATCCAAAATCTCAACCAATTAGTATTCATCACAACAATCATCCATACGGCCAATAAATCACATCAACTAACCAATTATCAATAGTAGAGAATTTTACTAGCAGTTTAATTCTAATTTCCATTTAATTAATAACCCAAAATTTCTAACATATAAATTTCCATAACAATTCCAATGTTAGTTAAATTTACCAAACAATAATCAATAATTTTAAATCGCTTCACATATAAATTTAACTAACATCAAATTTATTTCAATCAATTGTGAGCATATAAAACAGTCACCTTTATTTGAAACTGAAAATATTTTCAGCTTCAAATAAATCTCACATCAATCCCACGCCATAGACCATGTCGACATAACCGCACTACAACTTGTTTCACCCGAAATAGACCTCGTACGCAAATGATATTGATTAATTATCATTTGAATATAATTAAACTTAACTAATAAAATAATTAACAAATAAATAAAAACAATTCGTTACCTAATTCCCACTCGTTCCAGGCATGTGCTCAACCGCCTTCCTAGGCATGAACGGTTTCCTTTTTTTAGGACTAACGATCGCGCCCAGAAACCACTCCGCACTTGCAACCGCCGCCACCAGAAACCTCTCGCGTGCACATACACGAACGTGGAAATCATCACACAAAAAACCCTAAACCCTAACATCGCAATCGACTATGAAGGGAGAACGGTGATGACCCCACCGTTATGCCCAGTTTAGCAAAGAACATTACAAGTAATGTCATCTGGTAATCCAGAGATTATGGCTGGTTAAGGGCGATCGAATGTGAATATATCTTTATACTAATGGTGACACGTTTTGTTTACCTTTTTGAGGATCTGAACTGAAATTTGAACGTGTACAGTATTAGTACGAAGTAATAAACACATCGATTAAAAATATTCAGAACAGTATATAATATAGATAAATCAAAGTCATAGATCAAAACGGAAAAATGTATGTCATTATATACATAATTGAATGCGAGTTTACAAAATATGAGCACTGGACCCACATAATTATATACATCATATCCAAAATCTTGTATCGGGTATAAAGTCACTATTATATAATAATGATAAAATAACTCCTAACTATCAATATATACAAATATGAAGTAAACTAAAACTTTCAAAATAGTCTACTTCAATGCTAGCCCAAAATCCAAAGGTCAATGGGTCTGTGTACCTGTAAAGTCTCCGTCTAACTCAAGTATTAAAATAATAAACCGGTCAGACTACATCTAAACAAAAGATGAGATACTAATATCACAGCTTAATGACTTAAAATAATAAGTCATAATAAGATATGCCAAACATACAATTATAATAGGGCATATTAATTAAATAAACCAATTTATAAATCCATAAATGGCTTAACTTTAAAATAAGTCATTTTCAAAATATGTCTAAAAACCAATAATCCATAAAAGGCATATCAAATCAATAATCACAAATCTCACCATTTTTGACTTAACAATAATTAAATAAGTCGTAAATAAAATATTCCCGAAACAAATACTCAAATAAGGCATATTTAACAAATCACCATTTCATAAATATGTATCAAGTCTCAATAGACTGTCGTGTCAAAATATGGTGATAATCAATTCAAAATTCTTTAAAGGATACATAATATGCATACTAAAAATCTGTAAAGAAATAATCATCAATAATGAATTAATAATGGCAGTCCTCTAACAAAGACATGAAATCTACCAAAAGAGACCTGCTGCATAGAAAGGAAGCTTTTCGAAAGATACTGCAGATTAGGGACACCGCTCAAACAAAAGAACAGTCGTGTACCTAATCTGTCCTATGAAAATTTACCTTCCGAAAGAGGTAAACATAGTCTAATTGTATAAAGCAAATTAAACTAATAGGTTGTATTGTCTATAGACTACGATGCATGTAAAAATCTGCCTTTCGAAAGAGACAGCCGTATTTACACTATAACAGGTCTTCCGAAAGAGATCTGCTTACCTAAATCTAAAAATGTACCGATTCTCAGATCGATGAAAAATGAGTTATCTTCTCTCATGATTCCATCGGTCTAAAATCCAAACACCCCAAGATAATACAACACTAAGTGTTAATTACCATCACTCTAGTAATTACAAGAATTTAGCTAACTGTCTCATACCAGAAGATAAATTCAAGTATTTACTAAAAGCTAGTAATTCCCACTCAAACTCTATTCGACAAATTATAACAATGATCAAATGAATTGTACAAAGTGTCACATACCACTCAATAATTCAATCGTTTATTAAAACTCTTTATTTCATAGGAAATCACAAAATTCAATAGAAATCTGATTCGAACTTGCATAAAATAGCCAGAGGCTAAATACACTAAAGGCCAATTATAATTTGTAGTTTGAAAGTAATTAATAAAATTCTATCACATAGAAAATGTTTTTTAAAATATTTTTATCTATAATTCTCTTTCTAATCTCTCACCTTTGTTAACTCCTAATAAATAAAATAAAAGAGTTTTAAATTAATTATATACACAAAGATATAATTTTCCAAAATCATTTTTAAATCCATAACACATTTTAAAGAAGAATTGCCTATTTATAAAAGTTTTGAAAACATTTAAACCTCTTTTATAACCAAATCATTTGAACTGAAATTATTATTTTCGTAACAACTTTTATAAATAAAACCATATTTTATAATTTAATTTGAAAACATTTCCAAGATTTTTATATACTTATAATAGTAATTTAAAAAGGTTTCATAAATAAATTCTCAATTTAAAATGCTATAAAAAGAAAATTTAAAAACTAATAAGTTAAGAATATAATATAATTAGTTATATATTTGTAAATAAAATTTCAATAAGGATCAAAATGAATAAAATCTCACTTTAGAATTCTTTTAAAACATTTAAAAGATAAACCCATCGAAAATTCAATAAGTAGAGCCAACATCGCTCTAAAAATATAATTCAATAATACGAGATTATTTAGTGACCCAAGTTGTTTTCCGACAACTCTGGTTACACAAACAATGCACAACCATCATATAGTTAAACTACGAAATCAATTGTATTTTGATGGTTTTCAACATACATGTCATTTCATAATTAACCATTTATCCAAATTTCATAAATTAATAAAATTTTGATTACTTACAACTATGGTTTAATATAAAGTTTTAACAAAATTTTAGACATAGCAATAATTTAAAAGATAAGGTTTATAAGGTTTTACTCGTTATATAATCAATCAATTAATAATAAGCATACAAGCATCTCTTGTCCAGTTAATCATAACAACCAAAGATTACAACACAACCGACTAATAGAATTAACTAACAAGATAATTATATATAGCAAATAATTTAATAGATGTAAATGTTTGAGTTAAATTGATTAACTCACCTTAATCGTTCGCTAGCTTGTTTGAATTCCCAAATTTAGTTTCAGCCTGCACTCAAGACCTCAATCAATTATTGCCCAAAAGCCTAGTTACCAATGATGTGAACAGCGACTCCAAATGATGCTTCTCCATCCTACGCCCAACATCCAAGCTCCTCCCTTTGCCTTGCTCGACATTGTAGCTCCTTCCATATGCTTATAATCACACGCCCTCCACTTGCGTTGCGTTCCAGTACAGGTCAGGCTTCAGCTACTTTCTTCTGCATGCACGGCTATCAACGTCGAACTACTCGCGCAATCCATCTATTGCAAGCTGCAACTTCGCATATCCCTTTCTTTAGTCGGCTTCACGCGCGACAAGTACCACGCCATCACTATGGTGTTCGCTCGATCCCAAGCTTCATCGCACGTCCATGAGCTTTGTTTTTTTCGTTTGCTTATTTATTTTGGGGATACAGAAATTTGGGTTAAAGAGAATTATTTTTAGGATGAAGACTATGATAGAAATGGGATAAGGATGGAAAATGGTAAGGCTAAAGGGGTAATGGGCTTTGGGCCTTAAATGTTTATGTAATGTGTAGATTTTTCTTTTCAAAATACTCCCTTCATTTGTATGTTAGTAGTTTTCAGTTTAATTTAAACTAATTTACACATCCTTTTATGAAATATAAAACTTCGACGACTATACAGTTTCATTCAACCCAATATTGTTCAATTATATTGTAATTATTCGTTGTATTGATATAATTAGAATTATTCATATTCGTCGACTTACTGATTTGAATAAATATCAATTCAAAACTTCTTTCCATATATTTCAATTATATAATATTTATACTTTTAAAATATTTCATATTTAATAAAACGATTTATTTGAATTTTAATATATTATCTAAAATGAAATTTGTTAACTATACCAAATTTTTCTGCAACAACAATTCTTTATTGAATAGAATTTAACTGAATAATAATTTGATTTAAAAATAATAATTATCAGACTGAATTCAAATACTACTATTTTAATTAAAATTTATAGGATAGTACGAATACGAAAATAGGGTTGTTATAACAACGGCCGCCACCATCAGCGCGTACATGCACCACGCTTGACCGCTGATGCCTCATCAACATCGCCTCCCTCCAATTGCATGCATGCTCCACTAGAGCCACCTCACCATCCCTACGCCAGCACTTCACCACCAAGCCGCTCATGAAATTGAGGCAAGCCCTAATTTCCACGAATGAAAATCACGCCTCATGCCTTCCCCTACGCTGAGCCACCACTACTCCCTATCACCATCGCCTCTCGCCATTTAATCTTTCTTTTATTCCGATCGTTTGATTTGTTTTTTATTTCGTTTTCGATCTGCTGCTATAAAACGAAAGAAGGGAAAATGACATACGATGGAAGTCAAAGTACGAGGCGTGCTGTACGTATTGTCGAGTATGAAAAGTAATATATTGTTATAATAAGGAAAATATCTCGCTTTTAAACTTCCCGAAATTCCAAGCTTCAAATGAAGCGAGCCGCTTAGCGCTTATAATATTTTACCCCTATTCCGAACACAATGGAACTAGTCTCGAAGCCTAATTCGATCGTATTCAAAAGATAGCATTTCAAAATCAACTTGTTTTAATTAAATTCTAAATATAAATTCAATGCTTTCCAAGCTCGCATGGCAAAATGATAAGTCCGATCGATGCGAAACTTGAAATCCTACAATAACTCACTGTTACGGATCCGATGAAACTGGTTTCGTCGAAATCCAAGACAGTGGCCAAAATGACTATTTTTACTCGTTAATTATAATATAAAATTTTCAATTCTTAATTGTACACTTTTAAATCCAATTTTAATTGTTAACAGTCTTCAATCATAACTAAATAAAATTTAAATCAATTTCCGATGTCATTTTCATTCATATTAATTCAAGATTCAATTATTTACATAATTTCCAATAGTAAATTTAAACAATTAATTATTCAATAAAACGCTAAAATTGAAATACAAGTTATTTAACTTATAAAATTTAACTTTTAAAACGAATTCAAATAATAAATCAACCACTTTCATTTTAGAAAAATTCAACATTAATGCAATTACTTACAATTCCATATTATTTAATTTATTTTCTAATATAAGTTACAATCTCTTGCCTTATTGAATTTTTTTATTCAAATTTTTTTCAAAGTTTATATCCAACAAATCACATTAATAATTGATTAAATTTTTATTTCTGACTATTTTATTCAACAATCATATTGAATTAAATAATTTAAAATAACTAAAAATATGGGTGGTTACATAAAGGTAAGATCAGAGATCACCTTCTAACCGTTAGTAAACAGATTTCCTTATCATTATTCCAAGAGAACAAAACGGGATTTATACTCACAATACAACATCAATGGAGATGACTGTGCCATATAACTCACATGTTTCTCGTAGATATTTCCAAAGTTACATTGGGTCCATTTTTGATAGTCAGTTATTTAACTATCGGATAACAAGCATTCAATCAGGAATTTATTTCATAGGTAAAAAAAACATTGGTTCGGTATATAAGCAATCAATAGCCTCCTTTAATAAGTCTTTATCCATACAATTACTTTGTAAATCACTTATATATAAACACCTTTACATAGATATACTCACAAATCCCTAATATTTAGAAATAACCATACTCTTATCTCAACGGTATAAGTATATCCGCATAATTTAGAAAGATTTTATTTTTATTTGATTTTAAAATCATTTATAATTCCCCTTACAGTTCTCCAAAATCGTTTATAAACCATTTTATAAATCTTCGAAAAATCATTTATAATCCCTTTACAAAAATTCAATCATTTATAACTTCTTACACATTTCAAAACTCATTTATAACCCTTTATGAATCCATAAACCATTTATAATTTTTTTTATAAATCTATAAACCAGTTTCTAAAATTCGTTTATAAATATCTAACCAAGTATAAACTCATTCACCTTGCAAATAACCCTTCCTTAACTCTTCAAACCATTTTATAATTCCTTTATAAAATCTAAGTCTTTCAACTCCATTCATGGTCTCAAAAACATTTTAAAAATGATTAAAATCATTTACTTCAAAACATCATTGTATAATAATAATTATTAACAATGAACGTTAAAAATAAATGGAAATTATTAACTTTAAAATATCTTAAAATAATAGTCAATCATTCCAAAATTATGTTTAAGAAACAATAATAATTAATTTTTACCATTTTATAAATAATAATATTTTTTTTCAAAATCTTATTAATAAATCCTTGTTATTAATTCAAGCCATAGTTATCTTTAAATAATTAATCTTCCAATTTATTAACCTTTTTATAAATTCTTAAAGCATATTAACTATAAGCAAATAACTTTAAACAATATTAAAGTAATTAAATAACTTTAAAAGAAAATAATATGATTAAATAGATTAAAAACAATTTTAATATAATTATATAACCCTAAAATAATATTATTATAATTAAAGAACCATAAAATAATATTAATATAATTAATGAACTTAAAACGGTATTAATATATTTAATTAGATAATCCTTAAAAATATATTCGGAACCCATTCCGGATTTTAAAGTCATTTCTTGTCTCAGAAATCAATTCCGATTCAAACGACAATTTATAGTATTTTTAAAATACTAATTTGAGGCCAATAATAACCAATACTTAACCAATATCGATATCGATTTTCTATTACTACTGGGTTTTATTTTCAAACATTGTGACGCCCCACCTCTATACCCACGCCAGCAAAGGACACTACGGGGTAATGCCGTCAACTAGCGCGGAGAATAAGGCTGTTGAGGAGCGACCATCCGTGTAATTGCTTTGTGCGAGTACCGATATGCCAGATAAAAGTATAACTTTCCATCTCGAAAGGAAATCCGACATGCCGACACAAACTCAAAGCTACCACACAACGGTTATATATAATCTTCGGAAACAAATATAGAAATAGACATAACATAAATCAGTCGTAGATAATTCATATCACTAAGGCGGAAACATATATGAATATAACACATGAAAGTGTAAATCAGAGTAGTGGTCAAATAAGATCCACAATATCACAAAAGAATAGATACAAGTGCTAGATAAAAGAATATGTATACATCAAGGAGTCTATATCTCAAATGTATACAACAAAAACTACTAGACCAAAGTAGTTAAGAAAAAGTCAGAAGATGATTCCAGATAGGAAGTCATGAGGATGCACCTGTAATATCTCAGTATGACCCGAGTATTATTTAATAAGAAAATAATAAACGGATCAGTCTAGTTATAATTATCAAATAAAATGAGATATAAGAAGAGATATAATAAAAAGACGCATGATAACCAAAAATGTCATACTACGACAAGTATACATTAGAAAATCCACAAAAGTCATACAATATCTCAAGAATCTCATAGCATCAAAAGAATGTCATATTCTTTATTTCATTCACCAAGCCACAATAAAATGACATACATATCAATGCCAATTGTAAAAGTTGGTGAAACATAAATTCCAGAAATCATTAATTAGAAATCCAGAAATCACAAAAAAAGGATGGCTAATCCCAAACGGAACGCTATTCCATAGACCGAACATCGACGCACCTAAATAGAGACGCCCCATGCACAGTCAAACATCGACGCACTTAGAAAGGTACGACCCATGCAAAGACAAACATCGACGCACCTAAATAGATACGCCCCATGTAATGTCTAGCATCGATGCACCTAGAAAGATACACCCCATGCATAAATAAGCGTCGACGTACCTAGAAAGATACGCCCCATGCATAAATCAACATCGACGTATCTAGAAAGATACGCCCCATGTAATGTCTAACATCGATGCACCTAGAAAGATACACCCAATGCAAAGTCGAACATCGACGTACCTAGAAAGATACGTCCCATGCATATACGAGCATCAACGCACCTAGAAAGATACGCCCCATGCCCCGACTTATTGAGTCGATTGCTCCACGAAGTAAACAAATATCGACGCACCTAAATAGGTACGACCCATGTGTAAATAAACATCGAAGCACCTAAATAGGTATGACCCATGCGGGAAATGAGACGAAGCTCAATAAAATAAAGTACAGTCGTCCACATGGACAACGAGACATCGCACATTGCTAGTCTAAACCATAAAATGATCATCATCGATCATCAAGAAGTGTCAATTACAATAAGCTAGTAAATATATGAGTTTAGCATCATGTCCCATAACCACTAGCTTAACTTAAATATTTGCGAACAAATTATAGATCTCCACTAGAAAATCGTCACAAGAGTTTCAACCGAACAAGTCCAAGAATTAACCGACGAAGTAAACGCAAGCGTTTCCTACCACTTGTTTTACTAAGTCGTTTAATTAGATTTCTCATACGAGTGAGGTAAAGGTTTGTATATACTAATAGGTTGGAAAACGGTTTAAGAAACGAGCTTTGTAATAAAATAGTGTTGAAATCATTTTGATGAAAGAGTTTTGATATTTACTTCTAGCATTGAAAACCTTTATAGTTTTAAAGTGAAACACCATAAAATGATTGTAGAAACAATCAATCATTAAAATCCACATACGAAGACGTGAATCAAATCCAAAGAAACCGATAAAGAATCCATCGAAATGAATATTTAAAAATCCCTAAAAAGGAGTCATCAAAGTCATAATAAATGATAACAACAACTAGGATCATCACGAATCGATTCAAATTGGAAATTCAATCCCAAAAGGCAAAGTGGGCTGAAACAACAAATTCAGTTGACTAAACAGAGATTTTCAGTTGACTAAACAACAAATTCAGTTGACTAAACAGAGATTTTCAGTTGACTGAATTCTGCCTCGAAACTTTCTGTTTCCAGGTTCAGTCGACTGAACAGAGATTTCAGTCGACTAAACCCTGCCTGGAAACTTTCTGTTTCCAGGTTCAGTCGACTGAACAGAGATTTTCAGTCGACTAAACCTTGCCTGGAAACTTTCGGGTTCCAGATTCAGTCGACTGAACAGAGATTTCAGTCGACTGAATCATGTCTGGGCTGTTTTTCAACCTATCAAAATGATGATCAAACTCTTCCAAAATGCAACCGGACGAACATTGGCTCTAAGGGTTTATGCCAATTGGCAACCCGGCCCTATATGTTCCTCGATGCATCACCAAAAGTATGATCAAACATCCATAAAAGGATTTTCACACAAATTTGACTTAAAACCCCAAAAATTGAAATATTCACAAAACCAATCCAAATCAAGAGCAAATGCACACGAAGAAGTGTTAGGAATTCATACCCAACAACCAAAGATAATTATAGTCATAGATGTGAGATAAAAATCTCACCTTTAAACCCAAAAGCACAAGATTGAGAAGCTTGAAAACAAAGGAGGATCAACCACTCTTAAATCCCAACTCAAGAAGCTTGATTCTAAGCTTAAAAGAGAAATATTTCCCAAATTAGGTTTAGGAACTTTCTGAAATCAAAGAGAGAATGAGTTGGGGAAGATGAAGAGAAGGCTTACCAATGGGTTCTCTTGAATTTGGAGCTAGAAGTTGAATTTGCTAATGAAGACTAGGGCTTGGAGTTTTAATTTCCCATCTCTCCCACCATTTTTACTTTAGAACTGAAAAGAGGAGGAAATGAGAGTGAATGGGGAGGGATGGTTCAGATTTGGGTATTAAGTTAGCTAGTGGGCTGAACCCAAACCTAAACCCAAAGTGAAAAAGGTCAAATTTTTAGCTAGCTCCAAACATATCAATGTTTATACTCAAAAAGGTTGCAAACGGCATTTTGAACTCAACGGAAGGGGTCGAGTCCCAATTCGACTGTTCGCTAAAAGTAGGTATTCGGACTATAATCCGACCAACGATGAAATATTTAAATAAAATATTTAAATATACGATCGATAAATATGCGGGTTGTTACAGACTCCCCTCCTTAAAGAAATTGCGTCCTCGCAATACTTAAGAAGAAAATAAAGAGTAACAACCATAAAAGCATATTAACACAAAAGAAATTTGAAAAAAAGGAAGTTCACAATAAAGAGCATAAGGGTGTATGTTGCTCATCAGTCAAATCTGGTGAAACTTCAATCCCTACTATAACACCAGGCTCAAGAATAAAAATCGGAAACTTAAAAGCATTTCCATAGTTAAAAGACGTGGAAAATGTCAAGGATAGCAGAAAAATTGAGCCGGTGCAACGGCGTAGTACAGAAACGGTACGCCCGAGAAACTAGAAACTCGAATAATTTGGAATACCGACGTAGTACAACCAGTACGTCAAATTGAACCGAACACCATAAAAGAACATCGGACGCTAGCCCATAAAAGGAATGAGTTAAAGCTCAATAAAACGAAGTATATCAAAACATCCGATGAACTTAATACAAAAAAGATAATTCCATTCAGACATCATCAAAGAATCAACCACTTGTTGCCTACGACTAAGCGCATTGGCAACACGATTTCCCTTTCCGAGAGTATAAAGAATATCAAGATCATAAGATTCCAGGAACTCGAGTCAAAATGAAGTTCTTTATGAGAAAATAAATATTCCAAAGATTTTATGATCGAGGTGGAGAACAAATTTCTCCCCTAAAAAATGATGATGCCAAACTCTAAAAGCGAAAACAATAGCCGCGAGCACTAGATCATGAGTAGCATACCTAGTCTCGATCGGCTTTAATGAGTTAGAAGCACAAGTGATAGCACGTTCTCTTTTGCAAGAGAACGGCATCTAAACCAATACGATTAGCATTGGTACAAAAGATAAAGTCTTGGTTCCCTTCGTGAATCACAAGAATAAGAGTATCAGAAAAAAATTCTTTCAAATAATCTTCTTTCCCGAAAACCTAAAACTTTCAAAATTACATTTATCTTTATGTAATAATCTTTTAGAAAATTTTTATATTTTTACAAGTCAATATATCGTGTCTGACTGTCTCATCAAAGCGTTTAGGAGATTCCTATCGATAACGTTGATCAAGCGCATCGACCAGAATTCTTAAAACACTGAACGGGCGATACAATCACAAAATCATCCTCTATATGATAAACATATTTCTTAAAAACTTTCAAGAATATTATTTGTTCGTTTTAAGAAAAAAAATCCAATTATACTTATAAATAAATCTTATGAAAAAGATCTGCAAAATTTTAAATTGCTATTTTCATCCAAAATCAATAAATACAAAAAATAAAGTCATCGAGGTATTCGATAGAATGCTCGATACACAAAATGGATGAAATAAGCTGGACAAACTAAATGATATAATAAGTCATTCATAAGAATCATAACGAGTGCGGAATGCGGTAAGTGGAATGCTAACTTCCGCAACTCGTAACTAATGAAAACTGGCGGTAAAGTCGAACTAAAAAGACCTTAACACCTTACAAAAGATTGCTTAGGTGATAGTCCTAAGACAAATTCAAAAATACCGAAAAATTTCTCAAACTACATGAATGAGAGAAATAACACTTTCCTTATAAGTGGGCTTAAGGAATAAAATGATGCCATCAAATTGGAATCGAAATCATAAAGGAAAAATAAAAATCTGCTTAACAGATTAAGATGTCGAAGATGAATAGTCCACACGGGACAAAGGATATGGCTTCACAATAATTTAGCCCATACTTTCCACAAATCAATTCCGAAGCCTAAGTAAAAATAGGCACGGAAAGAAAAATCACGTAAAATAATTTTGACATCAATAAAAAACAAATTGAGTGTTGCGGATCTTCTATCCGGATTCGCAATTCTCAAAGAAGTCATCAATCCAAAAATATTCAAAGAAAAAGAATCGAAAAGTTCTTTTGATATAAAAATAATGAGATGAACCCATATCAAAAAGAACTCAAATAGGAAGATCACGAAATAAAACAATAGCATCAAGGATTGAATGAGAAATACCTTGACCAAGAGAAGTGCCACTAGGGGCCTGCACTACATTGAGCTTTCCCTCCTTCTTACTTTGAAGTATAGGACATGCAGTGATATGGTGACCCGAATTTTTACAATAGCGACAAAAGAGAGGTTTCGGACACCTATTAGCATAATGGTCTGTGGAACCACAATTGTAGCACTGTCCTCGACTAGAGGTATGAGTCTTTGCTACCGGAGTTTGTTGCTTCCCTTTCTTGTTAAGAGTGGGGCCTCTGAATTTGAAAGTCCTTTTCATGTTATCATTGAAGTTCTGTTTGGCAACCACAACTTCAACATTACTCTCTCTATCGGCCTCTTCAAGACGAAGAGCGATATCAATAAGCTGATCAAATGAAACCTCTAGTTTCAGGAGTAATGGCTTCTTAAGATTCTTATTCAAGCCATAAACAAATCTCTAATTTTTCTTCAATGGGGTATTAATGTACTCAACCCCGTATTTAGAAAGAGATTCGAAAGATGCGACGTAATCCGTCACAGAAGATTCACCTTGAACAAGGTCAATAAAACGCCGGGCCAAAGTAACTTTTTCAGCCCCCGGCACAAATTTCAATTCGAATATTTCCCAGAATTGCTTCCAAGTAAGATCCTCTTCAATGATTTCGAAAACCAAAATCTCATACCAATCAATGCACTCTTTTGGAGCATGCTAGAAGCCACTTAGATTCGATGTAGATCAATAAGGTTCATGCGAGAAAAGATGCGATCACATGATTTGAGCCAAGCTTGAATTTCAATAACACTCTCGGATCTCTTGAATGGCCTTCCACCCAAATCGGTATAGTCTCTGCACAAACGTGCAAAACCGAATCTAGGATGAGTAGGCTCTGGAATGGTTCTGGCTGCTTGAGCGTTCTTTACTAAATCAAGAAGCTGCTGGGCAGACATAAATACTCCATCCTGGGAGTAGCACTAGATTGTCTGGCACTGGGACGATTTGATCTAACCATTTCTCTTCTTTAAGAAAGAAAGAAGGAAGAAGAAGAAGGTTACTCACAAAATGAATAACAAGCAATCTTGATAGATAAAATAAGGAATCATAAAGAAAATAGGATGAATCGGTACGAAGACACGAATTAAATCCTAAGGCACGACTCCTAAGATGGACTAAGGACGATGATCCTTGTTAAATTATTCTACATTGTTCCGAAGTTTGGCTCTGGTACCAAGCTGTGACGCCCCACCTTTATACCCATGCTAGCCAAGGACACTACGGGGTAATGCCGTCAACTAGCGAGGAGAATAAGGCTGTTGAGGAGCGACCATTCGTGTAATTGCTTTGTGCGAGTACTGATATGCCAGATAAAAGTATAACTTTCCATCTCGAAAGGAAATCCAACATGCCGACACAAACTCAAAGCTACTACACAGTGGCTATATATAATCTTCGAAAACAAATATAGAAATAGACATAACATAAATCAGTCGCAGATAATTCATATCACTAAGGCGGAAACATATATGAATATAACACATGAAAGTGTAAATCAGAGTAGTGGTCAAATAAGATCCACAATATCACAAAAGAATATATACAAGTGCTAGATAAAATAATATGTATACACCAAGGAGTCTATATCTCAAATGTATACAACAAAAACTACTAGACCAAAGTAGTTAAGAAAAAGTCAGAAGATGATTCCAGATAGGAAGTCATGAGGAAGCACCTGTAATATCTCAGTTTGACCCGAGTATTATTTAATAAGAAAATAATAAACGGATCAATCTAGTTATAATTATCAGATAAAATGAAATATAAAAAGAGATATAATAAAAAGACGTATGATAACCAAAAATGTCATACTACGACAAGTATACATTAGAAAATCCACAAAAGTCATACAATATCTCAAGAATCTCATAGCATCAAAAGAATGTCATATTCTTTATTTCATTCACCAAGCCACAATAAAATGACATACATATCAATTCCAATTGTAAAAGTTGGTGAAACATAAATTCCAGAAATCATCAATTAGAAATCCAGAAATCACAAGAAAAGGATGGCCAATCCCAAACGGAACGCTATTCCATAGACTGAACATCGACGCACATAAATAGAGACGCCCCATGCACAGTCAAACATCGACGCACCTAGAAAGGTACGACCCATGCAAAGACAAACATCGACGCACCTAAATAGATACGCCCCATGTAATGTCTAGCATCGATGCACCTAGAAAGATACACCCCATGCATAAATAAGCATCGACGTACCTAGAAAGATACGCGCCATGCACAAATCAACATCGACGTATCTAGAAAGATACGCCCCATGTAATGTCTAACATCGATGCACCTAGAAAGATACACCCCATGCAAAGTCGAACATCGACGTACCTAGAAAGATACGTCCCTTGCATAGATGAACATCAACGCACCTAGAAAGATACGCCCCATGCCCCGACTTATTGAGCCGATTGCTCTACGAAGTAAACAAACATCGACGCACCTAAATAGGTACGACCCATGTGTAAATAAACATCGAAGCACCTAAATAGGTACGACCCATGTGGGAAATGAGACGAAGCTCAATAAAATTAAGTACAGTCCTCCACATGGACAACGAGACATCGCACATCGCTAGTCCAAACCATAAAATGAACATCATCGATCATCAAGAAGTGTCAATTACAATAAGCTAGTAAATATATGAGTTTAGCATCATGTCCCATAACCACTAGCTTAACTTAAATATTTCCGAACAAATTATAGATCTCCACTAGAAAATCGTCACAAGAGTTTCAATCGAACAAGTCCAAGAATTAACCAACGAAGTAAACGCAAGCGTTTCATACCACTTGTTTTACTAAGTCGCTTAATTAGATTTCTCATACGAGTGAGGTAAAGGTTTGTATATACTAATAGGTTGAAAAACGGTTTAAGAAACGAGCTTTGTAATAAAATAGTGTTGAAATCATTTTGATGAAAGAGTTTTGATATTTACTTCTAGCATTGAAAACCTTTATATTTTTAAAGTGACAAACCATAAAATGATTGTAGAAACAATCAATCATTAAAATCCACATACGAAGACGTGGATCAAATCCAAAGAAACCGATAAAGAATCCATCGAAATGGATATTCAAAAATCCCTAAAAAGGAGTCATCAAAGTCATAATAAATGATAACAACAACTAGGATCATCACAAATCGATTCAAATTGGAAATTCAATCCCAAAAGGCAAAGTGGGCTGAAACAACAAATTCAGTTGACTAAACAGAGATTTTCAGTTGACTAAACAGCAAATTCAGTTGACTAAACAGAGATTTTCAGTTGACTGAATTCTGCCTGGAAACTTTCTGTTTCCAGGTTCAGTGGACTGAACAGAGATTTTAGTCGACTAAACCCTGCCTGGAAACTTTCTGTTTCCAGGTTCAGTCGACTGAACAGAGATTTTCAGTCGACTAAACCTTGCCTGGAAACTTTCGGGTTCCAGATTCAGTCGACTGAATAGAGATTTCAGTCGACTGAATCATGCCTGGGCTGTTTTTCAGCCTATCCAAATGAAGAGCAAACTCTTCCAATATGTAACCGCACGAACATTGGCTCTAAGGGTTTATGCCAATCGGCAACCCGGCCCTATATGCTCCTCGATGCATCACCAAAAGCATGATCAAACATCCATAAAAGGATTTTCACACAAATTTGACTTAAAACCCCAAAAATTGAAATATTCACAAAACCAATCCAAATCAAGAGCAAATGCACATGAAGAAGTGTTAGGAATTCATACCCTACAACCAAAGATAATTATAATCATAGATGTGAGATAAAAATCTCACTTTTAAACCCAAAAGCACAAGATTGAGAAGCTCGAAAACAAAGGAGGATCAACCATTCTTAAATCCCAACTCAAAAAGATTGATTCTAAGCTTAAAAGAGAAATATTTCCCAAATTAGGTTTAGGAACTTTCTGAAATCAAAGAGAGAATGAGTTGGGGAAGATGAAGAGAAGGCTTACCAATGGGTTCTCTAGAATTTGGAGCTAGAAGTTGGATTTGCTAATGAAGACTAGGGCTTGGAGTTTTAATTTCCCATCTCTCCCACCATTTTTACTTTACAACTGAAAAGAGGAGGAAGTGAGAGTGAATGGGGAGGGATGGTTCAGATTTGGGTATTAAGTTAGCTAGTGGGCCGAACCCAAACCCAAACCCAAAGTGAAAAAGGTCAAATTTTTAGCTAGCCCCAAACATATCAATGTTTATACTCAAAAAGGTTGCAAACGGCATTTTGAACTCAATGGAAGGGGTCTCGGGTCCCAATTCGACTGTTTGCTAAAAGTAGGTTTTCGGACTATAATCCGACCAACGATGAAATATTTAAATAAAATATTTAAATATACGATCGATAAATATGCAGGTTGTTACAAACATACAAGGATGTTATAACCATAGTGTCCACAATCATGTTTATTATTCAATAATCCATAGAAAAGAAATATTATTGAAACAATATAATTCAATATTAGCCAGGAATCCCAAACTATTTTCACCGCATCGCAAACATTATATGATCATAAATATAAATCAACCACCTCGAGACCGGATTCGTATAAAAGGGTCATCTTCTCTTATATGGAAACGCAATAGGGTCTCATCCGCTCCAATAGGCGGGAATATTCAATCCAAACCAACTAACTAATAATATAATCCCTCCAAATAATCATTTAACAATTTTTATCAATTATGTATCGTACTACTTAACAAAAAAGGTGAGTTGAACTCACCGGAATCCTCTATCGTCGTCGAGGCATTCATGTTTGGAATTAAAACCGAACGACGTCTGATTTTAGTCCAAATTTCAACAACCTCCAAACTTATCCAAACAAGTTCCATCGCGGAGCTTTCGTCGTTACAAGTGAAACATAAAAATCTGCATCTCGATTGGACCTCATATGTTATGCAATTTTTTAGTTAAACGATTTAATTAAATAGTTTAATATACTTAATTACAAATTAGTTTACAAAAATTACCTTACCCCTAATTCCTCCCCAATTGCCAATACCAGCACATGCACGCGTGCATCAGTGCACGACCACCATGTTGATCACCCTCATTTTCCCTCCACACATTGTGAAACCAAACGAAATAACTTCTGATGTGCTACCCTTGCTGATCTCAACCCCGCTACACCACCTACAACAACCCTTGCCTCGCCATGTGAGTCACGACTTGCCTCTCACCTTTATCTGTACCAATATCATCATCCACCCCAAGGAGCCGCAACCCTAGAAACTCATGCTGGAGCAACTACTAACCATGATGAACTCCAACATGACCACCGATTCCACAAACTCCTCCTTCATTCGCCTAAATTCCAACCCTAGCTGTAACTACTACTCGACTTTACTTTCGAGTTTCAACAACTAATGCCGCACCCCTCAATAAGCCTATTAGTGGAAAAATCTCTTCGAAAGAAGAATTTTAATGTTTGTTTCAGAACTTTTCATGAAGTATTGTATTTGATTTTAAATTTTGAAATGTAACCTACCTCAAGTTTTGTTGCAGGTATACATTTAAATGGGAAGAGAAAGAGCATTGGAGGAATGGCTTATACAGGGTAGGTGTGGGCAGATGGTGATAGGTCAAGGCCGTATATGGTCAAATCCAAGAAAATATATTATTTAATTTCAAAATATCTAGGTATATAACTGTGGATCCTATTAGCACCAAATTGGTCACTAACACCCTTGAGTAGAGATACGTAGAGAGATTAATGAAGGGAGTAAATTAGAACAGAAGAATAGTGTAATTCAATGCAAAAAGAACAACAAAAAACGAGAACACCAGATTTATAGTGGTTTGGCGTAATTTCCTACGTCCACTTTGAGTTTAATCTTTATTGGTTTCTCAATTACTTGAATACAGATACAATCCTTAAATCAATCACTTGAACGCCAGTTTGAATTAAAAAGAGGAGAGTATCAAAAATGGCAGAGTCTCCCCAGTGTTTCTGGGAAAGTTCCCTTTTCATTGTGCCCCTGCCCTTCTATTTATAGACGAAGATGGGTTGGACTTCCTTCACGGGCTCAAGGCCAAGGTGACTTGGCCCATATAGGGCGATCTCAAGCTAGTTGGTCTATTCTTGCTGAACCGTACCTAAATGCCAAAACATGTCGACTGCATCAAACCCGTATATCCTCAGGCTCTTCTTGGTCAGAATCTTGTCTAGTGCTAACGATAATTTCTTCAACTGTCGTCTTGTAGCCAGGCCAAGGTGCCGGTTAACACTTGCCCTCCAAAGTGTGTCGTGTGAAGCAACACAACATGCTTTGAATTAGCGAGTATTCCTTGTCTCCAGAAAGAAATCCATCGTGTTCCTTGAACAGTCATTATCTTTTAATTTTATCTTCCCAAGGTGTCGTATCTTTCTTTGGTCATCATGATTCTTGGTCGTTTCCTAGTGTTATAAATCCAAGGTTGTAGTTCATCGGTGTTCATCCGTGTCTGATTCTACAGTGCTAGTAAGCTTCGGCTATCTGATCTAGTCTCTTCTTAATAACCCTAAGCGAGAGTTCAATTTATGTTGATTTCAAGAAGTCGAACGTTTTCGGATGTACACATGCATGTTCAGGTACATGTTCTTGCCATTGGTTGTCGGATGCGTTTTATATGCTCATAAGTCACCGCCAATTCCATCTAGTTTAATTGCAATTCAATTGCGATTCCTTGTTTGTATTATATTTTTTGTGAAATAAGGGTTGTAATCAGCCACTTGACGAGAGTAGACTTCAAGTTTTACATGGATGACGATCTCAGAACAGTAAGCAAGGGTGAATGGAGTACTGCCAGTCACGGACCCATGGGTAGTTCTATAAGCCCATAATGCTGCTGGGTGTTCATCCACCTATTTACCTCTAGCCTTTTCCAAATTTTTCTTCAGAATAGGCTTTATGATTTTGTTCACATCTTCATCCTATCCATTGGAAGTTCATAAGGACATATGACGTTGTGGACAATGAAGTTGATTATTTTCTTCATCTTGGTCGTGGTTAATCTACCCATTCGTTGAAGCAATCAACTGCTATGATGGCGTATCTCGCACTACCTTTAGGATTGTAAGAAGAGGATGTCAATGCTCCCAAGTGGCAAACGGCTATGGACTAGCCATTTGAGTAATTTCCATCGGTGGGGTTCCTGGATTTTTGCAACATCTTGCATTTTTTGCATTGTCTGGCGTGATCAACCGCATTCAGATTGATAGTTGGCCAGCAATACCCATAGTAGAGTATTTTTTTTATCAGAGTTTTTCCCTTTGATGTAATAGCATATTCTTCTTCATAAGCTTTGCTCAAGATATCATCATGGGAGATACAACGAAGCATAGAGATGGATAAACTCCTTTCTCCACACGACTTCTTCTTGGATGATTTGGCATGAAGCTTTGAGGAGGATCTGTCGTTTTCCATTCCTCCGTTCAATAAGAATTGCTCATTGTAGATTGTATTTGATAGGAGTCAACCATGACACCTTTTATGGCTTTGTCTCCAAGACTTAGTCGATCTCCATCCATCAATGCTTGGAATATTAAATATTTCAACCGAAACAATGTATGTTCGTTGCGCGTCCCTAAAACTGGACAGCTTGGCTAGTGATTGGACAATTTTCATTTCATTCGCTAAGTATGTGTGTAATGATGCAATACGTGAAGTCCGCAAGTAGCTCTTGGACCTGGCCGAGATAAAAAGCAAGATAATGCCCCATAGCAAGATCAACCTCCTTAACTTTTCATACTATTGATCAGGAATCACAAAAGATATGCAAAGTTTCTACTCCAAATTCTCTAGCAAGTTTGAGGCTAGAGGTCGAGGCTTCATAATAAGTATCATTGTTGGTTATAGGGAAATCGAGTTTCAGGACGTAGCAGATCGATCGTTCCTCGAGAGTCATTAACATGACTTCTGCGCCATAACACTGATCAGTGGATGCTCCATCTGCGTACATTTTCCATCTATCAGTTGGTTCTCTACTACCCTTCGAGTAGTCATCTGATGCAGTGAATTTGGGTATGAGGTCTGCTAATTTCCGTCCTTGGATAGCCCTTTGAGGGAAGTAAGTGATATCGAATTGGCTTAGTTTGATATTCTATTTAAGTAGTCTTTCAGATGTCTCAGGTCATTGTATACCCGGTTGCAATGGCTAGTAGGCATAGGTGTTGATAGGGTGAGCCCAAAAGTAAGAGCGGAGCTTTCATGATGAAGTAAACTGACATTGCGCTAGCTTTTTTAGCTTCGGGTCGATATCCAATGCATGGTTCACGATAGTTGGTGAAATCACACATGCATGTCAAAATGGGTCCAAGAGAACATATCATCATTTATTCATAAAAAATCCAACTAATTCTTTTATCATCATTGCCCTGAACTGTGATTCGATACTCAGCATCCAAAAAGGGTCGCCATGGCTGGCTGTAATGTCGACCGTCAGCTTAGCAGGTGCCATCCTAGATTCTTTGAGTTCAGATGTAACTATTTTGCATAACATTCAATGTGAAATATGGTTAGGACGGCCAATGTTGATGGTTACTCTGGTCGAATCCTAGAGTCTTGTCATTATTAAGTCTAATAGTGAAGGGCTCTAAATGCTCTAATAGATTATCAGCAAATGGCCAAAGATCAGGCTTAAAAGCGCATTGAAGGAAATGTCGAGTAGGGTCAGTCTCGAGTTGCATGCAACCGTATAGCTGGATCTTATTATGAGTTTGAATTTGCTTATATATCCGAGTAACGCACTTTCTATTCAATGTATTCATGATCCTTTACTCATCCTTCGGGTTGGAGTGAAACTCAATTGCTCGTGAGCTAAGGTATCGATTTAATGATTCTATCTCTAGGCATCCTTTCGGTCGTAGCCTTGAGTAGCTGTAAGCACTATATATAAGTTTCAATACTGAGCTATCGTAGCCAGCCTTTGAATGACCATGCGTCTGCTCCCGGTCTTGCGTTGATTAATGTACTGCATGGACGGTTGAGTCTCGTCCTAGCTATGTTTATATTCTTACCTAAACTCCAAAGACATAGAGGTGATCGGTGAATAGTCGGTTCACATTCATCTTTCTTCTCGCTCGTGCCCCCAGGTCTGGGGCATATACTGATAAGTAGGAAGGCCAGCCATGCCCACTTTAGCTTTACTCTCTTTCCCGTTGAATCGTGGGATCATGTCAGTCGATGGGAGACTAGGTCTCGCCTATCTTGGATTTTATCATGGTTTTTCATTCCAAGAGGAATACTTCGATGCCACGTCGGTTTTGGTGCGTAATTTGGACAGTGGACGGTCATCCACGTCCACTTTGGTTCATGCTCTGTAAGCAGATCTCAGGGTAAAGTTGGCTACAAATGCAGTCAGGTTATGCTCATCCAGTTTCATACTCCTCCTGACGAATCGAATGAGGGTGCTGGAGAATTTTTGACCAAGTATTCATGGTTTACCCTCCTTTCCACAATCTAGAGGTCATAGTTTTTCAAGAAACATCCGAGTCACATTCGTATGTGCTTGGTGCGGATCAGTATTGACCGTTGATCTGAGGTATGATAAAGTCAGTAGCTCATAGCTTTGGATGCTGTTTCGATTGGTTCTGTATTGAGGCCTCCCTGCAGTCGTTGCCTCAAGTTATAAAGAATGCCACGCTGGAGCTATAGTAAGCTGTCGTATTCATCTTTCTAGTGATTTGTACCCCTGCTCCTAGCATTGATTTGGCCAGGCCACTAGTTGGATGGTCGAACTCCATCCTTAGTGGGTTAATAATCCACCTGTCGATTCCAGGCCGAAGTTTCAGAATAGAGAATGGTCGGAATCCACTTCTATTTATCGATGTTTATACACCACTTTGCATTCTGGTGACTTAGTGTTATTCTCCCCCTGGTTGACTCGCGCCCAATTTGTGTTTATGCTTCGGTCCACGCTCCGGGGACTTAGAGATTTTCGTCAGCTCGTTTATACTCCAGTCCATACTCAGGGAACTTAGAGTAATCTAGTCCGCTTCTGGGATTTAGAGTTTTTTCTCAAGTCGTCTATAATCTAGTCCGTGCTCTGGGGACTGAGAGTACCGTAGTCCGCACTCTGGGGACGTAGAGGTTTTTTAAGCCGTTTATACCTTAGTCCGCACTCAGGGGACTTAGAGAACTCTAGTCCGCAATCTAGGGACGTAGAGGTTCTTATGTCGTTTATACTCTAGTCCGCACTCAAGGGACTGGGAGCACTTTAGTCCGCACTCTGGGGGTGTAGAGGTTTTTGAGTCGTTTATACTCTAGTCCTCACTCATGGGACTTAGAGTATTCTATTCCACTTCCGGTGACTTAGAGGTTATTAAGTCGTTTATACTCTAGTCCGCACTTTGGGGACTTAGAATACTCCAGTCCGCGCTCTGGGGATTTGAAGGTTTGAGTCGTTTATACTCGAGTCCGCGTTCTGGGGACTTAAAGTACTCCAGTCCGCGCTCTGAGGACTTGGAGATTCGATTCATTTATGCTTGAGTCCGCACTTTGGGGACTTAGAGTACTCCAGTCCGCGATCTGGGGAATTGGAGGTTCAAGTCTTTTATACTCGAGTCCGCACTCTGGGGACTTAGAGTACTCCAGTCCACACTCTGGGGATTTGGAGGTTTAAGTCGTTTATACTCGAGTCCGCACTTTGGGGACTTAGAGTATTCCAGTTTGCTTCTGGGGACTTGGAGATTTGAGTCGTTTATACTTGAGTCCGCACTTTGGGGACTTAGAGTACTCCAGTCCACGCTCTGGGGACTTGGAGGTTCAAGTCGTTTATACTCAAGTCCGCACTTTGGGGACTTAGAGTACTCCAGTCCGCTCTCTGGGGACTTGGAGGTTCGAGTTGTTTATACTCGAGTCCGCACTTTGGGGACTTAGAGTACTCCAGTCCGCGCTCTGGAGACTTGGAGGTTTAAGTCATTTATACTCGAGTCTGCACTTTGGGGACTTAGAGTACTCCAGTCCACGCTCTGGGGACTTGGAGGTTCAAGTCGTTTATACTCAAGTCCGCACTCTAGGGCTTAGAGCACTACAGTCCGCACTCTGGGGACTTGGAGGTTTAAGTCGTTTATACTCGAATCCGCACTCTAGGGACTTAGAGTGCTCCAGTCCGCACTCTGAGGACATGGAGGTTTAAGTCATTGATACTCGAGTCCGCACTCTGGGGACTTAGAGTACTCCAGTCCACGCTCTAGGGACTTGGAGGTTCAATTCGTTTATACTGGGGCCGCAATCTGTGGACTTAGAGTACTCCAGTCCGTGCTTTAGGAACTTGGAAGTTCAAGTCGTTTATACTCGAGTTCGCACTCTGGGGACTTGGAGATTTAAGTCCTTTATACTCTAATCCGCACTCTGGGGACTTAGAGTACTCTAGTCCGCGCTCAGGGGACTTGGAGGTTTTTAAGTCGTTTATACTCGAGTCCGCACTCTGGGGACTTAGAGTACTCCAGTCCACACTCTGGGGACTTGGAGATTTAAGTTGTTTATACTCTATCCCGCACTCTGGGGACTGAAGGTACTCCAGTCTGCATTCAAGGGACTTGGAGACTTAAGTCGTTTATATTCTAGTCCGCTTTCTGGGGACCGAGAGTACTCCAGTCCGCACTCAGGGGACTTGGATATTTTGATTGTTTATACTCTGGTCCGCACTCTGGAGACTCAGAGTACTCCAGTCCGCACTCCGGGGATTTGGAGATTTTGAGTCGTTTATAGTCTAGTCCGCACTATGGGGACTGAGAGTACTCCAGTCCGCACTCCGAGGACTTGGAGATTTTGAGTCGTTTATACTGTAATCCACACTCTGGGGACTGAGAGTACTCTAGTCCTCACTCCGGGGACTTGGAGATTTTGAGTTGTTTATACTCTAGTCCATACTCTGGGGACTTAGAGTACTCCAGTCCGCACTCAAGGGACTTGGAGATTTAAGTCGTTTATACTCTAGTCCGCACTCTGGAGACTGAGAGTACTCCAGTCCCCACTCAGGGGACTTGGATATTTTGATTGTTTATACTCTGGTCCGCACTCTGGGGACTCAGAGTACTCCAGTCCGCACTCCGGGGACTTGGAGATTTTGAGTCGTTTATAGTCCAGTCCGCACTATGGGGACTGAGAGTACTCCAGTCCGCACTCAGGGGACTTGGAGATTTAAGTTGTTTATACTCTAGTCCGCACTTTGGAGACTTAGACTACTCCAGTACGCATTCAGGGGACTTGGAGATTGAAGTCGAGAGCAGTCGTATTTCCACCCATTTAGTTTGTATTTCATTTACGGTATCGAGGCTAATGCTGTCGAATGAATGATCAGACCACGTTTGCTCATGGAATAGGACTCTACCGCCAGCACGAAGGATGAAACTTGAAGAATGGACGGTCGATTCTCGTCCGCTTGGTGATTATAGCTCTTCTAATCAAGTCAATGAAGGAGGTATATGACAGATGGTTGGATCACATCCATGCTGGGTTAGATAGTCAAATCTCACATAATTTTTTCATTTCTCTTTATAGAAACCAAGAATAATGGATTATTGAGTAGACATAGTAAGTTGCATATGTTTTAAGGTGCAGTCTGTCCATGTATTGAGAGCGATGGTTGACAAGTAGGTAGTCCATCACAACTACTCCAAGTCGGGCTTTCGAATAACCTTTTGCGTTCAAGGTAGGATTTGATGTATAGACGATCATATCACGTCCACTCTAGACAGATTCAGACGTCACTGAGCTTCAAGAGAGGCATCTATATTTTGTCGGACTTAGTTCTATGACTTGATTTGAGTGGACGATCGGGCCATACTCATTCCAAGCCTTGTTCAGGTCTCCAAGTCAAATGTGGAGGTCAATGAATGGATGGTCAGTCATGTTGACTTTGTATTTGGGCTCTAATCGTGATGAGCTTTTCAATCTCTAGTTCTAGTCTAGGCACATGATTGATGATGAGCGATTGAATTATGCTCGTCTAGATGTAACTTCACACGTCCGATCATGGTCTGCGTGGATTGGTTGGCGACCAAATCTGAGTACCTGGTCACCTGCATCGTTTTGAAAGTAGTTTTGTTCAAGTTATTCGTAGTTCATAGAACAATTAAAATAGAAATAGATTTGGAAATAATTCAAAGAAGATTAGGATAAATCTCATTGATAAGTGAAGCAGCATCGCATGCTTGCTATTCGACTTTCCCCCTGGCTCATTTCAAAGGGATGTCGACCGTCAGCAGTCCAATTGATAATCATATCCCTTTATTAATAGGCATCGGATATTCGATGCCCACCATTCTACAGGACTTGTACATACTATTGAAGCTTTCCTTTCCAGATCGTCTTTTCGATCACACCTCAGAGGTGTTTGTAATCGCACGTGTTAGGATCAGTGAGCATCTGGGAATATACAGCATTCCCCTGATTTTCTTTAGATTTTGGTGTACTCTCTCGAGGTTGGTTTCCAGTACCGCTCCGAGTCGTGAGTCTTCAACTAGAGGTTGTCAATTGAATCTTTCAAAGAGCATATGAGCCGAATTTTGAGGTCTTGTTTCGGCTACTGGGATGGTGCATCCTTAGCCAACGGGCATTCATTGTTATTTTTCTTAGTCTGTTCCGCTCCTCCACACTTTGATTTAGATTCATTTTTGTCATAGAAACGATCCATGGTCATATGAGGCTCTCCAGCTAACTAGCTGCGAAAATATATATATGGAGGTCGATTGTCCTCAAGGGTGACCAGTATGATATCCCTTTGAGAGTATCATTTGAGTAGTGGTTGTTTGTCCGTTCCCTTGTTGTCATTCAAAAGATGTCACTGGATCGTCTATGCCCTGGTCGATCATGGGATGTAAGGGATGTGGATATAATGTTACTTTATTAAGTTGAGTTTTGAATTCACTATCTGGAGGCACTGCGCTGCGGCTAGGGGTCTTATAAGAGACCAGTGTAACTTAATTTTGGATCGACATGGATGCCACTCGACATAGGAATGCAGATCGGTGTGGATGTCGTTCGGCATAGAAGGTCGTTCGGCATTCCATAGGTGTTCGGCATTCATTCTTGTTCGGCACAACCGGGTCGTTCGGCATACAATACCGTTCGGCATTACAGAAGTGTTCGGCATCCATTCTGCAAAACCGAGTCGTTCGGCATACAATACTGTTCGGCATTACAGAGGTGTTCGACATCCATTCTTGTTCGGCACAACCGAGTCGTTCGGCATACAATACTGTTCGGCATTCCAGAGGTGTTCGACATCCATTCTTGTTCGGCACAACCGAGTCGTTTGGCATACAATACCATTTGGCATTCCAGAGGTGTTCGCCATCTATTCTTGTTCGGCACAACCGAGTCGTTCGGCATACAATACCGTTCGGCATTCCAGAGGTGTTCGGCATCCATTCTTGTTCGGCACAATCGAGTCTTTCGGCATATAATACCGTTCGGCATTACAGAGGTGTTCGGCATCCATTCTTCTTCTACACAACCGAGTCGTTCGACATACAATAGCGTTCGGCATTCCAGAGATGTGGGTCGGCATTCTGATGTTGCTCGGCATAGAGGTATGGATCAGCATTCTGATGTCGCTCGGCATAGAGGTATGGATCGGGCTGGAAGAGCGTTCGGCCTTGAATGGGAGCGACTCGGCACACACCTTTTCGAGAGCGATTGGCATATACCTTTTCTGGGGCGATCGGCTGAATTGCCTTCGGAGGAGGGTCGGCCTTCATTTCCAATTGAGTGCAAACTTCAACGTCCAATCCTTAGATCTTGCGTACATCAGTGAATCCAATCCTTTCACATGAACATGAACATCTGATTAACTTACGGCTATCAGCTTCCTTTAGATTTTTTTTTCAAATTTGAGTAGAATAGGAAGTTTTCTAGTAAACAACTGGATCTATCTCGCGAATATGGAAATCCACTAGTAGATGATGAGATCCAATCAAGCTGAGAATTCAACTCTCAGTGAAAGCACCAAAATGTTAGCACCAAAATCGGTCACTAACACACTTGAGTAGAGTTATGTAGAGAGATTAATGAAGAGAGTAAATTAGAACAGCAGAATAGTGTAATTAAATGCAAAAAAAACAACAAAAACAAGAACACCATATTTATAGTGGTTCGACGTAATTGCCTACGTCCACTTTGAGTTTAATCTTTATTGGTTTCTCAATTACTTGAATACAGATACAATTCGTAAATCAATCACTTGAACACCAGTTTGAATTAAAAAGAGAAGAGTATAAAAATGGCAGTCTCCCTAGTGTTTCCAGGAAAGGTCCCTTTTCAGTGTGCCCCTGCCCTTCTATTTATAAACGAAGATGGGTTGGACTTCCTTTACGGGCTCAAGGCCAAGGTGACTTGGCCCATATAGGGCGATCTCAAGCTGGTTGGTCTATTCTTGCCGAACCATACCTAAATGCTAAAACATGTCGACTGCATCAAACCGTATATCCTCAGGCTCTTCTTGGCCAGAATATTGTCTAGTGCTAATGATAATTTCTTCAACTGTCCTATTGTAGCCGGGCCAAGGTGCCGGTTAACAGACCCCAATGGAGACATGCCACCTGGCATCTTATATGTTATACCCCTATTCCAAACGCAATGGAACTAATTCCGAGACCTAATTCGATCGTATGCAGAAGATAGCTTTTTGAACCCAATTATTATATGAAATTTCAATATTAATTTAAAGCGTTTCTATCCTGCACGACCAAATGATACGTCCAATTGTTACGAAACTTGATGGCATATTATAATTCATTATTACGGACCCAATGATACTGTATTGATGAAATCCGAGGCAGTTTCCTGGAAGGCTATTTTTATATGTTAATTAAAATGAGTTTTTTCCAAAATCGGTTAAATCACTTTTAAATCCAATTTAAAAAATTTATTGTCTTCACTCTTATCAAATAGAATTTAAATAAGATTTGAAATTATTTTTATCCAGCTTCAAACCTAGGTTCAATTGTTTAAACAATATCACCTATTAAATTCAGCAATTAAATTATCCAATAGATCGCTATATTTGAGATCGTGTCATTTAATCTATAAAATTAACTTTTCAATATTTAAATGTAATTAAATATTCCAATTTCAAATGACTATAATTCTGGTTCATTATATTTTTTCCCCTTAAAAGAATTTCGTCCTCGAAATTGCCAATGTAGGAAACATACCTATCCCCTTACTTATTACAACCAATTAATTGAAATAACTTACCAAATCCTTTTAAGCCCTTAAGTTTCCAAAACCAATTTGTTGAAACATCATTATTACTTTTACTAACTTTTCAAATTCATTCATAGATTCCAACTAATATTATCCATTCAATCATTTCAAGTTATAACTCAAAATCAAATTTTAGTTATCAAAAATCTCTTCAAAATTTCTAACTTTTTTAAATTTTAAAAAAATTCCACCAACGTCTCCTTTGCATGACTCAATTAGAACAACTACGTATTGCCACTACGGGCCCAAACCAGCAAAAGAAAACAAAAGCCAGGTAGCTAAATCATAAAACCATCAATTCAGACAACAATGTAAACATGTATCTTTTAGTTGGGCAACCAAAATTTTCTTATTAAATCAAAAGCGTGAAATTAACTCTTGCTTTTATATACTTGCATCTTATTTACCAATGATATCAATCATATAACTCATAGTCCTATTATTCTTCAATTTCAATTTTTAACATTTGTTCTACTAAAACCATACAACTACATATATCATCCGTACGTACAACCAACCAGATTGCTCGCTCAATCACACAATCTTACCTTCAAACTAGTATCGTTCACACAACCACTCTAGTGCAGATTTGAGCCAGGTTCCTTGATTAGAATCTATCATTATCCTTGCATAGCCATATACTATGATAGAAAATTCTAGAATCAAACCAAAATCCATATCCAGTGTTCGTCGTCGAGAATCGAATGAAAAATCCTTGTTCAGACTGAAGTAAATCATCTCAAAATCATGTACTTGAATCTGGATCAAACCTTTATGTGAATAAAATAATATATGTACAGCTTACGTATTTATTTCCATTTACTTTCTTAGCTATCATAAATTCCTTTTATTTCATTGCATTACTTAGTGTTGTTCTTTTAATACCAACATCACTTAAGAACCATTCCATCAAATTTTATATTTACAATATTTCACTCCATATTAAATTCATTTATAAATCATTTCATAAAATTTACTTAAGTTTATAAACATTTTACACAACTCTTCTCATGTTTATTTCCGTTTCATAACTTAAGTCCTTATCCACTTCTTACCAAATTCAATTTCATTTTCCAATTTCAATATTCAATTTTTATCAACCATATTCCAAAACCATATCAATTCACTAATTAATTAAATTAGCCCATCCACTAATTCATTTCAGATCTCAAGTAAATTTATTTAAAAATTATTTTATTTAACTTAATTTAAGTAAAATTTCCTTTCAAATTTGCTTTTCTCAACATTTATATTCAACAAAATATAACTGTGTTTTAACTTACTGATTCTCGAAATTTATAAGTTATCAAACTTATTTATTATATTTTTATAAAATACCTAATTGAAAATTTCCAAAGTTTAAACACCATATTATTATTCATTTCAAGTCATTTTGAAATAATATATACATATACATAATTCCCTTTGGTGTATTAGATCATTCTTTTGGATTTTAAAATCAAAAATAGTTTTATCACAACAAAACTCTAATGGTGGCAATTCCTCTCTTGGAAACTCGAAAATGAATGTCGATGATGCTGCCATCATCACCGAAATTATTTTCCAGCGACCAAAGTGAGTTTAGTGCTTTTATTCCTTTTACAACCCTTTTAAAACTATTTTCATTCATAAATATGTTCCAAATAATACTATTACTATTTTCCTAAATTTTGAAAAATCATTTCCAAAACCAGCGGGATTTAAATTCCTAAATTTCCAACTCCTTGATGCTTTTTACTTACAAATCGTATTTATAATGCATTTCTAAAATTTTATTTTCGTTTCCACTTAAAGATCACATTCATAAATCACATTTATATAATTCCATTTGGATATATAAAATTATTTCTTAATTATTTATCTTGCTTACATTATAGAAATAACAACTTTTATTAAAGTACAACAATAACAACAAATGATAATAAGCAAACATTATCATTTTCTGATAACCAAACACACCATATACAACTATAATAATTCTATAAAATTAATCCTTTATATATAATAAAATAAAGGTAAAATTATTTCATTTACCCAATTTCAAACAATACCTTGTTTTATTCAAGGGTTTAGAGATCCCTTGTTAATTACACCTATTGACCAGAATCCATAACCGACTCAATAGATCAACCTACACAATATAAACCATTTTTATATCACTAACAAATACGCGCTCACATATATATATGTAATATACATACATACATGCATACATATATATACATACATACATATATATACACATATACACACTCAAACTCATCCTTAGGGTGTTACTGATCCTATCTCTAATGAGTATCCTACCAAAGCCAAGGTTCTCGCTTAACCTTTAGCTCTGATACCAAATGTAACGACCGGATTTTTGGCTCTAGAAAATCAACACTGATACATCCACTGTATTATATGTCGATAAATCGAATGCTGGGAAACCCAATTGTTAGGGAAAAAGGAAGAAGGAAGAAGCTAGGAAGAAAACTAAACAATGTAGAATCTCACAACAGAACGAATAATCTATAATATTCACAAATTTTTACACAAAGTAAAACTGTAATATGTATATATACAAACATCAACCAGAGTATGCTAACCTTTTTCAGCCTGGACAGTTATGACAGCCTGTCCTAACAATTGCTGATAAGCACAATAATGAATACAATGGAAAATAACCATCTACATAAATACGTATCTAGGCCTCCAACTCGTCTCTTGAAGCTCCAAGCATCTAAACTAATCTATAATATGCTCAGTCTGACCCGAGCATCATAATAAATAACACCGGAGTCAATCTGGAAAACAAGCGTGAGAAAACACACCAACTATATTTTAAATTATATAAAAATCATTGAAATCAAAAAGTATATCGTAAGATCACACAACACATGAACACGAATGAGTTTTTACCTTACGATAACCACACTTTTTATAAAAAATCCATTTATATTATAATAATGTTTAAAGGTCAAATTAAAATTTGAATATAGCCGAAATGCTTGCATCTCACGTTTCATCATAGTTCGGCACAACTAAGTCTGTACGACGCTTATTGGAGGATGGATTCCACACAATGACTGGGCTATTGGGGTACCGCCCATCACGGTGCATCTCTAAATAAAATAATACCAAGGACCTTGCTTGGATCTCCTGCCAACGCAAAACCGGCCTACCCCTTGCTGGATAGTACTGAATTTGATCACCCCTCCGTTAATGGCCCCGAAGCATACAAATGAGCGATAATAGCGAATCTAGATAGGAATGATCATACCCTAATTGGAAGAGACCCACTTAGCCCTGCTGCATCTTCCATGTTTGAGTCATTTTCGGTTGATGAGGTCTGAGGCTACGATTACCTTTCAAGAACAATTACACTTAAAATGCTCATTGCCCTCCAATGACAATGTGTTGATAGCATTCTTCCATACAAGTCCATTCTGGATCTAAACGAAAACAAAGGCACTATTCCTGCTACATCCATTTTGGAATCACCCTCAGGATTAGTAGCGATTAGCTTGGCACTTCACATCCCAATCTTTGATCCCATGCTTTTCACGATGCCTTCACTTCGAAATGCATTCGTTGGATCGATATGGTTTTTGGATAATAGATCTGATCCCAGCCACCTCAAAACAATGTTCGATAATTTTTAGTAAACTCAACCCCAGTTCTTTAGGAAATAAGCAGACAAAGATAAGGTCAGAGATCACCTCCTAACCATTAGCAGATGGATTTCCTTATCATTGTCCTAAGAGAACGAAACAAGATTTATACGCATAGTACATCATCGGAGATAACTGTGCCAAATAACTCATGTGTTTCACCTAGATATTTCCAAAGTTACGTTGGGTCCATTTTCGATAGTCGGTTATTTAACTATCGAATAACAAATATTTAATCAGGAATTTATTTCATAGGAAAAACCAACATTGGTTCGGTATATAAGCAATCACTAACCTCCTTTAATAAATCTTTATCCACATAATTATTTTGCAAATCACTTGTATATAAACACCTTTACAAAGATATGCTCACAAATCCCTAATACTTAGAAATATCCATATTCTTATCTCAATGGTATAAGTATATCCGCAAAATTTAGAACGATTTTCTTTTTATTCGATTCTAAAATCATTTATATTTCCTCTTACAGTTTTCCAATTTTTTTTATAAAAATTGTATATATCTCTAAAAAACCATTTATAATCCCTTTACAAAAATTCAAACACTTATAACTTCTTACACATTTCAAAAATCATTTATAACCCTTTATATAACGATCCATAATTTCGCTACTTCAAAAATGAGAGATTTTTTAATTTAAATTTAAAAAGGGTTTAAAACTTAAATAAATAAGTTATATATGATAAATAATAATAACTTAATCTTATGGTTGATAATTAAAGCATAAATTTGGATTTTAGAACAAATCAGCAAAGTTAAGTTTTGTTAGAAATAAATAAATACTCAAATGAATTGGTTTAAATATTTATTTGGAAAGTTAAATCTTATTAAAAACACCTAATAAAGATAATAAAAGTATGTCAAAATATTTAAAAGCATATTAACAATTGTTTTACAAAAATAACCAAATTTTGTCGCATTTTGTCGGTTTTACATACATTGTAAAATTAGAGATTTTGATATTATTTAAATATTATTTTAAGATATAAAGAGACATGTTTTAATTTATTTAGAAGAAGGAAAAATTTCATTTTATATTTGGTTTACATAAATGAATAGTTTAACTAAAACGTCAAAGTGTGACTGTAAAACATTTGATCGAAAATCAACGTTTTATCGATTAAAAGTTGTCGCAACGTTGTTGCACCTTTATTTTCTTATATATGAACGTATATTCAAATAGTATAAGTATTATTTAATTCACTAATCAACTTTACTTTTACTAAACAAGTTTTGAAACAAATAGCAAAAGTAAACACAAAAGGACAAAACATGTCACATCAAATCCAACCAAATCTTTACTTTTCTTTACTTAAATATTAAGTGAATTATGACATAAAGTGGTGATTTGATAAGGTGATGGTAAGCGTTGAAAAAGTAAGATAAAGTAAGGATACTTTGGTAATTTTTTAAATGGTTAATTTTGTAATTCACAATTTCTTACTTTTTCTATAAATACCTATCCATTCTTCTCATTTTCACACTTCTCATTCTTCTTCTTCTTCTTCTTCTTCTTCCTTTATACTATTTTAATGGCTTCTCTCCTTAAGGGAGGTAAAAGGGTTAAAAATATTGAAGTAATTAAGCACTAATCCACTTGTTACTCTCTAACCACTTCTTAATTCACTTCATCTTCTTCTCTTCTGAATAAATGGCCTTAGGCCATGAGTTTGGGAATGAGTTTGGGAGTTGATAAAGGACGAACGTGAGCAGTATGGAAGCGAAAGGCTATGGCCAACAACAAGAAGGGATGTGGGGTAGTGGATGAGCAATTGGAATAGGTGGAAGAATGTTAGGTGGTGGATTAGCAAAGCGTTGAACTAAATGAATGTTGGTAGAAAGTTAAACGTTCTGGTTAGAGGTAATAAAATTGTCACTACTTCTAAAAGATCGTATTTTGGTTTTTCTATAATAATTAGCTTATGACATATGCAAGTATACACCCCTTTAAAATGCTGCTATGGATGTTTGGTTATGTTTGTGTTATGTTTGAATAATTAGCAAGTGTTTATAGCTGTGATTATTTATCATAATAGCTTCTGTATGGACCATAATTATGTTAATGATAAATGTTAAACTTGGTTATGCTCATTTTGATTAAGTATTTCCTGTATTAAATATGACCATATTTTGGTGATATAATGTATTTTGGAAAAATAAGTCTCTTTTCAATTGGAATTGAAATTAAAGTAGAAATAAAAGAGAATTTGAAATTTGAAGTGAAACAAGATTAAACAGCATAGTGAAATTGAAATTGAGATGAATAGCGAAATTCAAATTGAAATCGATTTTGAAAATTGAGTTTGAGCTTAAGGTTGAATTTGAGTTTAAATTGAAATTAGATTTGAAATCTAATTTTTAATTGAGTTTAATTTGAAGTTAGAATTGAAATTGAATTGAAATTAGAATATAAAATTTAATATTAAAGTAATAGGAATATAATAATATTGTAATATATATGGTAATAGCGAAAATGCATTTTAAAAGCTTTAAAAGGTGAAAATATTGATATAAAATGATTTTTAATGATTTTATAAGTTTTAAAATTCAATTCGAACAAATTATTTCAAATATTTAAAAAAAGTTAAAACTAAATGCGTCGCGCAATGGTAGTTCGCAATTTCACGCCGAAAAGTTCAAATGAGTGTATATAGTGGAAAATAGCTCAGAATTCTTCGAGATAAGAAAATTCCTGACTATTATATCTATATCTTCTAAACGAAGAAAAGAAAATCAAAATTTTGTTGAGTATATTTTGAATTAAGTCCAAATCAATTTTCTACCAAAATCGCGCTAGTGCAATTAAGTGACCATAACAGGAAATCTGTTTAAATAAACATTTTTAATTATGGAAAAATACGGAATAAATTTGATAAACCCATTTAAATAGTTTAAAAGAGATTTGAAATGGAAAATAAGAATTTTCAAATATTAAAAAGTTGTTTAAATCAAATAAACTTATATAGCACTTTCCAAAGCACTTTTATGCTGCAAATTGTATAACTTTTGAATATGAGTTTAAATGTAGCGGATTTTCCTAAAATCATTTGTGATGTTTTCAAAAGGAAAACTAAGTGTTTAAAAAATAATTTGGAATCTTTATAATCAATTCCAAAATAAAGTTGATAATTGAGTATGTGGAGACGACTAGGACATTTATCCCGCCTGTGTGATCTGGAAAGATAAAACAAGGTGTTTAACTAATGGTTAGGGATGGAGTAACCAGTGCCCTGAACTTACCTAGCATCTATTTTCTCTTCTTAGATGAGGGGTAGAACAGATCGAAAATAAAGCTCGGATGCTCTGAAAAGATTGTATCAAATTATAAAATAAAAGAAGATCGGTATTATCCAAAAGTTTAAGCAATCTCCAAAATGAACAAATTATGATTTGGATTGCATAGAGATAATCTTTTTATACTCGGTATTAAAATTTAAAGAGGGAACTCGTCCTATTCGTGGAATTTAAAAGGTGATTTCACCGTTATTTCACACATAGCACTTGTTGAATATGAAAATTGATGTTGACTAAAGTTAGAATGATTTCTATGATCCTATTTACTAAAAAAATATTTGCTAAGATTGATTTTAGGGTTTATCGTAAATAATGTCTTAAATAACACTGTTTTTGACCCGCCTAAAAGTTAAGGAATTTGGATCAAGAGTTAAGTGAGGAAATTTAAGATATTATCCAAAGAAAAGGAATAAATTACTTAGAATTATTCAAATCAAAAGAAAGAGATACGAAATCATCCGAAAAGAATTGAAGTGAAAAGAGACTTAATAATCCTGTATACTCATATTCACTTTTTGTCGATGATTGGCTTCGAAGGAACCGGGATCGGATTTAGGCGATTCCTATCCGAAAAACGACTTCAAACCAATATATGCGTTCGAATGTGAAGACATGTTGAAGATGATGATTACTGAACACCATGGATCTTCATAGAGTGAGGACTGCTTGTTGACATGCACTTGATCCCATTATAGAGTTATTTACAGCAGTGGTTTCCTCGTTGTAGAGATTTTTCGAATTGCAAGGACTACTTGCTACTAGTGGTAGTAGGAGAGTGCCTTTGATTTGTCCTATTTCTAGACAAATTGTATGGACGTTTGTCTGACATTACATTTCTAAAGATTACGTACATTGGTCTTTACAAACATACCATCTGTGGTGGCTGAGACGACAACTTCTCTTAGCTTAACACCTTCCTTTAGACATATGAGCTTAAGGGTTGTATTTTTATGGAAGGCAATTAGTAGTCAAACGAAAATGGCAATGTAGCATTCAGAGATGTGATATGTGCTATGCGAAAAAGTAATCGTTGCCTCAAGCCTCATCAATCGGAAATGACCGAAACAGGGTTAAATGTGGCAAGGCTAAGTGGGTCATTCCCAATTAGGGTATGATCATCCCCCTCTAGATATATTTCTTCCTGCTAAGATGTTTGGGATGTAAATTAATGTGGTTTGTATGCACGGGCGCCCGATTTAAAGGTCGATAATGACCGAGGGATGATATATTTAGTACTATCTAGTTACAGAGATAGGTCGGTCTTGTGTTGGTAGAGGATCCTTTGTGATGGTCCTCGGGACATCCATCTAGTGTTGTACCCATCAGATGGTAGTCCCTTCACCTAGCTATTTGTATGGAAATCCATTCTCCAGCAAGAACCTACGATTTTGTTTTTATTGGCTTAAGGAATTGCCTCGAGACGCTGTATGGGTAACCATTTCGGATAAGATTAATAAGTTTATTTGCAAATGTTTTCAAAGATACGACACTAGAAATAATATCAGATGTTTTGATATAAAAGTTTTTTTTGTTATCATAAGGTAAAAACACATATGTGTTTATGTGTGGGCATGGTCTTATGAGATACTCTTTATTTTCAAAAGATTCTATTTAAAGGCTGATATATGACACTGTCATTTATTATTGAGTTTTTCTCAAGATGGTTTATCAAGCCTGATTCAGGTATTTTTAGTACTCGAGTCAGATCCGAGTATTAAGGTTTAGTCGAAGACAGTTGGAGTTTCCAAAGGAGACTGGAGATATTCGTCTACGTATGGAGATATGCTATTATCCGCTTTGCTTTGTTTTTTTTAGTTTGATGTTTGTTGGAAATTGTAAGGACAGACGTTTATAACTGTCCAAGTAGAAATTAGATTAGATTCTGATATATGTATTTTAAAAAGATTTTTCACTGTAAAGATATTGTTCAATGTTATATGTTGTTCCATTCATGTGAGATTCTATTCTTTCTTATTTTTCTATTATCCTTCATCATCCATACATCAACACAACTTGGGTCGGACATAAGTGGTTTATTGTCGGTTCAAAGGCTACAGAATTGTGGGACGTCACATTTGGTATCAGAGCTTTTGGTCGAGCGAATACCGAAGTCTGATAGGGCAAGTCTCATAGAAGATAGGATTAGTAATATCCTAAGATGAGTAACTCATTAGAGATAGGATTAGTAACACCCTAGAATGAGTTATGAGAGTACTATACATACAAGCGTATTTCTTAATTTTATAAAAAGGTTTTGTTTAAAAGGTGGTAAATGAAATAATTTAACCTTGGGTTTATATTTTAAAATATAAAGGGTATATTATTATTTTTGGTTGAAAATTAAGGAATGTTTGTAATTTAGCTTAGTAAAAGTAATATAGGAATATCTTGTGATTAGAATTACATGATTTAACAATAAGATATTCCATATAGAACCAATTAGTTGAACGTTAGAATTTAGAACCTTAATCATATACCCCTAGATATTTAGTATTAAGAAATAATGACTTAATAATCATCAAAATTGATGGATTTAAAAACTAAGTACAAATATCTTGTGAAGTAAAATTCACTATTCGACTATAAGATACTTGATGATAATATTAAAGCTAGAAGTTGTAATTAGAAAAAGTAAAAAGAAAATGCACACTTAGAAAAATTCTTATTAATAAGATAGAAAAAAGATAAGCCTAAATTGAGACTTTGGGGAAATATAGTATGAAAGGATAAGTTCTAAAACTTATAAAGAGATAATTTGAAATTTAGAAGCTTTGATTAGGTTAAAATCAAAGTGAAATTTAGGAATAAGAGATATAAGAAATATTATCCTAATATAAAACTTTGTATTAGTGATACATTTAGGGTAACATTTGTAATTCAGAATGAAGTAAGATTAGAAGTGGATAGTTTTGTATAATATGGTTAGTACATTGTTTGTTGGATGAATATGTTTAAATAACAAATACCATGTGAATTAAGTTTCACAATTTGATTATAAGGTATTTGATGTATTTAAGGTTAAGAAATTTGATTTAGAAATGGATAGGTAAATAAGTTAAGTAGATAATCGTAGAATTAGTAAGAAAAAGATGTACACTTAGCAAAGTTGTCTTATTAATATATGGATAAGATAAATAATACTAGCTAAATTAAGTCCTCAAATAAATAAAGATTAAATTTTATAACTTATTATTTCAAGATAATAGTGGAATTCCACATTTTTTAAACACCCTAATTGAAGTAATGACGGTTTGAAGTTTGGGGATATGTATATATACTCTTGGAAAGTAAAGATATATTATACAAGTTTATGTCATATTTGTAAGCTATAGTAACAATGGATATAGTAAAAAAAAAAGTAAATGATTATGAAATAAACTTGGATTAATAGAAATTTTGAAGAAATACATTAGGTAAAAAAAGAATGTGAATGAAAACATAAGTTATATATAGATTATTTTGTAACATAAAATTTTGATCTATGATTTGAGTACAGAACTTTGAGGTGTTTACACCAATCCGATAAAGGATTTATCACTCGAATCTTGATGGTGAACATTGATGAGGGTTTGTGGTTATGTACTCAAGTTTTCTTTCATAGTTGAGAGCTATGCAAGGAAAGCAAGAGTTAGTGATTAGAAAGTCTGATCAAAGTCCTCGCTAGAAAATCGAGAGATTAATACTATTTCGTAAGTACGGTTGTGAATTCAAATAATAGATCAAATCAAATATCACATATAGTATGATGTTTTGGGTCTGTCTACATAGTAGTTGGATAGTTATCTAAATAGTAGACACTAAGATATAGGTATTGGGCTGATGTTTTAGTATGTGTACATATAGACCTTAGGTATATTACATGCTTAGGGGAGGGAATGAGTTATGTGGATGCATTCGCTTATAATGATACAGTATCAGTTTGGTTGTTTTTGGATGTATATTCTTGTTTGGTTTTTGTATATATTATCTCAAGTGTGTGGTACGCATTAGGTTGGGTGAGATAGAAGTCTGGCTTGATGTATGTATATATAACCTTAAGTGTGTGATAAGTACTCAGGTTAGTGTAGGGAATCATTGTATGTATGTTTGGCGTCATTTGTTTAGTGATGTTATGGTATCGGCCTTCTTTTTTATATACACATTCTTTCTATCATCAGTATAGAAAAGTCAAGATGTTTGAGGATACGAGTATGAGATAGATTCCTTTATCTAACTTTTATTTTGAGGACGAAATGCTTCTAAGTAGGGGAGAATGTAACGATCCTAATTTCTCTACTTCAAAAATGAGAGATTTTGTTTATTTTAAATATAAAAAGGGTTTAAAACTTAAATAAATAATTATATATGACAAATAATAATATAAAAATTACTTATTCTTGTAGTTGATAATTAAAAGCATAAGTTTGGATTTTAGAACAAATCAGCAAAAGTTAAGTTTTGTTAAAAATAAACGATGGCTTAAATAAATAGGTTTAAATATTTATTTGGAAAGTTAAATCTTATTAAAAATACCTAATAAAGGTCATAAAATTATGTTAAAATATTTAAAAGTAAGTTAATAATTGTTTTACAAAATAACCAAATTTTGTCGCATTTTGTCAGTTTTACGTTCATTGTAAAATTAGAGATTTTGATGTTATTTAAATATTATTTTAAGATATAAAGAGATATGTTTTAATTTATTTAAAAAAATAAAAAAATTCATTTTAAATTTGGTTTACATAAATGAATAGTTTAACTAAAACGTCAAAATGTGACCGTAAAACATTTTGTCGAAAATCAACCTTTTTACATTAAAGTTGTCGCAACGTTGTTGCACCTTTATGTTCTTATATATGAACTTATATTCAAATAGTATATTTAATTCACTAATCACGTTTACTTTTACTAAATAAGTTTAGAAACAATTAGCAAAAGTAAACATAAAAGAACAAAACATGTCACATCAAATCCCACCAAATCTTTACTTTTCTTCACTTGAATATTAAGTGATTAAGAGATAAAGTGATGATGTAATAAGGTGATGGCAAGTGTTGAAAAAGTAAGATAAATTAAGAATATTTTGGTAATTTGTAATGGGTTAGTTTAATTCACCACTCCTTACTTTTTCTACAAATACAGATTCGTTCTTCTCATTTTTCACACTTCACATTCTTCTTCTTCTTCTTCCTTTAAGCTATTTTATTGGCTTCTCTCTTTAAGAGGGATAGGCAAGTTAAAAATAGTGGAGTGCTTAAGCGCTAATCCAGTTGTTACTCCATAACCTCTTCGTAATTCACTACTTCTTCTTCTCTTCTGAAAAATGGCCTTAGGCCGTGAGTTTGGGAGTTCATAAGGGGAGGACGTGAGTAATATGGAAGGGGAAGGCTATGGCCAAGAGCAAGAAGGGATGTAGGGTGATGGTTGAACGCTTGGAAAAGGTGGTGGTTTAGTGGAGCTTTGAATTAAATGAATGTTAGTAGGAAGTTAAACGTTTTGGTTAGAGGTGAAAAAATTCTCACTGTTTCTAAAAGATTGTATTTTGATTTTACTATGATAATTATCTTATGACATATGCAAGTATACACTCCTTTAAAATGTTGCTATGGATGTTTGGTTATGTTTGTGTTATGTTTGAATAAGTAGAAAGTGTTAGGATTGTGATTATTTATCATAATATCTTGTTTATGGACCATAATCATGTTAGTAATAAATGTTAAACTTGGTTATGCTCATTTTGATTAAGTATTTTTTTTATTAAATAAGACCATATTTTGGTGATATGATATACTTTGGAAAAATAAGTCTATTTTCAAGTGGAATTGAAATTAAAGTAGAAATAAAAGAGAATTTGAAATTTGAAATGAAGAAGGATTAAAAAGGATTGTGAAATTGAAATTGAAATTGAGATGAATGGTGAAATTGAAATCGGAATCGATTTTGAAAATTGAATTTGTGGTTAAGGTTGAATTTGAGTTTAAATTGAAATTAGACTTGAAATCTAATTTTTAATTGAGTTTAATTTGAAGCTAGAACTGAAATTGAACTGAAATTGGAATTTAAAATTTAATATTAAAATAATCTGAATATAATAATATTATAATATGCTAAAAATGAAAATCCATTTTAAAAGCTTTAAAAGGTGAAAATATTGATATAACGTGATTTGTAATGATTTTATCAGTGTCAAAATTCAATTCGAATAGATTATTTTAGAAAAATAAGTTAAAACTAGGTGCGTCGCATAACGGCAGTTTGCAATTTCGCACCGAAACGTTCAAACGAGGGTATATAGTGGAATATAGCTCGAAATTCTTCGAGATAAGAAAATTTCGGACTATTATCTCCATATATTCTAAAATTAGAAAGAAAATCAAAATTTCATTGAGTAGATTTTGAATTAAGTCCAAACCAATTTTTTAGAAAAATCGCGCTAGTGCAGTTAAGTAACCATAACAGAAAATCTGTTTAAACGAACATTTTTAATTATGGAAAAATATGGAATAAATATGATAAATCCATTTAAATAGTTTAAAAGAGATTTGAAATGAAAAATATGAATTTTCAAACATTAAAAAGTTGTTTAAATCAAATAAACTTATATAACACTTTCTGTAGCACTTTTTTGCTGCAAATTATATAACTTTTTGAATATGAGTTTAAATGTAAAGATTTTTCTTGAAATCAATTGTGAATGTTTTTAAAAGGAAAAATAAATGTTTAAAAGATAATTTGGAATCTTTAGAATGAATTTCAAAATAAAGTTGATAACTAGTATACAGAAACGACAAGTACATTTGTCGCGCCTGTGAGATCTGGAAAGATAAAACAAAGCGTTTAACAAAGGTTAGGGATGAAGCAACCAGTACACTGAACTTACCTGGCCTCCATTTTTTCTTCTTAAGCGAGGGGTTGAACAGATCGAAAGGAACGCCCGGGTGCTCTATAAAGATTTTATTAAGTTCTGAAATAAAAGAAGATCGATATTATCCAAAAATTTAAGAAATCTCCAAAATGTACAAATTACGACTTGGATTGCATAAAAATAATCTTCTTATTTTGGTATTAAAATCCAAAGAGGGAACTCGTCCTATTCATGGAATTTAAAAGGTAATTTCACCATTATTCCGTCCATTGCACTTGTTGAATACGGAAATTGATGTTATATAAAATTAGAATGATTTCTATGATCCTATTTACTTAAAAAAATATTTGCTAAGATTGATTTTAGGGTTTATCGTCAAGATGCTTTAAATAACATTTTTTTTAACCCGCCTAAAAGTTAAGGAATTTGGATCGAGAGTTAAATGAGGAAAGATATTATCCAAAGCAAAAGAATAAATTACTTAGAATTATTCTAATTCAAAAGAAAGAGATTTAGAATTCATCCGAAAAGAATTAAATTGAAAAGAGACTTAATGATCCTGTATACTCATATTCACTTTTTATCGATGATTGACTTCGAAGGAACCAGAATCATATTTGGGTGATTCCTATCCAAAAAATACATCGAACCAATCTATGCATTCGAATGTGAAGACATGTTGAAAATGATGATTATTGAAGACCGTGGATCTTCATAGCATAAGGACTACTTGTTGACATGCTTTAGGTAGCTCCCATTATAGAGTTATTTATAGCAGTGGTCTCCTCATTATGGAGATTTTTCGGTTTGCAAGGACTACTCGCTACTAGTGAAAGTAGGAGAGTGTCTTCGGTTTGTCTTGTTCCTAAACAACTTGTATGGACGTTTGTCTGATATTGCATTTCTAAAATTTATGTACATTGGTTTTTAAAAACATACCATCTGTGGTAGACGAGAAGGCAACTTTTATTAGCTTAACACCCACCTTGAGGCATACGAGCTTAATGGTTGTAATTTTGTGGAAGGAAATTAGTACTCAAACGGAAATGGCAATGTGGCATTTAGAGATGTGATGTATGCTATGTGAAAAGGTAATCGTTGCCTTAAGCCTCATCGACCAGAAATCACCGAAACGGGGTCAAATGCGGCAAGGCTAAGTGGGTCATCCCAATTAGGGTATAATCATCCCCTTTTAGATGTATTTCTTTCTACTATGACGTTCGGGATGTAAATTAATGTGGTTTGTATGCTCGGGCACCCGGTTTAAAGGTCGGTAATGATCGGGGGATGATATATTCGGTACTAACCAGTTACAGAGATAGGGCGATCTTGTGTTGGTAGAAGATCCTTTGTGATGGTCCTCGGGAAATCCATCTAGAGGTGTACCCATCGGAAGGTAGTCCCTTCACCTGGTCATTTGTATGGAAATCCATTCTCCAATAAGAACCTGCGGTTTTGTTTGTATTGGCGTAATGAATATCCCTGAAATGCTATATGGGTAACCATTTCGGATAAGATTAATAAGTTTATTTGCAAATGTTTTCAAAGATATGTCACTAGAAATAATATCAAATGTTTTGATATAAAATGTTTTAAGTTATCATAAGATAAAAACACATCCGTGTTTATATGTGGGCGTGGTCTTATGAGGTACTCTTTCTTTTCAAAGGATTTTATTTAAAGGCTGGTATATGACACTGTCATTTATTATTGAGTTTTTCTCATACTGGTTGATCAAGCCTGCTCTGGGTATTTTCAATACTCTGGTCAGATCCGAGTTGTTTCAAGTTTAGTCGAAGACGGTTGGAGTTTCCAAAGGAGAGCTGGAAATATTTATCTACATATAGACATATTCTATTATCCGCTTTGCTTTGTTTGTTTTAGTTTAATGTTTGTCAGTAATTGCAAGGACAGATGTTTATAACTATTCAAGCTGAATTTAGGTTAGACTATGATATATTATTTTAAAAAGATTTTCCACTGTAAAGATATTGTTCAATATTATATGTTGTTCCATTCGTGTGAGATTTTGTTCTGTCTTATTTTCTTTATTAACCTTGATCATCCATACTTCAGCGCAACTTGGGTCGGACGTGAGTGGTTTATTGTCGGCTCAAAAGGTAATGAATTGTGGATCGTCACACTTTGTGAGCACATAAACCATTTATAAACTTCTTTTATAAATCTATAAACCCATTTCTAAAGTTCATTTATAAATATCTAATTATAAACCCTTTCACCTTCCAAATAACCCTTTCTTAACTCTTCAAAGCATTTTATAACTCGTTTATAAAATCTAAGTCTTCCAACTCCATTCACGGTCTCGAAAACATTTTAAAAATAATTAAAAACGTTTACTTCAAAATATCACTATGTAATATTAATTATTAACAATGAACATTAAAAATAAATGGAAATTAATTATTAACTTTAAAATATCTTAAAATAATAATCAATCATTCCAAAATATTGTTTAAGAAATAACAATAATTAATTTTTACAATAATTAATTTATGTAAACCCAAAAAATTAGAAGAGTCAACTTTTGTCTCCAATGGCCTCTCCCGCCCGTACCCACCCCCTTCCTTTGTCTTTTCAAACTGCTTTACCCATTCCTGCAAATGTTACCTCGTCTTCTCCTAGCTCGGCCTTCTTGTCCACCTCGCCTCAATCTTTACCACCGCCTGTTCCTCCCCCTCTTCCTTCTTCCACACGTGATACCACTGACCCCTCTCATTTGCCTTGGTCCTCCCTTTTTAGAAACCGCCCTCGTAATGCTGGTCAGTATGCTCCTGTCGATATTTCGCTATCATTTGAAGGCCCAACCTTGGTTCCTCCTGAAATGGTTGTGGATGCTGGTAATGCTGTTTGGGAGGATTGGCTGGTTGGATTCTTCCTTGATAAACCACTCTCTTATTTGACAGTCATCACCCATTTGAAGAAGATATGGAAGCTTAAAGGTGAAGTTAAAATCAAGTCTGATGGTATCTTGTTCCTCTTCCATCTTTCCTGTGCTGAGGATAGAAGGAAGATATTGGAAGCCGACCCAATTTTCCTGAGGAACAAAATTTTCATCATTAAAGCATGGGATCCATTTATAGGTAACAGTTGTAGTACAATTAAATCAGTGCCAGTTTGGATAAGGTTATCGAACATTCCACTGTATGCATGGTCGCATCTTGGAATTAATTGGCTTGCGTCGAGAATTGGTAAGCTACTATTCCTGGACTCTTCCACTGTGAAGATGGAGAGAATAGGCTATGCAAAGTGTTTGGTTGATGTTACGCCTAACCAAGATTTAGTTGATGAGTTCCCCGTTAAGTTACTGAATGGTTCTGCTCAAATGGTGAAGGTCGAGTACCTTTGGAAACCAGAAATATGTCACTTTTGCAAAGAATTTGGTCATATGAGTGTTGTATGTATAAAAGCTGATGGGGAGAACGGAAAGAAAGAGGTAGAGGAGGTGGTTAAAAACAATAATCATGTAGGGGTAACGTATGAGCAGAAGCATGGGAAGCAAGCAAGCATGAGCAGTCAAGCGTGGCGTAGAGTAGTTAACAAAAAAGCTAAAGAAGGTTTTGGTAATAATTTAAAAGTGCAATCAGCTAATGTTAAATCTAATATTAATCAGCGTGATGTTACCATGACTGCCATGCAGCATCAAAAAGGTGGAATAAGTGAAAATGAAATACAATTGGCCAGTGGTGTTACTGCCAATGTCCAAGCCTCAACAACGGTACATAACAGTTTTGAAGTATTAAATGATATGCAAGGTGAGGAAGATGGTAGTGCCGCACTAGACGCTAGTAGTGAGCAACCTGACGTGCATGGTAGTAGTTTACTTGGTTGTGAGGAAAATAAAATGATACAAAACAAAAACTGCGGTCTACTCCATGTGCATGCTACTGATGCACTTGTTTGTGCACCAACATCCAATACTGATCAAATGGCTAAACAACATCTTGGTAATAGCAACTGCAGATCCAATTCAAACAATCCTGTGCCTTCAACTGGAAATGTGCAAGGAATGATAAAACCAGCTGTTGTTCAAATACAAAAGAATCTGATACATGCTGTGGAGCATGTTCATGTTCATGTCCCTGAGACACCTGTGCATACCAATGATTCCATGATACCACAACAATCTGCAAGCACCCCATCCAATCTTTTTTCTTATCAACTGATCTCCCCATGACCACCACTTCTCTTAACCATGAGGAGGAAACATTCTGTATCACAATGCAAGGTCAGATTACTAATTTGGCTATAACTCTACATCTCCCCCCGCTATGTAACGACCCAATATTTTCAACCATTCGCATCCGCACATGTCGGACTTGAATTGCTCAAAATACCGCGTTGTAAATAAAATTTGGCAAATCTCAGAATATACAGTAAATACATAGTCATAGATCACAGACACAGAGTAAATAATAATGCAGCAGAAATAAAAGAGATAGTAGTTCATGAAGCTACTATATAAAAATAAGATACATCAGAGTTAAACAAGATACAACAGAAGAGTAACAAGATACATCAGGTATAAATCAGAATACATCACTGAAATCACTGGATACAAAAAGCAAAATAGATGGCTAGATCTTCAAGGAAAGCTCCAGCTCCAAAGGTGAATCTTGAATGCTAACTCACCCAATCTGACTCGAGCATAAAGCAAAACACAAAACGCTCGAGTCAGGACATAAATACTTATGAACTGTAAATCAACTCAAGTGAACAGTAACAAAAATGCATCAGTAACTTAAAGGATGCTTGGGATCGCTCATCCTTTAAGGATCCGTTAAACTATTTACTATGTAGTAATATTGCGCTATTATAATAGTGTCTACAGTAAAATAAACATACTTTTAAATAGCATTCCGGGCTACCCATATCACCCTTCACACATAATAGTCCCAGTAGTCCATCCAATATCATGCCATCTCCACTCCGGGTGACTGTCAGAGGATACCACACGGGCTACGGGAGAAAAACAAACTCGTAGTAAAGGCTCGGTATGGTAGGTGACACCGCACACAAGGCAATGCCAGGGTAGATATACCAATTACGCACACGGGCTGGTGGTAACGCAGCAGCCACATACGCCCACCTCGGAACACACTCCCATATCAAAATCGGAGGATGGCCATCTAATCAATCACCAGTAAGAGTATAGTATCGAAGGAATGTGTCTGATAGGAGGAATGAACTCACTTGGCCCGAGATCGCTCCTGTTTTAGCCACCTTATGCCAACTCACGGGAGTTGGGTCCACGTAATATACCTCAAGAACGTCGCCACCATCCTACTTCATTCTGGAATCTCCACCGCGTACACGGTTGTTAAAGTGGTTTTCGGAGTTGGCAGAGAGTATGACAACTTCCGATCCCGGTCTCTTTAACAACCAAACGTTATTATAACGTTGTGGTCATTTCAAAATAGTTTATACTTTAAAAAGATCAAATCATTTCATTTCAAACTATATTTCTTTCAAAATAGTTTATACTTCGAAACCAAAACCATTTTTATTTCAAAACTATTTATTCAATCAAAATAGTTTATACTTCAAAACCAAAAACATTTCAAACATATATTCATTTCAAAATCATAATATTTTCAAAGTATAACTCTTTCGAAACCAAAAATACATGAAACAATTACACTTTGAAAATCATAACATTTCAAAATCATACATTTGAAATCATCGGATATTCATTTAATTCTTTACATTTTACAATTCATTCAATTAATCCCAAATTTTCAATTTCCAACTTAATTCAATTCAAACCATCAGTTTCAATTAAATTTCCCAATAACCATTTCAAATCATATCATTTTCAAATATAGATTTGATCCACAAATTAAACTATTCAATTTTTAATAAATTTCAAAGCTTTAATATCCCGCATTTCAAAACTAAATTTTATAATTTCATATATCTCAAATCTAGTTTCATTATTACTTAGTTTTGAAATATTCATTTCATAAATCCAATACTATTTAAATAAACTCAATTTACAATTAAACTAAATATCCTTTCATACCAATATAAACTTCAAATATTCATTTATCAAAAGTACATATCATTCTAATTCATATTCTTTATCAAAATAAAGATCAAATCATTTCCAAACCTTATTATCAAATCATTATTTGAATTCAAATTCAAATACTCAAATTTAAATATCATTTTTAAATCAAATAAGTCATTCATTTGTTATTTCAAGTATCATTACAAAATACATTAAAAATTCCATTCAAAATTCATTTATCTCATTACATTTCATTCCATTTAACACATAACCAAGTAAACCTTACTTAAATTCAAATTCAAATTTAAATTCCTTAAAAATTCAAATTTAAATATTAAAATATATTCAAAACTTCTTAAATTTCACAATTATTCAATTTCCCAAATTTAAATCATTTAACACTTTAAAATATAACTCAAACAGTGTTAAAACTATAACATTTCAAACATTGTCAAATTATAGCAACGACAGCACTTATAAAGTGCTATCGTAGCTTATAGCTTCCAAAAATGGTTTATTTCAAGAATAACGGCATTTATAAAATGTCGTAATAGATATTTGGTTATTTCAAACATTGTTAGATTCAAAACAATAGCATTTAAAAATGCTGTCAAAAGACTACAACATTTTGAAAATGCTATGAATTCCAGATTTCATTTTTGCTTTTCAAAAAAATAATAAAACTCCAAATTTTATTATAACTCAAAAATCATATTTCTAGACTTCAAAATTTCACATTTAAAATCATTTTAACATATGATTTATCACAACAAAATTTTTAGATCAAATATTCAATTTAAAAACTCCATTCATTTATTAAGTCAAAATTCACTGTTTATTAACATATAAATTAAATAAAACTTAAAATTTTACTTCAAATATAATTTTAAAACTTTAAATTTAATTTCCATTATTTATTTACATTTTAAACTAAAATTTAAAGTCTAAAATCTCAATTATTTCACATTTACGTACTCAAATTCACAATTTCAAGACTTAATATTTAATTTTCTTAAAACCATAAAATATATATTTTTAAATCAAAATTTCATACTTTTAAAAATACATATTTTAATAAATATCATTTAAAAATATACCACGGGGTCTGTACATAATTTTCTAACCTAGGTCAAGTGATACGGATATATATCATTTCAATCCGCAGTTTACAAAGAAAACCCGGGTTCTATCATTTCAAACCCGCAATCCCAAGTCAAATAAAATACAATAAAAATCGCTCAGGCCTATCATTTCAGCCCATAACGATTATTCCCTAATCTAAAGTCCGTTTGGGTATGTATCATTTCAACCCATAGTGATTCTATTCTAACAGGGAACTTGCAGTGTGAATATATGCATAAACAATATAAACAATGCCAGTGTCACAATATAATGTCATATATCACATGTCGGGTGATAATTAACAGTTTTAACATGGTAATAACATGGCATAGCATATCATATGATCATCATTAACTTGCATAACATTTTATATTACTAAACACTTGTCATCAATTCACTATTTCATAAGTATAAATGTCAGAGTGAGAAAGACTCACCTTTTACGAAGCTAGAGACAAACAACACACACAAGAGCGATTCCAAAGGCACGACAAGCACGATTTGATTTGAATTGATGGAGACCCTTGTAAACAACACAAAATATGACATACATAAGCACAAACATAGATATCGACATACAAATATAATCAACAACTTTAGTTTGCAGAACAGTTGCAAAACAAGAGAGATGACCAAACCTTAGAAGCAAAAGACTTGCACACGACAACATAAGCTTGTCACATGATCAAATGGGCTTGCTCTCATCATACTAGGCTCAGCCTAGATGCCAACATGGCTTAGGTTTGGGTCAATATGGGTTCATATGGCTCGGCCTAACTTGGATATGAAGGAGTGGAAGTTGTGACATGAGAAATACAAAAGTTAAGGCAATTAAGTGGATTTTTGGTGCAACTATAGGTTCGGCCTACCATGGCTTGGGCTAGGTCATGCAATGCGATGGTCAGGTGGTGGATGGAGTGGCGGCCAGAGGTGGTGGAGGGACTGGTGGTGGCGGCCATGGAGGTGGTTTAGGTTAAAAATGAAGGCTATGGCCTTAAGGGTTTGGCTAGGCTAGTTTGGTGGAACTTTTGTGCAAATTTTGTGGTGCAGCATCAACGGATGGTCATGGCTACTGTCTTGGTCAGAGGAGAGGCTTATGAGCTGCTAGAGATGATGGTGGAGAGGATGGTAGTGGTGGTGGTAGAGGCTAGGCCTAGCAAAACACAAGAAGGATCAATGCAAAAATCAATAGGAAAATCATAAAAACAAGAAGAAAGATGATAGAATTTACCAAATTTTTGTAAAACAAATGGCCATGAGTTTTTTTCTCAAGAAAGATAATAAAATTTTCGTGAGAAAGAGTGAGGAATGTGGCTGAAAGATGGAGTAGGGTACGGCCAAAGCATTGATGAATGGAGTTTGGAAAGTGAAAGGTCGGAATGCAAAAGGACTAAGCATACAAAAGATCTCAAACTCTTCATATATTCATTATTTCTTTTTAAATTTTTATATAACTGAAAAACATATATAAATTCAGTTAAAATACGAAAATATAGTAAATAAACAAAAATAAATTAATTAATTATTAATTATATATAGTTTAATTAAATAAAAAAGCAAAATTTGCAACTAGTCTTGAAAATATGAAAAATAAGTGCAATGAACTTGGGAAATTTTTTTATGTACTTAAAAATATTTATAAATAAAGATAAGAACACAAAATAAAAAGGAAATCACAAAAATAAATAAATAAATTTTAATTTAAATATAGTTTAGATGAAGAAAATAGCAGAAAAAGGAAAACAGCCTTTTAAAAATAGGAAATCATCATAGTAAATTTTAGAAAAATTCTATTATCATTTCAAAAATATTTAAAAGTCAAAATATACATAATATAACATATTAAAACATATTAAAATAAAATATGACAAAGAAAAATAAAATTTATACAATTTAAAATAACAAAATTGCAAAATAAACAATTTATACTCAAAATTGAAATATACATATCTTTTGCAGTTTAACTCCGTTTTCCACGAAACAAAAAGCAACGTTCAAGTTATTAAATCTATTTTCATAATAAAAGATAAAATTTAAAATTTCAAACTTTTAAATTTTTAAGTTAAAAGTCAAAGTTTGACTATTTTGACCAAAATCAACATTTTCTGGAAATATTCAATTTATGCATGTTTGAAATTCTAATCCACATCAAAATCAACATTTATATTTAAATTAACAAAATATATTAATTTTAATAAATAAAATAAAGTTTTTAAATTAGGAATTTAAATTAAAATAATTAAAATATACAATTACAATAATCAGAAAATACAGGGTTGTTACACTCTCCCCCACTCAAAACTTTTCGTCCCCGAAAAGGAATGAGGTACGGGAAAGCACAAAAAAAGATTGAATGAAATAGTATTAAGACAAGATGACAAGAAGATTAAAATTATACCTGATAACTGTTGCTATAGGTAAGTTTAACAAGGTGGAGATGATCTTTCCAACATCCTCCAGAATCAAGAACACAAGCATGAAAAAAGATCTTTTAGAATCTGATTCACCCTTCCTGTTTAACCGACGGTCTGTGGATGGCAAGCAGTGCTTAGATTCAAAGATGAGTACCAAAGATTATTAAAGATTATAAAAAGATTTCTAAACAGACTGGTATAAGCAATAACCTCTAATTCTGTAGCAAGACAAGGGAAATTAGGACAACCAAAAGATAGTTTGAAAAACAAAATAAGATAATAAATTTGAAACCATAAAATTTCAACTTAAACTGAAAATTAATTTTACATAAGTCAAATAAATCTTAAGCGTCTCTAATTTCATTATCTTATCATCCAATTATCTTAAATTAACAAATCCCTAAAATCATGTATTTGAAAAATCTTTTATTATACTCAAAATGTGCCAAATAAAATTTAATTCTTCTTCACTACTAATTAAAATTAAATTTATTTCTCTCAATATATTTTATCACCTATGTTAAATATATTTACACTTATTGTAACTGCCTTAAATTTATTCTTAGTTCCTTTATCATCATTTTATATTGTAAATTATTCCATTACCCTTTTTCTTTATTTACCTCTGTTAATCCTTTTTTATAACTTAAATTTAAGTATATAATATTTATAATAACCACTCAAATTTTATTTATAAAATCTTTTTTTTATATTGTATATTATCCAATTACATATTCAACTTTTGAAAATTAAGGTAAGTTATATTGGAATGAAATTGTGTATTATACAAATAAAACTTTCTAATTAAATTATTTCAAGCTTGAATATTAATCCGAATCTTGAAATTATACTTAGAAATTATCTTTGAAGAAAAAATTTAGGAATTAAATTTCCGATAAATTCCAAACTGTTTAGAGATAAATAAATGCTCATATACTGTATGTATATATCCATTCAAATTTAAATCATATATCAGCATATGTTATAAATCCATTCTTATTTTAGAAATTAAAATCAATTAAATTTCCCTAAACAAAACTGTAGCAAGACTACAGAATGATCTCTTCACTTCGAAACTCGAAAATGAACGTCGATGATGCTGCAGTCATCACCGAAATTATTTTCCAGCGACAAAGAGAAGAGCACTAAATTTAAATTTAAAATTCTTTGGAAACAAATTTCTATTCGAAAATACTTTAAATAATATATCCTTTAAAACTTTAAACACAAAGTTTGAAATCCATCGGAAATTAAATTCTCAAATTCTTGTTTTACATTCATTTTAAATTTCCAAATAAATTTATAACCATGTTTTATAGTTCAATTAGATATATGAAACAATAGAAAATAATATATAAAATCAAATATTCTTAACAACCAATTCAAATAAAATCCAGATAAAGATATATAATAAAGGTACAAAATTTATTTCACAAAAATTTATTTCATCACTAAATTTTAAAAACATATTGTGTCAGTTTGCTCTGTTCAAGTGTTTTGGAAATCTTATCGATAGCGTTGATCAGACGAATCGATTAGAAACCCAAATCAACATCAACAACTCAAACAACACAATATATAAAACATTTTAAATATTAGTTTACAAATGCACTTCAAGAATAATTTGAAGATAAGTTGGAAACAAAGTGAGATAATTAAATAACAGAATAGGGAGATGGATGAGTTTATATAAATCGCGGGCAACCTTAACCGGGTCAACCGTGACTTAAAGAATAAGATCAATGTGGATTTCTTGGGTAAATCGACATTCGATCTCAATATGTAGAGTTTGAAATTATAAGAGATACTAGCATCTAAACCGAGGATATAGAACCTCTGGAGAATCGATGTTGTTGTAAAGGAGTTTTCCCCTTTTCAAATAAATTTGAGGTTGGCGAGACCGCCGACTCATTATGAAGATCTTTTGAAGTTGAGTTATGGGATACTCCAGAAACAAAAGAAGATAAATAGTGAGGGACACGAATGGATTTTGGAACCATAGGGAATGTTCCAAAATTCAAAGGAATCGAGTCAAAAAGGAAGAGATTTAAACTTGAATGAAAGTGATTCTGTAAATACATTTACCCTATATATTGAGTTTTGCCTAGAGCTACTAAAGCTCTGATACCAACTGTAACGACCCGATATTTTCAACCATTCGCATCCGCACATGTCGGACTTGAATTGCTCAAAATACCGCGTTGTAAATAAAATTTGGCAAATCTCAGAATATACAGTAAATACATAGTCATAGATCACAGACACAGAGTAAATAATAATGCAGCAGAAATAAAAGAGATAGTAGTTCATGAAGCTACTATATAAAAATAAGATACATCAGAGTTAAACAAGATACAACAGAAGAGTAACAAGATACATCAGGTATAAATCAGAATACATCACTGAAATCACTGGATACAAAAAGCAAAATAGATGGCTAGATCTTCAAGGAAAGCTCCAGCTCCAAAGGTGAATCTTGAATGCTAACTCACCCAATCTGACTCGAGCGTAAAGCAAAACACAAAACACTCGAGTCAGGACATAAATACTTATGAACTGTAAATCAACTCAAGTGAACAGTAACAAAAATGCATCAGTAACTTAAAGGATGCTTGGGATCGCCCATCCTTTAAGGATCCGTTAAACTATTTACTATGTAGTAATATTGCGCTATTATAATAGTGTCTACAGTAAAATAAATATACTTTTAAATAGCGTTCCGGGCTACCCATATCACCCTTCACACATAATAGTCCCAGTAGTCCATCCAATATCATGCCATCTCCACTCCGGGTGATTGTCAGAGGATACCACACGGGCTACGGGAGAAAAACAAACTCGTAGTAAAGGCTCGGTATGGTAGGTGACACCGCACACAAGGCAATGCTAGGGTAGATATACCAATTACGCACACGGGCTGGTGGTAACGCAGCAGCCACATACGCCCACCTCAGAACACACTCCCATATCAAAATCGGAGGATGGCCATCTAATCAATCACCAGTAAGAGTATAGTATCGAAGGAATGTGTCTGATAGGAGGAATGAACTCACTTGGCCCGAGATCGCTCCTGTTTTAGCCACCTTATGCCAACTCACGGGAGTTGGGTCCACGTAATATACCTCAAGAACGTCGCCACCATCCTACTTCATTCTGAAATCTCCACCGCGTACACGGTTGTTAAAGTGGTTTTCGGAGTTGGCAGAGAGTATGACAACTTCCGATCCCGGTCTCTTTAACAACCAAACGTTATTATAACGCCGTGGTCATTTCAAAATAGTTTATACTTTAAAAAGATCAAATCATTTCATTTCAAACTATATTTCTTTCAAAATAGTTTATACTTCGAAACCAAAACCATTTTTATTTCAAAACTATTTATTCAATCAAAATAGTTTATACTTCAAAACCAAAAACATTTCAAACATATATTCATTTCAAAATCATAATATTTTCAAAGTATAACTCTTTCGAAACCAAAAATACATGAAACAATTACACTTTGAAAATCATAACATTTCAAAATCATACATTTGAAATCATCGGATATTCATTTAATTCTTTACATTTTACAATTCATTCAATTAATCCCAAATTTTCAATTTCCAACTTAATTCAATTCAAACCATCAGTTTCAATTAAATTTCCCAATAACCTTTTCAAATCATATCATTTTCAAATATAGATTTGATCCACAAATTAAACTATTCAATTTTTAATAAATTTCATAGCTTTAATATCTCGCATTTCAAAACTAAATTTTATAATTTCATATATCTCAAATCTAGTTTCATTATTACTTAGTTTTGAAATATTCATTTCATAAATCCAATACTATTTAAATAAACTCAATTTACAATTAAACTAAATATCCTTTCATACCAATATAAACTTCAAATATTCATTTATCAAAAGTACATATCATTCTAATTCATATTCTTTATCAAAATAAAGATCAAATCATTTCCAAACCTTATTATCAAATCATTATTTGAATTCAAATTCAAATACTCAAATTTAAATATCATTTTTAAATCAAATAAGTCATTCATTTTTTATTTCAAGTATCATTACAAAATACATTAAAAATTCCATTCAAAATTCATTTATCTCATTACATTTCATTCCATTTAACACATAACCAAGTAAACCTTACTTAAATTCAAATTCAAATTTAAATTCCTTAAAAATTCAAATTTAAATATTAAAATATATTCAAAACTTCTTAAATTTCACAATTAATCAATTTCCCAAATTTAAATCATTTAACACTTTAAAATATAACTCAAACAGTGTTAAAACTATAACATTTCAAACATTGTCAAATTATAGCAACGACAGCATTTATAAAGTGCTATCGTAGCTTATAGCTTTCAAAAATGGTTTATTTCAAGAATAACGGCATTTATAAAATGTCGTAATAGATATTTAGTTATTTCAAACATTGTTAGATTCAAAACAATAGCATTTAAAAATGCTGTCAAAAGACTACAACATTTTGAAAATGCTATGAATTCCAGATTTCATTTTTGCTTTTCAAAAAAATAATAAAACTCCAAATTTTATTATAACTCAAAAATCATATTTCTAGACTTCAAAATTTCACATTTAAAATCATTTTAACATATGATTTATCACAACAAAATTTTTAGATCAAATATTCAATTTAAAAACTCCATTCATTTATTAAGTCAAAATTCACTGTTTATTAACATATAAATTAAATAAAACTTAAAATTTTACTTCAAATATAATTTTAAAACTTTAAATTTAATTTCCATTATTTATTTACATTTTAAACTAAAATTTAAAGTCTAAAATCTCAATTATTTCACATTTACGTACTCAAATTCACAATTTCAAGACTTAATATTTAATTTTCTTAAAACCATAAAATATATATTTTTAAATCAAAATTTCATACTTTTAAAAATACATATTTTAATAAATATCATTTAAAAATATAACACGGGGTCTGTATATAATTTTCTAACCTAGGTCAAGTGATACGGATATATATCATTTCAATCCGCAGTTTACAAAGAAAACCCGGGTTCTATCATTTCAAACCCGCAATCCCAAGTCAAATAAAATACAATAAAAATCGCTCAGGCCTATCATTTCAGCCCATAAAGATTTTTCCCTAATCTAAAGTCCGTTTGGGTATGTATCATTTCAACCCATAGTGATTCTATTCTAACAGGGAACTTGCAGTGTGAATATATGCATAAACAATATAAACAATGCCAGTGTCACAATATAATGTCATATATCACATGTCGGGTGATAATTAACAGTTTTAACATGGTAATAACATGGCATAGCATATCATATGATCATCATTAACTTGCATAACATTTTATATTACTAAACACTTGTCATCAATTCACTATTTCATAAGTATAAATGTCAGAGTGAGAAAGACTCACCTTTTACGAAGCTAGAGACAAACAACACACACAAGAGCGATTCCAAAGGCACGACAAGCACGATTTGATTTGAATTGATGGAGACCCTTGTAAACAACACAAAATATAACATACATAAGCACAAACATAGATATCGACATACAAATATAATCAACAACTTTAGTTTGCAGAAGAGTTGCAAAACAAGAGAGATGACCAAACCTTAGAAGCAAAAGACTTGCACACGACAACATAAGCTTGTCACATGATCAAATGGGCTTGCTCTCATCATACTAGGCTCAGCCTAGATGCCAACATGGCTCAGGTTTGGGTCAATATGGGTTCATATGGCTCGGCCTAACTTGGATATGAAGGAGTGGAAGTTGTGACATGAGAAATACAAAAGTCAAGGCAATTAAGTGGATTTTTGGTGCAACTATAGGTTCGGCCTACCATGGCTTGGGCTAGGTCATGCAAGGGGATGGTCAGGTGGTGGATGGAGTGGCGGCCAGAGGTGGTGGAGGGACTGGTGGTGGCGGCCATGGAGGTGGTTTAGGTTAAAAATGAAGGCTATGGCCTTAAGGGTTTGGCTATGCTAGTTTGGTGGAACTTTTGTGCAAATTTTGTAGTGCAGCATCAACGGATGGTCATGGCTACTGTCGTGGTCAGAGGAGAGGCTTATGAGCTGCTAGAGATGATGGTGGAGAGGATGGTAGTGGTGGTGGTAGAGGCTAGGCCTAGCAAAACACAAGAAGGATCAATGCAAAAATCAATAGGAAAATCATAAAAACAAGAAGAAAGATGATAGAATTTATCAAATTTTTGTAAAACAAATGGCCATGAGTTTTTTTCTCAAGAAAGATGATAAAATTTTCGTGAGAAAGAGTGAGGAATGTGGCTGAAAGATGGAGTAGGGTACGGCCAAAGCATTGATGAATGGAGTTTGGAAAGTGAAAGGTCGGAATGCAAAAGGACTAAGCATACAAAAGATCTCAAACTCTTCATATATTCATTATTTCTTTTTAAATTTTTATATAACTGAAAAACAAATATAAATTCAGTTAAAATACGAAAATATAGTAAATAAACAAAAATAAATAAATTAATTATTAATTATATATAGTTTAATTAAATAAAACAGCAAAATTTGCAACTAGTCTTGAAAATATGAAAAATAAGTGCAATGAACTTGGGAAATTTTTTTATGTACTTAAAAATATTTATAAATAAAGATAAGAACACAAAATAAAAATGAAATCACAAAAATAAATAAATAAATTTTAATTTAAATAGAGTTTAGATGAAGAAAATAGCAGAAAAAGGAAAACAGCCTTTTAAAAATAGGAAATCATCATTGTAAATTTTAGAAAAATTCTATTATCATTTCAAAAATATTTAAAAGTCAAAATATACATAATATAACATATTAAAACATATTAAAATAAAATATGACAAAGAAAAATAAAATTTATACAATTTAAAATAACAAAATTGCAAAATAAACAATTTATACTCAAAATTGAAATATACATATCTTTTGCAGTTTAACTCCGTTTTCGATGGAAAAAAAAGCAATGTTCAAGTTATTAAATCTATTTTCATAATAAAAGATAAAATTTAAAATTTCAAACTTTCAAATTTTTAAGTTAAAAGTCAAAGTTTGGCTATTTTGACCAAAATCAACATTTTCTGGAAATATTCAATTTATGCATGTTTGAAATTCTAATCCACATCAAAATCAACATTTATATTTAAATTAACAAAATATATTAATTTTAATAAATAAAATAAAGTTTTTAAATTAGGAATTTAAATTAAAATAATTAAAATATACAATTACAATAATCAGAAAATACAGGGTTGTTACACGCTACCTCCCCTACCAACCCACCCCCTCCTGCAACCTCCCCTACCAACCCACACCCACCTACCCAAACCAATGTACCTTCAAATCAACCTTATGTTTATCAGGGATCAATTCCAGGGTGGAAAACTCCATCAATTGAACAAACTTCGAAACTGAGCCAGTCCTCAACACTTGATAAAGGCAAAAGGGGTAAGAAAAATAGGATTCTGAATCCGAATATACACAGAGTTAATTGTCCAATTACTAGGAGCATGAAAGAAGGGGATCAACACTTAATAGTTTAATAATGTCACAAAACATTGGAGCATGGAACATTAGAGGATCCCATAATTTCCTCAAACTCGAGCAAGTAAAGTGCTTAATCTCTGAACACCAATTATCCATTTTTGCTATTCTTGAAACAAAATTGAACCTCCCACTTACAATATCTGCTGCTAAATTCATCAGTCCTTCTTGGATCCTTACACACAACTTACCAGAAGCTAATTATGGCCGTATATTGGTTATTCATAATCCTGCCCAGCTTACCCTTGAGCTAATTCTGTCCACTCCTCATTTAATGCACTATCATGTTATATATCACAACCCCACCTCTTCTTTCTATATCACCATCATATATGCTCATAACTCCCCCTCCTCTAGGCAATCAGTTCTCCGGCTACTTCCAGCTTTAAGACAAGAAACACATCCTTGGGTGGTACTCGGTGACTTTAATTGTTGTCTCTCCTTATCTGATAAGCATGGTGGTCTCTCACTTGTGCCTAATGATATCCTACCGCTCAACACTGCTGTCCATGATTCATCACTTATTCCTATCAGTACAAATGGAGCTTTATCCTCCTGGAACAATAGGTCGAGGAGCGGTACACGAATTTTTTCCAACATTGATCACTCATTCTCCAACTACAAAGCCCTTTCTTCATGGCCAAACCTCTCCACTCATCTACCACATCCTATCCTCTCTGATCACTCTCCATTAATCCTAACCACTGGCAAGAAGCATATTGGAGGCAAAAGGGGGTTTAAATTCTATAATGCTTGGGTCAATGACCCTGAGTACACAAATATTATTAAAAATTCATGGTCAAATAAATACTATGGAAACCCTATGTTTGTGTTTGCAGGAAACTCAAAGCAACGAAGGACAATTTGAGGGCATGGTCAAAAGCGAAGTTTGGCAATGGCAATCTGCAATCTTCCATGCTTAAGGAGCAACTAAAGGAGGCCCAGGAACTTATGATGGCACATCCTGATGATGCTGACAAGGCTGAAAGGGAAGCTGAACTATACTCTAATCTCAATCAGGCTCTTGCTTTAGAATGTGAGATGAGGAAGCAACAGTTAAGGATCAAGAAGGCGGCGGATGGTGACAGGAATACCAAGTACTTTCATGCTTCCCTGAAGGCCAAACACTCAGCTACCAACATCTCCTCCATCATTGATGAAGCAGGAATTCTTAACACAACCCCTGAATCAGTTGACAATGCATTTCTACAATATTACACCGAACTCTTTGGCAATATGAGTAACTTTGAGCCTGACTTGGATCTCCTATCTTCAACTGCACTTCCCAAACTAACTCATGATGAAGCCAATGGTCTTGTTGCCAGAGTTACTGATGCTGAAATCAAGAATGCTCTATTTGCTATGAACAAGAGCTCCTCTGGTGGGCCTGATGGCTTCAATGTCATTTTCTATACTACTAGCTGGTCTATAGTTGGAAATCACTTCTGCTTGGCAGTGCACAATTTCTTTAATAAATTCAAAATGTTAAAACCTGCGAATGCGACTAATTTGGTGCTCATTCCCAAGTCCAAGCATGCCTCTTCTGTCACCTCATTCAGGCCTATTTCTTGTTGCAATATGGTCTACAAGTGCATTGCTAAGATTATTGCAACGCGGTTAGTCTCTGTGCTTCAACGAATAATATCTAACAATCAAGTTGCATTCCTGCCAAATAGAAATATCCTGGATAACATCATGCTAGCGCATGAGCTCCTTCATGGGTACAATCGTGTTAATAACTCGCCGCGTGCAATGCTAAAGCTGGATCTCATGAAAGCTTATGACTCTATATAGTGGAAGTCAATTGTAAGGATTATGGCTCTTATGGGATTCCCCAAAGTATTTGTTGCTTGGGTGTATGAGTGTATTTCTACACCCACCTTCTCTCTGATAATCAATGGATCAAACACAAGCAACTTTGCTTCCAGACAGGGCATTAGACAGGGGGACCCTCTCTCCTCCTATCTCTTCATCATGGTCATGGAATTATTCACCTGTATGTTAACGCCTCTGTTCCAAAATCAACATATTCACTATCACCCAAAATGCAAGGAACTACAAATAACTTCTCTCCTTTTTGCGGATGACATTATGATCTTCACAAAGCCTAACCAGCAATCTATTGAGTGCGTCAAAGGTGTGCTTCACCAATTTTACATGGCTATTGGTCTTAAGCTTAACTACAACAAGTCTAGCATCTTATTCTCTGGGATTTCTAGCCTTCAGGAAACCAGCCTCACCACTGTCGCTGGTATGCAGTCCATGGCAACTGATATGACTTATCTGGGGTTGCCCCTTTGCTCCTCACGTGTCACCCTTGTCAACTGCCTGCCATTGTATGAAAAAATCACTGGAAAAATGGACTGTTGGGCTAACAGTTTCTTGACTCAAGCGGGTAGGTTGGTGCTTATACAATCAGTGAGTTTTGCTATCATGGTTTATTGGGCCCGTGTGTACATTCTACCTTCAAGACTTCTGAAAATGATAAGACGTGCGATGTTAAGATTTTTCTGGTTTGGAACTATACATATGAGGAAAACACTGCCTTGTTCTTTCTCCTCCTTTGAGAAGCCGAAATGTAAAGGAGGGTTAGGGTTGATGAGCATTGGGAGTTGGAACAAGGCCGCAATTAGTCAACACTTCAACGCGTTGTTACACAAACACGACTCGTTATGGGTCAAATGGACCATCAAATACAACATTGGTGCCAACAATTTCTGGGTTATGGAGGTGCCTAACTCATGCAGCTGGATATGGAGGAAAATTTTAAAGCTCAGACATAGTTTCTTACCTCTTGTTCGCCTAAAAGTGTCAACTGCGAGTCACTGCAATTTTTGGTCTATGCCTTGGCTTGGTAATGGTGTTGTGCCGGATCAGCTCTTCACTTTGCAGCAGAAGCACCAGTCTGGTATTGGAGTCAATGCTCTAGCTACGGATCATATTGTGGACGGTAAGCTGGCTGTTCCTTTTTCCAGCAATCAAGTTGTCAGAGGCTTTTGGAAGCAATTTGAACCATGCACTTTTGACCAACCCGAACGAGATATTGTCCTGTGGAATGACCATACATATACAATTAGTGGTGTGTATAATGCCTTGCATGGAATTGATGTTATGCCTGACTGCAAGTGGCATCTTGTTACTTGGTCAGCAGTGTCTTCTGCTGGTGATAATCTTGTCTTCTGGAAGGTTATAAGTAATGCATTGATGACAAAAGACAAGCTGGTTCGTATGAGTATGCCTGTTGTCCCAACTTGTGTGTTGTGTGATCAACAAAGTGAAAGTGTATACCACTTATTCTTCGACTGTATATTTGTGCAACACTTATGGAACAAGCTGCTTCGTGCTGTCCATGGTATGTTGCCTTCTCACAGTAACTCGAATCATTGGATGCTGATTGAATAAGCAATTGGATGGAAGGATGATGTAATATTATACTTTTTCTTTTTACTTAAAAGGCTTCTTAAAGTTACATGGTCTGAAAGGAATAAGAGAGTGCTCGATAGGAAGTTCTGCAGTAAAGCAATGGTGTGGGCTTTGTTGAAGAATGTAATTGTCGAAGGTATGCATGACAGTAAGCACTGTTTCCATGCTAGTGAGTACGATCCCTGGATTCCGTAGTAATTATTTTCTTTTTCTTCCTGGGCTGTTGCCTTTCTGTTATGTTTGTTTTCCCGTGTTGTTGTGTATTTGCTTTTTTTCCGTTGTCAGTTAGCTCTTCACCATGTCCGATCTTCTTTTATCAATAAACCTGGTTAGGGGACCAGTTTAACCCCGCTTAACTTGCAAAAAAAAAAATTAATTTTTACCATGTCATAAATAATAATAATTTATTTCAAAATCTTATTAATAAATCCTTATTATTAATTCCAAACCATAATTATACTTAAATAATTAATCCTTCAATTTACTAACCGTTTTATAAATTCTTAAAACATATTAACTATAAATAAATAACTTTTAAACAATATTAAAATAATTGAATAAATTTAAAATAATATTAACATGATTAAATAGCATAAAAATATTTTAATATAATTAAATAACCTTAAAATAATATTATTATAATTAAACAACCTTAAACTAATATTAATATAATTAACTAACTCAAAACAATATTAATATTTATTTAATTAGATAATCCTTAAAAATATTTCTCGACACCCAGTCTTGGATTTTATAATCGTTTCTTGTCTCAAAAATCAATTCCGATTTAAATAGCAATTTGTTGTATTTTTAAAATTATAATTTGAGGCCAATAACCACCCAACATTTAACCAATATCAATATTGACTTTCTATCACTACTGGGTTTTATTTTCAAACATATAACGATGGTATAACCATGGTCACCATATCATGTTTATTATTTAATAATCCATATAAAGGAAATATTATTGAAACAATATAATTCAATAATAACGAGGAATACCGTTGGATCCCTCCAACCTGTTTTCCCTGCATCACAAAAGTTATATAATCATATATATAAATTAACCACTTCGAGGTGGAATTCATGTACAAAAGGTCATCCGCTTACACAGAAATGTAATAGGGTATCATTCGCTCCCTTAAGCGGTAATATTCAGTCCAAACCAACTAATAAATACAATAATCCATCTAAACGATCATTTAACAATTTTCATCTTATATATCATACTAGTTAACCAAAAGGTGAGTCGAGCTCATCGAAATCCTCTGTCGTGACCGAGGCATTCCAGTTTGGAACTAAAACAGAACGACGTCAGATTTTAGCCTAAATTTCAGTAGCCTCCAAATTTGTCCAAACCAGTTCCATCGTGAAGCTTTCGTTGTTACAAGTGCAACATACAAATCCACGTCTCGATTGGACCTGGTATGAGAGAGATATACAATTTTTTTGGTTTAAAGATTTAATTAAATAGTTTAATATACTTAATTACAAATTAATTTACAGAAATTACCCTTATCCCTGATCTCTTCTTCCCCAATTCCCAATACCAGCCTGTGCGTGCATGCATCAGTGCACGACCACCACGTCGATCACCCTTGTTCTCCCTCCACACACAGCGAACCAAACAAAATCACCTCCGACGCGCCCCCCTCGCTGATCTCCACCCCGCTACACCATCCATAACAACCCTTGCCTCGCCATGTGAATCGCGACCGTGCCTCTTGCCTTCATCCGTACCAATGTCACGACCCACCCCAAGGAGCCGCAAACCTAGAAACTCATGTTGGAGCTACTACTAACCACGACAAACTTGAATATGACCATCGATTCTACAAACTCCTCCTCCGTTCACCTAAAAATCCAACCCTAGCTGTAATTGCTACTTGACTTTACTATCGAGTTTAAAGAACTAATGTTGCACCACTCAATAAGCCTATTAGTGGAAAGATCTCTTCGAAAGAAGAATTTTAATGTTTGTTTCAGAATTTTTTATGAAGTATTATATTTGATTTTAAATTTTGAAATGAAACCTACCTCAAGTTTTATAGCAGGTATACATTTAAATGGGAAGAGAGAGCGTGTTGGAGGAATGGCTTGTATAGGGTAAGTGTGGGCTGATGGTGATACGTCAAGGCAGTGTATGGTCAAATCCAAGAAAATATATTATTTAAATTCAAAATATCTAGCTATATAATTTCGAAGCCCAATGGAGACGTGCCGCCTGGCATTTTATATGTTATACCCCTATTCCAAATGCAACAGAACTAATTCCAAGACCTAAATCGATCAAATGCAGAAGATAGCCTTTTGAACCCAATTATTATATGAATTTCAATGTGTTTCTATCCCACATGACCAAATGATACGTCCAATCGTTACGAAACTTAACGGCATATTATAATTCATTATTATGGACCCAATGACACTGGTTTCGTCAAAATCCGAGAGAGTTCCCCAGGAGGATATTTTTATATGTTAACTAAGATGAGTTATTTCCAAAATTGATTAAATCACTTTTAAATCCAATTTAAAGGTTTTATTATCTTCATTACTATGAAATAGAATTTAAATAAGCTTCGAACTTATTTTTATCCAGCTTAATTGTGACGACCCAGGATTTTGAACATTTGAAATTGAAATATTTAATTGATTTTAAATAATTGGAAGTTATTTTTAACCTGAATTTCAAGTATAACTGTGAAATTAGCAATTTAATTATTGGATTTTATTTATTGAAGTTGGGTAAAATATTTAATCTTCAGTTTTGAGCTTGTTAAAATTAATTTAAAGGGTCGAAAAATCTATAATGATAATACTGAAGATAATGGAACTTCAGAATTGAATTTGGAAATGATTTGTTTAGTTTTGGAATTATATCATTTAAATCGATATTTAAAAATAGCCTTTCGAGGCACGGTCTCGGATTTCGACGAAACTAGTTCTATTGGATCCATAATATTATATTGTTATCGGATTTCAATTTTCGTAGCATTTGGAGTGACCGTTTGATCGTACGGTAAGAAAACGCGCTAAAATTTTTATCGAAATTAAATTTAATAACTAGGTTCGAAAAGCTATTTTCTCCATACGATCGATTTTGGGCACGGAACCTTTTCCGTTGCGTTCGGAATAGGGGTATGATCTTATAGATGCTTGGCGGCATGCCTCGATTGAAGATCGAGATTCTGAGTTGCATTATTTGAAATGATTTAAATTTAAATTTGAATATAAATAATATAATTTAATTACTATAACAAGCATCAGACACGTAGAGGAAAAATTCAAACACATGTTACCTTCCTTTTGAATATTTTTACACGCGTTCATCTCAAAAATAAAAATTCAAAGCCAAATGAACAAAAACATTTTCCTTTCTCGTTCAACACAAAAGAAAAAAGTCAAAAGAAGCAAACAATGGTCGAAGCTAGGAGAAATAAAATTCTCGGTTTCATTTCAAAATGAATAAAGTTCGATATCGGGAAAAAAAGGGTTGTGTTCGAAAAAAGGGAATGGCGATTGATCAAATTTCGAATCCTTCCCAAACCGAAAATCAAAATCAAAGTTGCGCGTGTTCGTAAGGGGAACCGTGGCAGTTGTGTTCGACGGTAGTCGCGACTGGTGGTTATGCACTCGCATACGCGCCTATGTAGGAGGGGGATGATGGAGTGTCGTCATCGATGGTTTGAGGGGAAGGTTAGCGGTCGTAGTCGCTTGTGGGGGAGGTCGAACGACGTCCAGAGCTTGTGGATGGTGGTGACAGCAGTGCGTTTGGCTCAGTTAGGACTGTGTTCGAGGAGGGTGTTGGCAGCTGTTGGGTAAGAAATCATTCGATTTGTATGTGCATACATATTGTAGTTCGGTCTTCGATTTTTGATTTTAAAATACTAATCTACTGGGTGAACGGAAACAGAGGAGGAGAGGAAATATACTGTATTTCAGAAATTTATTTAAGCCAGTTATTATAAGGATATAAAAGGATTTTGTTTTAAAATTTAATATATATATATACACACACTAGATTTTGGAAGAACATAAGTAGATGTTTCAAAGGAAATATTTGGTAAAGGAAGTTACTAGTTTATTTTTAATATTATGTATGATAGAGAAAGATTTGTTAATAAAACTTATTAAATTTTTACTTGCCAAAAATATTTTATTATAAAGAAAATTTATTAATGTGAATTTAGTTTTAAATTTAATTTTTAGTTAAATGGGTTTTATTAAATAAATTTGTTTAAAATTAGAAATATTAGTTTAAAAATCAAAATTGTTAGTTAATTAAATTTATTAAAGGAAAATGGGTTTAAGAAAATTAACTTTTAGTTTAAATTAAATAAATCTATTAAATGAAAATTTATTTTTCGATTTGTTCGAATATTAACTAAATCATATAATTGTTTTTTTACAAGGTTTAAAAATCGTGAAATCAAGCTGGAATGGAAAGGGACAACAAATTAAAATCTATGGTGAGATCTTCTCACTCAAATTGTAATAATTGAAAATTTAAGTTATTGATTGATTGTTGAATTGTGACAGTTAAATTTAAATTGTTGATTTTGTGCTAGGATGATAAATTTTTATCAATCGTATTGAATTAAACCCTATATGCCGCATAATAACGGATGATATTATATTAAACCCATATACCGCAATATTCCACCTCGAAGTGGAATTGGTATTATATATGTATTTGGGGTGATTGATTTCCCGCATTATATAGCGGATGAGATTCTATGCGTGGCATAATAACGGATGATATTTTATAAATCCCATATACCGCGATATTCCACCTTTGTTGTGCTAACGTCTGTGGATGCAGGGAAACAGGTTGGAGGGATCCAACTGGATTCCTCAAATATTGAATTTGTTTCAATGCTATATGTTGATTATTTATAATCTCCGTGTGATTATATTGGTGATTGAAATCCTTGAAGGCTATAGTTTAGCCCAATATATTTTTGGTATCGTGGGATATCGAAAATAAATAAAAAATTGGATTTTTAAAATTCAAGTTGAAGATCTATAGTAAAATTTATTTTTGATAATTAGATAAAAATTGAAAGAAGGAATTTTAAAGGAATAAAGTTTTATTGTTGAATCCTATTGAATAAAATTCCAAAATATGGGGAAAAAACTTAATGAATAGATTTCGAGTAATTTTATTCAAAGGCTGAAGAATTTATTCAAATACAGATTTCTAAATAGTTTGGAAGAAATAAAGGGATTTGTTTTAAAAAGAAATAAATTTAGAAATCAAATTTGAATTTAATTTGGTGCTTGAATTGATTTTTAGAAAATCAATTTGGAATTTGATTCGGTGTTTGAAATTTAAATCTTTGGGAAACCAATTTGAAATTGATTTGGTGTTTAAAAATAAATTTTGGGAAATAAATTCTGAAATCGATTTGGTGTTTGAAATAAATATTTGGGAAATCAATTTGGGATTTGATCTGGTATTTGAAATAAATTTGGAAAATCAATTTGAAAATTGATTTAGTATTGTAAGTGAATATTTGAGAAACGATTTGAAAATTGTATATTAGTAGATATTTGAAAATTTAAATTCATAATGAAAATTTATAAAGGAGAGGGGAATTTGTTTTAAAATAAATATCGGATTATTTTAAAAGATGTGGAAAAATTAGCGGATTTGGAATGTAAATTTAAAATAAATCAGGAAAGGTTTATTAATTGGCGTAGATGAACTATTTTGTAATGGAAAGAGAATTCTTTCCTGGAAAGCCTAGTATATTTTTTTAGTAGCTTTTGAAGTATAAATTAAAAGTTTCTAGAAATTGATTTGAAATAATATTTTTGGAGAAATTAGTTTAGGAAATTGTTTTAAATATTTAAAGTAAAGATTTATTTAATTAATTATAGAAGGGATTATTTTAAAGATTAAATTCATATTTGATTTAGAAAATAGTTGTTTGAATATTCATACTCTATCTGCTAATTTTATTTTAAAATTAGTTTGGACTTGAATTTTTATATGAGACATTAGTATAATATTTTCATAACTAATATTTAAGCAAGCCTTTCAAAATAATTTTATTTTAAATATTTCCTAGTATATTTTGGATAAGTATTTTAAATTATTTTAAAATATTGTCAGTTTTTCAGTGGAAATGAATAAATATTTGAAAATGTTTTCCGCGTAAGGAAAAAATGAGTTGAAATTTGTTTTCAAAGTATTGAAATGTGGAAAAGTGATTTGAAATTTGTTTACAAAAGATTGAAAGGTAAAAAGTGATTTGAAATTTGTTTTCAAACAGTTGAAGTGTTAAAAATTTATCTTGTGAAGATATTTTGAAAATAAATAATTGGGAAAAAATTATTTAAATCTTGGTGATTGTTGTGAATGTTGATTGATAGTTAAATAACCGACTATCAACATTGGCCTTTAAATGGCATTTGAATTTCGATGCAACCAGGGGTCTGATTCCCAAGGATATTCGAAAAACCACATTGAATCTTTGTGTTGGATCTTTTGTTTATAGGATCAAAGTGGAATTTGTTGTGATTTGTTTGAAATCTGAATGTAATACTTATTTTTAAAATAAGCGCTCACTATTCGGTTTAGCCGGAAGAGGACTTTGTGTCATATAACCCATTCCAAATAGTGATACGACGAAATGGATAGCATTTGACGACGGTGGTGAAGACCATGTGTTTTCGAGAATGATAGGATAACCTATCGAATGACTCTGCACTGAGTTACTTCGATATAGGGATCTCCATATGTGATGGGGAGTCCGATCGGGATTGTGGATGCCTGGATTGCAAGCGCTTCTTTGGAAGTGCCTTCGGTTCTGTTCGAACCCAAAACAGACTTGTATGGTTGTATATCTGACATTACACTTTGAGATATAAAGCTAATTTCTTTCAAAAACATTTTTGTTGGTGGCGGAGAATTTATTCTCTTAACTTAACACCCTTCTCTAAGACGTACGAGCTCAGAGGTTATGTAGTTGAAGGTTATTAGTGATATACTCCCAATCTGGTAGTATGGCATGCTGAGTGTTGCTGATCATTTGTTGATCGAAGCATGGCCTTTGTGAAAAGCATAGCTTTGTGGACAAGACTTCGTCGAACCTCACAACCCGTTAATGGTCGAAAGTGTAATGTTACGGCAAAGTTTTTAGGGGTCGCACCTTTAGGGTATGTCCATTTTATTTTGGATAGGAGGATGGTATGGAGCCCGGATATTTATCTGTGTGGTTGTTGCTATCAGTTGGTGAATCCTAGTATAAAGGTTGGTAACGACCAGGGATGGCTTACTTATGGGTGTTACCTAGTTACAGATGTAATCTAGCCTTGTGTTGATAGGGAACTAGTTTGGTTCTTGGTGGCATCCCTCCAGAGGCGTCCCATTTTTAAGGAAGTTCCTTAGCCAGACCATTTGTTGGAAATCCAAAGAAACAATACGCGTCCTATACGGTTTTAGTTGTATAACCTGCCATGGAATGTGGTGGTAACCTACTATTGAACATGGTAGCTATAGTAGGCACAAGTGCGAAATGTCTATGCTAGCTAAGATTAATATTATACTTTCAAAATATTTTCTGCGCTATGCATTTGGTTAAGCGACAACCTTGGCTCCCTTGGGTGTTACTCATTAGAGATAGATTCAGTAGTACTCTAGAATGACTTTGAGTGTAATAACAGATATGAGCGCGTATTTTTTAGTGAATATAAAATTGTTTTATATTGTGTTGACTTGTCGGTTGATTGTTTATAGATTTTGGACGGTGCAGTTTGGCCAATTGTATTGATAGTGGTTTCTAAACTCTTAAACAAGATAAGCTCACACAGTATTGTTCTAAAATAGGATAAATGAAACAATTTTACCCAAACTATTTTCGTATATAAAAGGAATGATTTTCCATAAATTATTATAGTATAGGATTGCTTGGATGTTAGGAATTGATAATATTAAATTATTATCATTATTATTGAATAAGAAATTGAAATGGTAAACAAAGGGCTAAGAAAATAAAATCCATATACAAATGGGATTTTGTAAATATAAATTATAAATATGATTTATAATTTGAAATAGAATTCCAGAGAAATATTCGAAAGAATTTGAGAGGATTTGAAATTTTTTAAATTTGGAAAGTTTGGAAATTAAATCCCTCTTGAGTTTGAAAATGGTTTTCTAAGGTTTTGGAGAAAAAATGTTTTTGAAGGGATAAAAGCACTAAACTCTTTTCGGTCGCTGGAAAATAACTTCGGTGATGACTGCAGCATCACTGTTGTTCATTTTCGAGTTTCCAAGAGAGGAATTGCTGCCAAATTATTTAAAAAATTAAGTTGTTTGCCAAATTTGGTTTGGTTTTGGAAATTCAAAAGATAATTTGAATTGAACTCAAAAAATGGTTATGATACGTTGGAAAGACTCTGGAATCTAATAAAAATAGTTATGGAATCAATTTTATAAAGGTGGAAAATAAGAATTGTGAATGAATAAATAAACTGACAATTGCAAGAATATGAAAGTGAAATTGAATGTCGAAATTCATTTCAAATTTGTAAGCAAATAGAGCTGGAATTGGAATTGAATTTGATTTGTGATAAACAAAGCAAAGTATTGAAATAAAGTTAGTAGGTGAAACTAATAGAAGGAATGACCAAATAGATATGGTTTGGAATAAATTGAATTCAATAATTATAAATGAAAAGTGAATTGAATTCATATGGAAAATTGTGAAATGGTAATTATGAATAAGAGAATGAAAATAATTAATGTGAATAAAAGAGAATTGATATAGCTAATAATCAATTAAAATAAATACGTAAGATGTACGTATATTATTTTATTTGCATGATAATTTGATCCAGTATTCGAGCATAAAATTTCGAGATAGTTATATCGATCCGAGTTTGGATTTTTCACTCGATTTTCGACGACGAACCTGGATATGGATTTTTGATTGATTTTTGAGATTATCTATCATAGTCTACGGCTATGCAGGGAGAATGATGGTTTCTGATCAAGAAACCGGTCTGAGTCCGCACTAGAAAGTCGGGTGGACGATACTAGTTCGGAAGTGAAATTATGTGATCGAGTAAGCGATCGAATTTGATATTGCGTACGAATGATGTAAGTATATCATACGGGTTTGAATGAAATGGATATTGAAATTTCGTAAAGTAATGTATAAAATGTTTTTGAATGTTATGATTAGACATTATTGTTAAGAAAGATATGCAGGTGATATAAAGAAAAATGGAATTGGATTTGATTTCAAGGATAAAATTTAATTTGCTCGAAAATGGTATGTATTTAAATTTCAGTATAAAATTTGATGATTTTCTTGTCCATTCGCTTGGCCTTTTGTTTTCTTTTTGAATCTGGGGGCTCGTGGTGCCATTTTGTAGTCGTGTCGATTTAGCCGCGCAAAGGAAACGTTGACGAAATTTTTCGAAAATTTAGGAAGTCAGAAATTTTTTGAGAAAGTTTTGAAAATTTAAAATTTGAATTTAAATTTAAATTTGAATTGTGAAGTAAACAATGTTTTTTGGTAACTATGAATGATTTTTGGAAGTTAGTTAAAGTAATAATGGTCTTTAACAAAGAGATTTGTTTTGGCAAAATTGATAAAACAATTTGGTTTTGGATAAATAGTAAACGGGTTAAGGTCCATTCTTCTTAACTAGTAATTTCGGCATGAAATTCTTTTAAGGGGGAAGAATGGACGATCCAGGATTTTGAACATTTGAAACTGAAATATTTAATTGATTTTAAATATTTGGAAGCTATTTTTAACTTGAATTTCAAGTATAACTGTGAATTTGCCAATTTAATTATTGGATTTTATTTATTAAAGTTGGGTGAAATATTCAATCTTCGGTTTTGAGCTTGTTAAAAATAATTTAAAGGCTTGAAAAAGCTATAATGATAATACTGAAGATAGTGGAAGCTTCAGAATTGAATTTGAAAATGATTTATTTAGTTTTGTAATTATATCATTTAAATCAATATTTAAAAATAGCCTTCCGAGGCACGTCTCGGATTTCGACGAAACCAGTTCCATTGGATCCGTAATATTGTATTATTATCGGATTTCAATTTAGTAGCATTTGGAGTGATCGTGTGATCGTACGGTAGGAAAACGCGTTGAAATTTTAACGAACTTAAATTTAATAACTAGATTCGAAAAGCTATTATCTCCATACGATCGAATTTGGACTCGGAACCTTTTCCATTGCGTTTAGAATAGGGGTATAATCTTATATACGCCTGGCGGCATGCCTCGCTTGGAGATCAAGATTTTGGGTTGCGTTATTTGAAATGATTTAAATTTGAATTTAAATTTGAATATAAATAATATAATTTAAATACTATAACAAGCATCGGACACGTAGTGGAAAAATTCAAACAGGTGTTACCTTCCTTTTGAATAATTTTACACGTGTTCATCTCAAAAATAAAAATTCAAAGCCAAATAAACGAAAACATTTTTCTTTATCACTTAACACAAAAGAAAAAAAATCAAAAGAAGTAAACAATGGCCGAAGCTAGGAGAAATAAAATTCTCGGTTTCATTTCAAAATGAATAAAATTCGATAGGGAAAAAAGGTTGTGTTCGAAAAAGGGGAATGGCGACTGATCAAATTTCGAATCCTTCCCAAATTGAAAATCAAAATCAAAGTCACGCGCGTTCGGGGGGGGACCATGGCAGTTGTGTTCGAGGGTAGTCACGACTGGTGGTTATGCACTCGCATATGCGCCTGTGTAGGAGGGGGATGATGGAGTGTCATTATCGATGGTTTGAGGGAAAGGCTAGCGGTCGTAGTCGCTTGTGGGGGAGGTCGAACGGCGTCCAAAGCTGGAGGATGGTGGTGACAGCAGTGTGTTTGGCTCAGTTACGACTGCGTTCGAGAAGGGTGTCGGCAGCTGTTGGGTAAGAAATCATTCGATTTGTATATGCATACATAACGTAGTTCGGTCTTCGACTTTTGATTTTAAAATACTAATCTGCTGGGTGAACGGAAACAGAGGAGGAGAGGAAATATAATGTATTTCAGAAATTTATTTAAGCCACTTATTGTAAGGATACAAAATGGTTCTGTTTTAAAATTTAAAATATATATATATATATATATTTGATTTTGGAAGAAAATAAGTAGATGTTTCAAAGGAAATATTTGGTAAGGAAGTTACTAGTTTATTTTTAATATTATGTATGATAGAGATAGATTTGTTAATAAAACTTATTAAATTTTTAGTTGCCAAAATTTTTTATTATAAATTTTTTTATTAAAGGGAATTTAGTTTTAAATTTAATTTTTAATTAAATGGATTTTGTTAAAAAAGAATTTGTTTAAAATTAAAAATATTAGTTTAAAAATCAAAATTGTTAGTTAATTAAATTTATTAAAGGAAAATGGGTTTAAGGAATTTAATTTTTAGTTCAAATTAAGTAAATCTATTAAATGGAAATTATTTTTCGATTTGTTCGAATATTAATTAAATCATATAATTGTTTGTTACAAGGTTTAAAAATCGTGAAATCGAGCTGGTATGGAAATGGACTACAAATTAAAATCTAAGGTGAGATCTTCTCACTCAAATTATAATAATTGAAAATTTCAGTTATTGATTGATTGTTGAATTTTGATAATTAAATTTAAATTGTTGATCGTGTGCTTGGATGATAAATTTTTATCAGTTGTATTGAATTAGACCCTATGTGCCGCATAATAGCGGATGATATTAAAACCCATATATCGCGATATTCCACCTCGAAGTGATGATTATATATGTATCTAGAGTGATTGATTTCCCGCATTATATAGCGGATGAGACTCTATGCGCCGCATAGTAGAGGATGATATTTTATAAATCCCATATACCGCGATATTCCACCTCGAAGTGGAATTGGTATTTAGTTGTTTTGCTAACGTATGTGGATGCAGGGAAACAGGTTGGAGGGATCCAACTGGATTCCTCAAATATTGAATTTGTTTCAATGTTACGTGTTGATTATTTATAATCTCTGTGTGATTATATTGGTGACTGAAATCGTTGAAGGCTATAGTTTAGCCTAATATATTTTTGGTATCGTAGGATACCGGAAATAAATAAAAAATTGGATTTTTAAAATTCAAGTTGAAAATTTATAGTAAAATTTATTTTGATAATTGGATAAAATTTGAAAGAAGGAATTTTAAAAGAATATAGTTTTATTTTTGAATACTATTGAATAGAATTCTAAAATATTGGAAAAAGGCTTAATGATGGATTTCGGGTGATATTATTCAAAGGTTGAAGAATTTATTTAAAATATGGATTTTTAAATAGTTTGGAAGAAATAAAGTAATTTATTTCAAAAAGAAATAAATTTAGAAATCAAATTGGAATTTAATTTGGTGTTTGAACTGATTTTTAGGTTTGGAATTTGATTCGGTGTTTGAAATTCAAATCATTGGGAAACCAATTCGAAATTGATTTGGTATTTAAAAAGAAATTTTGGGAAATAAATTCTGAAATCGATTTGATGTTTGAAATAAATGTTTGGAAAATCAATTTGGGATTTGATCTGGTATTTGAAATAAATTTGGAAATCAATTTGAAAATTGATTTTGTGTTGAAAGTGAATATTTGGGAAACGATTTGAAAATCGTATCAGTACACATTTAAAAATTTAAATTCACAATGAAAATTTATAAAGGAAAGGGGAATTTGTTTTAAAAAATAAATATCGGTTTATTTTTAAAGGTGTGGAAAAATCAGTGGATTTGGAATGTAAATTTAAAATAAATCGAGAAAGGGTTATTAAATGGCATAGATGAACCATTTTGTAATGGAAAGAGAATTCTTCCCTGGAAAGCCGAGTATATCTTTTAAAGTTGCTTTTGAAGCATAAATTAAAAGTTTCTAGAAATTGATTTGAAATAATATTGTTGGAGAAATTAGTTTTGGAAATTCTTTTAAATCTTTAAAGTAAAGATTTATTTAGTTAATTATAGAAGGGATTATTTCAAATATTAAATTGATATTTGATTTAGAAAATTGTTGTTTGAATATTTATACTCTATCTACTAATTTTAATTTAAAATTAGTTTGGACTTGAATTTTTATATGAGATGTTATTAAAATATTTTCATAACTAATATTTAAGCAAGTGTTTCAAAATAGCTTTATTTTAAATATTTCCAAGTATATTTTGGATAAATATTTTAAAATATTTTAAAATATTTCAACTCGGCAGATTTTCAGTGGAAATGAATAAATATTTGGAAATGTTTTCCACGTAAGGAAAAAATGATTTGAAATTTGTTTTCAAAGTATTGAAATGTGGAAAAGTGATTTGAAATTTGTTTTCAAAAGATTGAAAGGTGAAAAGTGATTTGAAATTTGTTTTCAAATAGTTGAAGTGTTAAAATTTTATCTTGGGAAGATATTTTTGAAAATAAATAATTGGGAAAAATTATTTAAATCTTGGTGATTGTTGTGAATGTTGATTGATAGTTAAATAACCGACTATCTATATTGGCCTTTGAATGGCATTTGAATTTCTATGCGATCAGGGGTCGGATTCCAAATGGATATTCGAAAAACCACATCGAATCTTTGTGTTGGATCTTTTGTTTAAAGGATCAAAATGGAATTGGTTGTGATTTGTTTGAAATCTGAATGTAACATTTATTTTTAAAATAAGCGCTCACTATTCGGTTTAGCCAAGAGAGGACTTTGTGTCATATAACCCATTCTGAATAGTGATACTACGAAATGGATAGCATTTGAAGACGGTTGTGAAGACCGGGTGTTTTCGAGAACGATAGGATAGCCTATCGAATGACTCTGCACTGAGTTGCTTCGGTATAGAGATCTCCATATGTGATGGGGAGCCCGATTGGGATTGTGGATGCCCGGATTGGAAGGGCTTCTTTGGAAGTGCCTTCTGTTCCGTTCGAACCCGAAACAGACTTGTGTGGTTGTATGTCTGACATTACACTTTGAGATATAAAGCTGATTTCTTTCAAATACATTTCTGTTGGTGGCGGAGAATTAATTCTCTTAGCTTAACACCCTTCTCTGAGATGTACGAGCTCAAAGGTTATGTAGTTAAAGGTTATTAGTGATATACTCCCAATCTGGTAGCGTAGCATGCTGAATGCTGTTGATCGTTTGTTGATCGAAGCATGGCTTTTGTGAAAAGCGTAGCTTTGTGGACGAGACTTTGTCGAACCTCACAACCCGGTAATGGTCGAAACAGGAATGTTGCGGTAAGGTTTTTAGGGGTCACACCCCTAGGGTATGTCCATTTTCTTCTGGATAAGAGGTGATATCATGGTATGGAGCCCAGATATTTATCTGTGTGGTTGTTGCTATCAGTTGGTGAATCCCGGGATAAACGTCGGTAACGATCGGGGATGGCTTACTTGTAGGTGTTACCTAGTTACAGAGGTTACCCAACCATGTGTTAGTAGGGAACCATTTTGGTTCTTGGGGGCGTCCCTCCATAGGCGTCCCATTTTTAAGGAAGTTCCTTAGCCTGACCATTTGTTGAAAATCCAAAGAAGCAATATGCGCCTAGTACGGTTTTAGTTGTATAACCTGCCATGGAATGTGGCGGTAACCTGCTATTGAATATGGTAGTTATAGTAGACATAAGTGCGAAATGTCTATGCTGGCTAAGATTAATATTATACTTTCGAAATATTTTCTGCACTATGCACTAATAATAATATCGAAAGAATTTGGCGTATCAAGCATGTTTGACTATCATAAGGAGAAATCTCCTCCAATTTTGCGTTTGCATTGTGTGTGTAGCAGGAGGCCTTATGGTAGCTTCATTTTCCAAAGGCATAGAAGATTTCTCTTTATTTCTTTGTGAAAATAACTGCTTTTAAGATCTCACACCAGCCCCATGACTGACTTGGAGTTTATTGTTCCCTTTCTAAATTCTAGGTGCCCATAATTTTCCGCATGGGCAGCCTAGAGTCAGGTTGTCATTATTCTAGAGCGGCGTCAGAAAAGTTGATGTGGAGATCTGGAGTTCAAGCTGGATGGCGAAGCGTATCACATATACTATGTAGTGTCCGTTGCGTTTGGGTTGGTGCAAGTCAAAGTTTTCATGTAAGCCAATTTTAATAACTGCCAGTGTTGTATTGTGTCGTTGTAAACTCTGATGTTGTATTGTATTAACATAGATGATTCTTTGTTTTAAAGATTATTCATTTATCTATTATATTTGTTCCGCTGAGAAATGCGAGATCTGTTATTATTTCTATTTCTTCTTCTGGCTTCTTCTTCTTTCACCCTAACAGTTCGGCTTTCTGACATTCGATTGTGTGGCATTTGATACAGTAGACGTATTGATGCCGACTTTCAAAAGTCGTAAAATCGGGTCGTTAGATTAAAACCCAAGGTTCAATTATTTAAACAATTTCACTTTTTAAATTCAACAATTAAATTATCCAATAAATTGCTATATTTGAAATTCGAGTTATTTAATCTATAAAATTAACTTTTCAATATTTAAATTTAATTAAATACTCTAATTTTAAATGACTAAAATTCTAGGTCGTTATTTTAATTTTAGATATATGTTTAAATATTCAAATCAAAATGTAATCTTATTTTGATTTGAACGTTTACATGTTCATATCGTTTGCTTTTTTTTTGGCAAGGCCAGCTGGTTTTATAGTGGACCGTCCACTTTTATTACAAACGTAATAAAAATTGAAGTACAGGAGTAAGGTAGAAGCACCTTAACTACTAGAAATAAAGCAAAAAAATACAGCACAGGTACTTGACAACTATGTCACAGTAACTAAAATAACAAAAACTAGCTTTCCCCTGAGGGAGAGTCACTAACAACACCAGACAACAATAGAGGGGCAGACCCAGAAAGGTCAGCAAATGGGCGGAACCGTAGAGCAAAACGAGGGTCATAATCTACAACATCAGAACTGTAGATAAAAGATCGATCCCAGGATGGATCAGCTAGCATGTCAGAATTTGCAGTCGCATATAGACCTTCCATATCAAGAACTATAGAATCACTAAATTGTTTATAGCGTAGGCATCTAAGGTCCTGTTGATCATCAGATACAAACCGGAAGAAGGATTCATCAACCGGATTATACCTCATATCAGAAATGGGATCAATCCAACACCCTTCTGGTTCATCCCAAGCAACAGGAGGCAGCAACATGGTAGGGTCAGGGTCATCAATGTCATGAGCAGCACAAAGAACCTCCGGAACAGTCGGAGAAACGGGCAATGAAAGATCACTCTGATCATGCAACATAGCCTCAGGAGGAGGATAAGAATGTGTCGGAGGGGCAGAAACCTTGGGGACCCAGATCCTACGACAAGGGCGCGACAAAGGAAACTTCGGAGCAGCCACGGATGCTACAGAATGATGACAATCTAAAGCAAGGTGTCCAAAAGAGTGACAGAAAGTACAAAATATCCGGAACCCAGCCATAGCGAACCCTAACTTCCACAACATGACCAACAGCAAGCTGAACAGGAATAGAGGTTGGAAGAGGCTTAGAGGGAGAAATCTCAATAAGCGCCTTCGCAAACATCAACTTATCTCGCACCACCGTATTAGAGTCAAAACATTTCAGCTTCCCAACATTACAAGCTAACCAATTCAATCCAATTAGTGGCTGGAGAACAGAAGGAATCTGAGAAAAATATACCCAAACAGGGATAGAAAAAACTTGCTCTCGAGCACACGCCACCTTAGAAGACCAGGGGGGTAACAATGAAAGGCCTTCCATCAACAAAGGAAGGCTCCGCATCCAGAACTTGCCTACGCTCCTCAGAAGAAGAGAACTTTAAGTAGTACATCGAATCAATCAACTTAACATGAAAATTACCTCGAAGCTTCCAAACCCTCCGAAGCACAGAAGCAGCCGATGAAAGACGGTGTTGCGAGTTAAGAAAAAAGCCAACCAAATAGTCTGCCCAAAATTCCTCAACGGCTTGCAACACACAAGGGGGAGGAATCATCACACCATTATCCTCAACCATTTCAAACTCAATCGGAATGTAGAATCCCGCATTATGGGGCAAGGATGCAAACAGAGAGGACCACAATTTTGTGGATTGCGACGGTACATCAGCAACGAGGCTCGGTGCTGAAGGGGGTATAGTAGCATCTGGGTTCAAAACAAAGACAGTAGGGGCATTTTTCTCAGGGGAATTTTCACAAGCAAGTGAAGTGCCTTGAGCACAACAAGGAGAAGTAGCAGTAACACACCCCTGGACTTGGACAGCCTCACTAGCAACCACAGTGGGAACCACAGAAGGTTCGAACCCATTAACCAAAGTAGACTTACTCACTTCATTACTCAACAAATTCGGCAAAATGGACACTTGCACAGTCGCAACCGAAAGAGAAAGGCCATCACGCGTTGTCACACTAGCTTTTAAGGCACTGGCACGAATCGGGGAGGAAAGCAAGGGAGGAAAATCAGATTGCGACTGGAGAGCAGGAGGACGCATAGACATAGACAAGGATGGTTTGTAACCACTACCAGACCTAGTTGAAGACGGAGAGAGGGGAATGGTATGGAGAGGGGACGGTGATGAGAAGGGCATACGAAAGGAAGTGGAGGCGAGTGAACAGAAGTTGGGGGCGGACTAAAACGAGGTACTGGAGGCGCTGCAAAAAAATTGACAGTGGAAAACATCGGCAGTAGCCATTAAAAATCGACAGAAGTTGAAAAAATACTCCCGTTTTCTTTTTTACCGTAATAGAAACTTACATATGATTAAATGATATTTTTATAATAAATTGATTATGATTAATTTCTAGATTTGGTACCCTATTTGAGATCACAATTATCGTTCTTTAACTATTCAAAGGATTTTAACAAACTTCTTAGTTAAACATGTGTCACCTTTTGTTTTATAATTATTTGTACATATAAGTTGAATCTCCTTAGATTTCAAAGTTTATTTGTTCTTATTATTGGCATCTTATTGTAATCGAAACCCACATATGATTAATGTTTGTTTGATAATAAATTGATTATAATAAATTTGTAAATTTGATACCCTATTTGACATGACTAATATTTTTTAAGAATTCAAATGATTGTTAATATATTTCTCAGTTTAGTGTGTTCCACTTTTGTTTTAAAAAAATTATTCGTATGGGTTAAATCTCTTTATTTTTAAAAGTTTATTTGTTCTTATTGTCTGCATTTTATAGTAATTGAAACCTACATTTGATTAAATGATGTTTTAATAATAAATTGATTACAATAAAGTTATAAATTTATTACCCTATTGACATAACTAATATTTTTTAATTATTCATATGATTGTTAATATGTTGCTAAGTTTAGTATGTTTCACTTTTGTAAAATATAGGTTGAATCTCTTAATTTAATTGTATAAATATACATTTTGTTAACTAATTAGGTTTACGTAAGTTCATAAATACATTAGAAAATTTGAATGTTATATGGTTTATTTTGAATTAATTAAGAAGTTTTGGGTTAATTATTATAGAGAAATAATTATATATATCTATATGTATATGTACATATAAAACTTAATGTTTATATTTCAAATTTTATAGTTTCAATGCTTTACTAATATCAAACAATTTTAAATGAGGTAGTAGTTTATGCATATGAATTATTGTTCGCTATTCCTAATCTTATGTCATAATGATTCATTGATTGCTAATTGAATGCTGCATAAATCAAATTTGTCAAAAAGGGAAAGATGAATCATTCATCTTTGTCATTTTTATTTATTTCCTTTTTGTCCCTTATGTGAGTGCCTTTAAACTTATTCTTATTTATTCATATACATTATGTTACCAATTAATTATACTTGCCTTATGTTTAACTACTCTGTCACACAATTAAGGAATGAATATATTTTATATATTCAAACTTTATTTTTATATCCCATTCTTTATTGTTTTAATAAAACAAAATTTGGTATAAAATAAAATACCGATTTTATTTAAAACAAATTTAGATAAGACCTAAATAAATTTAGACTTCATAGGCCTATTAAAGATCCAAATTGGTTAAATTTTTGGAAATTCATCCATTTCTTCCGCTGCGGGCTGACCCAATTCCTAAAATGGTACCAGAGTCCAATAGCCAATGCGGTCTAAATTAGTCATGTTATGGCTAACTAATTAAGCTTGTGCACTTAGTATGGTGTCTAGAAAAGTGATGTCTAGGATTGGAATTGGGTAATCAAGTACCATGTCATACCTATTTACCTACCTGGCCTGAAAGGTGGTGTGAGCCCAAAGGTTGCGCCCAATAGGAAAGACCCATTTTGAATTGGGCCTTGGCTAATTTTTAAAATAGTTTTAAAAATAAGAATATGATTTTAAATTTAAAAGTAAAACATATTTACTATAAGAGGTTATAATATAACATAAATTTTCAAAATGTTTGAAAATGTAATGAAAATTTCAAAATGTTTAAAACTGTTAATTTCAAAATTTAAAATTTATTAATTTATTAATAATATTAATAAAATAAATTAATTAAACGAGTTAATTAATTAATACTTATATGCATGTATTATATATGTTGATATACGTTATGTTATTTTAAAGTGTTAAGATAACATAAGTATACATGTGTGTTAGAAAAAATTTGAAATTGATATAATTTAAATAAATAAAGTAATTAAAGGTTAATTAATTAAATAAAAAATACGCATATATAAGATATATATATATATATTATACTTAAAGGTTATAGTATACACTATAAAGGCCAGAATGGATATGTCTAATATAAAAGTTGTATTGAAATACTAATTTAAATTAATTTAAGAGTTTAATAATTAAAATTAATTAAATAAGATTTAATTAATAAAATATTATACATAAGATTATTGTATAAGTTAATCAAAATATAAAAGTATATAAATAATAAAACTTATATAATATGAGTGTATAAACTAAAGGTGGAACATCAAAGAAACCCAAATACACTTAAGGAATAAATACATATGTAAATGTATGTATACAGTGATTTTCGGTGTGTCTGACACTTGAATCAGGAAGGTATTTCATAATAAATACATTATTCCATACGTTTATATCACTCAATATAATATACTAAAGATTATGAATCTTCAATATAACGTTGTCCTCTACCATATATATATATATATACTAATAAATTATTTGCATACTCCTTAGTTTTTGAGCAAACTCAAGCTAGGGATGTTATGTGTAGTTTTATTAATATATTGAATAGACTAGGTAAGATAACTATATGTATTTAGTGAGCAAACTCAAGGTCCATATGCTAAGGCCATCGCGATTTTGTGGTAGGTATGAGTGAATAATCTCTTTCGATTTGTAGGTCGAAATGAGATCAGGACAAGGAAAAATAGGTTAGGAGTTATATGTGATACAACCGATAAAGAGTAATCAATCGTTTTTGGGGCTATGATTTGTTGAGCAAACTCAAGATTAGAATATGAAGACAGATAAGTCCTAACACCTGCTAGTGAAGTCGAAAGACTTCTATGTTTCATCTTAGTGTTTGGATAAACATAAAAGACTAGTAGGAGCCTTTTTAGAAAAATGAAATGGTAACTTTTAACCTTTCTAATATTGTAAGAACATATGCAAAATAATGTTATAATTATCTACAATGATAAATTTGTGCATTTAATATGATTGATAAAATTAATTAAATGTTTATCAATTAACATATACAAATGAACTGAATTGAAAGTTGACAAATGGAAATATAATACCCACTATTAAATTCCTATTGCATGTTAACATTTCAAGTGCTTTATTTTACAACAACTGAATACATTCGTGGTTTGGTCACTTATGCATTTATTTGGTCAAGACCACGTATTGCATTCTATGAGTTTCGAACTCTAAAAGCAATAAAAGACTATGGATATTTGATCCATATACAATTGCATATAAATGTTATATGTTGAATGGTCAAAGTTTGTAATGTACAATATTTTGATGAAATTGGTGCATCTAAAAACCAAATAAACCTTAGTGCCAGATCGATTATTTAATCTGATTGATTACAAAAGGGATCATATTGCGTTAATGTAACACAAGACCAAAAACTGCAAGATAGATATAAGAATTCAATGGCTAAAAATGTCATTTTGATTAGTTTACGTAAAGTGCAACATATTTGATGTCCTTAAATGTTAAGGATAATCGAATGCACTTTTGTAAAGAGCTTGTGATGATATTGTAGTATGGTTTTCTTTTGAATAGTTTGACCATTTGAATGAAAAATGAATGTATAAGAATAGATGTAATTTAAAGTACAATTGGGATGAAGAGAATGAATAGTCTCTTCTACTCCATAGAGAAACATTGGAAATTCGAATTTTAATAATAGTTGATACTTATTATTAGAATAAGAAATATGATTTCTATTCCGTAATGCATTTTCAATAGAAAATTGTTTTCTATAAGTTTTATTTCTTTGAGCTCAAGATATTTGATCAACTCTTCACTGTAAGTAGTTGAAGAGTATGAAATACACAAATTGTATTAAGTGAACGATGGACCTCTGAATTTATTATGCAATTATAGTATTGGTGGAAATAGTGGGAGCATGCCATATAACACTTATTATTTTCATCATAGTATGAAAATTGTTTTCGTAAAACTTATCATGCATTATTTATAAAATAATGATTATTTTTCGACATCGACTGAAAAAATAGAAATAGCTATATTTCAATATGAATATTATGAATATTCTTTGTGAAATAAAACTATAATGTGGCAACTTTTTTAATAAAAGTGATGCATTGGAAAATAAAAAAGTATATTATTTAGGGTTGTTTTGGAATTGTAGACTAAGCCGTAGTTTTGAGAAATAATTTTATTGTATGATTTTAAATCATATGATACTTGATAATTATATCTCAATCAATAAAGGGCTATGCACCCATTTAGTGAGAGTATCATAAGAGTTAATCAACTTTTCGGATTCATACATATAGTATGTAATCATAATTCTATAAATACCAAAATGGTTCTATCTACTTCGTTATATTCACCGATGAATTATCGTTGACATGGACATGTGTATTTGATACACATGTAGTATGTCTATGATAAACTTATAGAATACAAAACAGAAGTAAATAAAATAACATGCAATAAAAATGATTCGATTTGATCGAATGAGTGAGTATATTGGAAAATGTTCCAAACATACCTAAAATGACTAAAGATTCAATCTCAAAATTACTCCTCCATGTGATACATAATGATGCATCGATATGGAGTAATTGAACTTTGTTGGATAATATACAATTAATTGTGAGTGAAGTAGAGTTAGTTTCCTTCTATAAGGTAATACACTTAAGGGTAGTACACAAGGTTAATATTATTTCATCTGAATAATAGTTTAAAATTTTTTACAGGATAAGGGTTTATAAGAAACTCAAACATATCCTAGGCTAAGGAATTGGCAGGTTGTGCGAGTCGAAAGATTGCACGTAATAATTGTTCATGAGGGATTTTGAATGAATCTCCCCAAAAGGATTTTGAAAAGACTGTCATTGGATGACATATTAATGTTTCAAACATAATTTTTTTAAACTAAAACCAAATCAATTTTATAAATAAAGATATTCGTAAAACTTTTATGAATACCTATTCTATTACACTGAGAAACAATTGTTGTTTCATGATATACCAACTTCATTGTGAAGAAATTTTTTAAGGAATTATTGGTAGGAAAATGGAATTAGATACGATCCATAGATAAAACTTATTACATGAGATAAATGAAATTAAGAAATCTAAATGAACACATAGCATTAGAATGTCTAATAGGTATTCTCGCACATCTAAGAGAAACTGTGAATTCCATATTAATGTTGAAAATATATCATCCTAGATTGTTTAATTAAACCATTGAGAGTGTTGACTCTATATGGTTTGATGCACAAATCCAAATTAATTCCAAGTACACTATCAAAATATAGATTTTGGTGGTCATAACTGAAGGGATATGATCCATTGATCACAACTATGTCTTTATTAGTAAGACCAATGCAATTAAATGGGCAATGTTGATAAGAATAATATTGCAAATTTCAATCATTGAAATTAGCATAATAAATTTGATATTCAACACGTTCAAGTTAATTCGGAATTACTCATAAAATTATCGCTTGATAAGTCCTAGTGTTTTAGTACATATGTATTGAAAAAGAAAATTCTAAATAACGATTTAGAGTAAGCTGTTTACATAAAGTAATCAAAAATGTCTGAAAGTCAGTGGGAGCAATATCGAGTTTCTGGGTCTTTGAATATGATCCAAGAAATGATACGAAAGTATCATTTTATATGCATCAAAATTGAATAAGTATTTTGATAGAAATATCAAATAGTTTGATTTTCAATCATAGTGCGGAGGAAGTGTGTGTTCATAAGATAGAATGTTAAAAGGTATATTGATATTTCTAAATTATAAGTAAACAATACATTTTTTATTTTAACGATGTACTTGTCTTAAAATTAGTCGTAGTTATTTTAATACTCAACATTGGATTAATAAATGATGTCTTTTATTGTAAGTATAAAAGATGTTAGGAATGTCCCAAATGATATGCAAGGACACCTTATTAAAATGTTTAATATGGAATATCTAAGATTAATTCTTTTGCATTGGCAACAGTAATTATCATACATATTGTGTTGTCTACGATATCATGATTTTTTTATGTATTTGATACATGAAGCAAATATCAAATCCAAATTGATATCACTAAATGGTTGTCTGAAGTGTTCTCATGTATTTATGAAATACTAGAGAACTGTTTACGGAAACAAAAACTCCTTATGAAGGAGTGTTCGAACTCAAACTTCATAAGTCATATTGAGTATAGTATTTCAATAACAAATACAAGTTAAGAATATTTAAGTTGGAAATGTTTCAAATAAAAGACTGTGGCTTATTCAATGAAAAAAGGCTACGTACATCGCCTTAAATATTTCCGCAATAAAAATAATATATAAAAAGTTATAAATGCATAAATTTATAATTGATCCGATTCCAAGTGTTAAGAATCTTATAACATTGTTATATTATAACAATATCTCGATATAAGTCGTAATAGAACTTTGAGCTCATTAGAGGTTGAGAGACATATTCCGAATTGTTCCATGTAACAAAGCAGTATATCACCGTCGGAGAGAGTTGATTGACAGAGTAGATAATTGAAACATATAATAAGATACTCGTTCACAAAGGGACTGACCCAACTGGTTTTGACAAACCGATTGGAGAAGTTGGAATAAGGTTTCATAATTGACACCAAGTGGAAGTGAGAGATTGATAGAGTCAGGGGTATACCCTAAGGGCAATTATGTAATTTGTTACATATACCTAACTCATTGAACTATCTTGTTCATAATAAATGTGTTTCTTTCTATTTTATACCTGATATAATGTGGTTATATTAATTAATTTAATTAAAAGTATATCCAGTAGAAAATCCATAAATGGAACATTTTGTGGTAGTAGTTACAAAGTGTTGTAACTGTGAGTAATCTATCACAATAAAACAAATATACCATTTTAAATGTTCCTAGCCAAGAAACATCGAGATTGGATATCAATGTATCCATTGAGACTAGAGTATATAACACTCCAAATGTTGGGAAGTATACCACTCATGACTATTGGGGGCACCGAAGGGTTACGTACCGATAACTATTGGATAACTATGGAAGGACTCAGCCGATGGTTTTATATTGGTCAATATAACTAAGGTCAAACAGAAAATATCGATGTGACTGATTTACACAGTTCTCTCAACTTAAGAAAACTATGGATCTTCAATATGAAAGCTTTGCTTTGATTATAGTCAAATCATTGCATGACTTTTCATTGAGTGACTATAGTTGGGTCGAGTTGAAGTATCGAAAGTGAAGCACTATTCAAGAGAGGATTCGTCTCCTCGGTTACATGGCATTAGTATCATGGTCAACTCAAGTCAACTCAAAGTCAAAGTCTCTGGCCAGAGCATTTTGGTTAATAATAATTGTTATTATTGAACAAAAGACTTTGTGTTTGGACTATAAAGTTGAACGTGGATGATATTGGAATTTTGACCATTACCAAATTTCATAAATCCAAAGTGATATAGTTTTGACGAAGAGAATATGTGTAAATAATTGTCACTATTAGGTACCACTTATAATAAGTGAAATTGTATTTTACCAAAAGATGTGTAAGTGATGAATTCGACCAAAATGTCACACCACCTGCCAAGGCACGTGTGAATGTCAATATTTGAATTTTTCAATATTAATCGCTGACTGAATTTACACCTTTGAGTCGCACAATCGTAACGATGAATTCTTCAAAAAACCACATGATTTAACTAATTTATAAAAGTTGTAAATAAATTAAGTTAATTAGTTTTTGAGAAATATTAATTACCATTTATTTTATTTGATGTTTGGGAGTTATTTGTAATTATTTGAACGCATTTACAAAAGTTATATTTGCGCACATTGATATATTATATCATTGTAATTAAATAAAGATAATTACATGCGTTAATTTATGAATCTTATATCATTTGATGACACATAATTTTTAGCCATACCATATAAAGAAATAGGAGTGAAAAGAGAAAGTTAGTCAAGAGAATTAATCAGAGATGCTTTAAATAAAGAATGGGAATGGTTTCCTTCTTTCAAATAAAACATATTCTCATTATGCACGTACAATTGAGTATCTCATTTTTCATTCTTCTTTCTGTAACTTTTCTGGTTCTCTCCTTCACTAATGGCTGAAAGTATGAGATCTTCCATGGCTTTAATTATTCCTAAAATCAAATACAAATAAAATCAATTATGAAAAGTGGTTTATTCCTCTTGATCCTTGTAACATTTGGAGGTTGATTTTTTCATTTAGGAGTTTGATTCATAATTCAAGGTACGATTCGTTGGCTACATTTCAATGAAAAATTCAATGTTTCAATATGTACTTGAGGGCTTTGGAATTGAGGTATGATCATTTTATTCTAATAATATTGATATAAAGTTTTAATGAACAAAATTAAATATCTTAATTTATTTATATAATATTGTCTCATTTGTTTTGAAAATGGTTTATGTATTTCAAATGTTTATTATATGAATTGATTGAATTTTTTTATTTAGATAAATCAAAACTGAAACTTGTATATAGTTAGAAAACATTTTAATTTTAGATCTATGTTTAAACATTAAAATCAAAGCGTAATTTTTTTATTTGAATGTTTACGTGTCCTTATTGTTTGTGTTTTTACTGTAATAGAAACTTACATATGATTTAAAAACGTTTTGATAATAAATTGATTACAAATAATTTATAGATTTGTTGCCTTATTTGACATCACAATTATCCTTCTTTAACTATTCAAAGGATTTTAACAAATTGTTTAGTTCAGTATGTATCACCTTTTGTATTATAATTATATATTAATATGGGTTGAATCTCTTTAGATTTGAAAATTTGTTTATTATTATTATCAGCATCTTATTATGATTGAAACTCACATATGATTAAAAGACGTTTGGAAAATATATTGATTGCAATAAATTTATAAATTTATTACCGTATTTGACATGACTAATACTTTTTTAAGTACTCAAACAATTGTTAATATATTGCTCAGTTTAGTGTGTTTCGCTTTTGTTTTAAAAAAATTATTCAGACAGGTTGAATCTTTTTAGATTTAAAAGTTTATTTTTCTTATTATCTGCATTTTATTGTAATTGAAACCCACATATGATTAAAGGATGTTTTAATAATAAATTGACAAACTTGTAAATTCCTTACCCTATTTGACATGACTAATACTTTTTAAGTATTCAAAGGATTGTTAATATATTGCTTAGTATGTTTTGTTTTTGTAAAAAAATGTAGGTTGAATCTCTTGATTTAATTGTATACATATATATTTTGTTAACTAAATTATGTTTATATAAGTTCATAAATACATCGAAATATTTAATGTTATATGGTTTATTTTGAATTAATTAAGAATTTTTGGGTTAATCTTTATATAGAAATAATTATATATATACATATACGTACATATAAAACTTAATGTTTATGTTTTAGAGTGTATAGTTTAAATGCTTTGTTAATATCAAACAATTTTAAACGAGGTAGTAGTTTATGCATATGAACTATTGTTGGCTATTCCTTTTCATATATCATAATGATTCATTAATTGCTAATTGAATGCTGCATAAATCAAGTTTGTCAAAAAGGGGAAGATGAATCATTCATCTTTGTCATCTTTTATTTCTTTCATTTTTTGTCCCTTATGTGATTGCCTTTAAACTTATTCTTATTATTCACATCATGTTATCAATTGATCATACTTGCCTTATGTTTAACTATTATGTCGCACAATTAAGGAATGAATATATTTGATATACTCAAACCTTATTTTTCTATCCCATTCTTTATTGCTTTAGAATCAAATTAATAAAATAAAAGTTCGTATTAAATAAAGTACTGATTTTATTTAAATGAAATTTAGATAAGATCTAAACATATTTAGACTTCACAAGCCCATTAAAGATCCAAAATGATTAAATTTTTTGAAATTCATCCATTTCTTCCGCCGCGGGCTGATCTAGTTCCTAAAATGTGAATTTCCATAAATTATCAAACTCTAAAATTATATGTGAATAGTGACTCTTTTAAAATAACAATGAATATGCCAAAGGAAAAAGATGTGCATAGTAGGGATGTCTTTCCATATTTTGCACTACCTGTTCAATAAAATAGAAAAGATAATACCTTGTAATTCAAAACACAAAACAATTCCACTTTTTAGGTATTGTATGGAAAATTACAGTGGTAACATTTCCTTTTTGGGAAATATACAGTTCCATTGCATTAAAATGTAGGAATAAATATTTTATGGGATTTATGCATAACTATATATTCAGAAACCCTTAGATGTAGGAACTAAAACATTATAAATAGAAAGAGTAATAATTCTATTTACCAATTAAATAAATATGGCAAAGTATAAGTTAGGAGGTGAATAATAAGCACTAAAATATGGATAAGATAATGAATTAAAGAACTAGGGAAGTCACAGTAGTCAAGTTAATATGGACATTAACTTAGGAAGAACAAATGATACTTATTGGCACTAATGAAATAAAAGAGAAGTCCATAAAGTAAATAGATGAATACTAATAAATGAACCTTATGAGCATAAAAAATTACACAGTGAAATTATATAGCCTCGGTAATACGTTTACGATGGGTGTGAATTCGTGGGCCTAGCTCAATATTTAGATTTATTACAAATGATTAGATTTAGAATGGGTTGGGTTGCTAGATTAGTATTATTATATGACAGAAGTTTGCCCTCGCAAGGGCTACCAGCAGTTGTGTATACATCTGACTGATGTGAGACATCACCAATTATAGGACCCGAGGAAATATACATTTATGTATAGGTCTGTGGAATATACCAAAGGGAGTTCCCCTCATATTTGACGCATTAAGTAGCTAATTGGGCCTGCTTTAATTCCAAGGTAGAGGTACTAAGTAACCGGGTGGGAATTTCCTTGATTTGTATTAGAAAAATCTAATAGGATGGTGGTGGGAAGCTCGATGCTATGACAGTATTATTGGTACTTATATTTGAGGAGTTGGACTGGATACATAGGTCGAGATCACCATCGGTTCCATGCGGTGTTAGCAAAGACTTGGGTTACGTCTGGATGGATTACACTTCCTATTAGTGTAGGTTCAGGGAGGATATGCAATTACCTTAAATTTTGGTTGCTTGTTTGTTAGATAGGAGGTAGGCTAGTTAGACCCTAGATACGTCTTTGAGATGTGTAAGTAATACGACTGATTGTAGTTGATTGAACTACGTCATTATTGGGCACCAACTAGAGGTTCCTCCTTGTATGCGAGCAATTCAATCAAGATATTATTGGTGGATACCTGTTGCGGTGCATCATTATTGCACTAATGGGACGTTCCTTGGTGTAAGTGGGAAAGTCAGCCTATAAATTTTTAGTGAATACCCGACGCGTGCATTATTAGGGACACTAGTGGGGAATCACTCGATGTACATGGGTAATTGGGCCAAGACATTGATGTATACCATTGTGTATCAAGTATAGTGTCATTATATGTATATCCATATATATATATATATTTATACCTCAGAGTAAGTTGGACATATTATACGTGCTTATTGTTGACCCGCCTTTTGGCAAGGCGGTATACAGACGAATTTAACCCAATAGGCTTCGCGATTATCAAAGCTAGAGTATCATGGATTTGGTTCAGATCGATTGATGGATAATCAATTATGGATAATAATAAGCTAGGATTGAACACAATCGATGGATAAACGATGCATTGGCTTGAATGATTTGGGGATCGGTATGGCATAATGGAAGGGGTTGACACTCTCAAATTGGAAGGGTCGGTACTTTAATGGCCTAGCAGGTGGAAATGGTCTACGGGTTGATCTATTTCCGCTCGGCATAGGTTATGGGTTAATCTACCTCGGGTCGGCATAGGTTATGGGCTGATCTACTTTGGGTTGGCATAGGCTATGGGTCGGTCTACTTCGGGCCGGCATAGGCTATGGGTTGATCTGCTTTGTGTCGGCATAGGTTAAAGGTCGGTCTACTTTGGGTCAGCATAGGCTAGGGGTTGATTTACTTTGGGTCGGCATAGGTTAGGGGTCGGTCTACTTCAGGTTGACATTGGCTAAGGGTGACTTACTTTGGGTCGATAGAACTTGGAGGGAGGTATGGCTTCGGGTCGGCATGGGAGTAACAGCCGACACGTTTTAGTAGGAGCAGATCGATATGTTTAAATGGGCAAGGAAGAGTCGGCGTGCTTCAAAAGCTTGGAAGGAGGAGGGGTCGGCATTAGTGAATGGATCGGCATTTGGTAGCTTGGAAAGGAAATGATTAGTATTAACTCGAATGAAGGGATAACATTCATCATGGCTATGCCGATTGTTATTTTTAGGCAAGTTGGGCTTGACGATCGATATGTTGGCCCCATGTAGATGAGAAGGCACTATAGCCGAAATTTCATCTATTGCTTGGCTTCGAAAAATGGACCATCATTCATCTTCTCTTCATCTTCTATCTAGAGATTACTCTACCATTTTTATTTTGTATCCTTATATTGTAACTATAATCAAATTTCAGTATAATAAAAAGGATTGTTCTGGAGTGGACGTAGGCTGGAGTTAGCCGAACCACTACAAATCTTGTCTCTTTTACTTTCTTTCATTTCAATTTGATTATTCTTCATATTATATTCTCTACATCATACACCATGTGTGATCTGTTATCAGATATTGTTGCTTTCACGTATAATTGTGTGTTGGTGTCCAATTTTGACGCTAACATTTTGATGCTTTCTTTAAGAAAGCTTGCACTCAAGGATTTGGAAGTTAAGATCTTGGATTTGAAAGCTAGGACTTGGATCTCGAAAACAATAGCTAGGCTATCAATAAAGAGACAGAGAACAGATAGGAGCCTTCATGAAGGGAGTTAGGAGGCTTCTTCAGGAGCTAATCAAACTTCAATCTTTATTACCAGAGACGAGATGGAAAGGATGATGGATGTTGTAGGAGAGGATGTTGAAAAGGTAGGAGGAGATGATGTAGAATCTACTCTGACAAACTGGACAGGCTGGAGTCGTAGGTGTGGCAGGAATACAAAACCAAGGAGTTGGAGCGATGGGAGCTATTAGAGTTGTGGGCCAAGGAGTCAAGGTTGCAGGAATTGCTGAAAACCAGACCCAAGAACATGGGGATAGTGCTAATAGGAAAAGGAATGAAGCAAAACAGCCAGGAGCAAACCCCAGTCAACCTAGAGGGGTCGGCACCGATCCGTCCAAAGGGGTCGGCACCGATCTCTCCAAAGGAGTCAGTACTGGTCCCCACGGCTAGGGGCATGCCCCCATGTGTGGTTCATTATTATACCGAAGAACCTGTAATCAATCCTATGGAGCTAGTGTCGATTGGAATTTGGATGATCGACTGGAGGAGTACATCCCAGAATTCCCTCATCGACTCCGGGGGCAGTTTGGGTATGATGATAGGAGACTACCGATGGAAGACAATGGTAGATTTGTAGAGATGATAAGGTTAACTATGCATGGAGGGTTGGTGAACAGGGATCTTAAGGATGTCAATAGGAGTCCCTTCGCTCATATATCAGGCAAGCAAGGAATCAACTAGAGTTTAAACTGCCAATGCTTGAGACATATGATGGAAAATGGATCCTGATACTCATGTGACGAGATACAGGAGACAAATGAAGGTACTAGGAGCATCGAAGGAAGTCATGGCACAATGCTTCCTATTATACTTAACGGATGTAGCTGCACTATGGTTCAGGAAATTGGAAAGTGGCTTTATTAACACATGGACAGGATTGATCGAAGGGTTTATGAGCCAATTTAGAGTTCACATCTCGAGACCTAAAATTGTGATGAGTTTGATAACACTGAAACGGGGACCAAAGAGTCCCTGAGAAGTTTTCTAACATGGTTTGATGCCACGGCGGCATCAGTGGATCATCCAGATCCTTCTATGGTTTTGATGGCAGCTGTATCTAGAATTGCTAATGGTACGAAGTTCAAGGATTCATTGGCACGGGACCCACCTATGGAGCTTGGAGAATTTTTTCATGAAGCAGAAAGGTTTCTGCGACAGGAAGACGCATGAGCAAATAAGCCGAAGGTGAATGCTGTGCTAGGTGGAGGATCATCAGGAAATGTAGACAAGAATGACAAAGGCAAATGGAAAATGGATGATGGAATTAATGTGTCGAAGAGGCGATGGAGAGAACCAAAATTCTCTTCTCATACGGATTTGACCGAATATTTGGAAAGGATTTACTTGGATACTCGGGGGCGCCTTCAATATCGAAGGGGACGCCTTTAATATCGAAGGCGGCAAGGAAGGAACCCTCCGAACATGAGAGGGCATCAGGAAAGCATTGCCTATTTCATGAGGTGGATTGGCACAGTACAAATTACTGAAGGCATTTAAAGGATATCATAAAGGAACACGTGAGGAATGGTCAATTACAATAATACATTAGGACTCGGGCTACGATGGTGGAACAGAAGTAGACACCATCCACTTCGAACGAAAATGGCATTAGGACAAGGCATCATCGCCGACTTCTTGCCAATTGATCGGGATGACAAGGAATAAGTAATAAACTCCACAGTAATATGGCTAAATCACTTGCACATGTACAGGATCGAGGACAGTTCCTGGGCATGCTTTGAGATGATAAAAAGCCATAGTGCTCGGGTTTGTGAAATTTTGCTTTTACTTATTTTCTCTGAACTTTGGTTTAGTGCTTATACGGAATTCTATTTTATGGACTTAGGGATGCTTTAGTCTGGATCAATGTAATAAATAATACCGGTCATGGTTACAGCCCCGACTGGAGAGATGGGGCAGTAACCACGAGTTACGAGTCCCTTTGCCAAAGAGCGACAGGATGAACTCAAACACTGATAAGTCCTCGATTGGGGCTCGAAACCCAAGTAGGATACCCCAAGGATAAGTCCTGGACTGAAGACTCGAGGCTGGAGAAGGATATTCAGGGATTAAGTAATCTTTTGGGGATCGAGGCTGGAGTAGGATACCCTACGAATTAAGTCCTCAACCAAAGAGTCGAGGTCGAAGAAGGATAACCATGGATAATACATCAACTAGAGAGTCGAGGCCTAAGTAGGATAAAGCGGCCCGTAGAGGTCTCGGATTTGGATATGGACCCAGAGAGGTTCCAAATTTGGATTAAATGACACGGAGAGGCCTAAGGATTTGGATATGGACACGGAGAGGTCCCGGACTTGGATAAAACGATCCCAAGAGATCGTGTATTCGGTTAATGGATTTGGAATTGGACATCGACTCGAAGCAGTCATGGATTTCGATAATGATCCGGAGAGATCAAGGAATTGGATTGGCAACAGGTTGGATTCCAAGCTGGATAATATAACGATCAATGGATCTTCGAATTTTGGACTTATAGCAATTCAAAACACGCCTTCCTATTGCAAGGCATGTTTTGAGGGGAAAAGTATCGAACCGACTTTTGGCAAGGCAATATATAGGTGGATTTAACCCAATAGGCTTCATGGTTACAGAAGCCAGAGTATCATGGATTTGATTTAGATGAATGGATGGGTAATCAACTGCAGATAATAATAAGCCAGGATTAAATACTGTCGATGGGTAAATGATGCAGGATGCTTGGAATATTGATTTGGCTTGGATGAGTTAGGGATCGATATGGTATAATGGAATGGGTCGACATTCTCAAACTATAGGGGTCGGTACTTCAATAACCTTGCAAATGGAAAGGGTCGGCATAAGAAGGGGTTGATTTACTTCGAGTCGGCATAGTTTATGGATTGATCTACTTCGGGTCGACATCGGCTATGGGTCGGTCTAATTCGGGTCGGCATAGGGTTGGGTTGATCTACTTTGGGTTAGCATAGGTTAGGGGTCGATCTAATTTGGGTCGGCATAGGCTAGGGGTTGATTTACTTTGGGTGGGCATAAGTTAGGGGTTGGTCTACACCGGGTCGACATAGGCTAGGGATTGACTTGCTTCAAGTCGGTAGAACTTGGAGGGAGGTATGGCTTCGGGTTGGTGTAGGAGTAGCATTCAGCATAGGAAGACTCGACATAGTATGGGTTCAACACGTTTTAGTTGGAGCGGATCGGTATGTTTGAATAGGCAAGGAAGGGCTAGCATACTTGAAAAGCTTGGAAAGAGGAGGGGTCGGCATTTGTGAATGGATTGACAATTGGTAGCTTGAAAAGGGAACGATCGGTATTAACTTGAATGAAGGGATAACATTCGGCATGGCTATGCCAATTGTTGTTTTTGGGTATGTTGGGCTTGACGATCGATATGGTGGGCCTACGTAGGTGAGAAGGCCTTGTAGTTGAATTATATATTATTTTTGATCTGTGATCGGGAATAGGTGCTTTCAAATATAATTCGGTGTTGGTTTCCAGTTTTGATGCCAACACTTATGGAATCAAATAACGAACCTAAATAATGGATATAACATGTAATGGAGATCAATTGGCATAAACTAGTGTGTTGGATAAATTATGTAATTTACCAGTCGCCGGAACATTGTTTTGACCCCCTCCTTATTACAACCCACATGATAGATTTAGAGGGACATAATACTGGTGCAAGGTAGGAATGGTAAAAGGACGTGTCTTCTTATTCATGCTCATCACTGACAAAGCAAATGTATATCTAGAGAATAATATTGGTTCCAAGGTAGAAGCCTTTATCGCTGTATATATTATATATATATTATATGTTTTATTATATTTTACTACTTCTAAGTTCATATGGATAACTTTATGATATACTAACATTATTTGAAGTTACCAATATCAACGATCTGCACCCTAATGGGCTTGAATTTTCAATTTAGTCGAAAAATCGGGCCCATTAAGATGCAGATTGTTACATCTATTTTTATATTCTATTGTTATTTAAGATATCATTTTTATACCACGCATATTCTATACTTATATATATATATTAACCTCTATATTTAAATATAGTCTGACCCATGTTTCGTTTACGTAATACTCTTTTCAGATTAAGACATATCGAGTTCAGAGACGAAGTGACTAGCTTGTGTTTTCTAGGCATAGTCAAGAACAAAGACTTATTATCCTTGTATATTATTTTGTTTTATATAGTCTCATTACATGCATGATACTGTGATGTGTATTGATTATATCAAAATATATTTAAGATAGTGGACATTCAAGATGTTTGTATCCATACTGTCTTTTGTATATATTTCTATAATATATTACCTCTATGATAATGGCTTTGTGTTCTCTCTATCATTATTATATATTGTGTATTGTTTTATCTTGAAAACGCACATGTTTATTGCTTTATTCTAACACTGTTTAACTAAAGGTTAGTAATGTATTTGATTTTTGAAATACATACCAGTGTTAGTTCGAAGGAATATTCACATATGAAAGCCCAATATTGCCTCATTCTCCATATTATCGGACACTATTACCTAGTAATACTATTTGGTAGTATGGATATAGAGATACATTTCATATCAGAGCAGGTTCAAAAGAATATATTGTATATATGAGATACGATTCGTGACCTTATATGAGACTTAGAGTTCCTATCCCTTTGGGTGTGTTGGGTAGTTCCATATAATAAGGGATAGAAGGTGTATATGATGATTGCTGTGGTAATCATCATGGGACACATTTGTTATTTGTATATATAATATCTTTACTACTTTCTGGAAACAATTTTTAAATGGAACCCGGAATTGTTGTTGTGGTCGAAAGGACGGAAGAAGTTGGTTCTACCAACAGTGTCGGCATTGGTGTTGTATTCCAGACCTCTGGTGGCTTAGCATTGGATTGTTGTGCTTTGATTTATTATTATATGCAGAGGAAACTGATGAAATGCTTTTTGCTGAGCGCATTCATTGTTTGTTTCTTATATACATTTGTTTGGTTGATCATTGTTTCTATTGAATTTATAATTGTTGTTATGGATGGATGTGAATGGTGTTTGCGTGATATTGCATGATGTTTGTTTGTTTCATGTGATGATTGAATTGTCAAAAGTGATTTATTATTTTAATATATATAATGAGAGTATTTATAAATGCTCTAATTTAAGCAAGCATGTGTTTTAGGTAAAGTATTGGAAAATCTTTTGACTTATGTATATATAGAGTTTATTAGAAAATATATTTTTTTTGCAAGCAAAACATATTATTATTATTTTTCATAGGCTAGCTAGATTATAGCAGGTGCACCACTTTACAACAATTATAATAGGTGTAAGGCAAAGATACCTCAACAACTACGTAATTCACACATACGACCTTACACTAGCAACATGCAGGGCGCATACATATGACAACCGGCTGCACAAGAAAGTCCCATACATTTACAAAATTACATGGAACATATAAGACATTCACGGGACAAGCCATAAGCAATCAAACACAGTCAAAATGACTTCAACAATTTGAAATTGTAGAAAAAAAATTTAAATAAACACATTTAAAAGATTTAAAGACAGAAGCAAAAGCTTCATCCAAATTCGCAATTTCCCATGGCATACAAAATGCTTTTAACCAGTAACATGATCAGAGCAGACAACCTATATAGAACAAGTCTACAGTCTTTACAAACAAAGGCCAAAAGAAGAAACAAAACCTGACACTAACTTCATGGCCATCAACATATTCCGAGTAAAAACAAATGACATGAATCTCTAGATAAGGATATAAATTCCACCAAAAAAACAGAGAAGCACACGAGGAGAAATACACATAGAAAGTCTAGAAAAGTCACTAACAACTAAAAACCTCCACCAAAAGCAAAAATGAGGAACCACTCATCAACAACTTAACCCACTTTGCTGCAAAGACAATCCCTCGGGGAAGAAATTGTTTTTGTTAAACAAAATAAATTTTTAAATTAGAAATCATTTTGATGAAATATATGTATATAATATAGTATTTGATTATGTTTTAATATAGAAGTAAATAATTAATTTTACAGAAGTGAGGTTATCAAAAAGGCATATATATAAAATATTGAAAGGAATTTCGAAGGAAAATTTGTGCCCATTTGTCCGTTAAGTGAATTAAGAATTTTGATCGATATGTCTAGCCAACATTATCAGTAGGGATTAATAAATGCTAGGACAAGACATTTGAACATAACGTTTTGTGGAAATTTCAACATTTTGTAAAGATTTAATTTTTCTGAAGAGATTAGAATGTTTTGTAAGTACTAAATATTTTGTATAATTTTAAAAGCAATAATTTGGATAGTAGTAAAGTGTTTTGGAAGATGAGTTAAACCGTATTTTGAAAAGAAATTGGTGCTTTGAAGTAAGATATGGGTAATAATATAGAGTTTTGAAATCATTAGTGATAAATTTTGGAATTTTTTGAAGATAAAGTAGAAGTCTAAAAGAAATATTATATGCTATATTTTTGAAAAAAATTATATAAAGATGTTTAAAGTCCTTTATGACACATACACACACATGTATATATTATGTGTATTGAAGATTTTTGAGAAGAAGTTAAATATTTAGACACCTTAAAGTTGATATAAGTTAACTGAAAAGGTGTTTGATTTATAAATATATGGAGGTATTTGTGTAAGCTAGTTTGCAATATTGCAAATAGAAGACATTTAAATAATCGGAAATTTTGTTAGTTGATATTAATATGTTCGAAAGAAATATTTTGAAAGGTATTTATATCAAATTATGAACTGAAAATTTTAAAGAAAACAATTTGGGAAGAATTTTTTTTAGTTTAAGTATTTTAAAATATGGTTGAAGGAATTCCAATCTTTGAAAAGTATTAAATTATATACATATATATACATATACATATATATATATATATATATATATATATATATGATGAGAATTTCTAGACATGTGCTTGGAAAGCAATTTATTTAGGATGAAGCATTTTATGATTATATAAAAATATTTCTGATTCTAGTAAACATATCTTTAAATAGAAAGAGATTTCTAGAGTATCATTTATTAACATCTTCGAAAGGTAATTGATAAGTTAAGAATTTTAGGATTTCAAAAATGATTGGGATATTTTTGTTTATAAATATAAGAAAATTTATTTAAGAATCAATATGATAATTTTGTATTGTTTTGCATGTTCTGAGTTTATAGGATTGCTTTGTTCCATAGATATTACTTTGAAGCATCCAGAAACTCCAACACATGAGAAATACATTTTGATTATTTGTAAAAGTTATGAAACCTTCCAAATGAGTTCATTTAAAACTAAAAGTGCATGTTTATAAACATGGGGGAAGAAATATTAATCTGAGTTTTGTAGTAAAGCTACCGATCAAAGGCCTAATCACTAATTTTATGTTGCTCTGTTATTACTTAATAAGTCGATGCAGATCATAATACGTGCTAGCTCGATACAGTAACGATAGAGTATTGTGAAATTTGTTAATGATTGTTTGTTTTGCATTTAAATATGAACTGTAAATGGTATAGTCAACATAGGTGTTATGAGCTTAGTTATAGATTTTCCACAAGGAGAAATTACAAGGATGCAATTTTCTTAATGAGGGAGGTCTGCAACAAATCCGGTTCTGAGAAATAAATTAATTAAAATTTACAATGGTGATTTAATTAATTAAAATTGATTTTTTTTAGAGTTTAAAATGGTAATGATTGGGGACTATTTAGAAATATTGAAATTTGAGGATAAAATATATATTGAGGAAATCTAATTGTTTTGGGAAAATTATTTAAAAAGACAATAGAATGAAGTATTTAGCAATTAAATATTTTGAAATTGTAAATTATTAATGAATGATGAATTATTTTATTTTTGAGTAATATTGACATTTTAAGTTAGAAAAAAAATTTAAGTAAAAAATTAAATTAATTTTGGACTATTAAAAGATTTTTTTATCAAAGTGGACTAAATGTAATGGTCTTGAAGTAATTGAATTGAATAGATAGTGTAATAGCAAATACTTTTATATAATTGTAAATAATGTTATATGAGTATGAAGAAATATAATGTACTTTACTTTGGTTTTTTATGGGTTAAGATAAGTATGGAAGAAGTTGTTTTATGAACAGAAAATGGGAAATGAAGTTAGTAGCAAAAGCAAAGTGAAAGCCTAAATTAGCAAAGTTCAAACCTTTGTTTCATGTAGACTTTTCCCCTACGCTCTCAGATATAATTTACGTATGATATTTTGCTCCAATTCTAAGCTACGTACTTCATGAAACGATTATGAAACCATTTTTCCTTCTTTATTCAAAAATCAAAATAAATTCTTATAAATTCCAAAATTAATATGTACGCATCTCAACACCATGCTACACCAACACTAAATGAAGAAAATTGCATTTTGACCAAGTTTGGAGTTTTTAAAGTTTACAAATTAAGAGGGAAGTGGAAATAGAATGTTTATTAGGCAAGATATAATCAAGGTGAGAACGTATACTAACAAATTTATCTCTAAATTAACTGAATTATTCTCCATATGATGATTACGTGAACTTATGTGTTGCTTTCACTTTTGAATACAATTATTTTGCTATGTAATGATTTGAATTTGAACTATTCAATGATTACTTTGATGATTATAGATGTTCAGATGAAGATAAAGAAGGAATCGACGGCTTGAGCGGTCGAATTAAAGTAAAACGACCTGAAACATCGCTGTTTCAAGTCGAGCACCGGTCTGTCAGTCCAAGAGAATCGGTGCACTAGTGGTGCACGACTTGGAATGTTCCAGACCAGTGCACTGGCATGTGTGTATATTCATTAAAAAATTATATAAAAATAAATAAAATATATTTTTCATTGAAAATAAAAATGGTAATTTGTAAATTGTAAATATATAATTTTATGAAGAAAAGTTTATTAAAATTTAATGTGTGTATATATATTTAAAGTTATTAATTTATTGAAAGCAAATCCATTTTTGGGTTTTAAATAATTATTTAAATTTTTTATATTATTTCAAATGATAATATTTATTTTCTAATTAATATTCCAAGTATTTTGTAGTATATTTTATAGTTAGTAAGTTTAATAAAGAATTATAAATGTATGTTCTATATATTTAATTAAAGAAAATATGTATTTAATAATAGATAATTTATTTAAATAACCTATTTAATTCTATAAGTTCATGGGATACTTCCAATGTGTTATTATGTGTTATTAATGCTTTTGTATATAAAGTAAAGATTTTGTGTGTTATACTTTATGGTTTGGAAATAAAAGAAATTATATTAAAGTTTACAAATTCATTTTAAAATGATATTTAATTACGGAAAATCGAAGAAAGATTTTATAAATTAATATATAAAGTGATTGTGAAAGCTTTATTTAAATATATCTAAAGATTGTGTTTTGTAATAAAATTATCAAATTTGTACTTTGGTTTTGAATGTATATAATGGAATTGTAGATTTAGTATATATTTAATTTAATTGTTTTAAGAAGTTTCATTGAATTATTCTTATCACTTTTCTAAATTATTTTTTTGTCTCTTGTGGTAGATTTTATTTCTATTTAACGAGAAATTTGAACAAACAAAGTTAATATTTTTCAATTATGACCTAATCTGATTATTTATTGGACTCATTATATAGGATAATATTGTGCGGATTAAGTGTAGTTTATAAGTAGTGAATGAATGATTGAGTAATACATGATAGTATAGGATGTCGTGTGATATTTATTCGGTTATTCATTGTAAGTAGATATCACTTATGTGATAGGAATTGTTAGCCCTCCTTTTTCCAAGGCCGTATACAGGCGGATTTAACCCAATGGACTTCACAATTATTGAGGCTGATGATTTCAAAATGATAAGCGTATGGCCCAAAAATCAAGTACAGATGATAACATAAAGCCATGATTGATCGGAGTTAGTAGATAGACGATGTAAGATGCTTGGAAAATGAATATTAGCTTGGATGGCCAAAAGGATCGGCATCGTCAATTGGAAAGAGGGATCGGCCTGGTTGATGACAAAGGGATCATAATACTTTGATACAAAGGGCTCGGCATGGGTCAAGACGGCATGGCTTCGAGGAAGACATAGTTGGGGTCGGCATAGGAGATGATGATTGGATCGGCATAGTAAGATAGTACTCAGACAGCCGGCATATCATTCAGGATGAGGAGGGATCGATATAACACGATGGAGGGTAATGGATCGGTATGATCCTATGTAGCATGAAGGGTCGACATGGTTGGGATCGGTAGGGGGTGGGAAGTATAAGAGGCCTGGCATAGATGAAGGTAGAGCGATCAACATGCTTTGTTGGTTTAGGAAGTAACGACATATGGATCAGCATAGCTTGGTGGTATTAGAGGGATCTGTACGAACTGCAGTATATGGATCGGTATACTTGCATGGAGAAGGATGGATCAGCATCGTGTAGTAGAGGTCAAGAGATAAGCATGAATGAGTATTTGCGGATTGACATATGTGATGGGTCGGTATGCTTTAATATGGAGGGATCCGCGTGGTCTAGTGAACAAGAGGGATTAACATTTTCCTATTGGTCGTTACACTCCATAGGGTTCAGCATTCTAGGGATAGTCTTGCATTCAACATTCAATAGCTCAAGCTCCTTTGATCCAAATGAGATGAAATTTTGGGATTAAGTATATTTTGTCATAAAGAATCCTCATAGGAGTCGCTGCCCGAAAATCAAACAAGGAGGGGATCGATACCGATCCCTCTCCATTGGGATTTAGGCCTAGTGATCCCTATGATGTGCCCATATAGAAAAGTGGGTTCTGTAGCTGAAGTTTCACCTATAAATTCAACATGCATGACTTCATAAAAGGGGACCTTTCATTCAGCTTCTCTTCATCTTCTACCTAGGGGATACTCAGCCATTTTTATTTTGGAGTTTTGGATTGTAAATGTAATCAAATTCAGTATAATAAAAAGGATTGTTCTGGAGTGAACGTAGGACAGAGTTAGTTGAACCACTATAAATCTTGTCTCTTTTACTTGCTTTTATTTTAATTTGATTATTCTTCATATTATATTCTCTACATCATATAATATATGTGATCTATGACTGAATATTAGTGCTTCATGTATAATTGGGTGCTGGTGGTCAATTTTGATGCCAAATTTTGGTGCTTTCACCGAGAGGGACTTGCATAAAAGGATTCAAAAGCTAGAAGTTCAAATTTTGAAGCTTGATACTGGGAGATAGAAAGTAATGTCTAGGCAGTCAACAAGGAGAACGCTACCGAAAAGGAGCCACCATGGAGGGAGTCAAGAGGCTTCCTTAGGCGCTGAGCTAATCAGGCATCTATCTACATCACCAGGGATGAAATGGACACAATGATGGATGTCATGCAGGAGAGGATGCTCAAAAGGCAGAAAGAGATGACGTAGAATCTGCTATAAAAAATTGGATACGCTGGAGGCATAGGAGCTTGTGGAATGCAAAACAAAGGGGTTGGAGCCATAGGAACTACTAGCGCTATAGACCAAGGAGTTGAGGCAACAGGAAATGCTGGAAGTCAGAACGAGGGACATGGAAATGAAGTTAACAGACAGAGGAGTGGAGCAGAACAACTGGGGGCGACCCCCTACCAACCTAGGGTTCGACACCTATTCCCAAAGGCCAAGGGGCATGCTCCCATGTTTGGTAAGTCGCGATGTTGGAAGACCCGCGATCCATCCCATGAAGCATGGAGTTTGGATGATCGACTCGAAGAGTATGTTTCAGAATTTCCTCATAGACTCGGGGGCAGCTTGGGTATAATTATAGAGACTACCATTGGAAGACAACGACAGGTTCGCAGAGATGATAAGGCGAGTTATGCGTGAAAGATTAGTGAACGTGGATTTGGAAGAAGTAAATAGGAGTCCCTCCACTCTTAATATCAGGTAACCTAGGAATCCACCAGAATTCAAACTACCGACCCTTGAGATATATGATGGAAAGACAGATCATGTCATTCATCTAACAAGATACATGAGACATATGGAGGTATTGGGGACATCGGAGGCAGTCATGGCATGGTGCTTCCCATTTTACTTAATGGATATTGCTGCACTATGGTTCTGGCAATTAGAAAGCGGTCTATTAGCACAAGGACTGAACCGATCGAGAGGTTTATGTGGCAGTTTAGGGTTCACATCTCGAGGCCCAAGAATGTTATGAGTTTGGCGACACTAAAATAAAGGACCGGAGAGTCTATAAGGAGTTTCTCAATAAGGATTAATGTCACTGCAGCATTGGTGGATCGTCCAGATCCATCCATGGTTTCGATGGCAGCTGTATCTGGAATTGCAGATGGCATGGATTTCAAGAATTCATTAGCACGGGACCCACCTATGGATCTCGAAGAATTTTATCACGAAGCAGAAAGGTTTCTGTGAAAGGAAGACGCACGAGCAAACAAACTAGGGGTGAATGCTATGTAAAGTGAAGGATCATCAAGAAATGTGAACAAGAATGATAAAGGAAAATGAAAAATGAATGATAGCATTGGTGAGTCAAAAAGGTAACGGAGAGAACAAAAATTGTCTTCTTATATGAATTTGACCGAATCTTTGGAAAGGATTTACTTGGATACTTGTGGATGCCTTTAATATCGAAGGCCGACAAGGAGGGAACCCTACGAACGTGAACGAGCATCAGGGAAGCATTGTCTATTTCACGAGCTGGATGGCCACGGTACAAATGACTACAGGCATTTCAAAGATATCATTGAGGAACATGTGAGGAATGTTCAACTGCAACAATATGTAGGACTCGGGCTGCGATGGTGGAACAAGAGCAGCCACCATCCACCTCGAACGAAAATGGCACCGGATCAAGGTATCATCATAAACTTGTCATCAATTGATTGGGATGGCATGGAATAAGTAGTAATATCCACAGTAATATGGCAAGTCACTTACTCATGTACGGAATCGAGGACGGTCCCAAGGCATGTTCTAAGATGACGGTAAACCGTTGTGCTTGGGTTTATGACATTCATTTAATTTCTTCTTATTTTCTTTGAACTTTGGTTATTCAGTTGCACAGAACATTTTTTATGGACTTAGGGATGCTTAAGTTTAGATTATTGTAATAAATAGCACAGGTTATGGTTATGGCTTCGACTAGAGATGAGGCAATAACCGTAAGATGCAAGATCCTTCATCGAAGAGCGATAGGATGGACTTTACATGGATTAAGTCTTCGATGGGGATCAAGGCCGGAGAAGGATTCCACATGGATTAAGCCCTCAACTGGAGTGTCAAGGCTGGCGAATAGAACCCAACAGGTCATATGGATCGTACTTGTCAAGGATCTGGAGAGATCAAGGTCGTCGAGTATGAATTGTGCTTGGCTAGGATTTGGTAAGATCAAGGAATTGGATTATAGATTGGATAATATGACGATCGATGGATTATGGACTTTGGGTTTTGGATTTATGGCAATTCAAAATACGCCTTCCTATCTCAAGGCATGTTTTGGGGGACAAAGTGTTAACCCACCTTCTACCAGGGCATTATATAGGTAGATTTAACCCAACGGACTTCACGATTATTGTGGCAGATGATTTAGAATGATAAGTGTGTGGCCTAGAAATCAAGTGCAGATGGTAGCATGAAGCCAGGATTGATCGGAGTTAATAGATAGACGATGCAGGATGCTTAGAACATGATATTAGCTTGGATGGGCAAAAGGATCAACATAGTCGACTGGAAGGAGGGATCGGCCTGGTTAATGAGAAAGGGATTGGTATACTTCCATATAAAGGGCTCGACATGGCTCGGGTCGGTAGGGATTAGAGGAAGGCATAGCTTGGATCAACATAGGAGACGATGATTGGATCATCATGGTTAGCTAGTACTCAAGAGTTTGACATATCATTTAAGATGAGAAGGGATAGGTATAACACGATGAAGGGAATGGATCGGTATGATCAATGAAGCAAGAAGGGTCGGCATGGCTTGGGTCAGCAGGGGTGGAAGTACAAGAGGGCCCGACATAGATGAAAGTAGGCGATCGACACGCTTTCTCGGTTTGGGATGCAACAAAGTATGGATCGGCATAGCTTGGTGGTATTAGAGGGATCTATATGATCGGTAGTATATGGATCAGCACAGTTTCATGGAGAAGGATGGATCGGTGTCGTGCAGTGGAGTTCAAGAGATAAGCATAAATGAGTATCCACGCATCAATATATGTGATGAGTCGGTATGCTCTAGTATGGAGGGATCGGCGTTGTCTAGTGAACAGGAGGGATCGGCATTTTTCGATGGGTCATCACACTCCATAGGTTTGGCATTCTAGGGATAGTCTTGCATTTGACGTTCAATAGCTCGAGCTCCTTTGATCCAAATGAGATGAAATTTGGGGATTAAGTATATTTTGTGATGAAGAATTCATCAAGGAGTCGCTACCCGAGAATCAACAAAGGAAGGGATGGGTACCGATCCATCTCCATTGGGACTCGGGCCTAGTGATCCCTATAATGTGCCCATATAGAAAAGGGGGTCCTGTAGCGAAGTTTCACCTACAAATACAGCAGGAATTATTTCAAAAAAGGGGACCTTTCATTCCTCTTCTCTTCATCTTCTACCTAGGGGATACTCTGCCATTTTTATTTTGGAATTTTGGATTGTAACTGTGATCGAATTTCAGTATAATAAAAAGGATTGCTCTAGAGTGGACGTAGGCCGGAGTTGGCTGAACCACTATAAATCTTGTTTCTTTTACTTTCTTTCATTTTAATTTGATTACTCTTCATATTATATTACGTACATCTTATACTATCTATGATCTGTGATTGGATATTGGTCCTTTCACATATAATTAGGTGTTGGTGGTCAATTTTAACGTTGCCAGGAATAGTGGTATTGAGATAATACTTACGTGAGGTGATGCTCATGGCTTTGATCTTGGTTGGTGCCTATATATAGATACTATGTGTTTGTCTATCATGACCTACTCATGTTATAGGCATCGGAGTGAACCAGATTGGCCAGTATCCACCCTGATGACCCGATCTTGGGGTTGCACCCTAGGTCTGTGACACACTATAGTATTTAGACCAGAGTAGTTTCCTATAGCCCTTTGTGTCACCTAGACCACAATCTGTTAGCATAGGGGCAAGATCAGGGTCGTGACCGAGTCCCTGCGTTGACGAGCACATTATCACGGTTACCATGGAGGTAACCGAAGACCGTAGGAGCGGGATTATGGTAGGGAGCCCATATGGGTCCTGGAGGTGGCAGACGGCCATCAAACTCCCGTCTGGTTCTATGCTGTGTGATAGATAGACATATACTATTATTACACCTTACATAAGTATAGATATGGTTTAGGCAACCCACATGTTGAGATATGACTCTACTTAGGACCTTGTGTCTATCGTACAGTCAATTTGCATCACCATTTATTATGTGTTATTTCTATAAGGGGAGTCATGATTATACTTGTGATAGGCATCCTGCACATAATCGATCCTTTTATCTTTTATTATGTATGATTTTATGATCGGTGGCCTATTATTATATTGACGATGATTATATTTTGATTATTCGAGATTGAGAGATACACTTGGGCATTATGTGCTAGCCTGGCTATATATGATGATATCTTATGTATTGAGCATTTTTGGTCTTGATGATAACTATAGATATGGATGATTCACCCAATTGATTTTTATTCTATGAATTTTTGATTTACATGATTTTGTATGGGGACATCTTTATACATGATTTTGTGATAGATACTAGTTTTAGTTTTATATTATCGTTTAGGATATCATTACTATACCATGCATATTCTATACCTATATATGTATTAACCATTATAATTAGACATAGTTTGACCCATATGTATTTTCGTAATACTGGGAGTCAATCCGAACATATTAGGTTCTAGGACGAAGAGATCGGCTTATATTTTCTAGGCATAGTGCACAATAGAGGCTCGTTATCTTAGTACATTATTTTGTTTTATATAGTCTCATTATATGTACGATGCTATGACAAATATTGGTTATATCTGAATATATTTGAGATAATGGAATTTTGAGATGTTTTGTATCCAGACCGTCTTTTGTATATATTTCCTCTTATATATTACCGCTGTAATAATGGCTATGTATTCTATTTATTATTATAATATATTATATATTATTCTATTCTATAATTGAACTTGTTTATTGCTTTGTGCCGATACTATGTACGTAATGGTGAGTTATTTATTTATTTGGTTTTTGAAATATGTACCAGTGTTGGCCTAAAGCAATATTCACGTACGACAACCCAATATCGCCTCATTCTCCATACCATGGTATTACCTATCAATGATGTTTGGTATTAAGAATATAGAGGTAGGGTGTTTCAATGTTGTCTCTATTTTAATTTTGATTGAATTATGCATTTTCGCTATCTGCAAAAGTTGAATTCACTAGTAACTCCCCGATAAATAGTAAAAAAAATTGGAATAGAAAATGGTGTGTGCATATTTACCTAATTCCAAAATAATATATATATATGTATATATAATAGAAAATACAAATAAGCTTTCACAATACATTCATCATCCTTATTTTACGGGTATGTTTTGCTCTGATACCAAATGTAACAAACTGTTTTTTTGACTTCCAGGTTCAGTGAACCGCCACTAACATCGCAAGAACCAAAAAGGATGATTAATTCTGATATGGTAATGTTTGAACCAAAAATGGCACAAATACCTGGAAGGTTAAGTAAAGAATACAAAGTGAAGAAAATTAAATGAAAACCAGCAAGGAAGAACACACAACAATTTGTAGTGGTTTGGCAAATCAAGGCCTACATCCACTTAATGATTTTATTGCTCATATTCTGACTTAGAGGCAGAAGTTCTCACAAGATGGTACAACTCCAACAAAGATTACAAGAAATTAGAGTATGAAGATAGGATCCTAAAAGGATATTGAAAAATAAGCACTATCCTCCCATTTATAGAGATAGGAAACCGAACGTATTTCCCAGAAGATCTCCACCTCATTTTTAATGCTTTAGACCATTTCCCCAAAACAATAGGACATCTCAACAACTTATGTGGATCAGTACTAGATCGGGACTAACGCATAAGATAACCTCATATGTTGCCTTAAACTCTTCACATCGGTTCATTTTATGGTTAGCTTAATGATTCCATAGTTGTTTGCACTAATGTTAGCTTATTTTTGTGTGCAAATGATGGATCCATGGAAGAACGTTGCCGCTGATTCAAGAGTTCGTGGAGGCCGATAAAGAATTGTATTGGATCGACAAAATAACACTTGGAGTAGGCTTTTAGCATCGAGTAGAGTATGTACGAAGAAGATGGGGCCCATTAGTGGAGGAAAGTTGGATCGATACCGCTCCAGACTGTTGGATCGGTACTGACCCACCACTTGTGTGGGTTTTTGGTTGTCCTTTCTTAAGTTTCTTTGGATTTACCTTGCATTTCTGTTTGTGCTTTGTTTTTGGATTATTCGGCTTTCTCTCTAGGCTTCCTTCCTTAATAATTCCAAGTTTGGCTCGTCCCGTCTATCTGAATATTTCCTAGTTAAAAGGTTAGGTAACACTTTTCCCTTAAAGTACATCTTGTTTCAAATGTGATGTGCTTTGAATGGAGAAAAATTAAGATTTCTATGACGGATTCCACTCTATGGTTTGAACAGTTGTTACCCTTCCTACGGATCATTCCATTAAGAGTTATGTCCATCGCCATTCGTCATGATGCTTTTCTAGTATTTAGTAGCATAAATCCCGAGTCTACTCTCATGATTTGTCAATCTAAGCTTGCTAATTTTAAACTGATTCCTACCACGGAATTCCTAGGTTTGAGCTTTATTCCCACTGACTCTAGTCGTTTAGGATTTTAGATACGCATATATATACATATGTGCACGTTCTTGAGCAAGCTTTGGCATGCACCTACATATACATTCCTTTACATATATGTATGTTTGTTGTTTTTAAAAGATGACTCGATCCGATCCATTTCTGGGATTGGTGCCAACTCGAAACTTGGGAGAAATTCCCAAATTTCTTGCAAAAGGAAACAGGTCCAAGGGGTCATAAAACCCATTCTTTTCTATTTCTTCTCCTTACTTTATTCCTATAGCCAAATCAATCTTTAGCTCACTATTAAAATCCTTGCTTTCCTAATTATGCATCGTCTGTGTTCAAGCCTAGGACCACCGCCACCTACATCATTCTAACCTAGCTTGGTTCATTTCACAATTGCCAAACTCCAGACATCAATCCATGATTCAACTTCCACGAACTCGATCCCACACTTGAGCCCTAAGTCAAACATAACTAGGTAGGTTGTGGTCTGAAACCATGTATGAAAAAAGGAGAAATCATATGTGGATGAGGATCATTGCTGGCGGCCATGAAGCCGAGGTGTAGGGACGATGATTGAAATTTGGGGAAAGAAATCGTCCAAAGGTTTGGTTCAACACAACTCTGACACTTGGCTAGATTTCATGTTCTCAAATTCTTTTATGTTCGGGATTTTCGACAAATATTCCTTGCCAAACGTTTTCTCTCGAGTCTTGAAACATATCCAATGCATAACTTATGATGTAAAGCTTGTTGGGATGGTCAACGATGACGATCGATATCCAAAACTTAAGAATGAACTGCTAATAATTATCGGAAATTTGAACTAAACGACACCGCATAACACTGCACTAGGATTTAGTTTTAGCATGGGGGACACAAATTATAATTAATCTAATGTTGATTATCTGTCGAGTTTTTTCATAGAAATGGATCATAGACATTTCAAATGTCTTGCTGCTCAAGCCTCAGGTCCATCCACTTCAAGATATGTCGAATCCAATGCTGAGTCAAGTTTAACTTCATCTCCGCTTGCGTAATACTCCAGTAATGCATCAGCCAAAAAAATCCATAGATCTAATAATAAATTCTCAAAAATCCGTAGATCTTATATATGGATAAAAAATAGAACCTGCTCCTGATAGTCTTGTAGATGCTATTCTTTTAGATGATCCCGCCAGTTTTGTCCCTTCTAAAATTAACAAAGGATCACTTAGTAGAATCTATAACAAGTATGGAATTCCATTTGAGGATGTTCTAGTCCCTTCCTGCCATCAAAGAGCTCATAATCATCCAGAAGGACATATTTCTTGCAATAGGTACATGTCTTTGGCAGGCTGTGTCACACCGTTTAATCAGTTCATCTGCCAAGTCTTGAATTTCATAGCTCTAACACAATTGTATCTGAATAGATTTGTCTTCCTGCATGGCACATACATTGCCTTCACTGAACAATTACGTCTAGTGCCCAACAACAAGGAGATTCGATACATATACAACTATAAGAGCCGAAGAGAAAGTCTGTCTTTAACCTACCTAGAATAGACCAAGGGTTTAGAGTATTCTCCGGCATATGGAACAAATTGAGCTATTTCAAAAATGAGTGGTTCTATATGCATTGTCCGCCTGGATTCGCACATAGATGGTTATTTAGATATAAGTCCCATTCCATGTGCATTACATTAATTTACCCTATAGTCTGTAGACTTAAGTCATATCTTGTTTTACTATCCAGATGTTTCAGCAAGACCCAGCAGCATGAGACTTTCAGATGTCGTCAAGGCTTTTACAGCACATCTGGCAGAATATAGAGATATCATAATTCTATTTTCAGATGAAAATCTTCTTGCCCATAATCTGCTAGAAGCGGGTCACAACACTAGTCAAGTCCAAGTAGCTGCTAGTGATGACAACAACGATGATAATGATGATGGTATAAAATCGCCTGAAGGAGGAAATATTGATCCAGATTTACCCCCAGTACCAAGTCCAGAGGCCGGGGTTGAAGATAATATTGGGGATGTTCAAGAACACATTGAGGTAGGCGAGATAGTGGGTGGAAGCGATGCAACTGCTCATGACGATATCAGTGTATGTTATGAGTCTCAAACTAAACAACCCAATAATGACCATTGGTCTGCTCCAAAAAAGAAACTTGTTGTAAAGAGCTGTTTGCCCGTACCTTTTGAATCAACAATAAACCACACATGTCTAACTCAAATTGCACGAAAAGACGGATCTTTAAGGGTGATTAAAGAAAAATAGACAGAACAGAATCTCACACGAATGGAATAACATATTGTTAGCACCAAAATTGGTCACTAACACCCTTGAGTAGAGTTATGTAGAGAGATTAATGAATAGAGTAAATTAGGACTGAAAAATAGTGTAATTCAATGAAAAAGAATAACAAAAACGAGAACACCAGATTTATAGTGGTTCGGCGTAACTGCCTACATCTACTTTGAGTTTAATACTTTATTGCTTTCTCAATTACTTGAATACAGATACAATCCGTAAATCAATCACTAGGATACAAGTTTGAATTAAAAAGAGGAGAGTATAAGAAATGGCAGAGTCTCCCCAGTGTTCCCGGAAAAAGGGGTCCATTTCACTGTGCCCCTGTCCCTCTATTTATAGACGAAGGTGGGTTGGACTTTCCTGGTGGGCCTGGTAGCTGAATAACTCGGTCCAAATAGTGTAGGTACGGCGCGCCGACCCAGGGAGGCCGAACGATGGAATGCCGAACAGAAGCCTTCGTGATGAACGAGTAGGCCGAGCAACAGTTGAACCGGTTGTGTTAGGGAGGATGCAGAAACATCTTGTTGGCCGAACGTTCGGGGATGCCGAACGTACGTGGGAGGCCGAACAAACTTTGATGGCCGAACGATCTTCTTTGGCCGAACGGCGTTCAATGCCGAACAACTTCCTTTGCCGAACTGCACTCAGTGCCGAACGATCTCTTGATGTCGGACGCTCCTAGATGCCGAACGCGTTCTGGTTGCCGAACGATATCTTTGTCCGAACTGATTTGGGATGTCGAACAATCTAGGTTTGCTGAGCGCTCTTCTGATGCCGAGTGTTCCTATGATGCCGAGCGAAGCTTGCCGAGTGAAGCATGAATGTTGAGCGTTCCTGATGCCGAACGCTCTTTAATACCAGTTGACCCAGTCATGCCGAACGTACCTTGTGGTGCCGAACGTCCATGATGCCGAACGTTCTTGGTGCCGAGTGCTCCTATATGCCGAGCATTCCATAGATGCCGAACGATATACAATATCGAACGTTTCTCAATGCCAAGCGTCCTTCCAATGCCGAACGCTCTTGATTGCCAAAACATGTCGACTGCATCAAACCCGTATATCCTCAGGCTCTTCTTGGTCAGAATCTTGTCTAGTGCTAATGATAATTTCTTCAACTGTCGTCTTGCAGCCGGACCAAGGTGCCAGTTAACACTTGCCCCCCAAAGTGTGTCGTGTGAAGCAACGCGACATGCTTTGAATCAGCGAGTATTCCTTGTCTCTAGAAAGAAATCCATCGTGTTCCTTGAACAGTCATTATCCTTTAATTTTATCCTCCCAAGGTGTCGTATCCTTCTTTGGTCATCATGATGCTTGGTCAATTCCCAATGTTATAAATCCAGGCTTGTAGTTCATCAGTGGCAATTAGTGTTTGATTTTACAGTGGTAGTAAGCTTCGGCTATCTGATTTAGTCTATTCTTAATAACCCTTAGTGAGAATTCAATTTCTGTTGATTTCAAGAAGTCGGACTTTTTCGGATGTACACATGCATGTTTGGGTACATGTTCTTTCCAATGGCTCTCGAATGCGTTTTATATGCTCATAAGTCGTCGCCAACTCCGTCCAGTTTAATTGCAATTCAATTGCGATTCCTTGATTGTATTTTCTGTGAAATAAGGGTTGCAATCAGCCACTTGAGGAGTTTTCCGAACCCCTCTTCAGTAAAAACTCTATGATTTTGTTCACAACTTCAACCTGTCCATTTGCAGGTATAATGGATCATGGAAGGTCATAAGGACAGATGACGTTATGGATAAAGAAGTTGATTATTTTCTTCATCTTGGTCGTGGTTAAGAGTTCTTTATCTGCCCATTCGGTGAAGTAATCAATTACTATGATGGTGCATTTCGTTCTACCTTTAGGATTGGTAAGAAGAGGACGTCAATGCCCCCAAGTGGGAAACGGCTGTGGACTAGCCATTTGAGTAATTTCCATCGGTGGGGTTCCTGGATTTTTGCAAACATCTTGCACTTTTCGCATTGTCTAGCCTGATCGACCGTATCTACATTGATAGTTGGCCAGTAATACCTATAGCAAAGTATCTTCTTTATCATGGTTTTCCCCCTGATGCTATTACCGCATTCTTCTTCATAGAATTTGCTCAAGATATCATCATGGGCGATGCGCCGAAGCATGGGGATGGATAAACTCCTTTTGACAAACGACTTATTCTTAGATGATTTGGTACGAAGATTTGAGGAGGGTCTGTCGTTTTCCATTCCTCCGTTCAGTAAGAATTCCTCATTGTAGATAGTCTTTGATGGGAGTCAACCATGACACCTTTTCATTTTGTTCGCTGAGGTGTGTAATGATGTAATACGTGAAGTCGGTTAGTGGCCCTTGAACTTGGTCGAGATAAGGAGCAAGACAATGCCCCCTAGCAAAATCAACTTCCTTAAATTTGTATACTACCAATCAAGAATCACAAAAGATATGTAAAGTTTTCACTTCAAATCCTCTAGCAAGTTGAGGCTGGCAGTCAAGGCTCCATACTAAGCATCGTTGTTTGTTATAGGTAAATCGAGTTTCAGGGCGTAGCAGATTAATCATTCCTCAGGAGTTATTATCATGACTCCTATGCCATAACACTGATCATTGGATGCTCTATCCGCGTACATTTTCCATCTTATGGTTGGTTCTCTGCTACTCTTTGAGTAGTGTTCTGAGGTAGTGAATTTGGGTGTGAGGTCTGCTAATTTCCGTCCTTGGATAGCCCTTCGAGGGAAATAAGTGATATCGAATTAGCTTAGTTCAATATTCTATTTAAGTAGTCTTTCAGACGTCTCAGGTCATTGTATGCCCTGTCGCAACGGCTGGTAAGCATAGATACTGATGGAGTGAGCCTAAAAGTAAGAGTGGAACTTTCATGATGAAATCAATAGATATTGTGCTAGATTTTGTAGCTTCGGGTTGATATCCAATGCATGGCTCACGATTGTTAATGAAATCACATATGCATGCCAGAATGGGTCCAAGGGAGCATATCATCATTTATTCAGAAAAATCCAATTAATTCTTCTATCATCACTACACTGAGCTGTGATCCGATATTTAGCACCCGGGATGGGGTCACCATGGCTGGCTGTAATGTCGACCGTCAACTTAGCAGGTGCCATCCCAGATTCTTTGAGTACAGATGTAACTATTTTGCATAACATTCAATGTGAAATATGGTTGGGACGACCAATGTTGACGGTTACTCTAGTCGAATCCTAGATTCTTGTCATGAGTTATTAAGTCTAATAGTGAAGGACTCTGAATGCTCTAATAGATTATCAACAAATGGCCAAAGATCAGACTTAAAAGCACATTGAAGGAAATGTCGAGTGGGGGTCAGCCTCGAGTGGCGTGCAACTGTATAGCTGGATCTTGCTACGAGTTTGAATTTGCTTGTGTATTCGAGTAACGTACTTTCTATTCAATGCATTCATGATCCTTTACCCGTCCTTCGGGTTGGAGTGAAAGTCAATTGCTCATGAGCTAAGGTGTCAATTCAATGATTCAATCTCTAGGCATCCTTTCGGTCGTCTCCTTGAGCAACTGTAAGCACTATATATAAGTTTTAATACTGAGCTATCGTAGCCAGTTTTAGGATGACCATGCGTCTTCTCCCAGTCTCGGGTTGATAAATGTACTGCATGGACGGTTAAGTCTCGTCCTAGCTATGTTTATGTTTTCACCTAAGTTCCAAAGACATAGAGGTGATCGGTGAATAGTCGGTTCACATTCATCTTGCTCCTCGCTCGTGCCCCCAGGTCTGGGGCATATACCGATAAGTAGGAAGGCCAGCCACACCCACTTTAGCTTTACTCTCTTTCCCGTTGAATCGTGGGATCATGTCAATCGATGGGAGACTAGGTCTCACCTATCTCGGATTTTATCATGGTTTTTCATTCCAAGAGGAATACTTCGATGCCACGTCAGTTTTAGGGCGTAATTTGGACAGTGGATGGTCATCTACGTCCACTTTGGTTCATGCTCTGTAATCAATTCTCGGGGTAAAGTTGGCTACAAATGCAGTCGGGTTATGCTCATCCAGTTTCATACTCCTCCTGACGAATCGAATGAGGGTGCTGGAGAATTTTTGACCAAGTATTCATGGTTTACCCTCCTTTCCACACTCTGGAGGTCATAGTTTTTCAAGAAACATCCGAGTCACATTAGTATGTGCTTGGTGCGGATCGGTATTGACCCTCGATCTGAGGTATGATATAGTCGATTGCTCGTAGCTTTGGATGCCATTTCGATTGGTTTTGTATTGAGGCTTCCCTGTAGTCGTTGCTTCAAGTTATAAAGAACGCCACGCTGGAGCTATAGTAAGCTGTCGTATTCAGCTTTTTAGTGATTTGTACCCATGCTCCCAGCATTGATTTGGCCACTAGTTGGATGGTCGAACTCCATCCTTAGCGGGTTAATAATCCTTCGGTCGATTCCATGCCGAAGTTTGCGTAATAGAGAATGGTCAGTATCCACTCGTCTATTTATCAATGTTTATACACCACTCTGCATTCTGGTGACTTAGTGTTATTCTCCCCCCGGTTGATTCGCGTCCAATTTGTACTCATGCTTCGGTCCATGCTCCGGGGACTTAGAGATTTGTTGAACGGTTTATGCTTTAGTCCACAGTTCGAGACGCAGGGATTTTTGTCAACTCGTTTATACTCCAATCCGCATTCTGGGATTTTAGAGTAATCTAGTCCGCTTCTGGGATTTGGAGATTCTTCTCAAGTCTTCTATAATCTAGTCCGTGCTATAGGGACTAAGAGTACCGTAGTCCGCACTCTGGGGATGTAGAGGTTTGTTTTAAGCCGTTTATACTCTAGTCCGCACTCAGGGGACTAGGAGCACTTTAGTCCACACTCTGGGGACATAGAGGTTTCTGAGTCGTTTATACGCGAGTCCGCACTCTGGGGACTTAGAGTACTCCAGTCCGCACTCTGGGGACTTGGAGGTTTAAGTCGTTCATATTCTAGTCCGCACACTGGGGACTTAGCGTACTACAGTCCGCACTCTGGGGACTTGGAGGTTTAAGTCATTTATACTCTAGTCCGCCCTCTAGGGACTTAGAGTACTCCCGTCCGTGCTCCGGGGATGTAGAGGTTCTTAGGTCGTTTATACTCTAGTACGCACTCAGGGGACTTAGAGTACTCCCGTCCGCGCTCAGGTGATTGGAGCGCTTGATGAAGATAAGTCCGGAACCTCCTCCTATACTGACGGGGGTTATGAAGTAGAAATTACAGGCGCCTCTAATCACACATCCGAATTGAGCATGAAGGAGCGGCTCGAGAAAGAGAAGGTCAGGGTCAAGGTCGAGCCCCGAGTTGTGGACTTGGACGATCCTTTGAACAAGCCGTTGAAGGTCATCCTTCCTGGCGGGTCCAAGCCTATGGAAGTTCTCCGTACTTCTTCAGTTGCTACCCCTCTATCAAAGAAGAGTACCAAGGGTAAATGCTATGGAGAGGAGCCGTCCGGAAAGGAGTTGAAGAAGTACAAGAAGTGATTACTATCCTCGTTCAACGAGAGTTAGTTTAAGTCATGTAATTATTTTCATCTATTCCCTTAGTCCTTGTAAATAGAATATCGACTCCGAACTTTGGAGGGGTTATAATAGGAACTCATTTCTCATTAAAGTTTAGTTCCTTTTTCCGTCTTACAAAAGACTCTTATTGTTCAGTTTTCTTTGTGATTGTGATGTTGATCCAAGCAGTTGTGAGTAACATAGACTTCTCGGTCCATCTTCATATAACTCGGAAACACTTCGGGAGTTGTTGAACTTCCATTCTGTGCTTCGAGCACTTAGAATACATTCTAGCCCGTATGTCATGGATTTGACAAATTCAAGTCATCTGTGTCATAGTTCATATTCAGGGAACTAGGAGATCCGAATTGCTTATATTCGAGTCCACACTCTGGGGACTTAGAGTACTCCAGTCCGCACTCTGGGGACTTGGAGGTTCAAGTCATTCATACTCTAGTCCGCGCTCTAGGGACTTAGAGTACTCCAGTCCGCGCTCTGGGGACTTGGAGATTTAAGTCATTTATACTCTAGTCCGCACTCTGGGGACTTAGAGTACTCTAGTCCGCGCTCTGGGGAGTTGGAGGTTTAAGTCATTTATACTCCAGTCCGCGCTCTGGGGACTTAGAGTACTCCAGTCCGCGCTCTGGGGAGTTGGAGGTTTAAGTCATTTATACTCCAGTCCGCGCTCTGGGGACTTAGAGTACTCCAGTCCGCGCTCTGGGGAGTTGGAGGTTTAAGTCATTTATACTCCAGTCCGCACTCTGGGGACTTAGAGTACTCCAGTCCGCACTCTGGGGACTTGGAGGTTTAAGTCATTTATACTCTAGTCCGCACTCTGGGGACTTAGAGTACTCCAGTCCGCACTCTGGGGACTTGGAGGTTTAAGTCATTTATACTCTAGTCCGCACTCTGGGGACTTGGAGATTTGAGTCGTTTATACTCTAGTACGCGCTCTGGGGACTTAGAGTACTCCAGTCCGCACTCTGGGGATTTGGAGGTTTAAGTCATTTATACTTTAGTCCAAGCTCTGGGGACTTAGAGTACTCCAGTCCGCGCTCTGGGGACTTGGAGGTTTAAGTCGTTTATACTCTAGTCCACGCTCTGGGGACTTAGAGTACTCCAGTCCACGCTCTGGGGACTTGGAGGTTTAAGTCGTTTATACTCTAGTCCACGCTCTGGGGACTTAGAGTACTCTAGTCCACGCTCTGGGGACTTGGAGGTTTAAGTCGTTTATACTCTAATCCGCGCTCTGGGGACTTAGAGTACTCCAGTCCACGCTCTTGGGACTTGGAGGTTTAAGTCGTTTATACTCTAGTCCACGCTCTGGGGACTTAGAGTACTCCAGTCCACACTCTGGGGACTTGGAGGTTTTAGTCATGTATACTCTTGTCCGCGCTCTGGGGACTTAGAGTACTCCAGTCCGTGCTCTGGGGACTTGGAGGTTTAAGTCGTTTATACTCTAGTCCGCGCTCTGGGGACTTAGAGTACTCCAGTCCACACTCTGTGGACTTGGAGGTTTAAGTCATGTATACTCTTGTCCGCGCTCTGGGGACTTAGAGTACTCCAGTCCGCGCTCTGGGGATTTGGAGGTTTAAGTTGATAGTAGTCGTATTTCCACTCTTTAATTTGTATTCATCTACCGTATCGGGGCTAATGTTGTCGAATGAACAGTCGAACCACGTTTGCCCATGGAATGGGTTCTTGCCTCCAGCTCAATGGACGAAATTTGAAAAATGGACGATCGATTCTCGTCCGCTTGGTAATTATAGCTCTTCCAATCGAGTCAAGGAAGGAGGTATATGACAGATGGTTGGATCACATCCGTGTTGGGTTAGATAGCAGAATCTCTTACAATTTTCTCCGTATCTCCTTCTTTTGTGTTGAAGGCAGGATTTGGTGTGTAGATGATCAAATCACGTCCACTCTAGACAGGTCTTGGCGTCACTGAGCTTCAGAAGAGGCCTCTGTATTTTGTCAAACTTTGTTCTATGACTTGATTTGAGTGGGCGATCAGGCCATACTAATTCCAAGCCTTGTTCAGGTCTCCGAGTCAAACGTGGAGGTCAACGAATAGATGGTCAGTCATGTCGACTTTATATTTGGGCTCTAATCGTAATGGGCTTTTCAATCTCTAGTTCTTGGCCCTAAATTAAAGGCACGTGATTGATGATGAGCGATTGAATTATTCTCATCTAGATGTACTCCACACGTCCGATCATGGTCTGCGTGGATTGGTTGGTGACCAAATCTGAGTATCCAATCTCCTGCATCGTTTTGAAAGTAGTTTAGTTAAAGTTAGTCGTAGTTCATATAACAATTGAAATAGAAATGGAAATGATTCAAAGAAGATTATGATAAATCTCATTGATAGATGAAGTAGCATCGTGTGCTTGCTATTCGACTTTTGCCCTTGGCACCTTTCAAAGGGATGTCGGCCGTCAGCAGTCCAATTGATAATCATAGCCCTTTATTAATAGGCATCGGATATTCGCTGCCCGCCATTCTGCAGGGCATGTACATACTATTGAAGCTTTACTTTCTAGATCAGCTTTTTGATCACACCTCGGAGGTGTTTGTAATCGCCCGTGTTAGGATCAGTGAGCATTTGGGAATGTACAACATTCCCCTGATTTTCTTTAGACTTTGGTGTACTCTCTCGAGGTTGGTTTCCAATATCACTCCGAGTCGTGAGTCTTCAAGTAGAGGTTGTCAATTGAATCTTTCAAAGAGCATATGAGTCAAATTTTGAGGTCTTGTTTCGGCTACTAGGATCTACATCCTTAGTCAACGGGCCTTCATTGCTACTTTCCTTAGTCTGTTCTGCTCCTCCACACTTTGATTTAGATTCATTATTGTCATAGAGACGATCCATGGTCGTTGGAGGCTCTCCAGCTAACCGGTTGCTAAAATATATATGGAGGTCGATTATCCTCAAGTGATCAATATAATATCCCTTTGAGAGTATCGTTCGAGTAGCAGTTGTTTGTCCGCTCCCTTGTTGTCATTCAGAAGCTGTCGCTAGATCCTCTATGCCCCGGTCGATCAGGGGATGTAAGGGAAGTAGATAGAATGTTCCTTTATTAAGTTGAGTTTTGAATTCACTATAGGGGTCGTATAAGAGACCGGTGTAACTTAAGTTTGGAACGGTCTGGATGCCGCCCGGCATATACAATACCGTTCGGCATTATAGAGGTGGTCGGCATAGAGGTATGTTCGGCCTGGAAGAGCGTTCGGCCTAGAGGTTTGGATCGGCCTGGAGGAGCGTTCGGCCAAGATGGATCGGCCAGGATGGATCGGCCAGGATGGATCGGCCAGGAGTAACTCGGCATACACCTTTTCTGCAATGATCGGCATAGACTTTTTCTGGGGTGATCGGTTGAATTGCCTTTAGAGGAGGGTTGGCCTTCATTCAACTTGAGTGCAAACTTTAACATCCAATCGCCAAATCTTGCGTACATCAGTGAATCCAATCTACGGCTATCAGCTTCCTTTAGATTTCTTTCAAATCTGAGTAGAATAGGAAGTTTTCTATTAGACAACTGGATCTATCTCGCGAATATGGAAATCCAATAGTAGATGATGAGATCCAATCAAGCTGAGAATTCAATTCTCAGTGAAAACACCAAAATGTTAGCACCAAAATTGGTCACTAACACCCTTGAGTAGAGTTATGTAGAGATATTAATGAATAGAGTAAATTAGGACTGAAAAATAGTGTAATTCAATGAAAAAGAATAACAAAAACGAGAACACCAGATTTATAGTGGTTCGGCATAACTGCCTACATCCACTTTGAGTTTAATACTTTATTGCTTTCTCAATTACTTGAATACAGATACAATCCGTAAATCAATCACTAGGATACAAGTTTGAATTAAAAAGAGGAGAGTATAAGAAATGGCAGAGCCTCCCCAGTGTTCCCGGAAAAAGGGGTCCATTTCACTGTGCCCCTGTCCCTCTATTTATAGACGAAGGTGGGTTGGACTTTCCTGGTGGGCCTGGTAGCTGAATAACTCGGTCCAAATAGTGTAGGTACGGCGCGCCGACCCAGGAAGGCTGAACGATGGAATGCCGAACAGAAGCCTTCGTGATGAACGAGTAGGCCGAGCAACAGTTGAACCGGTTGTGTTAGGGAGGATGCCGAAACAACTTGTTGGCCGAATGTTCGGGGATGCCGAACGTTCCTATGCCGAACGTACGTGGGAGGCCGAACAAACTTTGATGGCCGAACGATCTTCTTTGGCCGAACGGCGTTCAATGCCGAACAACTTTTTTTGGCCGAACTGCACTCAGTGCCGAACGATCTCTTAATGCCGGACGCTCCTAGATGCCGAACGCGTTCTGGTTGCCAAACGATATCTTTGTCCGAACTGATTTGGGATGTCGAACAATCTAGGTTTGTTGAGCGCTCTTCTGATGCCGAGTGTTCCTATGATGCCGAGCGAAGCATGAATGCCGAGCGTTCCTGATGCCGAACGCTCTTTAATACCAGTTGACCCAGTCATGCCGAACGTACCTTGTGGTGCCGAACGTCCATGGATGCCGAACGTTCTTGGTGCCGAGTGCTCCTATATGCGGAGCATTCCATAGATGCCGAACGATATACAATATCGAACGTTTCTCAATGCCGAGCGTCCTTCCAATGCCGAACGCTCTTGATTGCCAAAACATGTCGACTGCATCAAACCCGTATATCCTCAGGCTCTTCTTGGTCAGAATCTTGTCTAGTGCTAATGATAATTTCTTCAACTGTCGTCTTGCAGCCGGACCAAGGTGCCGGTTAACACATATAATATTGAACAAATATTTTTACAGTGGAAAACTTTTATAATACAATATCAGAGTTTAACCTAACTTCAGCTTGGACAGTTATAAAACCTGCCCTTACAAATGCTGACAAACATCAAACAAAGATACACTAAGTAAAGTGGATAACAGAATATCTCCATACGCGATGAATATCTCTATCTCTCCTCTGGAAGCTCCAACTATCTTCGAGTATCCTAAAACTACTCGGATCTGACCCGAGTATTGAAAATACCCGGATGAGCCTTGATAAACCAGCATGAGAAAAACTCAATAATGAATGACAGTGTCATATATCAGCTTTTGGATAAAATTCTTGGAAATAAAAAGTATCTCATAAGACCACGCCCACACATAAACACAGACGTGTTTTTACCTTATGATAACTAAAACACTTTTATATCAAAACGTTTGATATTATTTCTAATGACATTATTTGAAAACATTTGCAAATAAACTTATTAATCTTAGCTGAAATTGTTACCATTATTAAATTCCAGCATAATGGGTTTACAATCAAGTCCGTAGGTTCTTATTGGAGAATGGATTTCCATACAAATGACCAGGCGCAGGATCTACCTTCCGAAATGGGTACACCTCTAGATGGATGTCCCGAGGCACATAACATCTGCTCTCTACCAACACAAGACCGGCCTACCTCTTTAACTAGATAGTACCGAATATGTCATCCCCCGTCGTTACCGACCTTCAACCGAGCGCTCGTTTTCCATTCACCGCATAAATTAACATCCCGAACATCATAGTGGGAAGAAATATATCTAGAAGGGGATGATCATACCCTAATTGGGAATGACCCACTTAGCCCTGCTGCATCTAATCCTGTTTCGGTCATTTCCGGTTTGATGAGGCTTGAGGCTACGATTACCTTTTCACATAGCACATATCACATCATTGAATGCCACATTGCCATTTCCGTTTAATTACTAATTGACTTCCACAAAATACAACCCTTGAGCTCGTAAGTCTCAAGAAGGGTGTTAAGCTAAGAGAAGTTGCTTTCTCCGCCACCACTGATGTCTGTTTGTAAAAACCAATGTACGTAATCGTTAGAAATGCATTGTCAGACAAAGGTCCATACAAGTTGTCCAGAAACAGGACAAAAACGAAGGCACTTTCCTCGGCCATTATTAGGCAAGAAGCCCTTGCAATCCGCAAAATCTCCATCACGAGGAGACCACTGCTATATATAGCTCTATAATGGGTGCGACCCCGAGCAAATCAACAAGCAGTCCTCACGCTATGAACATCCATGGTCTTCAATAATCATCATCTTCAACATGTCTTCACGTTCGAACGTATACATTAGTTCGAAGTGGTTTTCGGATAGTAATTAACCAAATCCGACTCTGGTTCCTTTGAAATCCAATCATCGATAAAAAGTGAATATGAGTATATAGGATTTATTAAGTCTCTTTTCACTTTAATTCTTTTCGGATGATTTCGAATTCTCTTTCTTTTAACTTAGAGTAATTTCTAAGAAGTTCATTCTTTTGCTTTGGAAAATATCTCAGATTTCCTTACTTAATTCTTGATCCAAACTTCTTAATTTTTAAGCGGGTCAAAAACAATGTTATTTAAGACATCGTTTACGATAAACCCTAAATCAATCTTAACAAACATGTTGAAGTAAATAGGATCGCGGAAATCATTCATTTTGGAGATTACTTAACTTTTTGGATAATACCAATCTTCTTTTAATTCAAAAACTTAATATAGAATCTTTTTATTTAAGAGCATCCGGGATTTCCTTTCGATCTGTTCCACCCCTCGCCTAAGAAAATAAAACATAGGCCAGGTAAGTTCAGGGCATTGGTTGCTCCATCCCTAACCTTAGTTAAACATCTTGTTTTATCTTTCCAGATCTCACATGCGGGACAAATGTACTAGTCGTTTCCGCATACTCATATTTTCAATTTTATCTTGGAATTGCTTATAAATATTCCAAATTATCTTCCAAAATGCTTAATTATCCTTTTTAAAACATTCACATTTTATTCAGGAAAACATCGTTACATTTAAACTCATATTCCAAAAGTTATAGAATTCGCAACATTAAGTGCTATGGAAAGTGCTAAATAAGCTTGTTTTGAATTAAACAACTTTTAAACATTCGATAATTCATATTTTCCAATCCCAGTCTCTTTTAAATCATTTAAATAGATTTATCAAATTTATTCCATATTTTTCCATAATTAAAAACATCCATTTAAACAAATTTCCTATTACGGTCACTAAACTGCACTAGCACGATTTCTCTAGAAAATTGATTTGGACTTAATTCAAAATCTACTTATCGAAACTTTGATTTTCTTTCTTCGTTTAGAAGATATGGAAATAATAGTCCGAAATTTTATTATCGAAGAATTCCAAGCTATATTCCACTCTACACACTCATTTGAACTTTTTGGCGTGAAATCGCGAACTACCGTTGCGCGACGCGTCTAGTTTTAACTTATTTTTCAATATTTGGAATAATGAATTCAAATTAGATTTCAACACTTATAAGATCATTAGAAACCATTTTAAATCAATATTTTCACCTTTTTAAGTATTTAAAATATATTTTCACTATTACCATATTATAATCTTATTATATTCCCATTATTTTAATATTAAATTTTAAATTCCAATTTCAATTCAATTTCAATTCTAACCTCAAATTAAACACATTTAAAACTTAGATTTCAATTTCAATTTTCAAAATCGATTTCAATTTCAATTTCACTATTCATCTAAATTTCAATTTCTAATTAGCTATCCTTTTCAAATCCGATTTACTTCAAATTTCAAATTCTCTTTCATTTTAACTTTAATTTCACTTCTAAATGAAAAGAAACTTATTTTTCCACAATATCTCATATTACTAAAATATGGTCTTTTTAGATAAAGGGATTACTTGATCAAAGTGAACATATCCAATATTCATATTTATCACTAACATAACATCCATTCAACCAATCACATGCATATGATTTCAAATTTAACATTCACTATTAATATCATAATGGGTTATATTATTACAATTCACTTAATTTACTAACTATCAAATCATCCATATTAACAATCAATTTGGTATAAATATTCATATGTCATAAGGGTGTAAATATGATTTATAACATAATAAAAATATAAATTCGAAAGCAATGAGAATTTCTCACCATAAACCAAAGCGATTAACTTCCTACCAACATTCTAATCAACCAACACTTCACTAATTAATTCCTACTCCATTAAACACTAGCAAACAACACCCTCTCCCATCCAATAGCTTGGCCGAGGCTTGAGATGGAGGTTGGCCGAAAATATAGAGAAGAAGCGGTAGAGCTTTGAACTTGAATTCCCAAGATTTAGATCCGAAAAATAGGCCATCTTCTTTCCTGTTTTTGACTCACTTACTCACAAAATTTGAAAAACTTATTAACTGAAAAGTTTTTGCAAATTCTTTTCTATTGAATTTAAAAAAAAAGAATCATTTGAATCCAAGTTGTTTTGAGGGAGATATGTTCAAAACAAAAGAGCTATTCTCGGATTCACAAAAATAAAGCCCGAAAATACATTTCAAAGAATTGAGTTTCAGGTATAGCAAACCTCAAAACTGGAAATAGTGATCAACATAAAAATTGTACTCACTGAAATGTCATATGATTTTAAAAAAAGAATTTCTAAATTTGGATCTGTTATGATCAAGTTATGATCAAAACAAAAAGGACTATTTTCTGGCTTAAAAACCGGGCCAGAAAATGCACTTCAAATAAGTGGAATTTTGACATAGTAAACTTTGGAATGAAACAAAGTGATAAACATGAAAGTTGTAGCCATTGGAAAATAAACGATTTAGAAAAAAGAATTTTGCATTTTGGTTCTGTATTGAAGAACTTATGGCCGAAAGAAGAAGAGATAAAATATAGAGAAAAAAGGAGTTTGTTTTGAAGAAAATAAACATTGATTTCTTTTGAAAATTTTGTAAATATTTTGACATTATTTCTTTATAATATTTTTTTATGGCATGGAAGCCATTAGAGAGGAGAGGAAGAAGATGAAGGAGCTTGAGAAAAAAGAAGAATAAATGTGAATGAAAGTGAAGAAGGAGGTGAATATTTATAGAAAAAGAAAGAAAGTGGTAATTTACCAAAATAGCCTCTTACCAAATTACCAAACAAACCTTACTTCAACCTAAAGCAATCTCCACTTTTCCAAAACCTAACATCACCTTTCACATCCTTACTTTATGTCTTAATCCCTTAAGAACTAAGCTAAGTAAAATAATAATTATGTTGGCTTTTGATGTGATATTGATTTGATGTTACTTTTGACTTTTCTTACTTACTTTTCTTAATGACTTCTAGAAGTTTTCTAACCTTGTTTAGTAAAAGTAAACTTGATTAGTTAATTAACTAATACTGACACTATTAGAATATATGTTCCTATATAAGAAAATAAAGGTGCGACGAGGTTGCGACAACTTTTAATCGATAAAACGTCGTTTTTCGACAGAATGTTTTACGGTCACATTTTGACGTTTTAGTTAAACTATTTATTTATGTAAAACAAATTTAAAAATTAAATTTTTAATTATTTAAATAAATTAAAACAAGTCTCTTTATATTTTAAAATCATATTTAATTAATATCAAAATCTTTAATTTTACAGTGTATGTAAAAATGACAAAATGCGACAAATTTTTATTATTTTTATAAAACGATTATCAACAAACTTTTAAATCTTTTAACATACTTTTATTTTCTTTATTAGATGTTTTAAATAAGATTTACCTTTTTAAACAAATGTTAAAATCCATATATTTAAGCCTTTATTTACTTTTAACAAAACTTAACTTTTGTCGATTTGTTCTAAAATCCAAATTTATACTTTTTAATACATTAACTATAAGAATAGATAATTATTTATATATATAACATATTCATTTAAGATTTAAACTCCTTTTAAATTTAAATCGAACGAAATCTCTCATTTACATTCTCCCCTACTTAAAAGCATTTCGTCCTCGAAATGAAATCAAAGACAAAGGAATCTATCCTATACTGATCTCCTCAAATAATTTGACTTATTTCTACTGATGATAGAAAAGTAGAATGCCGATATCATAACAACACTAAAAAAGATGATGCCAAACATACATACCAAGATTTTCCATACTAACCTGAGTACTTATCAAGTACTTAATGTTATATATATATACATCAAGTTAATTTTTTATTCTACCCATCCTAGTGCATACTGCATATTTAAGATAATATATACAACAACCAAACAAGATTATGCATCCAAAACAACCACACTGATACTATATCAACATAAATGAATACATCCACATATCTCATCCTCTGTCCCGAGCATGTACTATACCCGAGGTCTATATATATATATATATATATATATATATATATATATATATATATATATATATATCAAAACATAAGTCCAACCACTATATCTTAATGCCTACTATTTAAGATAACTATCCAACTACTAAGTAGACAGACCCAACACATCATACTATATATGATATTTGATTCGATCTATTATTTAAATCCACAACTTTTCTTTTGAACTAGTATCGATCCCTCGATTTTCTAGTAAGGACTTTGATCAGACTTCTTAACCACAAACCCTTGCTTTTCTTGCATAGCTCTCAACTATGATAGAAAACTTGTGTACATAATCATAAACTCTCATCAATGTTCGCCATCAAGAATCGAGTGATAAATCCTTTTTCGGATTGGTGTAAACACCTCAAAGTTCTGTACTCAAATCTTAGATCCAAAATTTTATGTGCCAAAATGATCTACGTTTAACTTTTATACTTATTCACATTCATCTTTACCTAAAACATTTTTTCAAAACTTCTATTAATCCAAGTTTATTTCACAACCATTTACCTTTTACTAAATCCATTATTACTTAAGCTTATAAATATGACTTAAACTTGTATAACATACTTTTACTTCCTAAGAGTATATATACATATCCCTAATCTTCAAACCATCATCACTTCAATTAGGGTCTTCAACAAATGTGGAATTCTACTATTATCTCAAACTAATAAGTTATAAAACTCAATCCTTAGTTTTCTTTACCTAAGGTTTCCAATTAGCTATTATTATTTATCCAATCCATATATTAATAAGACAACTTTACTAAGTGTACACTATTTTCTCAATCCTTAGTTTTCTTTACCTAAGGTTTCCATTTAGCTATTATTATTTATTCAATCCATATATTAATAAGACAACTTTACTAAGTGTACACTTAATTTTCTTACTGATTCTATGATTAACTTACTTAACTTATTTACCTATCAATTTTCTAAATCAATTTCTTGATCATAAATCCATCAAATACTTTATAGCCAAATTGTGAAACGTACTTCACATGGTATTTGGTATTAATCTTTCCATCTAACAATCAAACTACTAACCATATAATTCAAAAATACCCACTTCTAATCTTAGTTCATTTTGAATTACAAATGTTACCGTAAATGTATAACTAATTCCAGCTTTATATTAGGACGATATTTCTTATATCTCTTATTCCTAAATTTCACCTTGATTTTAACCTAGTCAAAGTGTCTAAATCTAAAATTACCTTATCTCCTTATAATTTATAGGACTTATCCTTTCATAATATATTTACCCAAAATTTCAATTTTGGCTTATCTTTTTCTATTTTATTGGTAACAATTTTTTTCTATGTGTACGTTTTCTCTTTACTTTATCTAATTACACTTCTAACTTCAATAATATCATCAAATATCTTATAGCCAAATTGTGAATTCTACTTCACAAGATATTTGTACTTAGCTTTTAAATCCATCCATTATGATAATCACTTAACCATTATTATTTCTTAATACTAAGTATCTAAGGGTATATGATTAAAGTTCTAAATTCTAGCTTTCAACTAATTGATCATATGTGAAATATCTTATGGTCAAATTGTGCATTTCTAATCACAAGATATTCATATTTTAGTTTCACTAAGCAATGTCACAATCAATCCTTAACTTCTAACCCAAAAGGTAATAGTATTCCCTTTAATATTTATAATATAAACCCAAGGTAAAATTATTTCATTTACACATTTCCTTTAAAACAAAATCATTTTTACAAAATTAACAGATACGCGCTCATATATATATATAATACTCTCATAACTCATTATAGGGTGTTACTAATCCTATCTCTAATGAGATACTCATCCTAGGATATTACTAATCCTATATCTGATGAGATTTTACCCATAATAGAGCTAAGATTCTCGCTTAACCTTTAGCACTGATACCAAATGTAAAGACCCGTTTGCTTGTACCTTTTGAATCGATAATAAACAAAACATGTCTAACTCAAATTGCACGAAAAGACGGATCTTTAAGGGTGATTAAAGAAAAGTAGACAGAACAGAATCTCACACGAATGGAATAACATACAATATTGAACAAATATTTTTACAGCGGAAAACTTTTATAATACAATATCAGAGTTTAACCTAACTTCAGCTTTGACAATTATAAAACCTGCCCTTACAAATGCTGACAAACATCAAACAAAGATACACTAAGCAAAGTGGATAACAGAATATCTCCATACATCGATGAATATCTAACTCTCCTCTGGAAACTCCAACTGTCTTCGACTATCCTAAAACTACTAAGATCTGACCCGAGTAGTGAAAATACCCGGATCAGGCTTGATAAACCAGCGTGAGAAAAAGTCAATTATGAATGACAATGTCATATATCAGCCTTTGGATAAAATTCTTGGAAATAAAGAGTATCTCATAAGACCACGCCCATACATAAACACGAACGGGTTTTTACCTTATGATAACTAAAATACTTTTATATTAAAACGTTTGATATTATTTCTAATGACATTCTTTGAAAACATTTGCAAATAAACTTACTAATCTTAGCTGAAATTGTTACCATTATTAAATTCCAGCATAATAGGTTTACAATCAAGTCCGTAGGTTCTTATTGGAGAATGGATTTCCATACAAATGACCAGGCGCATGATCTACCTTCCGAAATGAGTACACCTCTAGATGGATGCCCCGAGGCATAGAACATCTGCCCTCTACCAACACAAGACCGGCATACCTCTTTAACTAGATAGTACGAATATGTCATCCCCCGGTCGTTACCGACCTTTAACCGAGCGCTCGTTTTCCATTCACCACATAAATTAACATCCCGAACGTCATAGTGGGAAGAAATATATCTAGAAGGGGATGATCATACCCTAATTGGAAATGACCCACTTAGCCCTGCTGCATCTAATCCTGTTTCGGTCATTTCCGGTTTGATGAGGCTTGAGGCTACGATTACCTTTTCACATAGCACATATCACATCTTTGAATGCCACATTGCCATTTCCGTTTAACTACTAATTGTCTTCCACAAAAATACAACCCTTGAGCTTGTAAGTCTCAAGGAGGGTGTTAAGCTAAGAGAAGTTGCCTTCTCCACCACCACTGATGTACGTTTGTAAAAACCAATGTACGTAATCGTTAGAAATGCAATGTCAGACAAACGTCCATACAAGTTGTCTAGGAACAGGGCAAACCGAAGGCACTTTGCTCGGCCATTATTAGGCAAGAAGCCCTTGCAATCTGCAAAGTCTCCACCACGAGGAGACCACTGCTATATATAACTGTATAATAGGTGCGACCCCGAGCAAATCAACAAGCAGTCCTCACGTTATGAAGATCCACGGTCTTCAATAATCATCGTCTTTAACATGTCTTCACGTTCGAACGTATACATTAGTTCGAAGTGGTTTTCGGATAGTAATTAACCAAATCCGACTCTGGTTCCTTCGAAATCCAATCATCGATAAAAAGTGAATATGAGTATATATGATTTATTAAGTCTCTTTTTACTCTAATTCTTTTCGGATGATTTCGAATTCTCATTCTTTTAACTTAGAGTAATTTCTAAGAAGTTCATTCTTTTTCTTTGGAAAATATCTCAGATTTCCTTACTTAATTCTTGATCCAAACTTCTTAACTTTTAAGCGGGTCAAAAACAATGTTATTTAAGACATCGTTTACGATAAACCCTAAGTCCATCTTAACAAACATTTTGAAGTAAATAGGATCGCGGAAATCATTCATTTTGGAGATTACTTAACTTTTGGATAATACCAATCTTCTTTTAATTCAAAAACTTAATACAGAATCTTTTTGTTTAAGATCATCCGGGATTTCCTTTCGATCTATTCCACCCCTCGCCTAAGAAAAGAAAACATAAGCGTGGTAAGTTCAGGGACTGGTTGCTCCATCCATAACCTTAGTTAAACACCTTGTTTTATCTTTTCAGATCTCACAAGCGGGACAAATGTACTAGTCATTTTCGCATACTCATATTTTCAACTTTATTTTGGAATTGCTTATAAATATTCCAAATTATCTTTCAAAATGCTTAATTATCCTTTTTAAAACATTCATATTTTATTCTGGAAAACGTCGTTACATTTAAACTCATATTCCAAAAGTTATAGAATTCGCAACATTAAGTGCTATGGAAAGTGCTAAATAAGCTTATTTTGAATTAAACAACTTTAAACATTCGATAATTCATATTTTCCAATCCCAATCTTTTTTAAATAATTTAAATAGATTTATCAAATTTATTCCATATTTTTCCATAATTAAAAACATCCATTTAAACAAATTTCCTGTTATGGTCACTAAACTGCATTAGCGCGATTTTTCTAGAAAATTGATTTGGACTTAATTCAAAATCTACTTATCGAAACTTTGATTTTCTTTCTTCGTTTAGAAGATATAGATATAATAGTCTGAAATTTTCTTATCACGAAGAATTCCGAGCTATATTCCACTTTATACACTCATTTGAACTTTCCAGCGCGAAATCGCGAACTACTGTTGCGCGACGCCTTTAGTTTTAACTTATTTTTCAATATTTGGAATAATATATTCAGATTAGATTTCAACACTTATAAGATCATTAGAAACCATTTTAAATCAATATTTTCACTTTTTAAAGTATTTAAAATATATTTTCACTATTATCATATTATAATATTATTATATTCCCATTATTTTATTATTAAATTTTAAATTCCAATTTCAATTCAATTTCAATTCTAACCTCAAATTAAAGACATTTAAAACTTAGATTTAAAATCTAATTTCAATTTAAACTTCAATTCATTCTCAAACTAAACTTCACAATTTCAAAATCGATTTCAATTTCAATTTCACTATTCATCTAAATTTCAATTTCTAATTAGCTATCCTTTTCAAATCCGATTTATTTCTAATTTCAAATTCTCTTTCATTTTAACGTTATTTTCACTTCTAAATGAAAAGAGACTTATTTTTCCACAATATCTCATATTACTAAAATATGGTCTTTTTAGATAAAGAGATTACTTGATCAAAGTGAACATATCCAATATTCATATTTGTCACTAACATAACATCCATTCAACCAATCACATGCATATGATTTCAAATCTAACATTCACTATTAATATCATAACGGGATATATTATCACAATTCACTTAATTTACTAGCTATCAAATCATCCATATTAAGAATCAATTTGGTATAAACATTCATATGTCATAAGGGTGCAAATATGATTTATAACATAATAAAAAATATAAATTCAAAAGCAATGAGAATTTCTCACCATAAACCAAAGCGATTAACTTCCTATCAACATTCTAATCAACCAACACTTCACTAATTAATTCCTACTCCATTAAACACTAGCAAACAACACCATCTCCCATCCAATAGCTTGGCCAAGGCTTGAGATGGAGGTTGGCCGAAAATATAGAGAAGAAGCGGTAGAGCTTTGAACTTGAATTTCCAAGATTTAGATCCCAAAAATAGGTCATCTTCTCTCTTGTTTTTGACTCTCTTACTAACAAAATTTGAAAAACTTATTAACTGAAAAGTTGTTGCAAATTCTTTTCTATTTAATTTAGAAAAAAGAACCAATTTAATCCAAGTTGTTTTGAGGGAGATATGTTCAAAATAAAAGAGCTATTGTCGGATTCACAAAAATAAAGCCCGAAAATACACTTCAAAGTATTGAGTTTCAGGTATAGCAAACCTCAAAACTGAAAAAAGTGATCAACATAAAAGTTGTAGCCACTGAAATTTCATATGGTTTTAAAAAAATTATTTCTAAATTTGGATCTGTTATGATCAAAAAAAAAACGGCCTATTTTCTGGCTTAAAAACTGGGCCATAAAATGCACTTGAAATAAGTAGAATTTTGACATAGTAAACTTTGGAATGAAACAAAGTGATAAACATACAAATCGTAGCCACTGGAAAAATAAATGATTTAAAAAAAAAGAATTTTTGCATTTTGGTTCTGTATTGAAGAACTTATGGTCGAAAAAAAAGAGGTAAAATATAGAGAAAAAAGGAGTTCGTTTTGAAGAAAATAAACATTGATTTCTTTTGAAAATTTTGTAAATATTTTGACATTATTTCTTTATAATATTTTTCTATGGCGTGGAAGCCATTATAGAGGAGAGGAAGAAGATGAAGAAGCTTGAGAAAAGAAGAAGAAAAAATGTGAATGAAAGTGAAGAAGGAGGTGGATATTTATAGAAAAAGAAAGAAAGTGGCAATTTACCAAAATAACCTCTTACCAAATTACCAAACTAACCTTACTTCAACCTAAAGCAATCTCCACTTTTTCAAAACTTAACATCACCTTTCACATCCTTACTTTATGTCTTAATCCCTTAAGAACTAAGCTAAGTAAAATAATAATTATGTTGGCTTTTGATATGATATTGATTTGATGTTTACTTTTGACTTTTCTTACTTACTTTTCTTAATGACTTCTAGAAGTTTTCTAACCTTGTTTAGTAAAAGTAAACTTGATTAGTTAATTAATTAATACTTACGCTATTAGAATATATATTCCTATATAAGAAAATAAAGGTGCGACGAGGTTGCGACAACTTTTAATCGATAAAACGTCTTTTTTCGACAAAATGTTTTACGGTCACATTTTGACGTTTTAGTTAAACTATTTATTTATGTAAACCAAATTTAAAATTAAATTTTTACTTATTTAAATAAATTAAAACAAGTCTCTTTATATTTTAAAATCATATTTAATTAATATCAAAGTCTCTAATTTTACAGTGTATGTTAAACTTACAAAATACGACAAATTTTTATTATTTTTATAAAACGATTATTAACAAACTTTTAAATCTTTTAACACACTTTTATTATCTTTATTAGATGTTTTAAATAAGGTTTACCTTTTCAAAAACATATTAAAATCCATTTATTTAAGCCTTTATTTACTTTTAACAAAACTTAACTTTTGTCGATTTGTTCTAAAATCCAAATTTATACTTTTTAATACATTAACTATAAGAATAGATAATTATTTATATATATAACATATTTATTTAATATTTAAACTCATTTTAAATTTAAATCGAACGAAATATCTCGTTTTCGAAGTAGCGAAATTACGGGTCGTTACTCTTGTTGTGAAGATTTCCAAGGCATAGACCTCCACGCAACCTCCACTAGTTACAATTATAGAAAGAACCCGTTCTCTTCCTTCGATGGATACATTCTCTAAGTTGGGGCTAATTCCTACTAAGTTTGGTTCCTTCCATCTTAGGAATATGAGCCTAGAGGGTCTCGGCTCTCCCCTTCACTTCGATGATGACATCATTCCTACTAGTGTGTGAGAGATCACTCTCATGAGTAAAGCTCTAGTACATGGTCGATCGGGGGTAACACTAGGACACTCATGCACACGTGCACTTCATGGCACTACACTCGCTTGACTCATATCCTTAGTCCTTCAATCTAACTTGCTCTCGTTTATTTTAAAGGATCCATGGAGAAGAAGAAATTCATATATCAATCTCTTAAGGAAAATGCATCTTGTTCATATATGCATTGCCCAGGCTTATATCATCAGGGCAGTGGTTGAGATTTTTTGTCCGGCTACCAGTCTAGCCGAGATAGAGGCAGCCGGGATAGGAGTAGCTATGATAAAGATTATCCATCACGTGATCACACCTTCAAACATCGCTCCAGATCTAAGTCTCCTCCTCCGAGAGGCCTTGATAGGCTTCCTGATTGTCGTAATGACTTGCCACCAGGTGATACTTCTCGTACACTCCCTTCGGCTACTACTCCCGTATAACATCTAGCACTATCTCACTCTAATCGATCTTCTGATCACATGCACCACAAGTGCGATTCTAAGACTTCCCATCATAGACCTAGCAAGGAAATTGCTGAAGCTCCAGTCATTATGCCAGAGGAAGGATTCACTGCCAACACCTGAATAACTGAATTGAAGGAGCAATTTCCAAATATTTGGTTCGACTAGCTTATGTTCGTGCCCAATTTAAATGGAATTCTGCTTGATGTCCAAGACATGACCATTGCTAATGTTACTAATATTCATCACCAGTACAATAAATGATCGTGAGTAGCTCAAAAGATATCCAAGGTGTCAATGGAAAAGCAGCTTGAAATCGAGAATCAAAATATCATCGAGGCCGATAACAAAAGAATCATAGCTCATCTTGATGCCGAGGTCGAGAACTTGAGGAAGTCTCAAGCCGAAGCTGAGAAGAGAACCGAGGGTACAATTAAGGCACTCGAAGAAGACAGACTAGGCATCGAGAAGAAATGAAAAAAGAATATCATCAAAATCATGATTTAGTGATGGAGAGAGATGTCGTGAATAGGAGTGTGGCCGAACTGAAAACCAAGCTCGAATGCAAAAATAAATAAAAGAAATAGGCCTTTCAACAGGCTCAAAGCTACTACGAAGAGCTGCTCACCGCTCGGTATGAAAGAAACAAGGAAGTTGAGCGCGCCAAAGACATGGATGCACTTGTAAGAAGAGAGGTTGAGGCCATAGAGGAGCGGGTAATGGAGAAGTTTAAACCACTAATTAACAGGTGCAATAATAACATGCTCAAATTCCACAACTTATAGTGGTTCAACAACGATTACCCCAGAATCTTGGCTCAGGCCTGGGAACAACTCGTTAGCGATGAGAAAGAATAGTTGAAGACTAGTGAGGTGAAACTAGCCTAGCTTGTTCTTCATCCTGGTAGGAGATGAGCCTGAGGTGTTGAAAGAGGGCCAATTTATTCTCCATCCAGAGCAAGCTGTGATAATGCAAAAGATTACGGTATGGCTCCAGATCATTCTCTGAAGATGCTGTCGTTGGGGACACCAGTTGGTCTAAAACAACTCTTCATCCATCCACCATTCCTAGCTACGATACAGAGAATCCCTAGATGCATAAGCCTACTATCCTTTCTCCCATCCTAGAGGGAAATTCCGACGGCACGCCGATCCGCATAGAACTCCAAATAGAAGAAGGTATCTCCTGACTTCCCCTGTATTTTAGAGGGTGGATGCATCGTCGATCGACATCATTAATCTATTTTCACATCTCTCAAGTTTCAGGTCGGCCCTAAATCATCCCGCTTCCTGATAAGGACTCTCATTCAGGACAACAAGTTCCTAACAAAGAATCAGTAACCATTACAACTTCACCAATGTTCCTAACCATCCCAGTTGAAGAGACTCCCGACCTTCATGTGCAAATGATTGATGCTTTGCTGGATGAGGGGACTGGTGGAACCCAGGGTGCTCAGACCGATGCTGATGTTATTATCACTGTTGTTTCCTAGCCCCTGTCGGGGCATACCATGAGTTTGGTTGAGCAGGATTTAGTCTTGGCCAAAATGGTCAAGTTAGAAAAAATGTAGACCTTTCCTTCCCCTTTATCCATAACCCTGCCTGCTCAACCTCTCTATGTTCTAGTTTCTGTTCCTCCACTTGGGAAAAATCAAAGCATGCATGTTGGGTCATCACAGAGCACTCCATCCAAGGGCAAAAGAAGCGAGGGAAGAGTAAGGAAAGGAGGAAGAATCCAGTGCACCTACTTTTATGGAGAAAAAAGAGAAAAAAGAGAGAAAGAAGAGGTCCAAGAAGTGATTGTCCTTCTTCTTTGCACCTTTTGGTTGTATAGCGGTACTTAAGTTTTTCGTAATTTCTTGCTTTTGCTTTGTTTGGCTGGTGTAGCACTGATTTGGGGCTCCACTTTTACCCTTTTTGTTTAGGCATAAATAAACTGGTACTTATCTCTCCAAGTTTCATTTTGAATGTTAATAATAAAGACTTTCTGTTCCATCAAATCTTTGTGTGAATTCGCCTAAGTTGTTTACTTCCATTCAATGTACTTGTGATCTATTCCTTTTAGTGATTATTATAAAACTAAATTCTTAGCCTATTATGTAATTTACCGGCCTTTCTTCATTTTCGTGAATGTAAAGTAATCGTTGAAGCACTAGACTTTGGGGATTAGTTGAGGTTTACCAGTTAGAGCAACGGTCCGGGTATCCTTTTCCAGGACAGTGGTACCTGCTTGCGCTAAACTTTAGTCACTAGTTTAAACTAAGTACTAATAACTTAGTTCATATATTCCTGTCTAGCATGTTTATTTCCAGCCACGCCTAACTCAGGGCGTCGATTCAAAGTTCATAGGTAACATCCCACCTTATGCCAGGTATGGACCTTTCATTTTTCCTACTTTGGGCAAAATGTTAAGGATTGGATGGTCTTACCACGTCCATTTTGGTTTATACTTCTGCCCTATATCAAGGATGACAGTGTGTGAATGAACAGTCGTTTCACGTTCATTTTAGATTTATACTCCTACCCCCACGTCAAGGGCAGGAGTGAACATGTGGACGGTTATGTCACATCTGTTTTGGGTTTATAGTCCTGCCCGTCTTTAAGGGAAAGAGTTAGGGCAAGAGTTAGCTGATGGACAATCGGGTCATGTCGTCGTTTATACTCCTACCATCAATCCGAGGACAAGAGTTAGTTGATATCAATCTCTAAATATCATAAAGAACTTCAAGGGTCCGATTCATGAACCATAGATGTTTGGTAGGCACTTACCTTCGAGTACATGGACATATACATTATTCGCATGCAGATTTATTCGAGTCAGTCAAGGCATAACCTTTAAGCAATGTAGAGACAGATCTGGGAAGCCATTTATTGAAAATGGGAAATGATATATTCTTCTTTGTTACATGGCGTCATTCAATTATGTACAAATCTATTTCTAAGTGAAATAGCATCGTAAATGCTCGCTATTCCATGCCCTCGGGAGTGAGATCCCATTAACTGTTACAAGCCTGAAAGTACCATCTCCAAGTTTTTGTTCTATTGCATATGGACTTTCCCATATCGGGCCCAAGTTTGTAGGGCCTGGGAAGATTCGTTTGAGGACCAGATCGCCGATCTCAAAGGTCTGATTCCTGACCTTGTCAATGTAATACCAGGCAACTCAGTTGTGGTGCGTAGTTGCTTTTAAGTCAGCTTCATCTCCTATCTCATCGATCATGTCAAGGGATTCTAGAAGGAGTTGCTTATTCGTCAATGAGTTGTAATGAATTACCCGATAAGAAGGTACTTCCAATTCAACTAAAATCATTGCCTCTGATCCGTAGGCTAGGATGAATAGAAAAAGCCACTTGTTGACATATAGGTCGTTCGCTAAGCCTAAAGTACCAGCGCAATTTTACCAACCCACTTGTCCATAGCCTTTTCCAATTGCTTCTTAAGAATGGACGACATAATCTTGTTTACAGTTTCAACTTATCCATTCACTAGGGGTGCGCCGCCACAACAAATCTTTTCTTTGTACGATGTCGGCATAAAGAATCCTTAAACTTGGTGTTGTCGAATTAGGTTTCGTCAAAACAACAGATAATATTCCTGACTACAAAGTTCATTACTTTCTTTGTGGTAGTTGTGGCTAATGGCTCCGCCTTAGCCCATTTGGTGAAGTAATCAACCGCAAAATGGCGTATTTCACACCACCTTAAGATATCGGCAGTATGCCAATAATATTAATCCTCCAAACTACAAACAACCAAGGACTGACCATTTGAGTACTTTCTATCAGTCGGGCTCTAGGAATCTTAGAAAATCTCAAGCACTTGTTGCACTTTCTAGTGTAATAAACTGCATCTCAGTTGACAGTTGGTCAGAAGAACCCATAGTGAAGAATCTTCCTGCCAGGGTTTGGCCCTTAATGTAGTTTCCATATGCCCCCTCATGCACTTCTCTCATGACTTATTTGGCCTCATCATAAGTAACTCACCGAAGCATAAGTATAGAAAAACCCTTCCTATACAGTAATCCTTCATGTATGATATATCTTGGAGCTTTGCGAAGGAATTTTCATCGCTTATTACTTCTGTCGGGAAGGATTCCTCTCTACAAGTAGTCTTTATCGGACTCATCCATGACTCTCTTTCAGGTTCAGCCTCCAAGATCCAATCGACATCCATCAGGTCGATGCTCAATGCTGATAATTTTTTCACTAGAACCAAGCCTATGAGCTACGCATCTTTGGAACTGGCCAGCTTAGCCAATGAGTGGGCCTTCGTATTTTCTTATCTAAGAATATGCGTTATCATATAATACTCAATGCCACTAAGAAGCTCAAGGACTCTATTTAGATAATGGGATATCCTTGCTCCTTTTGCATGAAACTTTTTCCCCACTTGACACACCACTAGCTGTGAATCATAGAAAATATGTAAATTGTTTATCTTCAGTTCTTTGGCAATCTTGAGTCCCACAATCAAACCTTTGTATTCCGCTTCGTTGTTTGTTGTAGGAAAATCGAGTCTTAGGGCATAGCGGGTTGAACATTCCTCGGTAGTCACAAGTATAGCTCCATCACTAGAACAACATTCGTTTGATGCACTATCCGTGTACGCTTGCACCTATCATTTTGTTCACCACTTCTCTCCGGAGTATCGCCTCGTGCAGTGAATTCAGCTATAAAATCCACCAAACCTTGACCTTGGATAGCTCTTCGAGGGTGATAGGCTAGATCATATTGGCTTAATTCAATGTTCCATTTCAATAGCCTTCTAGAAGTCTCAGTTCATTGCAAGACTTGTCATAAAGGCCGGTCGATATAAACTTTGATCGGATGAGCTTGAAAGTAAGGGCAGAGCTTCCTTGAAGCAATCAATAGGTATTATGTAATTTTTTCTAGCTTCGGGTAATTTCTTTCCACTCCTATCAATTGCTTACTGATGTAACAGACTGGTCGTTAGATGCGGGCTTCTTCACATACGAGTGCAATAATCAAAGCGTGTGATAACACTGCGAGATATATAAACAAGTCCTCATCATCCATCGCTTTGAGAGAATGGACGATCTCTCTAAGTGATCAACTAGAGCCTAGAATGCATCTGCACACTCCTTCGTCCAAGCGAATGTTCTTTTTCCCTTTAGACATTTACCCTTCTTATTTACGTCAAAGAAAGGGATGCATTTGTCGATGGGTCTAGAGATGAATCGACTTAAAGCGATGACCTTTCCTTTTAGTCTTGGACCTCCTTAACTGTCCTTGGGGACTTCATGTCCCTTAATGCCGTTATCTTCTTTATACTAGCTTCAATTCCATGTGACTTTACAATGAATCCTAAGAATTTCCCTAATGCAACACCAAAAGAGCATTTCAAAGGGTTGAGCTTCATCCCCTATTTTCATATAATAACGAATATTTTGCCAGATTGTTATGTGGTTTTCCAATGCCAAAACTTCACAAGCATGTCATCCATATAGACCTCCATTGACATCCAATCTGATCTCCGAACAATCATGTTTACCAGTGTCTAGTAGGTTGCTTAATCATTCTTCAACCAAAACAGCATGACCAAAGAGCAATATAGTCCTAAGTTGGTAATAAAGCTACTATGTTCTTGGTCTGAGACGTGTATTCGAATCTGGTTCTGTCAAGAGTATGCATCCATGAATGAAAGCAATTCATGTCCGACTGTTGAATACACTAACTATCAATCCTTGTAAGACGAAAATTGTTTATTGGGCATACCTTATTAAATTAAGAATAATCAATGCACATCCCCCATTTCCTATTAGCCTTCTTTACCATGACTGGATTGGACACCCATTTTAGGTATAAGGCATCGTAGATAAAGCCATTGTCCTTCAACTTCTCCAATTCTTCTTTTAGTGCAGTGGATCTCCCTGGACCCATGCTACGATGCTTCTATTTCGTGGGGATGCATTTAGGATTTATGTTCAATGCATGGCTCGTTATCTCCAGTGGGATCCTACATGTATCAGAGTGCATCCAAGCAACACATCCAAGTTTACATGGAGAAAATCAATCAACTCCTTCATCATCCTGATACAAAGCTATGATCCAACTTTCAGGATTCGTATTGGTTCATCTCAATTGACTGGGATATTAATCATTAGCTCGGTTGGAGCTATCCGAGCCAGGGCTCGGGCATTGGTTGCTATGCATCCAAATCCTTGATGGAGAGAGTTCCCTCTGCGCCTTTTCCGTTCTCTCTTTGCCTTGCCTCTCTTAGCTCGCTAATGTAGCGTCCGCGGCCAGTCACCTGATCTCCTTGGACAATTCCTATGCCATTCTTTGTAGGAAACATCATTGTCAAGCACCAAGAGGGTATAGCTACCCTGAATTCAACTAGGGCCGATCGGCCCTAAAATGCATTGTAAGCTGAGTAAATGTCCAACACCAAAAAGGCACAACCCACACTCGTTTGCATTTGCCCTCCCAAGCACCACGAGTAATTTTACATATCCAATCGGCTTAGTAGCCATCCTATTAAACCCCTATACTGGAGATTTATATGGCTTCAAATCTCTCGCTTCCAAGAGCATTTGATCATAAGCCTTTCTGAATAGAATGCCGACTGAACTCCCACAGTTAACGAATGCCGACTGAACTCCCACAGTTAACAAGCACCTTCCGTACTATCGCAAGGCCAATCGTGGTTTTAATCACAAGTGGCTCAATCCTTGGAGCCCCCACTCCATCGGCATCTCTATTTCAAAAATAATGTCATTAATCATCGTTCTACATTGTTTTGTCGGAGTTCTATCCTCAACTACCAGACAACTCTCATACTTGGTATGCTTCAAAGTACTAGCATACCTTTCCACCTCATTCAAGCTCTTGTCGGCTGGATGAGGTCCACCAATGATCGTGTTTATCACCAAACAGTTCTCAAATTACGTAAGCTCCTCACCACTAGGACCAGCTTGCCCCCATTGGGATGTCGACCTAGGGGGGTTGGAATTTTCTTATCCACCATTCTACGAGTATTTCACAAACTAATGCAATTTTTACTTTTGGATCAGCTTCTCAATCATATCGCACAAGTTCCTACATTCGTTGGTTTTATGATTGTGCATCTCAAGAAAATGGAAGAACTTGCCAGATCTCTTCTCCTTCTCAATCGACTCTCTCGAAGCTGACTTTCCATATTGCTCGGCAGCTTGAATTGCCAGATAGATATTCTCCATCAAGTTGTTTAATTCAGTATAGATGTTGCACTTAAAAGTCCTAGTACGATCCCTATTATCTAGCTTTCACTTATTAGCCCATCACTATTCTACTTTCGATTATATTTTGTTGCCAACTTTCACATCTATTTTTTGTAACTTCCTCCAGATTGCTTTACAATAACATTTCTCTACACTACTTCGATTGAACTACCTGTCTCGGTTCTATATGGATGTTTGCATGCTTCTTTCAAGCTAAATACTAGTTAGCTTTTTTATAGAAAGCATCCAATGTAGATAGGGTTTCCTTTCTAATCATTCACTAACATCCGTATCAGGATGAATCACAGTAATTAGCGCCATCAGTACTATGTCATCCTTAGGATTGTAACTTCTGTCATGGCTGTGTGGACCTATTCAAGAAATCCTTCAGTGACTTTCCATCAGCTTTGAAGAGGCTATATGCTGACATTATATGTATCGGATGTGAAGCATGTAAGTGGAATTACTCTATTAACTTTTGTGATAATTTATCAAAAGGTGATATAGACCTTGGCAGAAGTCAAGTGAACCATATCATTGCGACTCCTTTTAAAGATATTAGAAAACAATAGCATTTTACGGCATCGAAATATTTAGCGAAATCCATATGCCACTCATATCTCATCAAATGACGCCTAGGATCCGTTGTTCCTCTATATAATGGCATGGTCGGCATTACAAATCATTGACGATATCTCTCGCATAGGATGTTCTTGGTAAATGGATTTCGAATAGGAGAGGTACCACACTCATCATTGATTCTGAATCACTTTCACTTATAAGTCTCCTTTCTATATCTTTTAGGTACTTCGAGTCCACAAATTAGACTGAACGGCGGTAATCGGGATTCTCCCCAACTGTTTGGCCCGGTGAATGCTCTCGGTTTGGTTCTTGGCACTTAAGTTCCCTAGTATTTAGGGATCCATTCATCCAGCAGTCCCTTTGTTTGATTCCTATGTGTTGTATCATCAACAGCAGCATGATTTTCTAGATTTTGATCATCAACAGCACATCTAAAAGTCAAATCCACGACGACATCCTGGGGGCGAGCTCTGTCCCCATCATTAGCTAGGTCGATACTGACCTATCCTTTTGGATCGGTACCAATACACAAACTAGTGCCCTAAGTTCATCTTCCTACTAAGTATGAAGTTCCAATGGAGTTTTAAGTCTTTTTCTACTTCCTGTCCCTCCATCTCTACTCGAATGATGATGAACTTTCAAACTCTGAGTTGGAATCTCTTTTGCTCCTTCTACAGTTGTTCTGAGTTAATTCATTCAACAACCTCAAGCTCTACTGCATCATTTGATTCATCTCATTGTAACTCTCTTGGACATTATCTTCCATTTCTTCAATATTCCATCCCTCTTCATCCTGGTTACAACATCTGCTGGATTCCAGATGTCTAGTTAAGTTGGTTGGAAAACTTCATCTACATGTTGAGCATTCTGGTTCCCAGCTTCAATAGAAGCTCTGGAATTGGTGAAACGGCCTCTTTTTGATAAGGCCATTGCAAATAGCTTCTCTTAGATTTTTAGAAATTTGAATTGTAAATTCGATATTTGTGAAATCCTATGCATTCGTAGCTATAAATAGAACCCTAGGCCTAGCTATTTTTCTCATTCATATTTTCGCCCAATTGGGTTCATTGCCTGAGGATGAACCCTAAATAGAAATTTCTTCTAGGGAGGAGATATTTTTAATAAAAATATTCTACACTATAGAAGTGAATCCATGAAGGCCTAGGACTAGAGCTAAGGACCATAGGTGAGTGTTTTGTAATTATTTTGGATTTATAAGCAATTTAAAATAATAGGTTTCCTAATAGTTGTATTTTTCCTATAATTTTGAGGTAGTTTTTATGTAAGTTTATTTATAGTCAGTTTTTAAGTAAATTTATGAAGTTCTTTTCAGTCTATTTTTATTCGGCAATTTGATTCAATTATTTACAGTTATTTCATCTGTTTTAAGTTATAATTTAGCTGTAAATTTTAGTTACTTTTTATAGAGATTTAATTCTTTTTGGCTCGAATGAAATATTAAAAAGAGAAGAATTTGCAAGTATGGGTTAAAATAGAAAAACAATAAATTTATAGAAATCAGATGTAAAATGAGGAAAACTGAAATAAAATGGAGATGGACCGAAATAGGCAAATTTGAGATGTTTTTAAGCTAACTATAACAAGTGGTCATAACTAAAAAGAGAAAATAGAAGAGTGATAATTGTAAGAACAATTATAACACGTAGGTTATAATTAGAAAGAAAGAAATAATAGAAGTGGCTTATTTTAAAACTTAGATCTTGGATTAAATTAATAAGCAAATATAGGAGTAGTGGTCTGTATTAGAAGCATTCCCTTTGAGGTCTAAGACGGTTGGTCTAACACGTGGGGGAGGCTGGACACGCTTCTGCTGATTAGGGTAAATATGTGGCCAAAAGATAGAGGGTCAAATTTGGTGATTTGGCCAAGGGGCGCAAAGTTTGAAGCTTTGTTTATTAGGATCAGCATCAGCAACATTCCCTTTCATATCGAGGATTGATGGTCTCACATGTAGGTGAGGCTGGGCATGCTTATGCTGGTTAGGGCAAATAAATGGTCAAATAGGGGACGACAGTTCGTATGTACCGGCGACGACTAAGTGCGCTGCATAGATTAGGGTAAATAACTCGCTACTACGTCTTAAACGCTAAGAGGTGCCTTTTGTTGTGGGACCAATAGAATTGGTTCACAGTGGCACAACAGAGATTGGAAAGACCTATCAATGGGTAGAATTAGAATTTCAGCCTAATCAAGATATCAGTTGAGATAGGGGTAGGGTTTTAGCCTAATCACAATAGTTTAAGGTAAGTTCAACCAATCAATGCAAACAGTCAAATAGAATTAGAAACAGTATTTTGTGCGAGTTTTATCTTTTTTATATCTACGTTCAAGCTAGAATTATTGCTTAGTCTATTATCTTTATCTTGCTTTGAAATGCTAGCAATTACTTTCACTCATCGGACTTATTGTCTGACCACTTCTCTTCTTTCCTATTCCCCCCAATAGGCTGGTAGAGTTGAGGATAGTTGATTCAGGTTGTTTGGAGATTCATTTCTGAAGTTTTCTCATTTCTGATGTATTCTTCTACTTTTCATCTTTTTCATTTGGTTTAAGATGGATTGGCACTTGAGAGAGGGATTATTATTGTTATTTGTGTACTCTGATTATGTGAGACTGTAAAGTATTTTGATAAGACATGAGAGATTTAGCGTTTTTGAGATATGTTATGTTTTAATGACTTATTTTGAGATGAAGATTAATTCTGAATGATAAGTTATTACTTAAATGTTTTCCACTGCTTTTCTTATTTGTTTTGTGAATCATAGTCTCTATGATGCTTTAGCCATATCTATAATGCACTGCACCCTTTAGTGTGCCCTTTTTGGAAATACTAAGGGGTGTGGGGTGTTTCATTTGGTATTAGAGCCTAAGGTTACAGGATTCCTAAAAAAATATTTTAAAAGTGAAGTGTTTTTCAAAGGTAACATATCTTCAAACGAAAAGTATTTTTCAAGAAGAAAGTCTTATTGTAGAAATAGTTTTCAAGTATAAGAGAGTTTTTATAAAAATTCTCTCAAAGTCCAGTTAACCTTTTTTCGATTCTTTTGAGCCCAAATTTTCTTATCTTTACATAGGATGGCAGAAACCCCAAATCTTTCAGAGGGTGTCCAAGTCCCTGGTCGGTTCCATAGATACCTCCAAGCTACAGCACCAGAGGTGCAAGGGCAAGCGACCAATGTAGCACCGGTGGATGGAGGTACCGTTAATCCACCTACAATAGCAAATCTATGCAAGGACTTCACTAATCTAGGAGGCAATTCGTTTTCTAGCATGGAGGATTTCGTAGAGGCAAGGACTTGGTCGAGGAATACGGAGTGGATATTTAGCCTATTAGGATTGAAGAACCGATAGAGAGTTCAACTTGCATCTTGGCAGCTGAAGGGAGCGGCTTGTTACTGGTGGGAGATTATAGAGATGGAGGGTAGAGACATTGGTTGGGTTGGATTTGGGAAAGGTTTGAGAGAAAGTTCTTGTCGCAAGCCGAGGAAAGCATGTAGTTGGAGAAGTTTATTAGTCTGAAGCAGGGCAGTCTTTCGATGGAAGAGTATATAAATTAGTTTAATGAGTTATCGAGATTTGGGATGGAGCTTATTAACACATCGCATAAGAAGGCCACCAAGTTTGCTAAGGGTTTGAATCAGCCCCTCCAAGGGTTGACATTAACACATGTACCTATGGGAGCGGCGTAAGAGTCACTTATGGAAATGGCCCTCATATCAGATGTTGCTAAGGAAGAAGAAGATAAGGAGGTTCCTAAATAAGAAAACTCTAGGAAGCAGTGGTCGAAGAATAAGAAGGATAAGGACAAGAAGAAAGGAGAAGGACCTCAAAGGGATAGATCAAGAAGGGTGAGAAGTGTCATAATTGTGGATTGGTTGGGCATTACTCAAAGGACTGTAAGAAGGAAACGATGAAGGGAATGTGTTACAGTTGTGGGCAGCTTGGACGCCTTAGTAGAGCTTGTCCATAGAGGAGATAGTAGAGAGCAGGCTCACATATGGCGCAAGTACAGGCTTTGGATGCAGCACCTTCTAGTAGTGGACCGGACCGAGGTAGGAAAGTCTCTGTAGAAGGTTTGATCTCTATTCGGATTTTTCTATTTGGACTCTTTTTGACTCCGGAGCATCACATACTTTCATTTCTAGTTCCTTGGTTGATTGTTTGCACTTAGATATTTCTCTAGTTGTAGACCCTATAGTTGTTTCATACCCCATAGGAGGATCGACACATTTATCCATGATTTTTAGGTTTTGAAAATTTTTGTACTAGGCATAGAGTTTGATTACGATGCCTATGTATTGGGATTTTCGGGATATGGGATGATTATGGGGATGGACTGGTTATCCACTTATGGTGCGATTTTGGACTATGAGAGGAGAGTCGTCAGGCTAGGAACTTGTAGTGGAGGGACCCTCGAGGTTTCTTGTGACCCACACGGGTTGGCCATGTTGAGCTTCCTTTATTCTCCTGATTCATCACTAGGAGAGTTGGATTCAGTTCCAGTTGCTAGAAATTTCCCAAAAGTTTTTGAGGAGGTTAGGGGGCTACCCCCAAAGAGAGAGATCGACTTTAGGAACTATCTAAATGACAATGCTAAGCCAGTGGCATTACCCGTGATACATATGGCTCCTTGGGAAAGGAAGGAGTTAAATAAGCAGATTGGTAAGCTATTAGAGAAAGGCTTCATCAGATGGAGCACATTTGAGTGGGGGGCACCGATCATCTTCGCTACAAAGGCAGATGGTTCCCTTCAGCTTTGCGTAGACTATAGAAAGTTGAATAAGCTCATGAAGAAGAAACATCACCCATTTCCTAGGATAAACGATCTTTTCAATCAATTGGTTGGCTCTTCAGTATTTTCTCAGCTTGACTTAGCCACTGGATTTCATCAGCTTATGATTGTTGACGATAGCATCTAAAAACATCATCTAGGACACCCGATGGATTCTTTGAGTGGTTGGTTATGTCGTATGGGTTGATCAATGTCCCTGCCTATTTTTTAGATCCCATGAGTCGTGTTTTTCAAAATGTCCTAAATAAGTTTGTTGTAGTGTTTGTGGAGGACATTCTGGAGTTTTCCAAGACTATGGAAGAGCATGCTATTCATCTTGAGGAGATTCTTTGTATACTTCATGTTCATCAGTTGAAAGCAAAATTCTCGAAGTGTCACTTTTGGCATGAGGAGGTGCATTTCTTGGGGCATGTAGTCCCAGGAGATGGTATAGCTGTGAAACCTGCTAAGTAGCAGCAGTGTAAGATTGGAAGGCCCCTAAGAATGCTACCTAAGTTAGAAGCTTCCTAGGTTTGGTTGGTTATTATAGGATGTTTATCAGAGATTTCGCTAAGATTTCATCACCGCTTACTCGCCTCACTAAGAAAAATGCGATATTCGTGTGGGACGTGCATTGTGAGGATTCCTTCACGATGCTAAAGAAGGGCCTTACTGGTTCATTAATGTTAGTTTTACCTAACGGAGCTGAGCCTTTTGCAGTATACACTGATTCATGTGGGACTGGCCTTGGGGCAGTATTAATGCGGGAGGGGAGGGTAAAGGGTAATATGCTATGGAAGTAGATAGTTGAGAACTCATGAGAAGAAGTACACCACCCATGATTTGGAGCTGGCTGCTATTTTTTTCGCACTTAAGTCTTAGAGACATTACTTGTTAGGAGAGAGGTTCGAGATTTTCATTGACCATAAATCATTGAAGTACCTATTCTCACAAAGGATTTAAACTTAAGGCAGCAACGTTGGATGTTGTTTCTGGCATCGTATGACTTTGAAATGCTTACACCCCAGGCAAGGGGAACGTGGTTGTGGATGCATTAAGTAGGAAGAGAACAACCCTTGGCCCAATTTTCATGGAGTGGTAAAGCATAGAGTTTATTTCCACCTTTGATTTTAAGCCCTCTACGGCCATTACTCCTGGATTATTGGCAGCACTTGAGGTTAAACCTAACCTCATAGATCAAATTGGCTCAAGGTAACGAGAGGATTCAGAGCTTGTGGATATTCTTGATAGGATTAGCAGAGGAGATGTCTTTAAACATCCCTAATGCTATTCCGCCGATAGTAAAGGGTGGTTAAGGAGAGATGGAAGACTTTGTGTTCCCCACACTGGTGATTTGATGAATGCCGTTCTAGAAAAAGTACACTATTCTCGGATGATTCATTCGAGTGGTGATAATATGTATAGGGACATGAAGAGAGTGATTTATTGGAATGGCATGAAGAAGGATGTAGAAGAGCTTGTGGCTAAGTGTTTTATGTGCCGAAGGGTTATATTAGAGCAGCAAAGGCCTGACGGATTGCTTCAACCATTGGATGCACCCGAATAGAAGTGGGATAGTGTTTTGATAGACTTCATGGATGGTTTATCCCGATCTAAGAAGGAGAATACAAATATTTGGGTGATTGTAGATCGTTTGACTAAGAACGCCCAATTCATTCCGGTCAAGAGTAAGAGGACAACACCTTATTTGGTATCTATATACGTTCATGAGATAGTCGGACTTCATGGAGTTCCCTCTAGCATAGTGAGTGATAGAGACCGTGTCTTTACTAGCGAGTTTTGGAGGAGCTTGCTAGAGGCTTTAGGGACACAGCTTAGATTGAGTACGGCTATCACCCTCAAACGGATGGCTAAACATAGAAAGTTAATAGAGTTCTTGAGGATTTGTTAAGGATGTGCATTCTTGATTTTAGAGGGACTTAGAAGGAGCACCTTCCTTTAGTGGAATTTGCTTATAATAATAGCTTTTAGGCTAGCACTGGGATAGCTCCTTTTGAATCCCTTTATGGAAGACCTTGCAAGTCACCTTCGTGTTGGTTGAAGTCTACAGAAAAATTGCTATTTGGTGCCGACATGGTTAGAGAGACTTCGAAAAAGATTGATTTGATTAAAAGAAGAATGAAGATGGCCCAAGATAGACAAAAATCCTATGTAAATAAGTAGAGAAGGGATATTGAGTTCGAGGTAGGAGATTTGGTTTTCATTAAGGTGTCTCCGCAAAGAAAGGTAGCGAGGTTTGGATCAAGTGGAGAACTTGCTTCCAGAATCGTAGGACCGTTCCCCATTGTCGAAAGGGTAGGGAAGATGGCGTATCGGGTAAAGCTACTGGAGAGGCTCGTGGCAGTTCATGATGTTTTTCATGTTTCACACTTGAGAAAATGCTAAAACAATTCAGTACAGATAGTGGAACTAGCCAACTTGAGGAAGTTGAAGTGGAGAGAAAAGCATCAGTTCGTCGCATTCCTACCAAGATCGTTGGACATGATATCAATAAGCTTAGGAATAAGAAAGTCCCTATGGTTAAGATGCGGTGGAGAGATAGTATTGAGGATGCTAAGTGGGAGGCTAAGGAGAAAACACATATCTCTTATCCACATCTCTTCGATGGTACGTCTTAATTTTCCTGTTTCCATCTTTAGTTTTGAATATGTTCTTTCCTTTAGTATTCTTTGGGGGGGTAGATCTTAGAATTAAACCTATGCATGATAGGACTAAATGTAAACATGTTACTAGAACATGTTATGTATGTTCGACGCAAGTGGTTGCAAGTGTTTTGCAAGTGGATGCTAATGGACGCATATACACACACTGGGCACTATTATCTCCTAGAGATCGGTCTAACTAGGCCACTAAAGCATATGCATGTGGATGTGTGTGCACTTGCTTATTTATTTCATGATTGCTATGAATGCGTGATTATCATATGATTGTTGCATTTGGATGATTATTGTAGCACGCATATAGAACTATTAGTTGTCATTAGGGAATTTGCACTCATTTGAATGCATGGCATGGACATGAGTGCATAAAAAGGAGGTCGGCTGAATCAGTAGATCGTCTAATCTTTTGCACTAGTTAGGGACATTGACACTACACTATTGCATATGTCATAAATTGCATTAAAAAGCATAAGGACAATGGATGTAATGGATAATGGTTGAATAGGGGGTTGTGGAATTTGGACGAAAATATTTATTTCACTCTTCCGTCCTTGGAGATTTCAAGGGCTAAATCCTTTAAGGAGTGGAGAACATAACACTTAACATTTTTAGATAATTAAATAACCAAAATAATTATTAAACAATGAAAATTAGAATTTTTGGAATTGTCAGAATTTAGCTACGGGAGTTGCACCATTGGGTTCGTGGCAATTTTCTGATCATTTTCCATACATAACTTGTCGAAATCCAATCTAATATGAAGAAGTTACAAGAAGAATAAGAAAATCAAAATTATATATTTAAGCGAAATAAAAAGAATAAATAAAATAAGAAAAGAAGACCCATAGGGTCAACCCTTGCCAGATAGGTCGACCTACAAATAGCTTAGGTCGATACGCGCCTTCCCTGGATGATTTTTCATCCAGGTACGAGCCGAAGAGTGTAAATTCGATTTTTGTGAAAACTTGTGCATTTGTAGCTGCATCCGATGATTCCTAGTGTGCCTATGATGTGGTTGCACCATATTAAATCTTCAAATCCGATGGCTTGAGATCCCTAAGCTACTCTATAAATAGAACCCTAGGCCTAGCTATTTTTCTCATTCCGATTTTCTCCCAATTGGGTTATTGCCTTAGGTTGAACCCTAAATAGAAAATTTTTATGGGGAGGAGATCCTTTTAATAAAAATATTCTACACCATAGAAGTGGATCCAAGAAGGCCCAAGACTAGAGCTAAGAACCATAGATGAGTGTTTTGTAATTATTTAAGATTTGTAAGCAATTTGAAATAATAGTGTTCTCAATAGTTGTAGTCTTTCTACAATTTTGAGACAGATTTTATGTAAGTTTATTTACGGTCAGTTTTTAAGTAAATTTCAGAAGTTCTTTTAAATTTATTTTTATTCAACTATTTTATTTAGCTATTTACAGTTTTTACATCTGTTTTAAATAAGAATTTAGCCTATAAATATTAATTTCTTTTTATAGAGATTTAATCCTTTATGACACGAATAAAATACTAAAAAGGGAAGAATTTGCAAATATGGGTTATAGTAGAAAAACACTAAATTTATAGAAATTAGATGTAAAATGAGAAAAAATGAAATAAAATGGTGATGAACTGAAATAGGCAAATTTTAGATATTTTCAAGCATGACTATAACAAGTGATTATAACTAAATTGAGAAAATATAAGAGTAACGGTTGCAAGAACAATTATAACACGTAGGTTATAATCAAAAAGAAAGAAATAATAGAAGGGCTTATTTGAAAACTTAGATCTTGGATTAATTTAATAAGCAAATATAGCAGTAGTGGTCCTTACTGGCAGCATTCCCTTTCAGGTCTTGAACCGATGGTCTCACACGTAGGGGAGGCTGGACACGCATATGCTGATTAGGGTAAATAAGTGGCCAATAGATAAAGGCTCAAATTTGGGGATTTGGGAAAGGGGACCAAAGTTAGAAGATTTCTTTATTAGGACCAGTATGGACAGCATTCCCTTTCAGGTAGAGGATGGATGGTCTCACACGTGGGTGAGGTTGGGCATGCCTATGCTGATTAAGGTAGGGTGACAGTTAGTGTGAACTGGGGATGGCCGAGCATACAGCATCGATTAGGGTAAATAATTCGCAACTATGTCCTAAGCGCTAAGAGGTGTCTTTTGCTGTGGGACCAACTTGATTGGTTCACAGTGGCATAACAGAGATAGGAAAGATCGATCAATGGGAAGGATTTGGATTTCAGCCTAATCAAGTTAGTAGTTGAGATAGGATTAGGGTTTCAGCCAAATCACAGCAGTTTATGACAAGTGCAAACAATCAAAGTGAACAGTCAAACATAATCAGAAATAGTATTTTGTATCTTTTCTGTATCTTCATTTCAAGACAGAACTATTACTTAATCTATCTTTATCTTGCCTAGAAATGCTAGTAATTACTTTCACTCACCACACTTATTGTCTGACCCACTCCTCTATCTTTCCTTTTCCCACAATAGGCCAACAGACTTGAGGATAGTTGATTCAGGTTGCTTCGAGATTCATTTTCGAAGTTTTCTCATTTTAGATGTATTTTTCTGCTTTTCATCCTTTTCATTTGGTTTATGACGGATTGGCACTTGTGAGACGGATTACTATTGTTATTTTTGTACTCTGATTATGTGAGACTGAGATGTATTTTCATAAGACATTAGGGATTTTGAGTTTTTTTAGACATGTTATGTTTTTATGACTTAGTCTCAGATGAAGATTAATTCAGAATGATAAGTTATTATTTAAATGTTTTACGTTGTTTTTACTTCTTTGTCCAAGACATAAGTCCACCTTCTTGTTTTATAGGCTCGTGTCTTGGGTCGCCTACTTGCGCCATAGGCTATTGCTCATTCACATCAACATCGAACAATTTCCATACACGAACAATATGTAGATCCAGTTCAATTAAATGATCATCAATCAAGTAATTCAGATTTTATTCATAACGTCAACAACCGCCCCATCAATAGCCTTCAAACACCTTCATAAAATGAAAGTAATGGAACTCAAATTAGTTAAGATCAATATATATTCTCTAATTTGGGGCTGGTTCAACTATGCCTGAAATTAAGCCATCGGTGGATTGGTCATGGCAGAAACTGGAATTTATAACTATGATTTTGATTGTTCCTCCATGTCATTTCGCCTCCAACTGTTTGAGAATATCCCTAGCCTCTTACCCTATGTTTCCATGGTCATTTTACACTTAAATCGCTAAATTTCATTATGTGTTCACTAACTTCAAGTAAAGGGGAATATTTGTTTTATAGCTTACCGTTTCTATCTAGTCCCTCCTAAAACTAAGTTTGCATCCGAAATTAAGTGATTAGGAATTGTTAATGTACTCTATTTTAGGCCATGTATCATATCTATTAGATTATAATTTCATTATATCGAGAGAAAAGCAAGACTCACCCACTAAATCGCTTCCCACTACTTATACCTTTGTTGGCCAGACTATTTCACCTCCATGCTTTAGAATTTCACCTTCAAATTTGTATAGATGTATAGTCCTCTCCGTTAGCTTCACGATACCATTGGTTCATGTAAATCCATTAAGATTCGAGTGAAATACATTGATTTGAATTTTAGTATGAAAGAGGAAGAAGAGAAAGTGAATGAGCTGTGTTGGTTTTGAAACGATACGATGGTTTATATAGATGGAGGGAAAAACCAATGGTCAATTCAAAATCATGCTTGTTTAGCTTGATGAAAATTGTCCAAAACTCCTTCGTAGGACTCCAAAAAAGGAAAACAAACATAACATATGAATCACAAAAACGAAATGGTCGCAATGTCGCTGGTTTCATCATCAAATTCTAAAATTGGAAAAATAATCATCTTGCCTCTCCTTATATTAATTTATTTTATTTTTCAAATTAAATTCAATTATTTCATCACTATTATACTATTAATATCTAATTATAATGTATGCCAAATTTTCATCGTATTACAGTTTAAAAAAATTTAAACTCTTTAAAAAATGAGTGGGAAAGCAAAGTGTTAGCCAATGAAGAAGCAAACAAACTTTCCAAACTCAAAGTAAAAGAGTTAATCAACTATCTCATATCCTATGTAGTAAATTGGTAAGTAAAAAGAAAAGAAATTAATTGCATTTCAAGTCGAAGACGAAATAAATATTGATTACAATGATTTGGCTTACCATGCAAAAGGTACTTAAAATATAAGATGTTGTCAAGGTACTACAAAAATATATCAACTCTGAAGTGCTATGAATGTGATAAAACAAGCCACATATTTGGGACCGCCCAAAGTAAGATAATGAAAACAAATCGAAGAAGCAACAAAGGCAAAACCAAAGAAGCAGGCTTTTAAATTCACTTGTGATGCTCTGATTCTTCTTCATCTGATGAGCAAAGTGGCTCTGAGCTAGCAAATGTTTATTTCATGGAATTTGATGATGAGGTACATCAAACTTACTCTTATGTTGATCTTTTTAAAATTAATAAAGGTATTTTATAGCAAAAGAAAATTGAAAAGAAATTGAGAAAGAAGTATATGCAAAACTAGATAGAGCTGAATAAGGAATAAATATGTTAAAATATGAAAAGGTTATTCTTGAAGAAGACTCAAGTAAAGTAAAAGAATCTAATGAAAATTTGACTTCTCAAATTCAAGCTTTCCAAGAAAAAATAAAAATTTATCGAGATGAGGATTGCAACAACCCGAAATTTAACCCATAATAATTAATTCGTTAATTAAATAAATAATAAAAAAACTTTGTGAAATATCAGAATTGAGCCGCAGGGGTTGCATCATTGTGTCCATGGTAATTTTCTGGTCAATTTCCTTATATAGAACGTCAAAGTCCCAGTTAATATGAGCAAGGAACAAAATAATCAAAGAAAAGAATATATATATACACACGTGCATATATATATATATATAAGTATGTATGTATGTGTTAGGTCGACCGAACCTCGCCCTAGGTTGACCAGCCGGTCGACCTGAGTATAAGGGCGGTCAACCTGGCAGTCGACCCGCCTTAGAAATTGGATGAAGGAAAATTCCTTCGTCCAGTAACATTAGTTAGCCTATTTTCTATATGTCTTGCATTCTTTAACTCAATCTGGTCCTTCCATTCTTGCATCCGATGGCTCCTATTCAGCCTATGATGTGGTTGCATCCTATTAAATCCCCAAATCCGATGGTCTGAGATCCATTTCTAGCCCTATAAATAGACCCGTAGACCTAACACTTTTTCTCATTCTAGATTTTCTCCAATTAGGCTCACCATTACAGGAACGACCCAAAAGGAATAATTTTCCAAGGAGAGAATCTTTTTAATAAAAATATTCTAATACCCTCAAGTGGATTCGAAAAAACCTAAAAGGAAGAGCTTAGGACCATAAGTGAGCGATTGTAACTATTTTAAATTTCTTTAAGTAATTTGAAATAATAGGGTTTTCAATAGTTGTAGTTTTACTATAATTTTTAGAATAACCTTTTTAGCAGTTTTATTTGCAATTTTTGGAATTATTTTCGGTCTCTTTCTTCTAGCTATCCTTTTCAATTAATTTCAGTTTATTTGTAGTTTTTCCATTTATTTACAGTATTTTAGTTTATTTACTATTATTTATAAGTATTTACATCTTCTTTTATGCCTTGGATTTCCTTCTATTTTCGTTTTTCTTTTGGTCCTCCTTTTTCTTCTTCGCGTATGGATTGGAATAAAATTAACGCGAAATTGTATTAAATTATAAGAAATTTGAAATAATGGAATATAAGATGTAAATTATAAAGACTGTAATATAAATGGAATTGGACTGAAATTATGCTCAATTATGATATTAATTGGACTGAATTAAAGAGAATGGCCTTGGTATAACTTAGAATTACAACTAAAAAGAATAAATGAAGAAAAGATGCTTATTTTCACACTTAAACCTTGGGTTAAGTAATAAGAATGATTATAACATAGGTTATAATAAGAAATAGAGCAGAATAAGACTTATTTTAAGACTTAGGATAAATTAATAAGCACGGATAGTAAGAATAAGAGTAAAGGCTTATTTAAATAATTTATCTATGTTAATAAGCAAAGAATTAAAGTTAGACCTTTACCAAATAGCATTCCCCTATTGTTTTCTATGGGTACGGTGTTTCACATAATCCTGAAGTGAGACAAGGGGCACGTTTATGCTAGTAGTGGTAGTAATTGGTCAATATAGAGATGTTCAAATCACGAGGGATTTGGACAAGGGCGCTATTAGATATTATTTGGATGATGGGCCAGTAACGGTAGCATTCCCTTATATTTTCTATGGATATGGTATTTCACATAATCCTAAAGTAAGACGAAGGGCACGCTTACGCTGAGTCGAGGTAATAACATGACCCTATAGGTGGAGCAATAGGTAGCATGAGGATAGTAGCAGTTACGCGTGCGACTTCCATTTTGATGCTTAATAATCTCTATGAGTTCCAAGCGCTTAGTATGTGTATCTTTCTTAGACACCATTGCCTTCTATGTAGTGAGCTATGTATCATCTAGTCCACAGTGAGTGCTTTGTTTATCTTTTGTATTTAATGTTGGCTGCTATGTAGGGAGTTATATAGCGTCTAGTCCGTAGTAAGGTCTATGAAGTGGCAGGCCGATTAAAGGTTAGAATTAGGATTTCAGCCTAATTATAGGATTAGAAATTCAGCTTAGTCAAGCAGCTATCTAAGATAAATGAAACCAATCAAAGTTAATCTATCTTACTAATTGAGAAATAATTTATTCATATTTATTTCCAGTTTTTTCCTTTTCTATTTCCTTTATTTCCTTTTATATCCTAGAACTATTGAAGGGTCTATTACTTTACTTTGCTTAAAGATTCTAGTAGTTAATATCATTCACTAGACTTTTAGTCTGACTCACTCCTCTATTTTCCACTTTTCCCCAGAGGTAATCAAGGGAGTGGGCAGTAGATTGCAGTTGCTCGAAGGTTTCTTGAAGAAGATTCTACTATGTATGTCTCTACTTTTATTTTCGTTTTTCTTTCTTCGTACTGGCACTTGAGAATGATGTTTATACTCTGATTTTTGTTCAAACTATGAGTTTTTATTTCATGAGACATATTGTGTTTTGAGACATGTATGTTGTATTTGGTATTTGACTTACTTGGTTTATGAAGCAATTGTGAAGTTTTTGTTTTGAATAAGTTTTTATTTTATTTTTCGCTGTATTTACTTATTTTTGTTTTGTGAATCTTAGTCTCTGTTAGTTTCAGTTATACCTATAATGCACCACGCCTTTTAATGTGTCCTTTTGGGTATATTGAGACCAGATACTATATATAGCTCCCTACACAGTGCTAATGTGGACCAAATGACATATATAGCTCCCTATATATATGGCAATGGTGTCTATGAAATACACACATACTAAGCGCTTGGTACTCATAGCTATACTGAGCACCTGAATAGAAGTCACACACGTAACTGCCACCATGCCCATGCTACCTTTTTGCTCCACCTATTGGGTCTTGTTATTACATCAAACACCAGCACAGTGTGCCCCTCATCCCACTTCAGGCTAATGTGAGATCGTCGTGTGTCCATAGGAAATAGGAGAAATGTTATTGGTACTGGCCTGTCATCCAAACAATATCTAGTTGTGCCCCTTATCCAAGTCCCCCGTGATTTGGACTTCTAATTGACCAATTACTACCATTTTTAGCATAAGTGTTCCCTCATCTCGCTTTAGGCTAATGTGAGACACCCGTTTTGTATAGTATGGAATATTATTTGGTACAGGTCCTACATTTATTTTTGCTTATTAACTTTTGTAAATTATTTAAATATGCCTTTACACTTTTCTCTACTACTTGTGCTTATTAATTTATCCTAAGTCCTAAAATAAGCCTTATTATGTTCTTTTTCTTATTATAACCACATTATTATAACCGCATTATAATCATGCTTATTACTTAACCCAAGGTCTAAGTGTGAAATTAAGCCTCTTTCATTTTTACCCTTTTTTAGTTATAATTCTAAGTTATAATTAGGCCCATTAATTAGTCCACTTCTAATCATAATTAGGAATAATTTCATTCCAATTCCATTTATATTACAGTCTTTATAATTTATATCTCATAATTATAAATAGGCCAACCTCTTTAATTCAGTCATAATTATGCATAATTTTGGTCCTGATTCCATTTTATTACGGTCTTTATAATTTACATCTATCTTACATTATTCAGAATTCTTATAATTTAATCAAATTTTGCGTTAATTCTATTCTAATCCATACATGAAGAATAAGGAGAAATAAAAAAAAACTTAAAATAGAAGAAAATCCTAGGCGTAGGAAGAAGATGTATATAATGCATACATAACAGTAAATAGATTAAAATAATGTAAATAAATTGTAAATAAATGGAAAATCTATAGTTAACAGAAATAACTAAAATTAACTGAAAAGAATAGCTAGAAAGAAATAGATTGAAAATAATTCTGAAAATTGTAAAAAATACTGCTAAAAAGGTTATTCTAAAAATCATAGTAAGACTACAACTATTGAAAACCCTATTATTTCAAATCACTTAAAGAAATCTTTAAAATTATTACAATCACTCGCCTGTAGTCCTTAGCTCTTCCTTAGGTCTTCCCAGATCCACTTGAGGGTATAAAAATATTTTTATAAAGATAATCTCTCCTTGAAAAATTATTCCTTTAGGGTTCTTACTGAAAAAGGTGAAACCAAGTTGAGAAAATCTAGAATGAGAAAAAGTGTTAGGCCTAGGCTCTTATTTATAGGGGTAGAAGTGGATCTTAGACTATTGGATTTGTAGACCCAATAGGATGCAACTACGTCAGAGGCTGAATTGGAGCTATCGAATGGAAGCACGAAGGGATGAGCCAAAGGAATGAAAATGACATGTTCATAGCTAATAGAACGAAGGAACGAATCCTTCATTCTTTCACTTGAGGCGGGTCGACCAACCATTATGCCCGGTCAACCGGCCGATCGACCTAGGTAGTGGGATGGTCGACCTCTAGGTCGACCACCTTATATATATATATATGTGTGTGTGTGTGTGTATGTATATATTCCTTTTATTTTTCGATTCTTGTTTATTACGTAACTCATTCATATTAGCTCGGATTCTGACGCTCTATATATGGAAATTATCCAAAAAATTACCATGGACACAATGATGCAACTCACATGCCTCAATTCTGATAATTTCATGAAGTTATTTTATTATTTAGTTAATTAACAAATTAGTTGTTAAGGGTTAAATTTTAGGTTGTTGCATTCTACTCTCCTTAAGGGATTTCATCCTCGAAATCTCTAACGATAAAAGAATGTACTAAATGTTTTCATCCAATTATACAACCAACTACTTAATCATCAACCATTCATCCATTGTCCTTAAGTCATTCTAAAGCAATTTATGATACTTATGCAATTAGTGTAGTGCAAATGTCCCTAACTAATGCAAAATATTAGGCGGTCCACTGATTTAGTTGACCTCCTTTTATGCAATCATGTCTGTGCCATGTATCCAAATGAATGCGAAAATTCCCTAATGATAACTGATAATTCTATATGCGCGCTACAAACATCATCCACTTGCAAAAATATGTGGTAAACATCCATTTATAGCTACCATTGAAATAAATTAAAATGCACACACATCCATACGCATAGACTCTAGTGTCCTAATTAGGTCGATCCCTAAGGAATAATAGTGCATAGTGTACCTACATGCGTCCATTAGCATCCACTAGTAAATGCTTGTAATTACTAGCATACATCATGCATAGCATGTTTATTAACATGTTTACATCAAATCCTACCATCCATAGGATAAATCCTAAGTTCTACCCTCCCAAAGGATAATAAAGGAAAGAACTTATTCAAAACTAAAGATGGAAAAAGGAAATTCTAAAATCTATTATCAAAGAGACAAGTATATGAGATATAAATTTTCACCTAATCAAATTAGTCTTCTCTGAAATCTCACTAACCATGTCGGAACCCAGAAACAACCTTTTCATGGACTCCAACCAACAAGAAGATGTCTTGCACGACCTTCCTAAAAAGGGCGTCAAAAGGTTCCATTCCAATGATAGCTTGAAAACTACTACCATATGATAAAGAAAGATGCTTTTCCCAAGTCCTACCATAATCAAGAATACTCGTCCTCAACCATGCGTGCCTTACTACCTTATTCATTTCACTTTATTGTCTTCTTTAGTCTGCACACATGAATCAACATTTCTTGGTTCGTAGCAGGGACCTACATACTTTATAGAAACTCTATTATTACGTCCAAGTGTAACCACTTCTGTCCCTTACATGGTCTCGCACTTTTTCCACTACATCTAGGAAGTGATTTCTCCATACTCCATATTTATAAGAGTTCGGTTGGGCATTTATCTTTCCAAAAACTAAGACTTCTAAATTTTCAAAACATCAAATCCAAAAATCTTTGTCTTTAAATTTTTTTATTTTTTAGCTTCTATTAAATTCAAAAATACTTGGTTACTTAACATTATTTCCCAACTTAAAGGGGAAAACTTTCAAATTCTAAGTCCAAAACTTATTCCTCGTTTTTTTTTAAAAGACCTTTCCAGTTTCCTATGAAATTTGAATTTTCAAATTCTACTTATATTAAGTTTTTTATTTTCAAAAACTTATTTACTTTTTCACCAAACCATTTTCTTTTAAAATATCTTTAAATTGTTTTTATGTATTTCCAAAACATCTTCTTATTATACCTTATGGTTTCATACTTTAATATATTGGAACTACTTACTCAATTGAGAAATTATTAACGCTAAAATCTTCTATGAACCTTTTTAAAAAAGAATTTCGTGTTTATGTGAAATTACGAGGAACTTATTTCATATTTTTTGAAATCGGCTATACAAAATATGTTGTTTTTCATACCTTGTACATCTCTTTCATGTATTCCTTGTAACTTGCAAAAAATATTTTTATTGGTTTCATAGAAAATCATTCCATTATTCTTTTTATTTCAATAGATTAAAGTATGTTTAATTTATATTCTTGCATGATAAATATTTTCTAACATCTAACTTACACATTTTCCTTTCAGAAAAACTCATCTTCAAAACTGTTTTAATATTTCCATAACTGCAAAAAAACTTCCTTATACACATTAAAGATAATAAGTGTACTTTACAAACCATTTTGCTTCTATACTTAGAAATTACCTTTAAAAATACTTTTTATTTGGGTTAAAACGGATGTTGCATTAAACACCGTTACTACAACCTAAAAAATACTAGTGTATGGATTCAATTAAATAAATACCAATAAATCTCATATCCTTATGCAAACATATTTCTCTTGGGAGTCACTTACTATAACAATAGTGTTATTGCCCGTGCCCCATTATTTTTCACGAAAACATGTATTACAATAGTAAAAGCTATAATTTACGTTTTCGATACTTGATACACTCTAGGTTTTTATGTTTAAAATCTTTGTTCAATTACAATGAAACTTGTGATTATATATACATATACTCTATAATTTTTCAAAAAGAATTCCAATTTTTCATTATAAAAAAACCAACATAAATTTCATACCTCTTTAAAAACCCCATATTTATTTTCTAAAAGAAAATATTAACAATGAAAATTTTCTATTTTAACAATCACATTTTTTTCAACTTTTTAAATTTCAAAAATTTCATTTTGTTCGGCTTGGCATGAAAAGGACTTTGTCCTTACTATCCTATGTAACGAACCGTAAATTTAGTGGATTAAAATTGGTTAAAATTTATAAGTTTTGTAATTTAATTTAGTAGAAACTTTAAATTATAAACAAATATTGAAATAAACGCTAAATTGAATTATGTAAATGGTGACTTAAGACCTATTTATAGAAATTGGAATAAAATCCAAATGAATTAAGTAGAAAAAGGATTCTTACCTGGATATAAAATTTAATATGAGAAATTAATGAAAATATCAAATTGATTTAATGCAATAAAAGAGTGAAAAAGGTAATTGGAATAAACTAAGCAATCATGTAAATGCAAGTTAATAATTTATGTCTTGGATGAAATTCCAATTCACTTAAATCATTTAAATGTTATGATTTGATTTTAAATATGAAGAAAAAACAAATGTAAGGATTTGGTTAATATATATGTTATTCATTCAGGGTATTGAATAAAAATTGGGAATCCAATTGTAATTAATGCTAATAATGATGGTATTAGCTAATAAATTTAATTTAATACCCATAAATGAATGGGCGTAAATGTATTCTAGGTTATTTATCAAATAGAAGGAAAGAAAAGTAAATATCGAATTGATTGATGAATAAATATGCATTGAATAGTAATTGAATGTAAGTTAATGGTAAATGTATAAAATCAATATAAGATAATGAATTGCAATAACGGTGGGTTGATATTAAATGTTGAAATATTATATAGATAAAGATTTAGATGGAATGGATTAATTTATGAAATAAAGGATAGCAACCATATAAAATGTTAAGTAAGTTAATATTGTCATTAATAAAAACGTTACTTTAAGGATAATTAATGTGGTAACGTAAGGTGTAAACGTAAATTTCAATGGAAGCGTAACCTTATTTCTAGGTAGAAATTGCAGGTAGATTTATAAAATGGAGTTTATGAAATAAATGAAATTGAATATTTCATTAGTATGAATTTAAAGGAAAATGGGTTAATTTGATTAAATCAATAAAAGACAATAAATACAATGATGGTGGGTTATTAATAAATGTGAATAGGGAAATGATTGCTATAGTAAGAATGGAATTCCAACTTGTTGGAATGGAGTAAATACACTTGGTAATAAATTTAGTATAGGAAAACGAAATGGAAATATTGAATTTATTAATCCGTATATATATAGTAAATGGTGATTTTTGGATTGTAAATGATAAACTTATTAAAGGTGATCAAGAGTTGTGACCACCAGTTATTATGAGTGATACATACATATTTAATTCATTCAATCGATTTGGAAATCACTGCAATAAAAATAAATTAAATATTACGTTAAATAAATTTAGGTAATAATGGGGCATAACGTATATATATTCTTCATTAAATGATGATTTGTGAATATAAAGATGGAAATAAAGTTTGTTAATATACCGGAATTTAATTTTGATAAAGGGTTAATTGCAATCAAATGATAAATGCTTAAACGGGGATTAAGCTTTATTTATTCATTTGGATGTAGAATATGGTAATTTGAATCTATTGAATTTATTTGAAATTGAATAGAACATTTTATGTTGATTGAAATTAAAGTTGGAATTTGGAGATGTTTTAGTAATAGAGCATAAATCCAAAGGAATTCCCATCTATTGGGTGCCAATAGATATTATAATTGAATGAAAGGTCAACTAAGGGATTATTGCAAAGTTAATTTATAAATTTGTAGATATAATGAAATTGAAATTTTACGCTGAAATTAATAATTTAATCAGCATTTAAGAAACATCTTAATTTGTCTAAATTTGGATAATCAATGAAGGATTATTAAGTGATAAAAAAATTTCCAATACTAAAACCGAAATATAAAAACTTGGATTTATTTACTAATTCTTAATTTATTTAATTAATATAAAAATAGCCATTTTGGCCACTGACTCGGATTTCGACGAAACTAGTTTCATCGGATCCGTAACAGTGAATTATTATAGGGTTTCAAGTTTCGTAACGATCGGACTGGTCATTTGATCATACGAACGCGAAACGCCTTGAAATCGATTTAATTAAAATCAATTTGAAATCAATTTGGAAAATATTGTTTTCAGCATAACTTCTTCATACGATCGAATTTAAACGTGAAACTTTTTCCATCGTGTTCAGAATATTTTAAAACGCCTATTTTGATATATGGGTTTATCCAATTTCGTTCCGGGGTCAAAACGGGCTTTTTGGGCCACGTTAGCATTAGCACGTTTGTTTATCCAATCCATCTATTCAAATTCTGACCTACTTATTAAACTCAGTTGTAAACCCTAGCCTCCATTCTATTCTAATTTGCTATATGTTCATTTCATCAGTTCCTTCTCTTCTTCCAATGGCTAGAAACCTTAGATTCAAAATTCAAAATTCAAACAATCCAAATCAAAAGTTGAAAATTCAAACATCTCAGAAAAATCCCCCAAAAAAATATATGTTGTAGTTTTCATCGATATGAATCTACACGCAGTCTCTGTTTTTGCAATAGACGCTCGAGTCAACCAGAAATTGCAGTCAAACACGTGAAAATTCGAAATCCTAAGCAATTTGGGCGTTTTTATTCTAGGCCGAAATCGATGAAATTGGTTCTGGGTATTGTAGCACTTGACGATAAGGATCATTCAAAGGTGGTTGGAGGTTGTACGGTGGGCTGAGGCGGCCGTAATCGACAAACTAGGGTTCGAAAACCCTAGCATTCAGGTGGCGGCGCACGGCAGTTAGGCAACCGGAGGGGGGCGCAACGGATGGAGGTTGGGAAGGCGGTCCAATTGGTGGAGGTAGCTGGTCCAACGACGGCCAGAGGAGATGGAACGAGTTGGTCAACGTCGGCTGGGAAAGGAAATTCACGTACGAGGGTGACTGTGTGCGTGAGGATCATAGCAGTGATGACGTGGGTGAATGTGGTCCACTTGTTTTATTTTAATTTTAATTTTTGAATTCAAATCGCGTTTATCGTCATAACTTCCTCATATGTTATCCGTTTCACGCGAATTTTTTTTTGTTAGGATAGAAATAAAATTTCAGACGCGCTGACGCTGGTTTGGACAGATTGAAGAACGTCAAATTTTTGGGTTTAAATCGGATTTAAATTCGATTTAAATCCCAAAGGTGAGTGTTTTAACCCACTCACAACTTCTAGAATTTCTTATTTTTGTTAAATTGATTTTTGATATCAGTAGAATTTTATTTATGATTGTTTGGCAGGTTTTATTCATCATATCAGTTAATTCGCATTTATATTAATTTAACTGTTAATTTATTTTATTTATTGCATATAAATTTGACAGTTAGAATTTATTTATTTGCATATTAACTGCCAGTCATAGTTATGTTAAATTTATTTATTTCATATTAACTGCCAGTTAAATTTACATTTATTTTTGCATATAAACTGATAGTTTAACAGTTGTTAAATTTATTATTGAATATAAACTGTAGTTAATATATGTTATTTATTACCTGTATAATTTATATGCTCTATATCGATGATTGTTTAAATTGGATGATGATTGCAAATAATGGTTGATGATTGATATTTGGATGAATGGATGCTATATTTATATTTTATAAACTGCAAGTCATCATGCATTTTCATTTCATTCGGGATTGCGGTTTGAAATGATATACAATCGCATTTATATTTGAAATTGCGGATTGAAATGATAAACATCCGTATCACTTGACCATAGGGTAGAAAATTTTATACAGGCACCGCGGTAAATATATAAAAATTATTTTTGAAATGGTTTGCTATGGTTTTGTAAAGCTATATATATATATATATATATATGGTTTATGGGATATTGATTCGGTTATTTATATATATAGTAAATTTTTGGTTTTTAAGCTTTGTATAAATTTGATTTGAAATATAAAATAAAGTTTGATTTTTAAGATCAAATACGATTAAGCATTTATTTAAAATTAAATTTATGGAAGTTCTGTTGACTTAAATGAGAATAAGGTTGGAAGATGAATATTAAGTTAAATTGGAATTAAATAAAAAGTTAGAATTTCTAAAGGATATAATTTTTATAACTTGATTTTTGAGTAGAGTGATTTAAATGAATATCAAGTTGATTTAAATGAATATATAATAAATTGAAAGATTTTCCAGTTACGTGAAGTTAAAGGTTTTTCTTAAATTATAGTAAATTCATTAAGTAAATATTTCAAGTCTAAATAATAAGTAATTGAATTTAACATATATGGGATTGTCAAATGAATTTGTTTTGAAATGGTGAAGTAGTTAAAGCTTTGAAACATAAGAATTGAAATGTTATTCGGAAGTTTAATCGATATTCGAAAATTGATTTGTGAAATCTAAAGAAACTATTGTGTTTTATAAAGTAATTTAATATTTAACCATTTGAGAGTTGGAAATTTGTTTCGAATTTATGTTTTTCAAGGTAGTATGATTTGAAAATATTATATTAAGGAGTTTTGATTTCTAAATATTTTTACTTTGGAAAAAACTATGATTTTGGAAAAGAATATATATTGGAAAATAAAATGACATTATATGATTTTGGGTCTAAATGATATCGTATTTATTTGGGGTTTTAAAAATATAAATGATATCGTATTTATATGAGTTTAAAATGGATATTTTATTCTGGTTTTTAAAGTTTAAATTATTTTAAAATAACCGCGGTGTTATAATAACGTTTGGTTGTTAAAGAGACAGGGATCGGAAGTTGTCATACTCTCTGCCAACTCCGAAATCCACTTTAACACCTGTGTACGCGGTGGAAATTCCAGAATGAAGTAGGTTGGTGACAGCGTTTCTATAAGGTAAATACGTGGACCCAACTCCCGTGAGTTGGCATAAGGTGGCTAAAACAGGATCGATTCTCGGGCCAATGAGGTCATTCCTCTGATCGAACACACTCCTTCGATACAATACTCTGACTTTGGATTGATTCGGTGGCCACTATTGATTTCTTTGATTTTGGGGGTGTTTGTTCGAGGTGGGCGGTAGTTGCGCGTTGCGCGTTTCCACCAGCCCGGATAGCAATTGGTATATCTACCCTGCCATTGCCTAGTTGTGCCGTGTCACCTACCCTAGCGCGCCTTGTACGAGTTTCTATTTGTGTCGTACCTATGGAGTATCCTCTGGTAGCCTCCCGATTAGGAGGTATTACGGTACTGTATAGACTATTGGCATTATTTGTGTTAAGGGCTATATGGGTAACCCCTTAACGCTATTAAAAAGTAAATTTATTTTACAATTAGACACTATTATAATAGCGCAATATACTACATAGTAAATAGTTTAACGGATCCTTAGGAGATGTAAATCCCGAGCATCTCTTGAGTTACTGCACTCATATTTATTTCTGTTAATTTAACTCACATAAGATCTTTTAGTTCTGACTCGAGTGTTTTTGTCTTTTCAAATTCGCTCGGGTCAGTCCGAGCGTTTCAGGATTTGAAGATTTAGCTCTGGAGGACGAAGACGAAGATGTATATTATTATTATTTATACTAGTGCACTACACACTGTTCCGCTGCATTGTTATTGGTATGTGTAACTCTGATATGTATTATATAAATGTTTTGTAAACAGATTTATAAACTGTATATTTTATTATTATATTTTATCCTTCCGCTGCGAGATTCTGTTTTCTTTTATTTCTTTCTTGTTTTTTTCATATTTACCCCATAACAATCCGCCCTTCCGTATGGTTTGAATTGGCAAGTGTGTTGGTTTAAATCGTGTGAAAAGGCGGGATGTTACATCTGGTATCAGAGCTTTGGTTTAGCGATAAACCTTGGCTTTGCGGGGTTTGACTCTTTGTTAATAGGGTAGTAATACCCTATGGGAGTCGCTGAGTGTATATATGAGAGCGCGTATTTGTTAGTGTTATAAAAAGGTTTTAATATCGTGTTAACCTATTCCGTTTTGTATTTATAAATTCTGGTTGGTGCATGGGACGCTATGACATCAATAAGGATTTCTAAATACTTAATAGGACAGACCGACATAATATTTGTTTTATATAGGTGAATGAAATAATTTTGCCTATTATATTTTCTATATAAAATAAATTTTTCAAAAGATATCTATATTTGGCTGCAATAGATTGGTTGTTAGGTAATAAAGTGTATAAATAATAATAGAAATAAGACTGAAAAATAAGATAAATAAAATTTGGAAATTTAGAACTTAAGTTCCGGGTTTTGAAATTTATTCGAATAAATTTTGGAATATAATAATTTTGTTTATAAGTATTTTATGATATAAATATTTAATATAATTCGGAAGAAAATGTTTTAAAGAAAGTTTTGGAGAAAAAAGTTTTGTACTTTCCTCTTTGTCGCTGGAAAATAATTTCGGTGACGGCGGCCGCATCATCGACATTCATTTTCGAGTTTCAAAGTGGGAAGGCCACTGTAGTAGTTTTACTGCAGATTCATTTTTGAAAAATATATAAATTTGAATTGTTTTAAATATAATTAGAGATATATAAGTTGTAAGAATATATTTATCTATTATTTAAAATTAATTGAAATTTAACCCGGTACTAAATTCTTAAATTTCCATTAATTAATTGTTTCAATTATTGTAGTGAATTGAAACATAGGTAATTAATAAATTAAAACCTCTAAAAGAAATAAGAGATTTAATGATAGGTTATAAATGTATTAAATGAAAATTGAAATTATGACCTACGAAAATAAGGGATATTATTATAAACGTTAAATTATTCATAAGTTATGAGGAAAGTTGTGTAACTTTCAAGTACATCCTTTAAAAACATATATAACTTACCAAATATTAAAAATTGAAATGTTTAATAGGAAATGTAATGAAATTGTACAAGTAAAAGTAGGTAATGAAGTATTCAATGAAATTGCTATTAAATGAGAATTTAATGTTATAAACTTAGGTTATAATTGAAATTTCACTATAAGTGAATATAATCAAAAGTAAGGATGACAAATAGATGATTATAAACTTGAGTATTTAAGTAATAAATCAATGAGGACATGCAATAAATGAATAAATAATTATAATGAGATAAAAAGAAACAGGCATGACCTAAGATAATCGGATTGAATAATAATAAGTAATAAGGAAAAATTAAATGAAGCAAACATATAATGAGTAAATGTAAATCTAAAGGATAAATCACTGTATAAGCAAAAAAGAAAATCAAACAACAAAGGTATGTAATTAATAAAAGGTTAAGTTGATTCTTGTTTGGATTTTTATTGTTTGGTTATGGTTGTTTGGGTAAAATACTTTGAAAATTGGATTTGGGGTGAATGAATAATCTATTTAGTTCATCTTAGACTGTTGAGTAAATGATGCACTTGATGGTTTATTCTTCATTCCGTACGATTTAAAAGTTTTGAACCCGAACGACTATTTGTTTGTTGGTTGAATGGTTGCTTTGAATTTGTTGTGTATGCTGCTGTTAAAATTGATGGTTGTTGTATTGATTTGTGGTTAGTGATTGAAATCCACTTAAATGTTATCTATTATATAAATAGATAACCCTTTTGGATTTTATAAGTGAAATGCAGGTTATGGAAGCAATTGCTACTGCTTTTAGTTCCATAAATTTAGCATAAGTTGCCCGACAAATAGGTACGTTTTCGGATTACGGTTTATAGCGCTATTTTATATATTTTCCCATGTAGGGATATATATTATGTTGGAAAATATTTGTGTATATTGTTATATTTATATTATATTTTCTCCCGAGCCTCTCCGTGCAAAGGAAACTCTGCCAAAATTTTCCATAAATTTTGGGACTTAGAAGAATTTGAAAATGTTTTACAAACTTTAATAATTTATGTATAAAAGATTTAAATGGGTATAAATTGGAATATTTTATGTTAAATTATTTTATTTTGTAAACGTATTTGTTATAAATTAAATTAAGAAAGATATTGTTTCTTATTTCTTCTTTTCACTTCTTTCCCTTTTCGGGGACGAAAAGTTTTGAGTAGGGGAGAGTGTAACGACCCGTAAATTTAGTGGATTAAAATTGGTTAAAATTTATAAGTTTTGTAATTTAATTTAGTAGAAACTTTAAATTATAAACAAATATTGAAATAAACGGTAAATTGAATTATGTAAATGGTGAGTTAAGACCTATTTATAGAAATTGGAATAAAATCCAAATGAATTAAGTAGAAAAAGGATTTTTACCTGGATATAAAATTTAATATGAGAAATTAATGAAAATATTAAATTGATTTAATGCAATAAAGGAGTGAAAAAGGTAATTGGAATAAACTAAGCAATCATGTAAATGCAAGTTAATAATTTATGTCTTGGATGAAATGCCAATTCAATTAAATCATTTAAATGTTATGATTTGATTTTAAATATGAAGAAAAAACAAATGTAAGGATTTGGTTAATATATATGTTATTCATTCAGGGTATTGAATAAAAATTGGGAATCCAATTGTAATTAATGGTAATAATGATGGTATTAGCTAATAAATTTAATTTAATACCCATAAATGAATGGGCGTAAATGTATTCTAGGTTATTTATCAAATAGAAGGAAAGAAAAGTAAATATCGAATTAATTGATGAATAAATATGCATTGAATAGTAATTGAATGTAAGTTAATGGTAATTGTATAAAATCAATATAAGATAATGAATTGCAATAACGGTGGGTTGATATTAAATGTTGAAATATTATATAAATAAGGATTTAGATGGAATGGATTAATTTACGAAATAAAGGATAGCAACCATATAAAATGTTAAGTTAATATTGTCATTAATAAAAACGTTACTTTAAGGATAATTAATGTAGTAACGTAAGGTGTAAACATAAATTTCAATGGAAGCGTAACCTTATTTCTAGGTAGAAATTGCAGGTAGATTTATGAAATGGAGTTTATGAAATAAATGAAATTGAATATTTCGTTACTATGAATTTAAAGGAAAATGGGTTAATTTGATTAAATCAATAAAAGACAATAAATACAATGATGGTGGGTTATTAATAAAGGTGAATAGGGAAATGATTGCTATAGTAAGAATGGAATTCCAACTTGTTGGAATGGAGTAAATACACTTGGTAATAAATTTAGTATAGGAAAACGAAATGGAAATATTGAATTTATTAATCCGTATATATGTAGTAAATGGTGATTTTTGGATTGTAAATAATAAAGTTATTAAAGGTGATCAAGAGTTGTGACCACCAGTTATTATGAGTGATACATACATATTTAATTCATTCAATCGATTTGGAAATCATTGCAATAAAAATAAATTAAATGTTACGTCAAATAAATTTAGGTAATAATGGGGAATAACGTATATAAATTCTTCATTAAATGATGATTTGTGAATATAAAGATGGAAATAAAGTTTATTAATATATCGGAATTTAATTTTGATAAAGGGTTAATTGCAATCAAATGATAAATGCTTAAACGGGGATTAAGCTTTATTTATTCATTTGGATGTAGAATATGGTAATTTGAATCTATTGAGTTTATTTGAAATTGAATAGAACATTTTATGTTGATTGAAATTAAGGTTGGAATTTGGAGATGTTTTAGTAACAGAGTATAAATCCAAAGGAATTCCCATCTATTGGGTACCAATAGATAGGATAATTGAATGAAAGGTCAACTAAGGGATTATTGCAAAGTTAATTTATAAATTTGTAGATATAATGAAATTGAAATTTTACGCTGAAATTAATAATTTAATCAGCTTTTAAGAAACTTATTAAATTGTCTAAATTTGGATAATCAACGAATGATTATTAAGTGATAAAAAATTTCCAATACTAAAACCGAAATATAAAAACTTGGATTTATTTATTAATTCTTAATTTATTTAATTAATATAAAAATAGTCATTTTGGCCACTGACTCGGATTTCGACGAAACCAGTTTCATCGGATCCGTAACAGTGAATTATTGTAGTGTTTCAAGTTTCGTAACGATCGGACTGGTCGTTTGATCATACGAACGCGAAACGCCTTGAAATCGATTTAATTGAAATCAATTTGAAATCAATTTTGAAAATATTATTTTCAGCATAACTTCTTCATACAATCGAATTTGAACGTGAAACTTTTTGCATCGCGTTCAGAATATTTTAAAATGCCTATTTTGATATATGGGTTTATCCAATTTCGTTCCGGGGTCAAAACGGGCTTTTTGTGCCACGTTAGCATTAGCACGTTTGTTTATCCAATCCATCTATTCAAATTCTGACCTACTTATATAAACTCAGTTGTAAACCCTAGCCTCCATTCTATTCTCATTTGCTGTACGTTCATTTCATCAGTTCCTTCTCTTCTTCCAATGGCTAGAAACCCTAGATTCAAAATTCAAACTTCAAACAATCCAAATCAAAAGTTGAAAATTCAAACATCTCAGAAAAATCCCAAAAAAAATATTTGTTGTAGTTTTCATCGATATGAATCTACACGCAGTCTCTGTTTTTGCAATAGACGCTCGAGTCAACCAGAAATTGCGGTCAAACACATGAAAATTCGAAATCCTAAGCAATTTGGGCGTTTTTATTCTAGGCCGAAATCGATGAAATTAGTTCTGGGTATTGTAGCACTAGACGATAGGGATCGTTCAAAGGTGGTTGGAGGTTGTACGGTGGGCTGAGGCGGCCGTCGGCGAACTAGGGTTCGAAAACCCTAGCACTCAGGTGGTGGCGCACGACGGTTAGGCGGCGCACGGCAGTTAGGCGACCGGAGGGGGGCGCAATGGATGGAGGTTGGTAAGGCGGTCCAACTGGTGGAGGTAGCGGGTCCAACGGCGGCCAAAGGAGATGGAATGATTTGATCAACATTGGCTGGGAAAGGAAATTCGCGTACGAGGGTGACTGTGTGCGTGAGGATCATAGCAGTGATGACGTGGGTGAGTGTGGTCCACTTGTTTTATTTTAATTTTAATTTTTGAATTCAAATCGCGTTTATCGTCATAACTTCCTCATACGTTATCTGTTTCACGTGAATTTTTTTTTGTTAGGATCGTAATAAAATTTCAGACGCGTTGACGCTGGTTTGGACAGATTTGAAGAACGTCAAATTTTTGGGTTTAAATCGGATTTAAATTCGATTTAAATCCCAAAGGTGAGTGTTTTAACCCACTCACAACTTCTAGAATTTTTTATGTTTGTTAAATTGATTTTTAATATCGGTAGAAATTTATTTATGATTGTTTGGAAGGTTTTATTCATTATATCAGTTAATTCGCATTTATATTAATTTAACTGTTAATTTATTTTATTTATTGCATATAAATTTGACAGTTAGAATTTATTTATTTGCATATTAACTACCAGTCATAGTTATGTTAAATTTCTTTATTTCATATTAATTGCCAGTTAAATTTACATTTATTTTTGCATATAAACTGCTAGTTTAACAGTTGTTAAATTTATTATTGAATATAACCTGTAGTTAATACATGTTATTTATTACCTGTATAATTTATATGCTCTATATCGATGATTGGTTAAATTGGATGATGATTGCAAATAATGGTTGATGATTGATATTTGGATGAATGGATGCTATATTTATATTGTATAAACTGCAAGTCATCATGCATTTTCATTTCATTCGGGATTGCGGTTTGAAATGATATACAACCGCATTTTTATTTTAAATTGCGGATTGAAATGATAAACATCCGTATCACTTGACCATAGGGTAGAAAATTTTATACAGGCACCGCGGTAAATATATAAAAATTATTTTTGAAATGTTTTACTTTGGTTTTGTAAAGCTATATATATATATGGTTTATGGGATATTGATTCGGTTATTTATATATATATATAAAGTAAATTTTCGGTTTTTAAGCTTTGTATAAATTTGATTTGAAATATAAAATAAAGTTTGATTTTTAAGATCAAATACGATTAAGCATTTATTTAAAATTAAATTTCTGGAAGTTCTATTGACTTAAATGAGAATGAGGTTGGAAGATGAATATTAAGTTAAATTGGAATTAAATAAAAAGTTAGAATTTCTAAAGGATATAATTTTTATAACTTGATTTTTGAGTAGAGTGATTTAAATGAATATCAAGTTGATTTAAATGAATATATAATAAATTGAAAGATTTTCCAGTTACGTGAAGTTAAAGGTTTTTCTTAAATTATATTAAATTCATTAAGTAAATATTTCAAGTCTAAAAAATAAGTAATTGAATTTAATATATATGGGATTGTCAAATGAATTTTTTTTGAAATGATGAAATAGTTAAAGCTTTGAAACATAAGAATTGAAATGTTTTTTGGAAGTTAAATCGATATTCGAAAATTGATTTGTGAAATCTAAAGAAACTATTGTGTTTTATAAAGTAATTTAATATCAAACCATTTGAGAGTTGGAAATTTGTTTCGAAGTTATGTTTTTCAAGGTAGTATGATTTGAAAATATTATATTAAGGAGTTTTGATTTCTAAATATTTTTACTTTGAAAAAAACCTATGATTTTGGAAAAGAATATATATTGGAAAATAAAATGACATTATATGATTTTGGGTCTAAATGATATCGTATTTATTTGGGGTTTTAAAAATATAAATGATATCGTATTTATATGAGTTTAAAATGGATATTTTATTCTGATTTTTAAAGTTTAAATTATTTTAAAATAACCGCGGTGTTATAATAACGTTTGGTTGTTAAAGAGACTTGGATCGGAAATTGTCATACTCTCTGCCAACTCCGAAATCCACTTTAACAACCGTTTACGCGGTGGAGATTCCAGAATGAAGTAGGTTGGTGACGGCGTTTCTTATAGGGTAAATATGTGGACCCAACTCCCGTGAGTTGGCATAAGGTGGCTAAAACAGGAGCGATTCTCGGGCCAATGAGGTCATTCCTCTGATCGAACGCACTCCTTCGATACAATACTCTGAATTTGGATTGATTCGGTGGCCACTATTGATTTCTTTGATTTTTAGGGTGTTTGTTCGAGGTGGGCGGTAGTTGCGCGCTGCGCGTTTCCACCAGCCCGGATAGCAATTGGTATATCTATCCTGGCATTGCCTAGTTGTGCCGTGTCACCTACCCTAGCGCGCCTTGTACGAGTTTCTATTTGTGTCGTACCTATGGAGTATCCTCTGGTAGCCTCCCGATCAGGAGGTATTACGGTACTGTATAGACTATTGGCATTATTTGTGTTAAGTGCTATATGGGTAACCCATTAACGCTATTAAAAAGTTAGTTTATTTTACAATTAGACACTATTATAATAGCGCAATATACTACATAGTAAATAGCTTAACGGATCCTTAGGAGATGTAAATCCCGAGCATCTCTTGAGTTACTGCACTCATATTTATTTCTGTTAATTTAACTCACATAAGATCTTTTAGTTCTGACTCGAGTGTTTTTGTCTTTTCAAATTCGCTCGGGTCAGTCCGAGCGTTTCAGGATTTGAAGATTTAGCTCTGGAGGACGAAGACGAAGATGTATATTATTATTATTTATACTAGTGCACTACACATTGTTTCGCTGCATTATTGTTGGTATGTGTAACTCTGATATGTATTATATAAATGTTTTGTAAACAGATTTATAAACTGTATATTTTATTATTATATTTTATCCTTCCGCTGCGAGATTCTGTTTTCTTTTATTTCTTTCTTGTTTTTTTCATATTTACCCCATAACAATCCGCCCTTCCGTATGGTTTGAATTGGCAAGTGTGTCGGTTTAAATCGTGCGAAAAGGCGGGATGTTACATCCTAGGAGTACTTTTCTTAAACTAAAGGCTTTTACTCCTATTCCTATTGTATGCTCATATCTATTCCAAGGCATCATCGCCAAATCCACTTATCTAAGACAACTGTAACTTCTGCAATTATCTACACATGGACTTTCTTCTTTACATATCTACTGAATTTTATTGTACATCTCTAACCTTTGCCTACCTCTCTTTGGATTTCCATAATCTAAACCCTAAATGTACAAAACCGTTTCTTAAATGCCCACCATGTGTAGACATTTTCTATGCTCTAATAGACGAACTTCAAAAGTGATACTTCAAGAACTCTGTCTTCAGTTGATGAACATGAAGCATACAAAGAACCTCCTTTAAATGAATAATATGCTCTCTCATACTTCTTGGAAAATGTGAAAATTTCAACCATGAATACCACCTTGACCTTTATTATAAGACGTCTCTAAAAACATGGCTCACCAAATCAACACGATAGGATGGGGCATTGGTTAGACCAAAAGGCTTAACTGACCACTCAGAGAATCCATTGGGTGTCCTAAATATAGTCTTATTAATGCTGTCATCATCAGCAATCTTAAACTGATGAAATCCAATGGCTTGACCAAGCTGAGAAAATATTGAAGAGCCAACTAACCGGTTGAAAAGATCATCTATTCTAGAGAGTAGATAATGGTCCTTCTTTGTGAGCTTATTCAATTCTCTATAGTTAAAGCAAAGTCGAAGAGAACCACCTGCTTTGGTAGCGAAGACGACTGGCGCTCCCTATTTAGATATGTTTCTTCTTATGAAACCTTTCTCCAAAGCCCACGGATCTGCTTGCTCAATCCCTTTCTTTCCTTAGGCAACATATGCCCTACGGATATTGCTACTAGCTAGCAAAACAATCTTGAAGTCAATCTCTCTCTTTGGGGGTAGTCCCCTAACCTCCTGAAAGATGTCTAGAAAAATCTCCGACGATAGGAACCGAATCTAACTCTGGTGATGATGGGTTGAGGGAATGAAGAAAGCTGAACATAGCTGACTCTTGTGGGTTGTAAGGAATCTCGAGAGTCCTACTGACGCATGTCTTTAGTCTAAGGACTCTCCTCTTGCAATCTTATATAGCTCCATATATGGATAGCCAATTCATTCCCAGAATCATTCGATTTCCCGAAAATCCCAAAATATAGGCGTCATGTCAAATTCTACCCTTAGGATATAAATTTTCAAACCCTTACAAATCATAGACAAGAGTGTCGATCCTCCCATGGGGTTTGAAATAACAATGAGTTCTACTACTAAAAAGATGTCTAAATGCAAACAATCTAAGAACTAGAGGTGAAAGAGTGTGATGCTCTAGGATCGAAAAGAGTTTGAATGGGAAAATTAGAAATAAAAACCAAATTTTCCTACCTCGATCTGGTCTGCTACTAGAAGGTGTTACATCCAAAGCTTGAATCTGCTTTACAGGTGCTCCCTGCTCTATCTTTTGAGGACATAACTTACTAAAGTGACCAAGCTATCCACAACCGAAACACCTTCCCATCATTTATGCCTTCTTACAGTCTTTTGCGTAGTGACCAGTCATTCTACAATGCTTACTTTTCCCACTTTTCTTGATTCACTTCTAAGGTCCTCTAAATCTAAAATCCTAAACCGTTGCTCCATAACCTCTAACCTTGCTCATGCATCCTAGAAATCCTCTATGTCAAAAATCATTCTGCCTCCTAGGCAAGCGAAGTTCTTTCATAGCTTACAAAATAGGTTGGTATAGGTGGATTAAAGGGATTTCCACCTACCGGTGTTGTATCGTGCACTTGCCCATGCACTTCCGACACCATAGCTCTACGGAACTAGTGAGCCATACTATGAAAAGAGAAGGAAACTTGGCTTGAAAGAACCAAAAGAATGTTGAATTGGACTGTGACGACTCGAAATTTTCGAGCACTTAAAATCGGAATATTTAATTGATTTTAAGTATTCAATAGAGTAATTTTAACTTGAATTACGAATATCACTATTTATTTGATAATTAACTTATTGAATTAAATAATTTGAAGTTGGGTAAAATGTAAATCTGGAGTTCTAAGCCTGTTAAAATATAATTTGAAGGCCTATAAAATTTATATTGATAATACTGAGAGTAATAGAAGTTGTAAAATTGAATCTAACAGTGATTTGTTCAGTTTTGAAATTTTATCGTTTAAATTGAATTTAAAAATAGCCTTCCGAGGCACAGTCTCGGAATTCGACAAAACTTATTCCATTGGATCTGTAATAGTGTACTATTATTGGATTTCAAATTTCGTATTGATCGGAGTTGTTATGTGAGCGTACGATTAGCAAACGCGTTGAAATTTTATCAAAAATTCAATATAATAACTGGATTCAAAATGCTATTTTCTCCATACGATCGAATTAGGACTCGAAGCTTTTTCCATTGCGCTCGGAATAGGGGTTTAATTTTATAAACGCCTAGCGGCACGCCTTGATAGGAATTCAAAATTGTAAGTTGCATTTATCGGAACGATTTGAATTTGAATTTAAGTTAAATATTTTACTAATCAAACTTGCAGCCATATTCTTTCACATCTAAACTTTTTGCTATCGCTGTAGCCTTCTTTTGCAAGCCACTTTCTGATCGACATCACATCTTGTTCCCTTTCGTTTTCTTTTATCACGCTTCCTCCTTACAACTCAGAGCCATGTAGAACGAAAAGAATAAGAGATCTCGTTCCCCTTCCTTCACAAACGAAATCCCTTCCTTCTTTAAAAATCATTCTGTTCGTTTCAAAATAATAATGGCTGCCACCTACCATTTTTTTCAAAATCAAATCGTTTAATCAAAAAAAAATCGAGTCTCCCCTTGTAAATCAAAATCCCTAAATCAGCAGATGACTCGTTCGAAGAAGGACCGGGCATCGATTTCAATTCAAAATCAAATCAGCGACGCGCCGCGAGGCTAGAAGGAGGAAGGACACGCGCGCGGCATGGAGGGAGGTCGCGAGTTCAACGAAGAGGTCATGGGTTACGTTGTCGTGATGTGGTGGTTGAAGTCGAGGCTTGGTGATGGGTCGTGGTAGCGGCCGATGTCGATGGTGGTTCAAGTGTAGTAATGCTTTGAGGTATTTGTTTTTCTTTCCCTCTCGATTTAGCTTGATTTCTCTGAAAGATAATTCAATACAGATAAGACAATAAATACAGTAAGATAAAAGTTAAATTATATTTTAAATTTAATATATATATATATATTGTTTTTAAATTTATTTACAGAAGGAAGAAGAGCAGAAATATTTATATTCTTTACTGAAAGAAGAAGAAAAAAGAAATATACATGTTTTAAAATTGCAATTACATTTGAAATAATGTATTGGTGATAAGCGGTTTAAGTAACTCATTTAAATTTTTGGTTACTAGAAAACTAGTTATCATAGGAAAATTTATTTTAAATTTTAAATTACTGGTCTAAATTAAAATACTAGTTGATTTAAATTTATTTGGAAGGATAATTGATGGGTCGGTTATTTAAGAATGTTAATAAATTGTTTGCTTAATTCAAATATTAATAAATTTATAAATGGGAATATAAATGATCGATTTATTCGAATATTGATAAAAAAATCATTTAAAATTTATACAAGGTCAAAATGGCGAAGGAAGCAAGCTAATTTGGATGGATGGTAGAACTAAGGTCAAAGGTGAGTTAATCTCACTCAGCTGAATTTAAATTTAAATTTAAATGATTAAATTTAAATAATTGTTTGAATGGTTAAATTTATTGATGTGTAATAGTATGGTATATTTTTGGATGGTATTTATGTTGTGCTAACGTCTGTTGAAGCAGGGATAACAGGTTGGAGGGATCCAACTGGATCCCTCAACATTTATTTCAATTGTTTAATACCCTCTGTTGTAATTATTTGATATTCTATGATGAATTTATTGGAATATTGAATGATATGGTTCGGTTGGATATAATTGGGTATAATGAATTACCAAAAATATATATAAATTGGATTTTAGAAGGAAAATAAAAGAAGTGAATTTGTAAGAAAAATAATTATAGAAAATTTGAATAAATTTAAGAATGAATTGGAAAAGAAATAAAGTGACTTTAAAATTCTAATAAATTAATCTAGAGTATAGAAAGGAAATTTTGAATAAACAGGAAGTTAATGAATTTTAAACTACAGTGTTATTATTTAAAAGAACAAAACATTTATTTAAAATTTAAGATTTAAATTATTGAAAGGAATAAAGAAGAAATTGGGAAAAACCTGAAATTTATATATTTCAGTTAAAAGATTTAAAATCAAATGGAAAATAATAACATTAATAATAAAGCCCATAATTAATGAATTTTGAAATAAATTGAGTAAGAAAAGAGATTTAATTCAAGTAGAATAAATTGGGAATCAATTTGGGAAATTGATTTAAGTGATTGAGATTGGAAATTCTCCTTGGATAACCAAGTATGTTTTCAAAATAAATTTTTAAATATAACTTAAAGCTTTTAAAGTTGTTTTAAAAAGCAAGTTTTGGAAAATTTATTTATTTCTAATATTTAAATTCTAAAGAAAGTATTTCCTTTTAATCTATTATAGCAGTAATTATTTAAAGAGTGAGTTAGTATTTCGTTTTAAAAGTGAAAATCTAGTTTTATATTTTATTAAGTAACCTTATTTTCAAATATCCATATAGTATGTATTTTTAATAAATTATTGAAGTAGTTTTTAACTTAAATGTTTTTAAAGTACATTTCAAAGTAAAGTGTTTTAAATTATTTTAAAATCTAGTTTTGTGCTTGGTGATTTCAGTGGAGATAGAAAATATTTGGGAAAGTTTATTCTGAAACGAATGATGGTTTGAAACTGTTTTCAAAGGGTTGAAAATAGAAATATATCTTGTGAGGATATTTATGAGGTTAATAAATAATTTGGAAAATTATTTATTGTTGGATGGTTGTTTGTGAATATTAATTAATAGTTAAATCACCGACTATCAATATTGGACAAATACGTTGATCGTTTCGAAGAGACTGGGATCGAGATTTATTTCTCGAAAACCACTTCGATCCGGCTTGTACGTTTCGTGGGAAACGAGTGTGGATTCGAAGTTGGAGCAGTGAAGTGTAAGGGTTAGTCGCTACTAATCCTGAGGATATTTCCAAAATGAATGTAGTAGGAATAGTGCCTTCGGCTCCATTCGAACCCGGGACAGACTTGTATGGATGAATGCTTTCGGAACATCGTCGGGTGGGCGATGGGCATTCTAAGGGATATGTTCTAAAAAGGTAACGCTTAGCCTCAAGCCTCATCAACCGGGAATGACTGAAAATCAGGGGTTATGCAACAAGGCTAGGTGGGTAGCACCCAAGCAGGGTGAGGTCATCCCTGTCTAGATATCCCTTTTTATTTCGGCTTAGTGGGCGGTTGTTGATCCCAACCGTGGGGTGATCTCACTCGGGATTATCCAGTAAGGGGTATTCCCGGTCTTGTGTCGCAGGGGAGCGGGCGTACCACTCGGTACTGTGATCTAGGCCACGTACTGTGGCAGGTGGTACCCCAGTGCTTAGTCATTAGTTGGAAATCCATTCTCCCTACGAGCCTTGTACGAATTTTGTTTGTATTACCCACTCTGTGGCTAGTAGCTGGAATTTAATAATGTAACAATTTCGGCTATTTTATAAGTATTTGTATATAGGCCCTATTATAATATCAGAGGATTTCTATATAAAGTGTTTTAGCTATCGTAAGGTAAAAACCCGACATGTTTATTTATAGCGTGGTCTTACGAGATGCTTTTGTTTTCAAAGGATTTTTAAAACTTTAATAATCAATTGAGTGTGATTTTCTCACACTGGTATTCCAGACTGACTCGGGTGTTATTTAACTGTAATGCTCAGGTCAGAGCGAGTATTAGAGGATACAGGATTTGATGCTATGGAGCTCAGGAGACGAGCTGGACAACGATACGTACTCTCGTACTTGTTTTGTATATATATTCCGCTGTGTGGAGTAGCTATATATCTAGATGTATGTTATTGATGTTGAGCTGTGATTGATATGCTCTGATGATGTAATATGTAAACAGATATATTTGCTTTTTGAGTAAAGATTATTCATTATCTATTATATTTATTTCCGCTGTGATGGTTAGATTCTGATGTTGTTTTCTATTTTCCTTCTTCTACCTCTTCTTCTTTAACCCAATGGTTCGTATTTCTGTACAACTTGAGTTGATTTAGGTAGAATAGTGTTGACTCAAGGGGTACGGATTTGCGGGTCGTTACATGGACTTTGAGCGGATTTTTATAAAAACTACTTTATACTTGAAAAACTACTTCTATAGCAAGAGTTTCTTTCTGAAAAATACTTCTACTTTGAAGATATGCCACTTAAAAATAGGTTGCTTTTGGAAAGATACCTTATTCCTAAAACAAATTTTCAAGGTAGCCTTAGGCTATGGTACCAAATGAAATACCACACACCCCTTAGTATACCCAAAAGGACACACTAAAAAACATGGTGCGTTGTAAGTATAACAAAAACTAGCAGAGACTAAGATTTTGAAGCCAAAATTAGATAATAATAACAATAATAATAACGCAGTGAAAACAATTATAGTATTTTGCTAAAAGTCAAATTCCATAATATAAGATGATAAAAATAAGTCATCAAATACCCAATACATCACATGACAAAATACCCATCAAGTCTTGTGAAATCCAAAAACCCAAAATTTCAAGTAGTATCAAAGTACAATACATCCCTCTTAAAATACCAGCTCGACGAAAGAGCTAAAAACTGGAACTAAAGGAAAGAAATACACGATTAGACTAAATACCCATCAAGTCTACTATCCTTGCCCCTGATTGCTTATGGGGAAAAAAGGGGGAAATAGAGGAGCGGATTAGACTAAAAGTATGGTGAATGATAGTAATTATTAGAATCTTTAAGAAAAGTAAAAGCAATAGACTCTACAACAGTTCTAGCATGAATAAGGATAACAAAGGAGTAGGAAAGAAATAAACTAGAAATAAGCACGATTAAATATTGCTCAATTTATAAGATAGGTTAATTTTGATTATTTGCACTTGTCCGTGATTTCTTCATTGATTAGGCTGAATTCCTAATCCTATAATTAGGATGTAACCCTAGTCCTACCCTTTTTGATCGGCCTGCTACACTATCGTACCTTTCTACGGACCAGCTGTTATATAACTCCCTACAGAGAATGTTACTGTGAACTAGAAAACATATATAGCTTGCTACACATAAGGCATTTATTTACTATTGATCAAATATATTAACCCCGGACACAGAATGATGCTATGGACCAGACGACATATATAGCTCCCTACACAGAAGGCAATGGTGCTGTGAAAGACACCAATACTTAGTGCTTGGAACTCATGGCTATTACTGAGTACCTGAATGGAAGTCGCACGCATAACTATCCCCATGCACATGCTACCCTTTGCTCCACCTATTAGGTCTTCTTATTACCTCAAACTCCAGCATAAGAGTGCCCTCATCCCACTTTAGGCTAACATGAGATCACCGTGTGTCCATTGAAAATAGGGAAAATGCTGTTAGTAATGGCCCGTCATGCAAACAATAGCTAGTTGCGCCCCTTATCCAAATCCCCATGATTTGGACTTCTAATTGACTAATTACTAATATTTTTAGCATAAGCGTGCCCTCGTCTTGCTTCAGGCTAACATGAGGCTACCGTTTTGTCTAATAGGGAATGTTATTTGGTACAGGTCCTACTTTCATTTTTGTTTATTAACTTAGATAATTATTTAAATAAGCCTTTACACTTTTATCTACTATTTTTGCATATTAATTTATCCTAAGCCTTAAAATAAGCCGTATTCTGTTCTTTTTCTTGTTATAATCTATGTTATAATCATGCTTATTACTTAACCCAAGGTCTAAGTGTGAAAATTAGCCTCTTTCATATTTTATTCTTTTTTAGTTATAATTCTAAGTTATAACTAGGCCAATTAATTTGTTCAATTCTAATCATAATTATGCATAATTTTAGTCTAGTTCCATTTATATTACAGTCTTTTATAATTTACATCTCATAATTATAAATAGGTCATTCTCTTTAATTCAGTCATAATTAGGCATAATTTCAGTCTTAATTCCATTTTATTACATTCTTTATAATTTATATGTTATCTTTCATTATTTCATAACTCTTATAATTTAATCCAATTTCACGTTAATTCTATTCTAATCCATATGCGAAGAAGAAGGATGAAGAAAAGAAAATTGAAAATTGAAGAAAATCCAAGATGTAGGAAGATGATGTAAACAACGCATAAATAACAGTAAATAGATTAAAATACTGTAAACAAACTGTAAATAGATAGAAAAGCTACAATTAACAGAAATAACTAAAATTGCCTGAAAAGAATAGCTAGGAAGAAATATACATAAATAATTTCAAAACTGTAAATAATACTGCTAAAAAGGTTATTCTAGAAATCATAGTAAAACTACAACTATTCGTAACCCTGTTATTATAAATCACTTAAAGAAATCTTTAAAATAATTACAATCACTCACATGTGGTCCATAGATCTTCTTTAGGTCTTACCGGATCCACTTGAGGGTATAAAAATATTTTTAGTAAAAAGATTATCTCCTTGAAAAATTATTCCTTTTAGGGTCCTTCCTAAAAAGGTGAACCCAAGCGGAGAAAATTTAGAATGAGAAAAAGTGTTAGGCCTAGGAACTTATTTATAGGTGTAGAAGTGGATCTCAAACCGTTTGATTTGGAGATTGAATAGGATGCAACCACGTCATAGGCTGAATAGGAGCCATCGGATGGAAGCACGAAGGGACCCGATGAGCCAAAGGAATGACAATGATGTGTTCGCTAGCTATTGGAACAAAGGAACAAATCCTTCGTTCATTCACTTGAGGCGGGTCAACCTTAGGGTCGACTGCCCACTATGCCAGGTCGACCGACCTGTCAACCTCGTTGTCGACCTCCCCACACACACACACACTTATATATATATATATATATATATATATATACACACACACACACACACACACACATACATACATCCGTTTATTTTCAGATTCTATTTTATTCTATAACTCGTTCATATTAGCTCGAATTCTAGCGTTCCATATATGGAAATTGACCAGAAAATTACCATGGACACAATGGCGCAACTCCCGTGGCATAATTCTGATAATTTCACAATGTTATTTTATTATTTATTTAATTAACGAATTACTTATCATGGGTTAAATTTCGGGTTGTTAATCCCATTTTCTAAGCTATGCGAGGACTTCGCTGGTATAGGAGGCATAATGTTTTTTTTGCACGACCGAGGAAATGCGGGTTAGTTTTGAGAATAAGGAGCAAAGTTTTAGGCGGTTAGGTTTGGAGGACCGACAAAGTGTTCAGCCTACATCTTTGCAGTAGAAGAGGAAGCTGGAGAAGGTTCATACAAGTTCTAAGAAGTAGTGGAAGGATAAGGGCAGAAGAAAAGAAGGGGGACCTCAGAAGCGAATCAAGAAAAATTGGAAATGTAAGCATTGTAGAATGACTGGTTATTACGCAAAGGACTGTAAGAAGGTAGGAATGAAGGCAAGGTATTTCAATTATGGACAGCTTGGTCACTTTAGTAGGATTTGTCCTCAGAAAACGAGGCTGGCAGCGTGTGCACTCGCAACATCGATTCAGATTTTCGGTATAACATCTTCCAGTATAGGCCAAATCAAGGTAGGAAAATATGATTTCTATTTCTTATTTTTCCATTTGGAATCTTTTCGATTCTGAAGCATCACACTCTTTTATCTTCAGTTCTTTGGTAGATTGTTTGCATTTAGACACCTCTTTAGTAGTAGACCCCATCATTGTTTCAAACCCCATATGAAGATAGGCACACTTGTCTATGGTTTGTAGGAGTTTGAAATTTTTATCCTAGGCATAAAATTTGACCGTGACGCCTATGATTTGGGATTTTCATGGTATGGGATGATTTTGGGAATGGATTGGCTATCCACATATCGAGCTATATTAGTTTGTGAAAGGAGAGTTGCTAGACTAGAGACATGCATCAGTAGAACTTTTGAGATTTCTCGTGACCCACAAGGGTCCATAGTCTTGGGCTTCATATATTCCCTCAATTCATCGTCATTAGAATTAGATTTGGTTCCAGTCACCAGAAATTTTCCAGACATCTTTGAGGAGTTTAGGGGCCTACCCTCAAGAGAGACATTGACTTTTGGATTTATTTTGCTAGCCAGTAGCATTACCCGTAAGACATATGGCGCCTAGGGAAAGGAAGGGATTGAGCAAGCAGATCTGTGAGCTTTTGAGAAAGGTTTCATAAGAAGAAACATATCGGAATAGGAAGTGCCAGTTATCTTTGCTACGAAAGTATTGACTATAGAGATTTGAATAAGCTCATAAAGAATAACCATTATCCACTCCCTATGATAGATTATCTTTTCGACCAGTTAGTTGGCTCTTCATTATTTTCTCATCTTTGTCTAGCCATTGGATTTCATCAGCTTAGGGTAGCTGATGACAACATTGCTAAGACCACATTTAGGATATATGATAGATTCTTTGAGTGGTTGGTTATGTCTTTTGGGCTAACCAATGTCCCAGCTTATTCTATAGATGACGAATCATGTTTTTAGAGATGTCCTAAAATAAAGTTCATGGTGGTATTTGTGGTCTTCATTTTTTTGTTTTCCAAGAAGTATGGAAGAGCATGTTATTCATCTAAAGGAGGTTCTTCGTATGCTTCGTGTTCATCAGCTGAAGACAGAGTTCTTGAAGAATCACTTCTGAAGTGCGTTTATTGGGGCACAGAGAATGTCTACACATAGTATGGATTTAAGAAATGGTTTTGAAAATTTAGGATAGATTATGGAAATCCAAATAGAGGTAGGCATGGGGGATGTACAATAAGTTTAGTTGATAAGAAAAGATGAAAACCCATATGTAGATAATTACATAAATTATAATTTTTTTACATAAGTGGATTTAACGGTAGTACCCTATAATAAATTTGACAGAAGACTTTAGTAAAGAAATGGGATTTCCCAGATTTAAGAAAAGTACTCTTAGGTTAGTAAGGATAAAATCCACTTTATGCCAAGCCCAATAAAATGATATTTTTGACATTAAAAAAACATAATTGTTAGATTTGAAAATTTTTGTTGTTAATATTTTCTTTTAGAAAATAAATATAGGGTTTTTGAAGAATGGTACGAAATTTAAGTGGTTTTTTATATAATGAAAAATTGGAATTCTATTTGAAGAATTATGGAGTATGTATATATATATATATATATATATATATATATATATATATAACTCACTAGTTTCATTGTAAGAAAACAAAGATTTTATACATAAAAACCAAGAGTGTATCAAGTATCAAAAACGTAGAATATGACTTTTATTGTTGTAATAAATGTTTTTGTGAAAAATAAGATGTGTATAGGCTATAACACTATTGTTATAGTAAGTGACTCCCTAGAGAAATATTTTTACATAGGTATATGAGATTTATTGGTATATATTTAATTGAATCCATGCACTAGTATTTTTGGGTTGTAGTAATGGTGTTTTACGCAACATCCGTTTTAATCCAAATAAAAATGTATTTTAAAAGATAATTTCTAAGTATGGAAATAAAATGGTATGTAAAGTACACTATTTATTTATAGTAAATATAGAAATATTTTTGCAGTTATGAGAATATTAAAATAGTTTTGAAGATAAGTTTCTCTGAAAGGAAAATATGTAAGTTAGATATTAGAAAATATTTATCGTGGAAGAATACAAATTAAATATACTTTGATCTACTGGAATGAAAGAATAATGGTATGATTTTCTATGATGCTAATAAATGTTTTGTGCAAGTTATAAGGAATACATGAAAGAGATATACAAGGTATGAAAAGCACCATATTTTGTATAACCTATTTTCGAAAAATATAAAATAGGTTCCTTGTAATTTCACATAAACATGAATTCTCTTTTAAAAGGTTCATAGAAGATTTTAGCGTTAGTAATTTCTCATTTGAGAAAGTAGTTCCAATACATTAACGTATGAGACCATGAGCTATAATAAGAAGATGTTTTGAAACACATAAAAATAGTTTAACGATATTTTAAAAGAAAATGGTTTAGTGAAAAAGTAAATATTTTTTTGGAAATGAAAAACTTAATAGAAGTAGAATTTGAAATTCAAATTTTTATAGAAAAATGAAAAGGTCTTTAAAAGAAAACGAGTAATAAGTTTTGGACTTAGAATTTGATAGTTTTTCCTGTAGGTTGGGAAATAATGTAAAGTAACCAACTATTTTTGAATTTAATAGAAACTCAAAAATAACACTTTTTAAAGACAAAGGTTTTGGGATTTAATGTTGTGGAAATTTAGAAGTCTTGGTTTTTGGAACAATAAATTCCCAACCAAACTCTTATAAATATGGAGTATAGAGAGATCCATTCCTAGGTGTAACGGAAAAAGTGCTAGACCATGTAGGGGGATAGTAGTGATTACTTTTGGAAGTAACGATAGAAGTTCTCATGGAATGTATAGGGCACTACTAAGAACCTAAGAATGTTGATTCATGTGAGTAACTAAAGAAGAACAGTAAAACGAAGTTAGTAAAAATTGTAAGACACGCATGGTTGAGAATGGATATTCCTTATTTTGGAAAAACTTGGGTAAAGCATCTTCCTTTAGTGGAATTCGCATAAGATAGTAGTTCTCAAGCTAGTATTGGAATGGCACCTTTCGAAGCTCTTTATGGAAGACCGCGCAAGTTGCTTTCGTGTTGGATAGGGTCTACATATGTTAAAAAGATTTTGAAGAAGATTGATTAGGAGGAAATTCGTACTTCTTATCGACATCTCTCTTTGATAGTAAATTTTGAATCTTCTATTTCTATCTTCAGTTTTGAATAGGTTCTTTCCTTTATTATCCTTTGGGAGGGTAGAACTTAACATTTAACTTATAAATGGTAGGATTTGATGTAAACATGTTAATAGAACATGTTATGAATGATGCTATTGATTGCAAATCTTTGCTAGTGGATGCTAATGGGCGCATTTAGGTACATTAGGCACTATTATTCTTTAGGGATCGGCCAAACTATGACACTAGAGCATATTCATATGGATATGTGTGCATTTCATTCTATTTTCCATGATTGCTATAAATGGTTGATTTTCACATGGTTGTTGCATTTGGATGATGTTTGTAGCACGCATATAGAATTATCAGTTATCGTTAGAAAATTTTCACATTCATTTGGATATATGGCACGGACATGATTGCATAAAAGGAGGTCAACTGAATCAGTGGACAGCCTAATCTTTTGCATTAGTTAGGGACATTTGAAGTACACTAATTGAATAAGTATCATAAATTACGTTCGAAAAAATTAAGGACAATGGATGGATGGTTAATGATTGAGTAGTTGGTTGTAGATTTGGATGAAAACATTTAATACAATTTTTCATCCTTAGAGATTTCGGGGACGAAATCCCTTAAGAAGGGGAGAATGTAACAACCCGAAATTTAATCCGTAATAATTAATTCACTAATTATAAATAATAAAATAACTTTGTGAAATTATCAAAATTGAGCCTCGGGAGTTGCACCATTGCGTCGGTGTTAATTTTATGGTCAATTTCCGTATATAGAACATCAGAGTCCGAGTTAATATGAGCAATGAACAAAATAATCAAAGAAAAGAAAAAAAAATCGAGGAGGTCGACCACTAGGTCGATCTAACCTCACCCTAGGTCGACCAATTGGTCGACCTCGGTATGGGGGCAGTCGACCTAGCGGTCGACCCGCCTTAGAAATTGGATGAACGAAAATTTCTTCGTCCAGTAACGTTAGTTAGCATGTTTTCTACGTATTTTGCATTCTTTAACTCAATCTGGTCCTTCAATTCTTGCATCCGATGGCTCCTATTCAGCCTACGACGTGGTTGCATCCAATTAAACACCCAAATCCAACATTCTGAGATCCACTTCTACCCTTATAAATAGACCCGTAGACCTAACATTTTTTTCATTCTAGGTTTTCTCCAATTGGGTTCACCTTTACAGGAAGGACCCTAAGAGGAATAATTTTTCATGGATAGAATCTTTTTAATAAAAATATTTTAATACCCTAAAGTGGATACGGAAAGACCTAAAGGGAAGAGCTTAGGACTTATTTTAAATTTATTTAAGTAATTTAAAATAATAGGGTTTTCAATTGTTGTAGTTTTACTACGACTTTTGGAATAACCTTTTTAATTGTTTTATTTACAATTTTTAGACTTATTTTTAGTCTATTTCTTCTAGCTTTTATTTTCAATTAATTTCAGTTTATTTCTAGCTTTTCATTACAGTTTACTTACAGTATTTTAGTTTACTTACTGTTATTTATGCGTATCTACATCTTCTTTTTACGCCTAAGATTTCCTTCTATTTTCAAATTTCTTTTATTCCTCCTTATTCTTCGCATATGGATTAGAATAGAATTAACGCGAAATTGACTTAAATTATAAGAAACCTGAAATAATGGAATATAAGATGGAAATTATAAAGACTATAATATAAATGGAATTGGATTGAAATTATGCCCAATTATGATATTAATTAGACTAAGAGATTGGCCTTGTTATAACTTAGAGTTACAACTAAAAAGAATAAAAGAAGAAGAAAAACTTATTTTCACACTTAGACCTTGGGTAAGTAATAAGTACGATTATAACTAGGATATAATAAGAAATGGAACAAAATAAGGCTTATTTTAAGACTTAGGATAAATTAATAAGCACAGATAGTAAGAACAAGAGTAATGGCTTATTTAAATAATTTATCTATGTTAATAAGCAAAGAATTAAAAAAGGACCTGTACCAAATAGCATTCCCCTATTATTTTATATTGGTATAGTGTTTCACATAATCCTAAAGTGAGATGAGGGGGATGCTTATGCTAGTAGTGGTAGTAATTGGTCAATATAGAGATGTTCAAATCACGAGGGATTTGGATCAAGGCGCTATTAGATATCGTTTGGATGACGGACCAATAGCGGCAGCACTCCTCTATATTTTCTATGGACACGGTGTTTCCAATAATCCTGAAGTGAGACGAGGGGCACACTTATACTTAGTCGATGCAATAATACAAACCAATAGGTGGAGCAACAAGTAGCATGAGCATGGTGGCAGTTACGCGTGCGACTTCCATTTTGGTGCTCAGTAATCCCTATGGGTTCTAAGTGCTTAGTATGTGTGTCTTTCGTAGACACCATTGCCTTCTGTATAGGGAGCTATGTATCGTCTAGTCCATAGTGGGTGCTTTGTGTGTCTTTCGTAGTTACCATTGGCTATTATGTAGGAAGTTATATAGCGTCTAGTCTGCAGTAAGGTCAATGGAGTAGCAGGCCGATCAAAGGGTATAATTAGGATTTCAGCCTAATTATAGGATTATGAATTCAGCTTAATCAAGCAACTATCTAAGATAAGTGCATACAATCAAATTTAATCTATCTTACTAATTGAGCAATAGTTTATTCGTATTTATTTCCAGTTTCTGTCTTTTCAATTTCCTTTATTTCCTTTTATATGCTAGAACTATTGGAGGGTCTATTACTTTTACTTTGCTTAAAGATACAAGTAGTTATTATCATTGACTAGACTTTTAATCTAACCCACTCCTCTATTTTCCCCTTTTTCTCTATAAGTAATCAAGGGAGAGGGCAGTAGATTGCAGTTGCTCGGAGGTTTCTTGGAGAAGATTCTGCTATGCATTTTCCTACTTTTATTTTCGTTTTTCTTTCTTTATTCTGGCACTTGAGAGGGATATTTATACTCTGATTTTTATTTAGACTATGGTTTTTTTATGAGACATATTGCATTTTGAGACATACACGTTGTATTTGGTATTTGACTTATTTGGTTTATAAAGCAATTATGAAGTTTTTGTTTTGAATAAGATATTATTTTAGTTTCCGCTGTTTTTACCTATTTTTGTCTCGTGAATCTTAGTCTCTGTTAGTTTCAGTTATAATTACGACGCACCACGCCTTTTAATGTGTCATTTTGGGTATATTAAGGGGTGTGCGAGTTCCGAGGATGCCAAATTTTCAAAAGAAGACAATGAGTTACTATCATCCCTTGACATGACTAAAAATCAAGTTAATACTAGTATCTACGATTAATGATCTATCACAAAATATTTCAAAATTTAATAAAGGGCAAGTTTAAAAAATTTGATAAAGATTTCGAAATCAACCTTTAATAAAAATGTTTTAGGATTTATAACTTCAAAAATTAGTAAGTATGTTTCTGAAAAAGAAGTATGCATCATTGTATAGTAAATTTAGAAAACCCAATGTTACTAAAAGTTAAACATTAGAAAATTTAAGACTGTTAGTATTTGTATTCCAAAACCAATAATGCATTTAGAGAAATAAATATATAAATAATTTTGCATATAAAGTGTGTTTAAAATCAAATTTTTTTTTAAAGGATCAAGCAAACCCACTTTGGTACAGTTACCTTTAACCAAATCTCCCAAACTATAGCATGGGAAGTGGGTACTAGAACATATCACTTATTTTTTAGGTCGCCACATATTGAGGAATATATGGATTTTGAATTTACAAATGCATGTAGAATGAAACCATACTGAAATAAAAATTTGGTTATTTTATCTTTGAATATATAATATATTTTTATTCCAAAATTACTATTTTAAATACTTATTTTTGACAAATGTATAGGTATTTTGACAACAAAATTGAGATATTGTAGATTATACCCAAAAGCACTTGTCAAAAATAAAAGAAATCATTTTAAATAATTATATTTGTGGATTGTTTGTGTCTTTATGAAATGTTGTGTGACAATGTAAATATTTTTTGATATATAGTATGTTGTGGAGCATGGGGCTTGATCATATATGTATTTGAATCATTCTATTTACTCCTTTATTTTTCCTTTTCTTTATCTCCTTCTCTTATACTGTTTTTGATGTTGACAAATGGAAAAAAACCGGGTCATAAAGATTGTGGAGTAAAAATAATTTACAATCATCATAAAAAAGGGAGAATGTTAGTACCTCTATTTCTGCTTTTGATGTGACAACCATACATTTCAAAATATTTTTTACAAATTATTGTTTCAGGTATTAAAACTCTTGAAGATTAAGAAGACAAGGATGTATTCCTCAAATAAGGTGCTCAAAGATTGAAGATCAACATGGAGTTGTCATAAGTTGTAAGTCATATATTAAACTCGCACTTTGCTTTGATAATACACACACATTTCTATTTTAAGTATTTAATTTTAGTTTATTATATGCTATACTTAGAATTTTTTTTAGAAATTACAACTACTTTTCAAAGAAAACCAAACGTCCGATATTTGTTTCAAACGTTTAAAAAATTGCTAAAATGAACTATTTCCTTTCTGTTTCATACCCTATATGAAATACACATCTGGAAATTTAATTAAAGGTCTGAATGAATTTTATGACGTATGACTAATATTTTAAGATGTCTTAATGCCTATTAAACTATTTTCTCAACTATTACTTTATACGTCTAATGTTTTTAGCTAGTCGTATGACAAAGGATTTAGACGTTTGATTGAAGACATAAACAACTAAATAAGGGTGCTTTTGAACAAGTTCTTTTTTGTTTTGACCTCTATAAATTCATATGGTTCGAATTCAGACATACGAATACCAATAATGGAATTTTTTATTTGAACAGTCATTTTTGTTTTGAAAAATTATCTCCTTAAGTCAAAGGTTGTGTCTTCTCTAATGGTTATTTCCTTCAATAAAGACTTTTCAAACATTATATAAAGGATTTTTATTAAGTAATTGCATTTAACTTTGCTTACTCTACTCTATATACTCTTATTCTTTAAGATTTCTAAATCTTTCAAAAATGATCTTTTGCTTTCCATTTTCGGCACATTCAATTCACATTATCAAAGGAAATTATAGGAAGGGTGTACTAAAAAGTGACTTATCAGTATTGTGCAAGAACATATCAAATTCAAAGTTTGAATTATTACTCTTAAGTAAAGTCCTATTTGAGTTCTTTAGGCAAGGAGTTGATCCACTGTTCGATTGTTCAGGTGGTGTTGTAGAAACATGTTTCTCCAGGTCAAGAGAGGGTTGTTTAGTTAAATTCTAGAAGGTGTCTGGGACTAAACTTATGACGGGAAGTCCTAACCATTATAAAAATCGCTAGTGCGCTTGTTTATTTGCTATTCTTATCTTATTATTATATATTGTTTATTCATATTATTAGATCATTGGCACACTTTTAGTATATTTCTTTAACCTCGGAGCACATATGTGATCTCTACCATCTTGTTCACCCACTTATTAAGGAGTGGTTAACTTTTGCAGGCTTGTTCCTAATCCATTTGGCTAACATATTCTGCTTTCTCATAACATGTACCTACATTTTATATGTTGAATACTTGACCCCTCATATTTACCTAGAATTGCTCATTTTATACTTTGTATGTCGAGTCTTTCTTCGGGTTGTAGCAGATTCCCTTTTTTTAGAGCCACGAATTCTTTTTTTACTCTTCATATCATAAGACTTATATGTGGAAAGACCAATTTTTCTTCAATTTGAATAAGGACGATTTAATCTCTTCATTTGAAGAGCCTGGTATTAGTTATTCCCATTGTTATTCAATTTCTTAATTTCCTTTCCTGCACAGACTTGCATCTTCTTCGCCTTTTAGCTAGTCATCTTGAGTTTAATAACACCTAGCATGAACTATCTGTAGCACATAGAGAGACGTGCTTTAGGCTTGCTAATGATATCTGCAAGGGTTTGAGTCTGTTTGTAGAATCTCTACTGTGCAAATACAAATTGTTGTGCCAAAATTATCATTTTTCTCGTACTTTTTTCATTTATATTTTTGATACTTCTGCTTCACATGGTATATTTTTAGTCATATATATATACACATTATTAACTTTGACTTACACGTATGAGTTTTTATGTATTAACTACGTTGTTATTTGAACTGCATATGTACCATATCAAAATTAGCTATGTAACAACTCTGTATTTTGTGATTATTTTAATTTTGTATTTTAATTATTTTTACTGAAATTCCTAATTTAAAAACTTTATTTTATTTTTTAAAATTGATAAATTTGTTATTTTAAATATAAATTTTGATTTTTGTGTGAATTATAATTCCAAACCTGAATAAATGGAATATTTCCAAAAAAGTGGATTTTGGTCAAAATGGTCAAACTTTGACTTTTAAAATTAAAAAGTAAATATTTTACTTTTTTAATTTTATCTTTTATTATGAAAATATATTTAATTTCAAGAATACTGCTTTTCGTTTCGTCGAAATCGGATTAATATTGTGAAAGTTATGCATTTTACAATATTGTGTGTAAATTGTTTTATTTAACAAATTTGTTTATTTTAATTTATATAAATAATAATTTTGTGTGTAAAATCATGTTCTAATTTGTGTAACATGATACGTTGTGCATATATTTTATTTTTAAAACATTTTTAAAGTACAGTTATAATTTTCAAATGTTGATTCTATATTGTTTTCAACTTTTAAATTCTAGTTTCAATTAAATAGCTATTTCTTTATTTATTTTCTATTTTTCCTTAAAAGAATTATTCATTTTCATTTACACTTTATTTTTTTCAGCATTTATTTTATTTACTTGACTTTTATTTATTTAGAAGTGTTGTTGAAATTTTCCAAAGTCAGTTGAATTTTATTTACAATTTTTAATTCTTGTTTCCATTAAATAGAGTATTTTCTTTATTTATTTCCTACTTTTCCTAAAACTATTTATTTATTTTTCATAATGTCTATCTCTACCTTATTTTTCTATTTAGACATTCATTTATTAATTAAATGGTAAGTGTTTAGATTCTTATTTATTTCTTGGAATGAAATTTCAAATATATATATATATATATATATATATATGTGTGTGTGTGTGTGTGTGTGTGTGTGTATGTATGTATGTATATGTATATACGTTATTGGTTTGAAAGGCATATCTTTAAAATGTATTTATTTAAAGTTATTGTATTTATTTGTTTGTGAATTCTTCTTGTATACGCCTTTCTTTAATTTATAAGAAACGCATAAATTAAGATACTTACCTGTTTTTAATTTTAGGCAAACGTTACTTTGATTTCTTGCCTTTTTATCTTTCCCTCCCTTTATTTTCTACCATAACTTCTCCACAATTTGAGTCGTTCATTCCTTAATCCCTAGCCGCCTATATCACTATTTTCACGTGAGAATTTTTTTTCCCTTCTTCATTTCTCATGGCACTTCAGATCTAGAAAAAACATAAACAATGGCCTGTATTTCTCTCTCCTTTCTTCTTCTTTTTTTCATTTGTTTTTGCTTGTTCATCTCTAGCTTTTCTTGGATAAACCCCTCACCACCTTCACCGACCACCACATCACCTCCTTCCCATCACCATAATGGCCTAAACCACTCTCCTCTGACCAAGACTAGCCTTGACCATCAAATGATGCAAACACCTCCAAAAATTACAAAAGACCCCTTGAAATCATGCACAGCCAAGCTAGTTTCCACCATCCCCTTCATATGTTGCCTTGGCCCATCCCTTATCCGCCACCACCATCAAGTTCACCTCCCTTGGCCTTCACTCCAGCCACCACCAGGTCTATCCATGCCAAGGCCGAGCACAATTCATGCATGGCCAAGCCAAAAGTTGCACCAAAACTCCTCTTTTTGCCTTAATCTTTGATCTTCCTTCACTAGTAACTCCTATCCTTTCACTTTTACTTGTATCCATGCCTATATGAGTCCAAACCAGATCCATACCCTAGCCAAAACATCACCAAGGCCAAACCTATATAGCTTTGTGGCCGAGCAAATGTGATTTGTGGTCAAGCAAAATCAATTGAAAACTTCATGTTGTCTTTTGTAAACTCTATTTCAACTTTGTTCCAATAATTTTAGTATTGTATTTATATTTATATTTTTCTTTGTTTTGTTGTTGAATACAATAATAACATCTTGGCCCTCCACTCCACTCAAATCAAAAGTCGTGCTATCGTGCTTTCTGAATTTTATTCGTGTGTTTTGATTTGCTATCTTCAGCGTAAAAAGGTGAGTATTCACTCATGGCATTTATACTTATACAGTTAGTGAATTGATAACAAGTGAATATGTAGAATATTATATCATACATGCCTGTGATATGAATCATATGATGTTAACCTTGTTTACAAACTTGTCATATCATCTGTTACTACTATATGATGTTATATTGTTTATTTTATTCTGTTCTCACACTGCAAGTTCCTGTGGAATAGAATCACTATGAGTTGAAATGATACATACCCAAATGGACTTTAGAATAGGAAAAATCGTTATGGGCTGAAATGATAGGCCTGAGCGATTTATTTATTTATTTTATTTAACTTGGGATTTGCGGGTTTGAAATGATAAAAACCACATTTTTCTTTGTAAATTACGGGTTGAAATGATATATTATCCATATCACTTTATTTAGGCTAGATAATTTTATACCGGCCCGTGGTTATTTTTATATACTTTTCTAGATATTTTTAAGTATTTTAAAATGTAAGTTATGATATTTTGATTTAAATTTGAATTTAAAATGATTTATTAAAGTTTCATTGATTTTTCTGTGAATATAAAATGTTAAATAAATGTATGCTTAAGAGTGTAACTTGAAATACAACCTAACCTGGAATTTGAGATTTGGTGTAAAATGAGTGTAACAACCCGCATATTTATCGATTTTATATTTAAATATTTTATTTAAAATATTTTATCGTTAGTCGGATTTTAGTCCGAAAAGCTACTTTTTGCATACGGTCGAATTAGGACTCGGGACCACTCCCATTGAGTTTAAAATGCCGTTTGCGACCTTTTTGAGTATAAGCTTCGATATGTTTGGAGAAAGTTGATTTTTGCTACTTTTCACTTTGGGTTTGGTTTTGGGCTCAGCCCCATGTTTAACTTATGCTCAAATCTGAGCCACTCTTCCCCACTCACCCTCATTCTCTTCTCTTTTCAGTTCTTAGGCAATAATGGTGGGAGAGATTGGAAATTAAAACTCCAAAACCCTAGTTTTCTTTTGCAAATCAAATTCCTAGCTCCAAATTCAAGAGAACCCATTGGTAAGCATTCTCTTCTTCTTCTCCAACTTATTCTCTTACCAATTTCAGAAATTCCTAAACCTAATTTTGGGAATGTTCTTGTTTTGAGCATAGATTCAAGCTCATTTGGGTTGTGTTGAAGAGAGGTTGATTCTCCTTTGCTTCTAAGCTTCTTTTTCGATCGTTTGGGTTCAAAGGTGAGATTTTTATCTCACATCTATGCTTATATTTATCTTCGAATGTTAGGTATGAATTCCTAACACTTATTCGTGTGCATTTGCTTTTGGTTCGGATTGATTTGGAGAATATTCCAATTTTTGGTGTTTTGAGTTCAATTCGTTAAAATCCTAACTTTGATGTTTGAACATGTTTTTGGTGATGCATCGAGGAGCATATAGGGCTGGGTAGTTGATTGGCATAATCCCTTAGCGCCGTTGCTTGAGAGAATGCAATTTGGTCGAGGTTGGACCTTATTTGGATGGACTGGGAAGGGACTGGCAGCAGGTCCGGTCGACCGAGCCCTGCTGCCGGCCGACCGACCTGCTGCCAAGTGCATAAGCACTTATCTGTTTAAGGTTCGGTCGACCGAGTACAGAGTTCGGCCGACCGACCTGCTTCCCGAGGAATTATGAGAACAGGGTCCGGTCGACCGAGCTCTGTAGCCGGCCGACCGACCTGGTGCATTTTTGCCTATTTCACCTAGTTGTTTGAATTTCCAACTTTAATCGATTCGTGTTGTTTCCTATGTGTTGTTATCATTTGTTATGACTTTGATGACTCCTTTTTAGGGATTTGTGAATATCCATTTTGATGGATTCTTTATCGGTTTCGTTGGATTTTTATTCACATCTTCGTATGTGAATTTTAGTGATTGATTGTTCCTACAGTCTTCTTCGTGATTTGTCACTTTAAAAATATAAAGGTTTCTATACTAGTAGTAAATATCAAAACTCTTTCTTCAAATGATTTCAACACTATTTTATTACAAAGCTCGTTTTCTCAAACCGATTTCCAATCTATTAGTATATACAAACCTTTACCTCACTCGTATGAGAAATCTAATTAAACGACTTAGTAAAACGAGTGGTATGAAACGCTTGCGTTTACTTCGTCGGTTAATTCTTGGACTTGTTCGATTGAATCTCTTGTGACAATTTTCTAGTGGAGATCTACTTGTTCGTAAATATTTAAGTTAAGCAAGTGGTTATGGGACATGAAGCTAAACTCATATATTTACTAGCTTAGTGTAATTGACACTTCTCGTTGATCATGACGATCATCTTTGTGATTTAGACTAGCAATGTGCGATGTCTCTTTGTCTGCGAGGGAGACTAAACCCCATTTTGTGGAGTTTCGACTCAAATTGGTGGGGTAGCAACCCATGGTCTTCGGGCCGTTTGTGGAGCTTCGGCTCAATTTGTGATGGTTAACAACCATGGAATTAGCGTTCCATTTGTGATACACGTGTTGGTGAGCTTTATGCTCCCGTTTGTGATAGGCCTTTCCCCCCTTTTTGTGATTTCTGGATTTCTTGAGATGATTTCTAGAATTTGTGTTTCACCAATTTTTGTGATTTCTATTGATAAGTTTTATCAATATTTGTGCATTGGTGAATTTGTGTGTCATTGACTTTTGTGATTGACATTGATACAATTGTCAATATTTGTGGTTTGATGAACGAAATAAGGAGTATGACGCTTCTTTGATTCTTGTGTAGATTTGGTGATATTGATTAATCTCTTGTTGATTTTCAATTACTTATATATATCACAGCTTGGCATTGTAACGTCCCGAAAATTTTCGACTTTCGAAAATTCAACATCGATACTCACTTTATCGACTACCGAGAAATCGAAGGCCGGAAACCCGAAATGTTATGGTTTAAGAAAAGGAAAGAGGTAGAAGAAGAGAGAGAAAGATAGAAAATAGGGAGAAGAAAATAGAAAATAGAACAGAAAGAAAACAACTGAACAACATCAGAATCTCACAATTCGCAGCGGAACAACATATAATAAATAAATGAATAATCTTTAAACAAAGAACTATATCAGTTATTACATTACATCACATTACATTTCATTACATCAGAGTGTACAACAACAAACAACAACAAACAGCGGAAAAGAAATACTATATACAAGTAATACGCCATGCCATCCAGCTTGCCTCCAGCAATCCATAATATCCAGAATATCCTGATAAACCTAACTCTTGACTGCCCGTGTGGAAATTGGTGGGCACCCAGAGTTTAGGAAGGAAAAAAATAAACTCCGAGTCAGTCATGTGACTGGTGTGAGAACTCAAAACAGTTTATTTATCTTTAAAATCAAAATAGAGGAATATTTTCAAAGTCAATTCGCAATGCTTTTTTAAAAATGAGACTACCATAAGGCCTTCCGCACACACACACAATGCAAACGCAGAATCAGAGGAGATTTCTCCTTATGATAGTCAAAGATGCTTGATACGCATTTAAAAGAACATTTGATATTATTATTAGTGCATAGTGTAGGAAAAATTCATTTCGAAAATAAAGATATAAATCTTAGCCAGCATAGACATTCATTATTCCATATCAATTTAATTCACATTCAATTGATTAACATTTAATCCATTCATTCAACTTTTGTAATGTAATTGAATTGAATGAATGGATTAAATGTTAATCAATTGAATGTGAATTAAATTGATATGGAATAATGAATGTCTATGCTGGCTAAGATTTATATCTTTATTTTCGAAATGAATTTTTCCTACACTATGCACTAATAATAATATCAAATGTTCTTTTAAATGCGTATCAAGCATCTTTGACTATCATAAGGAGAAATCTCCTCCGATTCTGCGTTTGCATTGTGTGTGTGTGCGGGAGGCCTTATGGTAGTCTCATTTTTAAAAAAGCATTGCGAATTGACTTTAAAAATATTCCTCTATTTTGATTTTAAAGATAAATAAACTGTTTTGAGTTCTCACACCAGTCACATGACTGACTCGGAGTTTATTGTTTTCCTTCCTAAACTCTGGGTGCCCACCAATTTCCACATGGGCAGTCAAGATTTAGGTTTATCAGGATATTCTGGATATTATGGAGTTGCTGGAGGCAAGCTGGATGGCATGGCGTATTACTTGTATATAGTATTTCTTTTCCGCTGTTTGTTGTTGTTTGTTGTTGTACACTCTGATGTAATGAAATGTAATGTGATGTAATGTAATAACTGATATAGTTCTTTGTTTAAAGATTATTCATTTATTTATTATATGTTGTTCCGCTGCGAATTGTGAGATTCTGATGTTGTTCAGTTGTTTTCTTTCTGTTCTATTTTCTATTTTCTTCTCCCTATTTTCTATCTTTCTCTCTCTCTTCTTCTACCTCTTTCCTTTTCTTAAACCATAACATTTCGGGTTTCCGGCCTTCGATTCCTCGGCAGTCGATAAAGTGCGTATCGATGTTGAATTTTCGAAAGTCGAAAATTTTCGGGACGTTACAGGAACATTGAGAATTCGTATTTCTGTCATCTGGAATTAATCTACGGAGATTAGTGTATATTCAAGGAGTACGGATTTGCGGGTCTTCACGGACATTGTGATTATTATGTGTTTAAGTCATATCTCTTACTCTATATCGTTTCATCTGATATTTATAGTTAGACTGATCCGTTTATTATTTTCTTATTAAATAATACTCGGGTCAGACCGAGATGTTACAGGTGCTTCTGCTTGACTTCTCATCCAGGATCATTACTCTGACTTTTGGCAAACTACTTAGATTAGTAGTTTATTTTGTTGTTTATACTTGAGATATAGACTCATAGTTGTATTCTTTTGTATAGCACGTGTTGCTATTCTTTTGTATTATTGTGGATCTTCTTGACCACAACTCTGATATACACTTTCATGTGTTAGTGTTAAATTCATATCTATTTCCGCCTTTGTGATATGAATTATCTCTGACTGATTTGTGTTATGTTTATTTCTATATTTGTTTCCGAAGATTATTATAGCCACTGTGTAGTAGCTTTGTGTTTGTATCGGTATGTCGGATTTTCCTCTTGAAATAAAATGCATGTTACTATCTGACATATCGGTGCTCGCGCAAAGCAATTACACGGATGGTCGCTCCTCAACAGCCTTATTCTCCGTGCTAGTTGATAGCATTACACCGTAGTGTTCTTGGCTAGCGTGAGTATAGAGGTGGGGCATCACATCGAGGATTTAAATTAAATAAAATAAATAGGAATTTAATAAATGAATTATTGGAAAATTTGGATTTAATTATTTGAAAGTATAATAACTTCACTTTTAAATGGTTTAAATGAATTATTTTTTATTATAATATAAACCGTTTTTAAAAGGAAATTAAATTTGAACAGTTGAATTTGAATTCAAATAGTGATTTGAAAATGAGGTTTTGAAAGAATATGATATTTTGATATATTGAAATGGTTTGGAAATGATTTGATCCTTATTTTGATTAAGATTTGAAATGATATTTTATTTTTGAAGCATAAAATAACATTTTAAATTTTATAACCACGGGCACACTTATTTGTATGCCATATGATTTCCTTGTGATTGTTTTGATACACACCTTGAATTTGAGAGTGTGGCTAGAGGTGAGCGATTACTGCAGCTCTGTGCTACCCTAGCCACATTTACACTGTTATTTGCATTAATTACTTTAATATGGGTATTTCTGTGATAGTGTTTATTTCTGCTTAATTGATGGTTTACCGGATCCTTAAAGGATAGGCAATCTCAGGCATGCTTTAAGTTATTGTGCGTTGCTATTACAGTTCACTTGGGTTGGTTTACATTGTATAAGTATGTATGTCCTGACTCGAGTGTTTTGTGTTTTACTTTACGCTCGGGTCAGCCTGAGAGTCACAGCTTTGGATTCACCTTCTGGAGCTAGAGATTTGTTGGAGCTTATCTGACCATCTATTAGTCAATTTCTGATCCAGTTATTTCCTATTCGGTATTGCTTCTGCATTAGTGATCTATGTATCCAGACTTCTATTGTATCCATTTTTAAACTATGATATTTTGTATATGTTTTGAGAGTATGTAGATAATAGCTTCATGAACTACTATGGTATATTTTTTCCGCTGTGAGTTATTTTGATATTTCTATGTCTGTGATTCTATGTTTGATTTTTATTTGCTCCAAATTTTATTACAATATGTTATTTTGAATTATTCAAGTCTGACATGTGTGGATTTTGTCGATTTGAATGGTCTAGAATAGTGGGTCATCACATTTGGTATCAGAGCTTGGGTTTTAGGCAAACCTTAGCCTAAGGAGCAAAAACTCATTAGAGATAGGGTAGGAATACCCTAAAGTGAGCGAAATCAATCTCAGAATCATTTCCTTGTGAGAGAACGTACTTTTAAAGTATAAAATGATTTTCAAATGATTTTAAAGGATTTTTAAAGATTATTTTGGTATAAATTTTATTTCAAAAGCAAAATTTTCTAAACTTCATCCTTTTTGCATCCATCTTGTTAGTAGGATTCGCTAGAATTTTGAACTTCTATCTTGTTCGATCCGAACGCTTTGTTGATAGGAAGCTATTTGTGCATGGCGAATCAGAAGAGCAGAAAGAAGCTCGTAGAGCACGAAGATCCCTAGCCCGTAAGGAACGGGAGGAAGTGATCGAGAAGTTGGAAAAGCTATGTAAGGAAAGGGCAGGACTGGGTCCTTATGACTACGTCGTTTGTTATCGGTGTCATGAGAAGGTACACTATGCAGCCATGTGTTGGAAGGAGGGAAATGGATGGAGGGTAAGCGTTTTCGGTCCAAGATTTTCTGTTCTAAATGCCGGGAGAGGGGACACTTTCCAAGCCGCTGCCAGAAGGTAAAGAAAGTGATATCTGCACCCACTACATCAAATCGGTCTATCAACTGTTTGCTACCACTATAGGAGGGCTGGGCATATAGCGAAAGATTGTCCTGTGAGAAAGAGCGGGAAGGAAGTTGTGTACCCGCAGTTCGAGAAGGAAGATGGGAGTGTAGTGCACTTATGCCAAAATGTAGAAGTTGAGGGCGCATTGAGGGGGAGTGTTCTGGACCTATTGAAGTACCACCCGGAAGAATAAATACTAATGCTTTGTTTATGTAGGAGTGGTATTCTGTAGATCTGTTTGTTATCTGTAGTATGTTAGGTTGCATTAGTGAACTCTATTGTATCTTTTGCTTAGCTGAAGTTGTCAAACCAAAGATATTTATGCTCATGTTCTTCGTATAATATGAATTTGAGTCTTTCCGAATAATGAATATAAACTCTTTTGTATTGACATAAGTTTATATCTCTAATTTTGGTTAGGATTCTTTTGATTAGGGTTCCTCTAAATTTGAGTCTCTGTTCCATTTTGAAATTCACCCTTGAATCATCCCTTGAAATTTTTTTGTTAATTGTATTTTGAAATTGTGTATGCATCGAAATTATTATTTTGATAAGGATGACCATATTTTGTATATAAAAGTGAAATGTTTTCGATAAGAATTATATACCTTTTAAAATGAAAATTTAAAGCTTTGAAAGGATTTGAAATTTTTGAAAATTATTTGGTTTATAAAATGATTTTAATGGAGTGGTTTTGAAATTGAAATTTGAGTGATTGAACTCTGACATTTTAAATTGACTTAAGGTTTTGAAAATATATAATAATATGATTTGAAAGTATTTTTTCGAATAAGAAATGTTTCAAATGATTTTAATGAGTTTCAAATGATTTCGAAGAAATTTCAAAAGAAACTTTCGAGAAAATAAAAGTCCAGAACCCACTTATGTCGTTGGAAAATAATTTCAGTGATGAATGCATGCATCATCGACATCGATTTTCGAGTTTCTGAGCGGGGGAGAGCCACTCTAATAGCATTGCTATGCGAGTGATTTTATGAAACCAATTTGATTTCAAATACCGAAGTATAATTTGATTTTTGAAAAGATATATGCATATATATATGTGTGACAGAGTTTTGAATTGAGCCAGCGATCAGTTCTTGAGTTTCGAATTTGATTGACCTATCTTTTGGAATTGGTTTACTGATTTGTTGTTGATTTCCAACTCTTGGATTTGAATTATGATTTTCAACTATTTGAATTATGATTTCCAAGCTAAGTAATTTTGAAAAGTATAAAGTATTTAATAAAGTATATGAGTTTAGTTATGTATGTTTTAATATGATTCAAATTAGTTTGAAACTGCTTTGTTAAGTAAATGAATAAGACTATTTTGAATTATACTAGTATGAAATATAGATTGGAAATGTTTTGAATAAAGTATATGTATATAGCATAATAATCTTTCCAATGGTAAATTGGACTTTTCATGTATAAATAAATAGTTTAAAGGTTTTAAAAGGGACGGTTTTAAACTTAGTAACTAGTTTGGGTACAATTGATTTTGAGAAAATATTTGGATTTAGAAATATATTGGAATTTAAAACCCAGTATTTATATGATGAATTTAGAAACGGATTTATTTAACATAAATTATGTTGATTTGGAAATTTGGATTATTTTTCTGAAATTATTATTTTGGAAACTTTGAAACTGAAGATATTTAATTTGAACGAAATGATTTGGTGAAATCGTATATGATTTTGAAACTGAATTGATATTGAAATGATTTGAAATTGAGAACCTTGTATTATTAAGTACTTGATTTGGTAGTTGTCGAACTTATATAAAATGGATTTGTATAAGTATGAAGTTGATTTGAAAATTATTGGTTTGAAAGATACTCAATTTGAAAAGAGAAATCTTATATAATCGAAGTCTATATAAGTGTGATTTGATATACTATTGATTTGGAAAGTATTCGATTTGAAAATAAAATCTTATATATAATGGACTTTATATAAGTATGATATTTGAAAATGATTTGAAAAGGTACTATATGATACATATTTTCGAAATAAAGATATGAAAAGTGCCTTCTGCTTAAAATTTGCTTTGTGGCCACATTGTGGATTCATTCTATCGATATTATTCTCTCTGATTTTTGGTTTTCCGGATGTGATACTCGAGTGTCCTACCATGGCGTAACCCATGGTCTTTTGAGCACGACTGCATAGCGTAATTCGCAGGGGCTGTGAGAGCCTATGGGTACGGATGTTTCCTGGAGGATCCAGGCGTAACCATTATGTATGCGATCCATTGGATCGCTTGGTAGCATAATCGGCAGGGGCTGCGAGAGCCTATGGGTATAGATGTTTCCTGGGGGATCCAGGCGTAACCATTGTGTATCTGCGGTACTACCAGTTTTCATGGCGTAATCGCAGGGCTGCGGTAGCCAGCCTACGGGTACGAATGTTTCCGGGGGGATCCAGGCGTAACCATTGTGTATCCGCGATCCATGATCGACATGTTTTGGTTTGGTTGTTTTGTTTGGATTTTTCTTTCCATATCTGCTTTTTTTTTAAAGTTTTTCCAGTATTTTCACTAGGTGTTGAACAAGTCTACTAAGTACCTGGAGAATTCTAGCTTTGCGCCTGATCAACGCATGCAGGAACGAGGATAAACTTTTAAGGCATCGAGTTATAAAAGTATTTTGATAAAGTATTATATAAAGGATATTTTCATCATTTATTTTATCCTTCTAAATAATTGAAATTTATATAGCTTTAAAATAATGGTTCATCCTTGTCTTCCAACCTGTTTTTCCCTTCTAGCTATTCCTATTCTCCACCTTGTTAAACTTACCTATAACAATAGTTATCAGGTATAATTTTAATCTTCTTGTCATCTTGTCTTAATCCTATTTCATTCTACCTTTTTCTATGTTTTCCGTACCTCGTTGCTTTTCGAGGACGAAAAATTTGAGTGGGGGAGAGTGTAACAACCTTGTATTTTGTGATTATTTTAATTTTGTATTTTAATTATTTAACTGAAATTCCTGATTTAAAAACTTTATTTTTTATTAAAATGGATAAATTTTGTTATTTTAAATATAATTTTTGATTTTTTTTGTGAATTATAATTCCAAACATGAATAAATGGAATATTTCCAAAAAAGTGGATTTTGGTCAAAATGGTCAAACTTTGACTTTTAAATATTTCAAGAATATTGCTTTTCGTTTTGTCGAAATCGGATCAATATTGTGAAAGTTATGCTTTTTACAATAGTGTGTGTAAATTGTTTTATTTAACAAATTTGTTAATATTAATTTATATAAATAGTATTTTTATTTTTAAAATCATGTTCCAATTTGTGTAACATGATATGTTATGCATATATTTTATTTTTAAAACATTTTTAAAGTATAGTTATGATTTTCAAATGTTGATTGTATATTGTTTTCAACTTTTAAATTCTAGTTTCAATTAAATAGTTATTTCTTTATTTATTTTCTATTTTTCCTCAAAAGAATTATTTATTTTCGTTTTCACTTTATTTTGTTCGACATTTATTTTATTTACTTCACTTTTATTTATTTAGAAGTGTTGTTGAAATTTTCCAAAGTCAGTTGAATTTTATTTACAATTTTTAATTCTAGTTTCCATTAAATAGAGTATTTTATTTATTTCCTACTTTTCCTAAAACTATTTATTTATTTTTCGTAATATCTATCTCTACCTTATTTTTCTATTTAGACATTAATTTATTGATTAAATGGTAAATGTTTAGATCCTTATTTATTTCTTGGAAAGAAATTTCAAATATATATACGTTATTACTTTAAAAGGCAAATCTTTAAAATGTATTTATTTAACGTTATTGTATTTATTTGTTTGTGAAAGCTTCTTGTATACGCCTTTCTCTAATTTATAGGAAACGCATCAATTAAGATACGTTACCTACTTTTAATTTAGGTAAACGTTACTTTGATTTCTTACCTTTTTATCTTTACATCCCTTGATTTTCTGCCATAACTTCTCCATAATTTGTGCCATTCATTCCTTAATCCCTTGCCGCCTATATCACTATTTGCACGTGGAAAAATTTCTTTCCATCTTCATTTCTCATGGCACTTCAGATCTGAAAAAAGAGTAAGCAATGGCCTCTCTTTTTCTCTCCTTTCTTCTTATTTTTTTCATTTGTTTTTGCTTGTTCATCTCTAGCTTTGCTCGGCTAAACCCCTCACCACCTTCACCGACCACACATCACCTCTTTCCCATCACCATACATGGCCTAAACCCCTCCTCCTCTAACCAAGACTAGCCACGACCATCAAATGATGCAAACACCTCCAAAAATTTCAAAAAGACCCCTTGAAATCATGCATAGCCAAGCTAGTTTCCACCATCCCCTTCATATGTTGCCTTGGCCACCCCTTGGCCACCACCACCATCAATTTCACCACCCTCAACCTTCACTCCAGCCACCACCATGTTGTATATGCCAAGGCCGAGCCCAATTCATGCATGGCCAAGCCTAAAGTTGCACCAAATCTCCTCTTTTTGCCTTAACCTTTGATCTTCCTTCACTAGTAACTCCTATCCCTTCACTTTTACTTGTAGCCATGCCTATATGAGTCCAAACCAGATCCATACCCTAGCCAAAACATCACCAAGGCCGAACCAATATAGCTTTGTGGCCGAGCAAATGTGATTTGTGGTCAAGCAAAATCAATTGAAAACTTGGTGTTGTCTTTTGTAAACTCTATTGTCATTTTGTTCCAATAATTTTAGTATTGTATTTATACTTATATTTTGCTTTGTTTAGTTATTGAATACAAGAATAACATCTTGGCCCTCCGCTCAAATCAAAATTCGTACTATCGTGCTTTCTAAATTTTATTCATGTGTTTTGATTTGCTATCTCCAGCGTAAAAAGGTGAGTAATCACTCATGGCATTTATACTTATATAATTAGTGAATTGACAACAAGTGAATGTGTAGAATTTTATATCATGTTATACATACACGTGATATGAATCATAAGATGTTAGCCTTATTATATCATCTATTACTGCTATATGATACTATATTGTTTATTTTATTCTGTTCTCACACAGTAAGTTCCATGTAGAATAGAATCACTATGGGCTGAAATGATACATACCGGAACGGACTTTAGAATACGAAAAATAGTTATGGGCTAAAATGATGGGTCTGAGCGATTTTATTTATTTATTTATTTATTTTATTTAACTTTAGATTTGTGGGTTTGAAATGATAAAACCCGAATTTTTCTTTGTAATTTACGGGTTGCAATGATATATTATTCGTATCACTTGATTTAGCCTAGAAAATTTTATACCGACCCGTGGTTATTTTGTATACTTTTCTGGATAGTTTTAAGTATTTTAAAATGTAAATTATGATATTTTGATTTAAATTTAAATTTAAAATGATTTATTAGAGTGTTATTGATTTTTCTGTGAATATAAAATGTTAAATAAATGTATGCTTAAGAGTGTAACTTGAAATATAACCTAACCTGGAATTTGAGATTTGGTGTAAAATGAGGATTTAAGTTAAAGAAAATAAATTGGAATTTAATAAATGAATTATTGAAAATTTGGATTTAATTATTTGAAAGTATAATAACTTCACTTTTAAATGGTTTAAATGAATTATTTTTTATTATAATATAAACCATTTTTAAAAGGTAATTAAATTTGAATAGTTGATTTGAATTCAAATAGTGATTTGAAAATGAGATTTTGAAAGGATGTGATATTTTGATATATTGAAATGGTTTGGAAATGATTTGATCCTTATTTTGATTAAGATTTGAATTTGAAATGATATTTTATTTTTGAAGTATAAAATACCATTTTAAAATTTATAACCATGGGTACACTTCTTTATGTGCCATTTGATTTTCTTATGATTGTTGTGTTACACACCTTGAATTTGAGAGTATGGCTAGAGGTGAGCGATTACTGTAGCTCTGCGCTACCCTTGCCACATTTACACTGTTATTTGCATTAATTACTTTAATATGTGTATTTCTGTGATAGTGTTTATTTCTGCTTAATTGATGGTTTACCGGATCCTTAAAGGATGGGCAATCCCAAGCATCCTTTAAGTTATTGTGCATTGCTATTACAGTTCACTTGAGTTGGTTTACATTGTATAAGTATGTATGTCCTGACTCGAATGTTTTACTTTACGCTCGGGTCAGCCTGAGAGTCACAGCTTTGGATTCACCATCTGGAGCTAGAGATTTGTTGGAGCTTATCTGACAATCTATTAGTCAATTTCTGATCCAGTTATTTCCTATTCGGTATTGCTTCTGCATTAGTGATCTATGTATCCAGACTTCTATTGTATCCATTTTTAAACTATGATATTTTGTATATGTTTTGAGAGTATGTAGATAGTAGCTTCATGAACTACTATGGTATTTTTTTATGCTGCGAGTTATTCCGATATTTCTGCGTTTGTGATTCCGTGTTTGATTTTTATTTGCTTCAAATTTTATTACGATATGTTATTTTGAATTATTCAAGTCCGACATGTGTGGATTTTGTCGATTTGAATGGTCCAGAATAGTGGGTCGTTACAAGCTACATCTTTTAAGTTGAAGTTCAAAGTTGAGAAGAAAAGACCAAGGGAGGGTCTTACTAGGCTGGAGAATGCGAATAAAGAGCTAAGGAAAAACATCCTCCCCCTCGTGTAGGTCTACACTGCCACTGTAATTTCTGCATCGCCCCATACCATGCTTCTAGCTCCTTCTTGTTTTTTTACCTATTCATGACAAGGGTATTGTCTCTAACCTAGCGGAGTGGATGTGGCACCTGTTTATTAAAGATATTATTGCGCTGCCTCCCACCTTATTTCTTACCTTTGCCTCATCTACTCGGAGATTTTTTGAAATTTGCATCGGTATCATTTCCAAGTTTGTACTTGCTTGCATCATTTTTATTTATGTTATATTTGACTTACTTTAGCTATAGCTTAAATGTACCTTTGCACATTGTAATATTTATATTATCAATCCTTGCCATGGCAATGGAATTGCATAGACGTCTTGAAGTTCCAAATCATGCACTTGCTAATGCCCACGCATATAATTCGAAGTTAAAGGAATATTCAGATGTCGGATCCTTGAATATTAAGCTGAGAGACAATAGGAAAGAAGATTACAAAGAAAAACTTGAGGAGACATCTAAATTTTTTAAGGAGATGGACTCATGTGGTATAACGGTAGAGAAATACGGTGGAAAGTTAGAAAGGAGGGCAAAAAGGTTGGAAGGGAAACAATCTCAAGCGGAGAAGAACATGGACACCATGACTTACAATGTTCTTTATCAAATTTACGTCCAAGTGAAAAGGAAATTCTTTGCATATATTCTTAGGGAAGAAGAGGTAGAGGTTAGGTTGGATTTCTTAAAGGACCCCAAGTTAATCAATGCGGCGCTGGGTTATTGTAGAAAAAAGTTGTCTAAAGAGCACAGTGGGATAGTAGATTCTCCTTAATGTCTATGTAGGTAGAGGATGTGCGGGATGACTCTGATGTAGAAGATGATCCACTACTAGCATGTAATTAAACGCTTGAACCATGTGACGACCGCCCTTCACCTTCGGCACCCAATACACCTATATTACGCACTAAATCAATGCTCGGTCAATGCTGGATAGTTGTCAAGGGTTGTAAAGTAAATAAAACAATCACAGTTTTTCGTACATCTTACAGAGCATCAATTAAAATATAATATCGATCACGGATATAAAATAGACGAGATAGTAATAACTAAATGAACTATAAATATTAGAAGAGTTCATACAGTTATACGAATGGAAATAGGGTTTATACAACTAGAAATAAACTCTAAAGATCATTGTCCCTAGTTAAAATAGCTAACACTGTTTAGGTCCACAGTGTCTCATAATGGAACAAGCAATAATAAGCACATATATAAGTAGGAGAAAGCACTATTTCTTACTCATCCATTTGTATAACACTGAGTATCACCCAAACATTTTGTCTCGTCTACTCATTTAAGACTACCTGAGATAATAAGAAGTTAAGCATAAAACCTTGATTCAGAAAATATTCTGGTGTGAGCAACAAACAATCTCAAAATACTACTAAAGTCAATACAATATATGGATATAGGATATAGAAAATCATACCTAACCCGTCCTGCATCCAAAGAGTTAGCACATAACAACTATAATATGCTACTCTACTATCATCATTCGTTATATAGATAGCCTAGTATACTATTAGGTGGCTAGGCATTGGTCTCTTGATATCTTCATCATGTAACATCCCTAGGGTGATAAACAACAACTGTATCAACTATGGCAAAAATATCATCCATCAAATAATCCTCATGATCACTCAGTGTACTTTGGATATAAAATGACTCATACGACATGATCATAAGCTAGATCCACAATCAAGTCTCTATTTTGTGGTTCTCAATCCATGCCACTTCGTAAGGCTAGGAAGTAGAGCCACAGTTATAAGAGTCATAAGGTAATCCAAAGTCATAAGATTTGGATACAGGCATAATCCGAGTGGGCATCCCCACATACCCCCTTAATATGAGCATATATCAAAACCTTCAAGTATCTACAATCTCTTCACACACGTTGTCATGACAGAACCCGTTCAATAGTTCCCAACCATCTATATCCATAGTGTAACATAGTCATAATTCTACTCATGATTTTTCTTATTGAAATCGCCCTTTGGATCATCACTTCGACTCCAATCATCAAGTCATTATCATCGGAACACAACTCCATTATCATCGAGTCATCATCATCAAAGTCCCAAAGTCATCACAACTAAACGTCACATCATCGCTTCACCATCGATATCGATCATCGTAGAGAAATAACATCAAAATCAAGAGTTGGCTGCAGGAGCATACCACTACATCATGCTTCTCGAAGCCTCCTTGTCATATATGTAAAAGATTGGAAAAATCGACCTTCATAAATATTGAAGGGTACTGACCACTCTACAGTGGTCAATTTCGACCATTTTGGTCGTCTACATGGCCAAAAATGGCTATGTAAAAAACCAAATGAAAACATCCTACATCCATCATAATGTTCGAATCCCATGCCCATGTCCTTCTTCTTCCATCTTCAGATCGGTGGACATGCACCCAATACTTTTACACATACTTATCCCATCCACTCAAGTTTCCATCATGTGTGTATTTAATTGATATGCATGTAACTCCATCCATCCATCTGAGTTTCCATCATGTGTGCATTCAATCGACATATACAAAACTCTTTCTTATAAATATTCCTTAGCACTGTATCACCGGTGTTTTCAACTAAAACAAGAAAATAAGCATATACATGACCAATATAGCGTACATACAGCCAACATAGCATACATATAACCAATATAGAATACATAAAATATGTACAACACATCTGTATCAACCAATTTGTGATTTATATGAGCCTGGATCTAGCGATTTTTCATAAAAAAGTACGTCCATAATAATATATGTGATAACTATTTAAAATCATTTTAAAACACTTTAAAATTCTTTTATAAAATCTTGTGTGGTTTTAAATATATCAAAAGTCACATTTTCGAGTTGAAATTTATTTCAAAACATTATTTATGTACTATACTATCAATCATAGTATGGTGAGAGACAATATCACTTAGCTCAGAAAACCATAAAATTCTATTTCAAGTCATATAAGGCTCTAATACGATTGCAACACAAGAAACCACGTCCGAATCGGACCTCGTACGCAAAAGATATTAACGGTATAAGAAATTGGTTTATATATAATTAACTAGATAGTTAATTAACCTAATCAATAGTTATATAAAGTTAAACTTACCTTCATAATAGCCACCATGTCATCATTTTCTTTCCCATTTCATATAAACCTCACTCATGCAATTCCCTCCCTCCTTCCTACTCATGTTGCTTCAGCACATCACCTCCTTCACGCACGATCACGGCACCATCCCTCACTTCGTCGCACTACCCATCAACCACCATTACACAGCTTGGCTCTACCCGCCACTGCCCAAGCCATAAACTCTATATACTCAAGAGAAAAATTTGGCCATAAAAATGCAGTCGACATAAACCCTTTGAATCACTACCACACTTCATGCTAAACCATCGGGACACCGCTAACGGTGCCGCCACCCACTTTAGCCTTCCCCCCAAAGAAACAATGGCCAAAACCCAATTTCCTTTCAGAATTTTTCAAGCTCGCTGCCAGCACATCGAACCCTTATGTTCAGAAAATATAGATCTTAAAACTCTCATTACTATTATGAAAAACATATATAATTTGTTTCCGATTTCAATCTCCTCCAAAAATTAGCCCTTCGTCGAATTTGCTGTTTTTAGGCACCACATTTGGAGCTGGGTCAAACTGAGGTCATGGATGCACAACTCTAGGAAATATAGAGAGACTAGACTTTTACTTTGCCCAAAATGATGTCCATTTGACTTGGAATGAGGAGAAGAAAGAGAGGCGGGAAGATGGATTCATCGGGAAGAAGAAATAGTGATGGAGAATATGAAATGTGACTTTAGTAGAGAGGAAAGGTATTTATAGGGTATGGGTAGGGTTAGAATTTGAATGTGCCCCTTTCTCTCTTGCTTTCGAAATTCTACCACATGTTTTGTGGTTGTACGACTTCTAGGAATGTCGAACTGTGAATATTCTTTGATGATGTGACTCATCTCCTATTCTAACGATACAAGTATCGTCAGAATCCGAGACTCTACCCCTGGACAATAATTTTTGGGCGTTTTTAACTCGTACATGCTGCTAGAACGTCTGATTTTGAAAATTCTTTAACTATGCAGCTCATACACTTTTTCTTAACATTGGGATGTTTTATGTTCAAAATTCTCTGGTGCATTGGTGCACGTATATTCTTGTAAAACATATAACTACCGAAAATGCCAAAAATTATGCTTAGGGTCAAAATCGTTCGATAAATTTACTAAGGGTCAAAAATGTCAATACTCAACATCATCTAAAGATATAACAGAGTACAACCCAATATGAATTTTAAAAATAATTACGATCCTCCGATACGTAAAATATGGGTCGCCACATTCTCTTCTTAGGAATTTTTCTATTGAATCCCCAAATTGAGCAAGTCAATATTGACCATAGCTATCATGCATGCTTAAAAACCATCATAATTGTAAACAATCATATTAGACATAAACCATGAAACATCAAACATGCAAGTGCCATATCAAACATTAAGAAGTAACTCCTATGCCTGCCCTGGTATGCAGGATACCAAACTATCTAATATGAAGCATCAACTATGATACCAGATGTGAAAGCTAACGGTAAAATGGAAATCTTGCTAAGTGAAGAGCTCCAAAAAAGTGGGCCTTGTGCTCTCCCCGATCACCCATGTGCAATCACATTCACTTTCGCTCCATTGTAGCTTCCTTACTTCATCGTCTTCTCCCTAAGTTGTCTCGTATTAAGTCCTATAATACGAATAGGTCTATGGGGTCTCGAAGCTTCCAATTTGATCTTAATATCATCTAGCCAATTTGGTGCCATATTTTCCAGTACCTCTTGTAATTTATCCTAAAATCCACTAATGAACAACTAATTTTGATCACTCACAATGCTCTTTGGCACGCCATGGAATCGCACAATCCACTTTGCATACAACTTGAACAATTTAAATGCCATTCCGTTGGACTTAAGGGGGATAAATCTAGAACTCTTCATTACTATCAACTATAAAATAGATGCTATTGTACCCTCCCTTCCTCTCATCTTCAGCAACCCATTGATGAAGCCTATTGATATCTTCTCCCACTTCTAACCGGGAACAAACAATCTATCATCCTTACGGAGTGAACCATCTCAGCCGAGTTTGCACTACATCATCTCTTTAGAGTCTACTCATCCTCTAACTTAGCTATGATCTCCTCCAGTCTAGCGTCGTCGCTCTGACTAGTATCGATCCCCTATCTCAAAGTAGGTGTAATACTCTAACTAATCATCATCTCTAGCTCTATCTTACATTGAGGTCTAAAGTCATAACCAATAATAAACTCAAGTCATTTAGACTCTAGGAACATCGTTCCCATATTGGCATGTCTCCCACTCAGAGCATCAATGACTGCATCTCCCATACTAGGTATATAAGAAATGTCAAAGTCGTAGAAGGCCAAAATTCCAACCGTCGCTACTGGCGAAGGTTGATATCCTTCCATGAGAAGAGATACTTCAACAATTTGGGTCAATGAACTACCTAAATCTCTCTCCTAGTAGATAGTACCTCCAAATCTCCAAAGCGAATACTATCACTACCAACTTCTAATCATATGCTGGATACTTCCTCTCATGCGGCTTTAGTTGTCGACTAGCATATTCAACAACCTTATCCTTCTGCATCAATACCGCACCTAGTCCATTACCACATGCATCTATCTATATCGTAACTCTTCATTTCCACTAGAAATGACTAATGCTGGTGCACTTGTCAACCTCTCTTTCATACCCATAAACACGTACTTACACCTAATGTCCTAAACAGAAATATGATTCCTCTTGAGAAAATTGGTTAATGGTTCCACGACCTTCGAGAATACCTTAATAAAATGTATATAATATCCTTCCAATCCAAGGAAACTCCTCACAACCATAGCAGTCTTTGGGTCAACTCCCATCTTGTATTGTTGTTACCTTCGTAGGATCCACATCATTGTCTTGTTTTAAACAATGTGACCCAAGAATCTCACTTCCAACCTTTAGAAATTACACTTTAATTTTTTTTGCCTTTAGTAGGTATTTTTAAACACCTCCAACACAATCCTCATAAAACCATAATGGCACACGAAATGCTACGATCGATACATTCTTACTAACTGCTCTTAATTGATGAAACTCCATCTTAAAGTCCAACCGAGATAACACCCTCACACCATGAAGCCGATCGAACAAGTCATCAATATAAGGGAATGGATACTTGTTCACCACCTCATGTAGCTCATGGTAATCAAAATAAACCCTCAAAGAGCCATGCCCCTTAGTGGTGACCGTTTCAGCAGCACCCTACTTACGTATGCTCCTACAAATGAACCCTGGCCTCAACAGGTCATCCGCTTGCGCCTCTAGTTCCCTATGCTCTTTGGGAATCATATGCCTATAGGCATAACTGCTAGTCTAAAATCTTTGACCAGTTCGATACAAAACTTTATCTCTCTATTTGGTAGGTTACCTCATCAAATATGTTTAGATACTCTCTAGTTATAGGCATAGATGAAAGTCATCCTGTGGGACCTCTAGTGTACACAAAAAAAAGCTAACCATCACCTCATCCAATGGTAAGCAACCTAGCTATACCCTTTGCCCATCCTCGATCCCAATCGTCATCAAAGGTCTCTTACGATTCACCACCATTCCATTGCTCTTCAGCTAGTCCATTCTTAGAATAATATTTAACCCAATAAAACCTAGAACAATGCAATCACAAACAAAAGAACATCCATGACTTGATAGCACTAGATCTCGACAAACCATGCACAGGATGGCCGAGCCTCCAATAGGGTTCATCATAATTTAAAAGTCGATTAACTATGGCAGGTCTCAATCCTATTCTACCTACAGAATCAGTAGATATAACGGGATATGAAGCCCTGGTATTGAATAAAACAGTATAGGAACACAAAAAATGGAAAGCATACATAAGATAGTATTGCCCTTTCCCTTATCTTTCGTCGATGGAGCACTCAACGGAGTCGGAATGGCATTCAATGAATATGCCTTCACCATCTACTTCTTCTTGTTGTCATTGTTCCATTCTCGCTTGCTTTACCTGCCTGATTGTTATTTTTTCCCACCCTTGGAACAAAAACATTCTACGTTGGGTTTAGGCACTCATACCATAAAGCCTTCCCGATCAACTTCTTCAAGCACTAATCGATGTGAACAATCAATCGTTTCGTTAGATGACCGTTTAACCTAATGATAAACTTTTCTTCCTTTTTAAGCGGACTATAGACGGAAGGTAGATTATATTCTGACAGCACATCAAATTTGGTCACGTACTCTGAAACGAACATATCATTTTTCAAATCGATGAACTTCCTAAATAATACTGATTTCTAAACATCTGGGATTAACTTCTCTTCGAAGTGAATTATGAAATGATTCCAAAAAAAACTAATCCTTGGGAGTTGCAACTCTAAAGGAATTCCTCCAGTTAATTGCTAGTCCCTGGAGCTATTTAGAGGTCGTTGCATCATCTATTTACAAGTCATCGCAGACCCTTTCACTGGTATCCATCCAATATTGCATCTTCATAGCTGACTCTGTTCCAAGGAATGGTCTGCCTTCTAGATTCATGTAGTATTTATATAGCTTGGCAAATTCGACTTGGCGTTTGCATCGGAGCACCATGTAATGACCCGGATTTTTCTATCGTTAATTTTGAATATTTGATGGTTTGAAATTTTGAATTGGAATCATAGATTGTTTTTGAATATGGAAAATTTAGGTTTATTTATAAGATAAATTCAGAATTGAATATAGCATTTTATGTGATAATTTAACTATTGAAGTTTATAATTGAATATTGGTTAAAATAGTGAAGTTGGAGTTTTAAGCTTGATAAAAATAATTTAAAGCTTGTAAAATTTATATTAATAAAGATAATAAAAGTTATAAATTGAATTTTAAAGTGATCTATTCAATTTTAAAAATAGTTCGCTCAAATTGACATTTAAAAATATCCATCTTGACACAGTCCCGGAATTCGATGAAACCAGTTCCATTGGATCCATAATAGTGTAGTATTATTCGTTTTCAAATTTCGTAGTGTTTGAATTTATCGTTTAATCATGCGTTATATAAACGCGTTGAAATTCATATCGAAAATTCAATATAATAATTTGGTCCAAAAAGTTATCTTCCCCATACGATCGAGTTAGGACCAACCTTCTCCATTGTGTTCAGAATAGGGATATAACATTATAAACACCTAGCGGCATGTCTTGATAGGGATTCAGGATTTTAAGTTAGGCAAGTGAGATATTTTGATTTATATTATTATTATTATATATATATTCAAAATCCAATTAGGTCACAGTACCTTGAAAATCACGCACACATCACGTTCAAGGCCGACATCACTCTTCATTAAAATCGTGTATTGTCATTCCCTTCCTGGTTCAAATAGAAAATGAGAGAAAATTCAAAAAATTAAAAATAAAAAGGGAAATACGGAACGAATAAATTCGCTCATCTTAAAAAAAAGGAAGGAAGGTAATCGGCATCGCAACCCATCGCAATTTCCCATAGCGCGTGCGCACGTATAGGGAGGAAGGTCGCGAGGCGATCAAAGGAGTTTTGGGCAAAGGGCGAAGCATGTACAAATAGTGAAGGTGACGGTTGCGAGCACGAATGCGAGGGAGGCAATGGAGCACCGTTCGTTTTGTGTCTAGGGTTGGAGGTCGAAGGAGCCGTTCATCATTGTGGGAGGATGTCGTTTTTTCTTTGATTTCAGTGTCGATGACGCACACATACGCACATGATGGAGAAGCAAGCCCAGAGGCGAACGCGCATAGGCACGAGGGGAGGGGATCAGTCGATGTCGATGATCGTGGTCGAGCAGTGATTTGGGTTGAGTGTTAACAGGCCTGGCTGAGATCATTGAGGATAGAACTGAGGGTAATTTCTTTAACTATTATAAGTCTAAGTTAATTATCAAATAATTTACTTCGTGGTTCATTAATCCATATTTAATTGCATATGAGGTCCAAAAAACATTATATAAAATTGAGTGTGGTTCGTAGCTGAATATCTTTGCAATATGGTTGGTTGGAATTTTCTAGAGTAAGCAGAGATTTAGATAAATTTAAAATCCGGATGTTCGGCAAAATAAAAATCAAGGTGAGAATTTCTCACTCATTTGAATTGCCATATTTAAATTTAAATGCTAAATTTAAATTACTGGATGCTTGGATGATTTGATAATTATTATCAGTTCGATGTTATAATATATATAGTGTATATATATATATATATATATATATATTAGTAAATGGAGCGATATTCCCAAATACTATAGTGGATGAGACCCTTTCCGCCACGCATAATAATGGATGACCCTATATACCACGATATCCCCCTTGAAGTGGGATTAGTATTTTATTGTTATCTAACATCTGTGGATGCAGGAAAAAACAGGTTGGAGGGATCCAACTGCATTCCACAAATATATTAGTATTTTTCATATATATATATATATATATATGTATGTATGTATGTATGTATGTATGTATGTATGTATGTATGTATGTATGCATGTATGTATGTACGTATGTATGTATGTATGTAAATGTATGTATATGTATTACATGATGGATTATTTTGTGTTGTAAATTTTTGAATGTTATAATGGCATGGAAATTAATGTTGGAAATATTAAATACCATAGATATTATTTTAATTTAAAGAAATTATAAAGAGATTTTTAATATAAAAATATGTGTATCGAAATTTGGACTATTTAAAGGAGATTGGTTTAAATAAGAAATGGTGAATTTTTTATCGTATTAAATAATGCGAAAAAATACATTTAAATAGAGAAGTTAAGATAAATATATAAAGGAATTTTTAAAGACTAGATTTTAAACTGATATTTGGAAAAATATGGAGAGAAGTTGAAATCGATATTAAAAATAGATTTGAACAAATAAATGGAATTTATAAGGAGTTGAATTTATAAAAAATGGAATTTTATAAAGAGATTATTTTTAGTGGAACTCAAAGGAGATATAAGGAGTTATAAACGATGTTATAAATAAAAGAAATCGAAAATAGATGATAAATTGGAAAGATAAATTTATAGGAAGAATTTATAGTTGAATGTGGAAATAGGGTGAGAGAAAAATAGTGTATATTATTTTTGAAGTGTAAATGGTTAAGGAGACCAAAATGGAAGTGATGTCATAGAAATTGAGAGGGGTTATAAATTGAAATTTGGTTATTGAGATTTAAAAATATATTTTTATTAATAAATTAAGTCTTTATTTTAGAAAGGAAAATTTTGTTTATTAAACTATGTAATTTAAAGTTAGTTAGTACTGAAATACTTTAGAGGTGAATTTTCAAATACTCAATATTTACCTTAATAAATCCAAAATTTTAAAACCTGCTTTGGAAAGTGATGTTATAAAAGTGTTTCAATGTTAGATAATTAATTAAAAATGTTTTAAAAATTTAATAATTATAATTTAATCTTTAAATACTACTTTTTATTTACATGTATGTGTGTCTATATATATATAAAAAGTTTTGAAAATGGTTTAAATGTATTTATAAACCTTCTTGAGAGTTGGAAAATGGTTATTTAGTAGATGGACTTATAAGAGAATTCTAAAAATGAAAATTGGGAAAATTAAAGAGATTTCAGAAGAAGTTAGCTAAAAGTGAACTTCAAAAATGGAAATAGAATTGATAAAGAAGTAAAAAGGAAATTGAGTTTTTAAGCAGGTTTAATTGGTTCTGAAAATATTAAGGGAACTAATTAAGGAATTTCGAAGTTTATAGAATTCGTGTCAAATGAGTCAAGAATTTACAAATAAAATGCAAATGATTTTGAGAAAGCGAAATGGGAAATAAAAGGAGTATTTTCTAAGTGATGAATATAAATGAAGTGGGGAAAATATTCTAAGTATTGGGAAGGGTTGGAAATGTTCCATTATAAATATAAGGATTTGAAACTATTTTCAAATGTAAAGAACTGGAAGTAATATCTCATACAGATATTTTGAAATAAATTATGGAAAATTTATAATAAGTTCTGATAATTGTTTATGGATGTGTATTGATAGTTAAATAACCGATTATAAATTTTTGGCTAATTTCGTTAATCTTTCGAAGAGACTGGGATCAGATTTAATTATCCGAAAACGACTTCGATCTGGTTTGAATGTTACGAATGAATACCGTGAAGGTGATGAAGACGGTGATTCGGTTTGTCTAGACCCAGAACAACTTGTATGGACGAATGCTATCAGAATATCACCATTGGAGGACGATGAGCAATCTAAGAAAAATTTATTCTTGAGAGGTAACGCTTAGCCTCGAACCTCATCAATCACGAATCAATAAAACAGGGGAGATGCAGCAAGGCTAAGTGGGTCGCACCCAAGTAGGGTATGTTATCACCTTCTAGATGTCCTTGGGAATCTATTATTATGGATATGTTTGTGCATGGAAGGAACACTCGATGGTAAGGGTGGTAACACCTGAGGTGGTAACCTATTCAGTCTATCCAGGTTAGGGGTAGGCCAGCCTTGTGGAGCAATGGATCCCTGTGTGGTACTCGGTACATTATTATAGAGGTGCATTATGGTGGACGGTAACCTAGTGGCCCAGTCATTCATTGAAATCCATTCTCCAGTACGAGCTTACGGTTTTGGTTGTAGAGCCTAGTATGTTGGAATTCAATTAATGTAACAATTTGGCTATTTGAATATGTATTTGTATTTAGACACTATTATAATATCAAAGGATTTTCTATAAAACGTTTTGGTTATCGTAAGGTAAAAACCCATAGTGTTCATGTGTGATGCGGTCTTACGAAATACCTTTGTTTTTAAAGGATTTTGATAACTCTAAAAATTCAAATTGAGTGTGTTTCTTACGTTAGTTTTCCAGATTGTGTCGCGTGTTATTTTATTATAATGCTTTGGTCAGACCGAGTATTACAGATTTAGGTTAAAATGCTACGGAGCTCAGGAGACGAGCTGGAGGAGTTCAGACATATATTACATACTTGGTTATCTCCGCTATGTGAGTTATGTATATCATGACAATTTATTAATCTGTCCAGATTTAATGTATTGAATTGTTCTACTCTGATAGTGGTATGTATATTAATAGTATAGTTCTTATATTTAAAATCCGTTATTATATATTATTTTTTGTTCCACTGCGATTATGAGATTCTGTGTTGTTTTTTCTTTACTTTCTTCTACCTTTTTCCTCTTCACCCCTAATGAACTGCTATTTTCGGCACTTGATTGCTTGGAATTTTATACAGTGGACGTATTGATGTTGATTTTCAAGGGTCAAAAATCCCCGTTTGTTACAGTTGGTATCAGAGCTAAAGGTTAAACGAGAACATTGGCTATAATAGGGAATTACTCAATAGAGATATTGTAAGTAGTATTCTAGAATGAGTTTGAGTGTATTAATAAATATGAGCGCGTACTTGTTAGTGAATATAAATTATTTTATATTGCGTTGACTTATCGGTTGATTGTTTATAAATTCTGGTCGGTACAGTCTGGACAACTATATCGGTAGGGATTTCTATACTCTTACACAAGGCAAACCAACACAGTATCATTTTAAGAAGTGGGTAAATGAAATAATCTTACCCAACACATATTTTAATATAAAAGAAATAATTTCCTAAAATTATTGTATATATTTGGAGTGTTTGGATGATAAAAATTATAATCAAATAAGATTATAAAATTGGAAAATGATTTACATAACCAAATGAAAAAAAATTATAAGTATAGCTTATACAAATGGATTATAATTAAAAATTGGATTTAAACCAGAATTTGGAAATTTAAATCCCGGGAAGTTTGAAAAAAATTGTCAAAGTGGTGTGGAAAATAATAATAAGAGTATTATTTTTGAATATTTTCGAAAGGAAATTGTTTTAGAATGGATTTTGGAAGAGATACAACACTGAGCTCACTTCAATCGCTAGAAAATAATTCTAGTCATGACCTCAGCATCACCAGTATTCATTTTCGAGTTTCTAAGTGGCGGATTGCTACCGAATTGATTTGTTTAGATTTGCTGGGCAAACCAGTTTTGTTTCGGAAATTCCAAAAGGAATTTGTTTTGGATAAAAACCAGGTTTGGTTTAAAATGTAAAAGAGTGATTTCGGGACATTTGCGATTTCATGATGATCTGGAAAAAAATTGTCATGTGTTTGAATCTTAGAACCCTTATTTAAATAATTTAGAGATCATGGGGAAAATAAGCTATAAACTTGAAAATTGAAAATGATTCTAAATAAGGAAAGTATGGAAATTGGATTTCGGAATTAAATTTTAACTTTAGTAAAGTTAAAATGAATAAAATTAATCTTTAGCAAAGCATATGGAATAAATAGATGAAGGGATAGCAATAATAAAAAGGAATTAGTAAATTAATTAAGGTGGGTTGTATAAATTAAATTTGACTTATACAAGTTAAATAAATTAAATTGGTTGAAGAAAAAGGTATGGATTTTGAAATTTAACTTAAGCTAAGTTAATCAAAGTTGAGTTGTGTTTGGATTGAATTGAGAATAAAATTGAATTGAAGTAAATATAAATTTTGAACTATGGAATATTATAAAAAGCCATTTGGCATAAATCTTAAATGAAATGAAATTTAAGTGAAAATCTGGAATCGTGAATAAATAAATTGGAATAGCTTACAAAAATTTAAAATAAATTGAATAAAAATATATTTAGGCTATAAATAAATGTATAGTCTCAAGTTAAAAATATAATGGGAATAAACTCGAGTATGGAATTGATGGAAATACGAAAAATAAGTATGTAACTTATAAAATTGAAAATTGAAATAGATAAGCCAAAATAAAAAGAATTTGATATTTTGGAAACGAAATAAAAACCCAAACATGAATTATATAATTGATTTGAGCTCAAGTAAATTGGTTGAAGTTTTTTGAAATAAAAACCGAATATTGAATTAAAAAGTGGAAGTGAACTGATTAGGTAATAAATTAGTAACTGGATATAAAATGGATATTAATTGGGTTGAATAAAATAGGATTTTGAGTTGAAAATATATTTTGGAAATGAAACTTGAGTTATAAATAAAATTTAACTTAGATGGTAAGCAAATTAAATAAAATTTTCGGAAATGTGTCGAGTAAAATGGAAATCGTTTGAATGGTGATAACTCAAGTCATAAATAAATTCAATTGAAGCGTAAATAAATTAATATGGCTTGGGATATTAAACAAATGGATTTGAATATGGAATTCAAATTTAAGTGGATTAAATGAATAAACTAATTAATTAATTAGCAATTGAATTGGAATTCGATTGAATAGAAATCAATTTGAATAAAATGGATTTGAATATAAAGAGAGTAGATATGAATGGAATGCAACTAAATTGATTGAGAATCAATTTGAGATAAAATTAAATTAAATTTAAATTGATTTGGAACCAATTAAAAATAGTTATAAGCTGAAAAGGTTATTTTGTTAAATGAATATCACCAAATTTGCATAGCAAAACTGTTGTTTGACAAAAACGAGAGGCAAGTAAAATTTTATGGATTAATAGAAGCGAATAAAATTGATTTTTTAATCAATTTGAAATGGATATGAGTTGTTGGGTATAAAAATAAAGTGATGCAAGAAAATTGAGTTGTAAATCATTTAGATTGAATGAAATGTTATATAAATCGATTGAAAATAAATAATCGAATAATGGATAACGACCCGGAATTTTGGTCGTTAATTTTGAACATTTAGTTATTTTAAATATTGAATTTTAATTATAAATTGATTTTGAATTTGGAAGAATCGGCGGGAATCGTTTGTAGTTTCAAATATAGCGATAAATTTGATTTGGTAAATAATAAAAATTATAATTGAAAATTGGGATAATACGGGAATCTAAGAATGAATGGGGGTGGAAAATGATTTCTAAAATTGGTTTAAATTCTATTTGGATTAGAATTATAATATTGGACTTGTGAATGGAACTAAAGTCGACAAGTTTCAAATTGGGAATTTATATATTAATTTAATAAATTTAATATATATAGAAATAATGTAAATAATCGAATTTTGATCTAATATGAATTGGAATGATTTCTAATATGGATATAAATTCTATTTGAATTATAATTGACTAAGTAAAATTTTAAATTTAAATTTTAAACGATTTCGACGATTTTGAAAATTGCTCGATTTAATCAACGACTTAAAATAGCCTTCCGGGGCACAGTCTTGGAATTTGACGAAAATAGTTCCATTGGACCCAAAATAGATTATTATAATCGGATTCCAAGTTTCATAGCATTTGGAGTTACCATTTGGTCGTACGGGATAGAAACGCATTGAAATAAATGTCAAAAATTTAATATTTTAATTCAATTCAAAAAGCTATCTTCTATATATGATTGAATTAGGCCCTGAAGCATGTTCCATTGTGTTCAGAATTGGGGTCAAACATTATAAATGCAAGGAGGCAAGTCTAGTTTGGAGTTCGTTCGAAAAATCAAGTAAATGTTGAAAATAATAATTAAATAATATATGTAACCGTATATAAACACCATTGAATAGTAAACCCTAATCTTCTTTGCCTAGCTACCATTCTATACAATCAATGGCTGAAACGTAGTCTACTTCTTCCCTAAATCTCTTCCCATCTATTAATTTTTAGCCAAAGCTCCCAACTAGAGAAACGTGGGAGTCGATGAGGGTTGTCCATCCATACGGACGTGATCAAGATTAGTTGAGCGGGGAGGGCAGGAGGCCTCCGCGCTCAACGTGTGTGTGATGAAAGCACGTAGGGGTGGACAAGTGTAATGATGACGCCCTTCGTAGTGGTGGAATTCTATCATCACTTAGTGCATCATGGTGGCAGCGATGATCAACCTAGAGTGGCGGCTATGGGTTTGATTTACCTGAAGCGATCAAAGAAGAGGGAATAGCAAAACCAGTGGACAGGATTCTCGTATGTGAATTCATATGACCATGATTTCTTATGAAAAAAAATATAATAATATAAATTATATATATAATTTTTGTTCAAACCTTTAAACCTTCGTAACTTTGTTATACGAGGCCGGAAATGGACGAAACAAGTGGCGCTAGAATCGAAACTATGAGCACTACGTTGTGGTGCAGATCTAGAGTCGATTGAAGCTAGCAAAAATTTTAGGTTAAATTGAACATGTTCGATTTAATTTAAAATTGGAACACTGGCAACGTAAAAACTCAAGGTGAGTTAGTTTTGCACAATTCTGGACTGCTAATGTTTAAATTTTAAATAGTTAAAAATAATTAATGATTGATTAAGTTGATGCATTATTATCAGTTGGATGTGATATTATATATAGTAGTATATATATTATATATATAGGAGTGATTGATATTCCCACATATATATAGCGGATGAGACCCTATGCGCCCCGCATAATAGCGGATGACCCTATATATTGCGATATTCCACCTCAAAGGGGAATTGTTATTTTTATGTTGTGCTAACATCTATGGATGCAGGGAAACAGGCTGGAGAGATTCAACTAGATTCCTCAAAGATGTTGAATTTAATTAGATATATAGTGATATATGTTTTGTTGAATAATCTATGATAGGTTATTGTGTGATCTGAATTGATTGAACGTGATGGCAGTTAACCTAGATTTCTGGTGTTTTTAGTACCAATAAAAATATGTTTTGAATGGGTAAAGAATTATAAACAGGAATGTTGGAATAAAAGCATATAAAAGGATTTTTAAAAAATAAATCCTTAAACGGTACTTTCTTAAAAGTAAAAGGGTTTTAAAAATCAAGATTTAAAGTGCTTTTGAAGGATATAATCGAATTGGGAAAGAAGAATAAAATTGGTTGAATTGTTATTTTTATGTTGTGCTAACATCTGTGGATGCAGGGAAACAGGCTGGAGAGATTCAACTGGATTCCTCAAAGATGTTGAATTTAATTACATATAGTGATATATGTTTTGTTGAGTAATCTATGATAGGTTATTGTATGATCTGAATTAATTGAATGTGATGGCAGTTAACCTAGATTTCTGGTTTTTTAATACCAATAAAAATATGTTTTGAATGGGTAAAGAATTATAAACAGGAATGTTGGAATAAAAGCATATAAAAGGATTTTTGAAAAATAAATCCTCAAACGGTACTTATTTAAAAGTAAAAGGGTTTTAAAAATCAAGATTTAAAGTGCTTTTGAAGGATAAAATCGAATTGGGAAAGAAGAATAAAATTGGTTAAATTGGGGTTCAAGTGAGATTTCCAAATTGATGGGATGAAGTTGAAAATTGAGAAAGTGGTCTTGTTTTGAAAAGAAGGTTTTAAATTATTAATTTGGTAATTTTAAAAGTGTTAAAAATATTCTGAAAAATTTGTTGTTTAATTATTTTATATTGTTTAAAGCAAATTTAATTGTAAATAGTTACTTAATGATTTTTAAAAGATTTATTTTTATTTAAGAACTAGTCGGCATTTTTGTTTTAAAGGATAAATTATTGAATATTAATATAGCTTTGTATAATAATTTTTATTTAAGTATAATTGCCTAGATTTAACTTGAAATTCATTTTGGAACTTACAAGCATTATTTTGAGATAATTTTTAAATAGAAGTAATGGTATACTCGAATGGCGTAAATCGGAGGCATTGAGTGCCTGTAGCTAAGTCTTAAATTTCTCTGGGATAGATTTGTAACCATTGAGCTGTGATCCATGGTTTGATACCGTAGTGGTACTTTCCATATTTATTTTCTTTAAAGGAGTTTTTAAATATTTTTAAAAAGGATACTTTTTGAATCTACCGAATTCGATAAGATAAGTATATATTTTTGGGATAAAGAGGTTTAATTTATTTAAAAGTTAATTTAAATGAAGACTTGGTGTTTTTGGTGATGAAGTGTTTTGTTGAATTGATTGTTTATTTGATAGTTAAATAACCGACCATCAAATCTGGACCCAAATAACTTTGGAAATATCAAGAAGAAGCACAGAAATCATATGGTATAGTTACCGTTCGAGGTAAACTCATTTCGTTCTTCTAGGATGTTTATAAGGAAATCCATCCACAAATGGTTTGGAGGTGATCTCCGATCTTATCGTCATTTTTTTATTTTCTAAAGAACAGTGGTTGAGTTTACTGGAAATAGCGAAAGTTGCTTCGAAAAGGTGGGATCGGATTTGTGATCTGAAAACCACTTCGATCCAACGAGTACAATTTCGAAATGAAGATAAGAGCTTGGAGTCGAAGATGGAGTAGTGAAGTGGAAGGGCTAATCGCTACTAATTCTAAGGGTAATTCCAAAATGGATGTAGTAGGAGTAGCGCCTTCCGTTCCGCTCGGACTGGAAATGGACATGTATGGATGAATGATATCAGTACACTATCATTCAAGGATAATGAGCATTCTAAGTGAATATTTCTAAAAAGATTATCGTAGCATCTAGCCTCATCAATCAGGAATGATTGAAAATCAGGGTAGATGTAGCAAGACTAATTGGGTCGCACCTAAGTAAGGTAAGGTTACCCCTATCTAGAGTCCCTTTTATTCGGCTATGTGGCGGTTGCTGATCCCAACCACGAGGAAATCTTATTCAGACTATCTAGGTTAGTGGTAGTTTGGTCTTGTGTTGGCAGAGATCGATAGATTCGATCTCGTTACGCTATTCTAGACGTGTACTATGACAGGTGGTACCACAGTGCCTAATCATTCAATTGGAATCCATTCTCCAATACGTGCCTTTATGGTCTTGATTGTAGCGCCTAATATTGTTGGAATTTAATTAATGTAACAATTTCAGTTATTTGAATAAGTATTAAATAAGTATTTGTACTTAGACGTTATTATAATATCGGAGGATTTTGATATGAAATGTTTTGGTTATCGTAAAGTAAAAACCCACCATGTTTATTGTGACGTGGTCATATGAGATACCTTTATTTTCAAAGGATTTTGAACTTTAATAATTCTAATTGAGTGTGATTTTCTCACGGTGGTTTTCCAGACTGACTTGGGTGTAATTTTATTATAATGCTGGGGTCAAACCGAGTATTTCAGGTTCAGGTTAGGATGTTATGGAGCTCAGGAGACAAACTGAAGACCAAGACGTATTTCTCGTATTTGTCTTATTCCACTGTAGTGTTTTGTTTGAAATTACCAGCGATTGTGAGGACATGATATTATAACTATTCAGGCTGGTAATTATTGATTTGTGTACTCTAATGTAAGATATGTATATAACAGTTTTGATTTGTGCAAAGAGCTATTGGTATTATATATTGTTTTATGCGCTGTGAGATTCTGTTTTTGTTTAGTTTTCTTCTTCTACCTCCTTTCTTTTTCTCTCCACAATCTATTCTTTCGGCACTCGATCACTCGGCATGTTATACGATGGGCGTATTTATGTTGATTTTTGGGGGTCATGAAGTGTGGATCATCACAGAAGCCCTGAAATTGCTATAAAAACATGTTATAATAGGTTTGTTTATGAACTTATGTGTTTATCCATTAAAATAAGTGAAATGCTATTGAATTTTCATGTTTGGAACTTACATATTTAAATTGAGTAAGTACGGGTATGCGGAGGCCATTTGGTTCGATTTTGATCACGCTAATCTCATATAAAATAAGACGCTTGCGTAAAAATGCTAAAATACGGTACTTTTTCGGATTAAATACAGCAAATATATAAATATTGATATATATTTTGTTTTTCGAACGTGTGGGTCGATGTATATATCTATCTCTCTTGTCATATTACAAAAGGCTCTCCGTACAAGGGAGACACTGCCAAAAAATTTAGGGAATTTAGGGTGTTAGAAAAAATTTGAATTTTTTTGAAAAAAATTTGTTAACGAAAATTTGATTTCAGATTTGTAATCAAAGTAAAGGATTTTTGTTTAGAATGGAAAACTAATTGTTTGATTTAAAACTAAGAGATTAGGAAGGTGGAATATCAAGTTAGCTAAGTGGGTTTTGGATACGTAATGGGTTTGGAGCATTTTTCCCACCTAGCAATTTTGGGATGAAATTCTTTTAAGGGGAAGGAACGTAACGAACCAAATTTTTCTGTCATTAATTTTGAATATTTAATATTTTAAAATAAATTGTAATTATAGATTGTTTTTTACTATGGAAATTATGGGTTGTTTATAAGATAAATTCAGGACTGAATATAGCAATTTATTTGATAATTTAATTATTGAATTTTATAATTGAATAAAATAGTGAATCTGTAGTTTTAAGCTTGACAAAAATAATTTAAAGGATTGTTAAATTTATATTAATGAAGATAATAAAAGTTTTAAAATTAAATTTAAAAGTGACATGTTCAATTTTAAAAATAGTTCGTTTAAATTGACATTTAAAAATAGCCATGCGGGACACAATCTCAGAATTCGATGGAACCAGCTCCATTGGATACGTAATAATGTATTATTATCAGATTTCAAATTTCGTAGTGTTTGGAGTTATTGTTTAATCGTACAGTATATAAGCGCGTTGAATTTCATATCAAAAATTCAATATAATAATTGAGTCCAAAAAGTTATCTTCTCCATACGATCGAGTTAGGACTCGAAACATTTTCCATTGTGTTCGGAATAGAGGTATAACATTATGAACGGTTAGCGGCATGTCTCGGTAGAGGTTTCAGATTTTAAGTTAGGCAAACGAGATATTTTGATTTATATTATTATGTGTGTATATATATATATCTATTATCAAAATCTATTCAGGTCACCGTACCTTGTAAAACATGCATCCATCTTGTTCAAGGCCGACAACTCTCTTCATCAAAATCGCGTATTGTCATTCCCTTTTAGGTTCAAATCGAAAACGAGAGCCAATTCAAAAAAATAAAAAGGGAAATACAGAATGAATCAATTCGTTCATCTCAAAAAAAAGAGGAAGGAAGATAAACAGCATCGCAACCCATCGCGATTTCCCTTAGCGCATGCGCGAGTATAAGGAAGAAGGTTACGAGGTGATCTTAGGAGTTTTGGACAAAAGACGAAGCACGTACAAACGGCAAAGGCGACTGTCGCAAGCACAAGGGCGAGGGAGGCAGTGGAGCGGCGTTCGTTTTGTGTCTAGGGTTAGAGGTCGAAGGGGCTGTTCGTCGTTGTGGGAGGAAGTCGTTTTTTATTTCGGTGTGGGCAACGCAGCATATGCACGGGATGGAGAAGCGAGGCCAGAGGCGAACGCGTGCAGGCACGAGGGAAGGGGATCGGTCAACGTTGGCGATCGTGGTCGAGTAGTGATTTGGGTTAAGTGTTAACAGGCTTGGCTGAGAGCATTGAGTATAGAGCTGAGGGTGATTTCTTTTACTTTTATAAGTATAAGTTAATTATCAACTAATTTACTTCGTAGTCCATTAATCCATATTTAATTACATACGAGATCCAGAAATCATTAAATAAAATCGAGCGTGGTTCGTAGCCGTGAAAATCTTTGCAATAGGATTGGTTGGAATTTTCCAAAGTAAGCTGGGATTTTAGATAAATTTAAAATCTGGATGTTCGACAAAATAAAAATCAATGTGAGAATTTCTCACTCATTTGGATTACCTTATTTAAACAAATGCTAAATTTAAATTATTAGATGCTTCGATGATTTGTTAATTATTATTATCAGTTGGATGTTATCATATATATAGTAGTATATATGTTAGTAATTGGGGTGATATTCCTACATACTATAGAGGATGAGACCCTAGGCGCCCCGAATAATAGCGGATGACCCTATATACCGCGAATCCCCCTTGAAGTGGGATTGGTATTCTATTGTTGTCTAAAATCTATGGATGTAGGAAAAACAGGTTGGAGGGATCCAATTGGATTCCTCAAATATATTAGTTTTTTCACATATATATATATATATATATATATATATATTAAATGCTGGATTATTGTGTTGTAAATTTTTAAATGTTATAATGGCATGGAAATTAATTTTGGAAATATTAAGTACGATAGATATTATTTTAATTTTAAGGAATTAAAAAGGGATTCTTAATATAAAAATATGTATATTAAAATTTGGGCTATTTTAAGAAGATTTGTTTGGATAAGAAATGGTGAATTTTTTTATCGTAATGCGGAAAAAAAATTAAATATAGAAGTTAAGATAAATTATATAAAGGAACTTTTAAAGACTGGATTTTAAACTGATATTCGAAAAAATATGGAACGAAGTTGAAATCGATATAAAAAATAGATTGGAACAAATAAATGGAATTTATAAGGAATTGAATTTATAATAATGTAGTTTTATAAATGAGATTATTTTTAGTGGAACTCAATGGGGCTAAATGGAGTTATAAACGATGTTATAAATAAAAGAAATCGAAATTAGATGATAAATTGGAAAGATAAATTTATAGGAAGAATTTATAGTTGAATATTGAAGGTGAAAGAAAAATAGTGGAAATTATTTTTGAGTGAAAATGGTTAAGGAGACCGAAATGGAAGTGATGTGATAGAAATCAAGAGGGGTTATAAATTGAAATTGGTTATTGAGATTTAAAAATATATTTTTATTAACAAATTAATTTTTTATTTTAAAAAGGAAAATTTTGTTTATTAAACTAGTAATTTAAAGTTAGTTAGTACTGAAATACTTGAGAGGTGAATTTTCAAATACTCAATATTTACCTTAATAAATCCTAGATTTTAAAACTTACTTTGGAAAGTGATGTTATAAAAGTGTTTCAATATTAGATAATTATTTGAACATGTTTTTAAAAATAAACAATTATTATTTTATCTTTAAATAGCACTTTTTATTACATATGTATTTATATGTATATAAAGTTTTGAAAATGGTTTAAATGTATTTATAAATTTTATCGAGAGGTGGAAAATGGCTATTTAGTAGATGGACTTATAAGAGAATTCTAAAAATGAAAATTGGGAAGCATATGAAGATTTATGAAGGAGTTAGTTAAAAGTGGATTTCGAAAATGGAAGTAGAATTCATAAAGAAGTATAAAGGAAATTGAGTTTTTAAGCAAGTATAATTGGTTCTGAAAATATTAAGGGAATTAATTATGGAATTCCAGAGTTTATAGAATTCGTGTAAAACGAGTTGAGAATTTACAAATAAATTACAAATGATTTTGAGAAAGAGAAATGAGAAATAAAAGGAGTATTTTCTAAGTGTTGAATATAAAATGAAGTGGGAAAATATGCTAAGTATTGGGAAGGGTTGGAAATGTTTCGCTGCAAATATAAGTATTTCAAACTGTTCTCAAATGTGAAGAACTGGAAGTAATATCTCATAGAGATATTTTGAAGTAAATTATGGAAAATTTATAATAAGGTCAGATGATTGTTTATGGATGTGTGTTGATAGTTAAATAACCGACTATAAATTTTTGGCCAAATTCGCTAATTGTTTCGAAGAGACCTGGAACGGATTTAATTATCCAAAAACCACTTTGATCTGATTTGAACGTTACGAATGAATACCATGATGGTGATGAAGACGGTGATTCGGTTTGTCCAAACCCAGGATAACTTTTATGGATGAATGCTATTAGAACATTATCATTGGAGGACGATGAGCATTCTAAAAAAAATTGTTCTTGAAAGGTAACGCTTAGCCTCGAACCTCATCAACCGGGAATGACTAAAATAGGGGAGATGCAGCAAGGCTAAGTGGGTCTCATCCAAGTAGGGTATGTTATCACCTTTCTAGATGTCCTCGAAAACCTATTATTATGGATATGGTTGTGCATGGAAGGAGTGCTCGATGGTAAGGGTGGAAGCACCCGGGGTGATAACATATTCGGTCAATCCAGGTTACAGGTAAGCCGGTCTTGTGTAGCAGGGGATTCCGGCGTGGTCCTCGGTACATTATTCTAAAGGTGTACTGTGTTGGACGGTACCCCAGTGGCCCAGTCATTCGTTGGAATACATTCTCCAATACATGCTTACGGTTTTGTTTGAAGAGCCTTGTATGCTGGAATTAATAAATGTAAAAATTTCAGCTATTTGAATATATATTTATATTTAGACACTATTATAATATCAGAGGATTTTCTATAAAATATATGGTTATCATAAGGTAAAAACCCGTCATGTTTATGTGTGATGTGGTCTTACTAGATACCTTTGTTTTTCAAATGATTTTGATAACTCTAATAATTCAAATTAAGTGTGTTTCTCACGCTAGTTTTCCAGGCTGGCTCGGGTGTTATTTCATTCTAATGCTCAGGTTAGACCGGGTATTACAGATTCAGGTTAAAATGCTATGGAGCTCTAGAGACGTGCTGGAGGAGTACAGACGTACATCACGTACTTGGTTATTTCCGCTGTGTGAGTTATGTATATCAGGACAAGTTTTTAAACTGTCCAAATTTGATGTATTGAATTGTTGTACTCTGATAGTGGTATGTATATTAACAGTACAATTATTGTATTTAAAATCTATTATTATATTTAATATTTTGTTCCGCTGCAATTATGATATTCCGTATTGTTGTTTTTTTCATTATTTTCTTCTACCTTTTTCTTCTTCACCCCCAATGAACTGGTATTTCCGACACTCGACTGCTCGATATTTTATACAATTCACGTATTGATGTCGATTTTCAAGGGTCGAAAGTCGCCGTTCGTTACACACTATTAACATTAGGAGCAACTTGGACATTTTGAACCATTTTTCACACTATCTCAGTGAACAGGTTCTATAGAGTGGGGTAATCTTCCCCCGAACCTTCCTACTCCTTAACTCGAAGAATGGAGTTCCTAGCAACTTTTCTCATCTGTTGGCTCATTCTTAATCTATAATAAGAATAATCAGTTTCTCATAAAGAAGAACTACATCAATGGTACTCATTTGTGCAATACAACTTATGTTATATATATATTATATAGTTTTAAAAACCAAAATATATATAAAAAAAAGAAGTATGCTCTCTCCTATACCCACGTATACACACATACCCCCTCGATCCAAATTAGGATTATAACTCTTATACTATCTCTACTAGATCACGGTATCAACTCGGGTGAACTACGCAACATAAGCTCGGATACCAAATGCGACGACTGCCCTACACCTCCGACACCCAATATACCTATATAGTGTGCTGAAGCGATGCCCGACGATGTAGGACGGTTGCAAGTAAATAAAACAATCAAAGAACCTGTAATATATCTCAAAGTGCATCAAATAAAATATAATATCGATCATATATATAAAATAGGTGAGACAACAATAAATAAATGAACCATAAATATTAGAGTGCACGGGTTCATATAGTTATACAAAATGGAGATAAAGTTTATATTGGAAATAAACTCAAAAGATAACTGTCTCTAAATAAAATAGCTAATACTTTCTATGCTCCATGGTGTTGCACAACAAAATTATCAACAATAAGCCCACGTTAAAGTACAAGGAAGCACCATCTCCAGCACGTCCATCTGTACAACTTCGCATATCACTCAAACAGTTTATCCAGACTACTCGTTTAAGAGTAGCCGAGATAATAAGAAGCAATGCATAGAACCTCGAGTTAGAAAACAATCTGGTGTGAGTGATAAACGATCTCAAAACACTATGCAAGTCGATATAATATATGGGGCATAGGGTATAGGAAATCATATCTGACCTATCTCCACATCCAAAGAGTTAGCATAAATAATTATAATATGCTACTCTACTATTGTCATTCAGTATATGGGCAACCTAGTATACTATTGAGTATCTAGGCATCAATCCCTTAATACCTAAATCATGTGACATCCCTAGGATGACAGAAAATAACTATAAAAACCGTAGCAAGCATATCATCCATTAAATAATCCTTACTGCTACTTGATGTACTTTCGATATATGATGACTCGTATGGCTCGATCATAAGCCAGAGACAAAATCAAGTCACGGTTCCATGGTGCTCAATCCATGCCAATTCATAAGGCTAGCAAATAGACCCACAATCATAAGGTCCAGGGTAATATGCAATCATAAGATCTGGACACAGTCATAATCTAGGTGGGCGTCCCTACGTACTCTCTCTACACGAGCACATAGGAAACCTTTGGGTATCTATAATCCCTTCGCATATGTCATCATGGTAGGACTCGGTCAACAGTTCCCAATCATTCATAACCATAATAGAACCCAATCACAATTCGTCTAATGAGTTACCCTATTTGAAGTCGCCCTTTGGATCATCACTTCGACTCTGATCATCGAGTCATTATCATCGAATCATACCTCCATCATCATTGAGTCATCGTCGTCAAAGTTCCAAATTCATCACATCGGAGTGTCACATAATCGCGTCTCCATTGAAATCGCTCATCATAGAGCAGTAATATCAAAATTAAGAGTCGACCACATAAACAAACTACCACGTCTCGCTTCTCGAACCTCCTCATCGTCCATGTCAAAGATTGGCCGAATCGACCATCATTAATAATAATTGGTACGGACCACTCTACAATGGTGAATACCGAACACTTTGGTCATGCATTGAGCTAAAAATGACTAAGTACAAACCTAATGAAGTCCATCATACTTCCGGAAGTACGAAGCCCATGCCCAAGTCCTTGTCTTCCATCTTTAGATCGTCGGCACGCACCCTAATAATCTTCCACATACTTATCCAATTCATTCGAGTTTTCATCACATGTGCATTAAAATTGATATGCACGGACTCTATCCTTCCATCTGAGTTTCCATCATGTGTGACTTTAATCAACATACACAAAACTCTATCTTATGGGATATTCCCTAACGCTATGTCTGTTAGAATCGCGCAATATACCCTACAAGGGGCCGGATAAGGTATTTTAATTTTTTGCATATAAATAAATAAAATAAAGTGCGGAAACGTAAACGTGAAAAGTAAATAACACACAGATATACCCAGCTTCGATCATTTATCCGTTAGTGTCTGTTGCTGTTCCAAAGTTATCACCAGAGTTATATATTTGACGCTTACAACACCTGTAAACTTGCACTCTCTTTTAAACTGAATATACTAACCCTATGTTTAGTAAATCTGTCTGAACTCAGTATCCGGAGATTAGAATCCCTAAACTACAAAACTAGGTAGTTTACCTAGAAAATCTAGAGTTTTAATTAAGAAAAATTACCAAACCAAAAAGAAGACAAATAAAGAACACAGGAAAATAGCAACAGGTAAGAAGTTACAAAAAAATTTAGTCTCAAAGACAACAAGTTTGATTTTTAGTCTGAAGGACATTTTTAATGTAAACAGAAAATGATAGTTACAACTATCATTCTGTGATCTACACTAAAAAGTGTCATTCAGCCTAAAAAGTAAACTTTTTGTCTCTAAAACTAAAAAGTTTTTTTCAACTTTTTGTCTCTAAAACTAAAAAGTGTCCTTCAGCCGCAAGTTGATATGTTGGTTGAACTTGTGATACGATGGCTTGAAATTTGAATCGCGACTACAATTTGAATTTGTCTCCGTCGGGATGAAATTGGTGCTTTGTAACCACCTGGAGATGTTGTCAAATCTAGTTGATGGCTGACTTCAAAAATTAGCAGCCAGCTTGGAACTAGTTTGAAGTTGATGTGAACGATGATGCTGGAGTTTAGTTGCAATCGATATCTGATTAATCTGAGATGCTACTATGAGATGATCGTGGATAAGTATGAAGCCTATTGATGCTCTTCATGATGTATGCAAGCTTTTGTGGAGATGGTGAAGGAATTGCTTTGATCTGAAATTGTTGACTGTCTTGATTTGTTAAGCTTAATAAGGATGATAGCTAAACAAAGCTTTTTATTCCTTGTTTTTGATCGGATTCAATGTAATGTTGTTTGTGAAATTTTAAGTATGAAAGTGATATTTTGGTTCGATGGTATAAAGTGTGAGTGAAGGCTTGTTTATATAGAAGTGTTGTTGTGTGTTGATTCTTTCCGATCAGTGAGGCAATATATCATTTTTTTAGTGACATCTTTTATATTTTTGCTATTAAAAAAATACATGATTGCCTCAGTAAAACTTCTTAAAATAAGTAAACTTGCTCCTTAATTATCTTATAATTTGTCTTTATTTTAGATACATTAATGTTGTGAAGGATGTACTTTGAAGTATCAGGTATAAAATAATTACAAACTACTATGAAGTATTCTTAAGTGCGTAGCTCATGAAATTACTGTTATGTCCACATTTATTAGACTATCTAATTCAAAACTACTTATTTCACATGTTACTAGCATAATATATAGAGTAAACATGGCCATAAAACTAGTACTATATACTCGAGTGAACCCTAACCATACTGCTGTACACACTTGAGCAGTAAAAACTGAATAATTTTTCTCCCATATTTATAGAAAATGCTTTAGTAAAGAATAATGTAGTAGAACAACAAATACACATGTTTTGGCAAAGAGGAAAATTGAAAATTATGGTAAAAAGGATAAATTCTTTTTATCTTTTGTTTTATTTTCTACCTTAAATATTAAATTTAGTTATATTTTTGTTTAAAACCTTATAATTAGAAACAATAAACGAATTTTGCATTTTCTAGAAAAAAACTAAACCATCTTTATTTAAATAACATAATATGAATTTACTTTTACAAGAAAAATAAATGGATTCATTTGTAATTATCTGCATATAAAAAGGCAACATGCATTTATACAATTTAGAATTGTACAATGTTCATGGCTTACTCTTCCATGAACAATTGTTAAACAAATGATACATTGGATTTCGTCATTATGATGATATGGAAGATGCTAATTCCATTCAGTTAAAAATGCTATATCTAGAGCATAACGTGGGGAACCAAGCCACTTTGTCATTAATTATGCTTAATATATTAGAGTTGTCCAATCTTATAGAAGACTAACAATGGCACATGACGGAGCGGATTATGACGAATGACGACGAAATGAGGATTTCGTGTCAAACTAATCGATAAAACGATTAGATGAAACAAATTAAGTCGATGGATTGAAAAATACCGAACGCGCCCAAATTCGTTGATCTCGAGAGATACCGAATTCTATCTATCTCCAACACGTTGATCGCGCACGATACCCTATTAAAAGATCTACGACTCTTCTACGTTGATCTTGCGCACGAAATTCCGTGAATCGGCTTCATATCCGTTGATTCGAGCGCACTCGAATAACCGAAAATGGAGAAAGGAGATAACGTTCAACTTTCAATTTCAAAGAGGCACAAAACACTCAAACAAAGTTTATTCCAAAATCAACAACCACTCGTACAAATGACACCACCCCTATATTTATAGGCAGTTTTCAACTCATCAGACTGACTTAACAAGTACAAACGACTCAACACAGGCTGCCACGACCTAACAGTGGCGACCTAACATCAACATACGAGTTATAATACAGCACGAGTTACATGACACACGACTTAACAGGAAACGACATACGATATAGCATATTTACACAACAACACACATTTACAACAACCACAACACCCTACGCGACTTAACGACTTAAGCCTCAGCGACATAAGATATAACAGCATCAGTGACCCTTCAGGAACGACCTAAGAATGCGGTAGTTGGAGTGACTTATAGCTTCTGCGACCTAGCCCTTCACGCGAGTCAACTTTGATAGGTCGTCGAGCTTCGGTCTGTTGCGTTGTTGTTTGGTAGAGTTAGCTCGTTAGGTCAGTTATCCCGACTTATTAGGTCGCTTGGACGACCTACCAACATACTAGGTCGCGGCCGACCAAAATCCAATGCAGATTGCGCCGCATCATTGTTTTCCCGACTCGTTAGGTCGCTTGAACGACCTACCAACATGCTAGGTCGCTTGAATGCCTTGGTGCTTAACGTGTTACCTCTCGAGCGACCATCACTAGGTCGTGAGCGACCTATGGCCCTTGAACGTCTCAAATCCATTGATTTGGTAGATTGTGCTGCATCATCCTCCCCCGGTTGATAAGAATTCGACCTCGAATTTGCACCTTCCTCTTCCTCGACAGGCTCAATCCCATGAAACGGAATCAAATATTTGACATTGAAAACATCAGAAGTATGGATATGATCCGGCATTCTCAACTGATAAGCATTATCATTGATCTTCTTCAAGATTTCCACTGGACCAATTTTTCGAGCTTTCAACTTGTTGTAAGTTTCCACTGGAAAACGATCTTTTGTCAACACTGCATAAACCAAATCACCTTCTTTGAAGTCTACACTCCTTCGTTTCTTATCCGCCATTTGTTTATACTTCTCATTTGATGCAAGCAATCGTTCGTGAACAATTTTGTGACACTCCTGCAGCTTATTCACAAAATCACAAATTCGTTTAACAACTCCTTTCTGAGATGGAACTATCGACAAATCCAACGGTCCCTTCGGAATTGCTGAATATACAACTTGAAATGGACTGAATTCAGTACTGCGATTAACAGCGTGATTATGTGCAAATTCCGCTTGACATAACTTCATATCCCAGCTCTTCAAATTATCTTTTACAAGACATCTCAGAAGTTTCCCAATGATCTATTCACCACCTCCGTTTGGCCATCTATTTGCGGATGATAGGCACTACTAAAATTCAGCTTCGTCCCAACCATCTTCCACAGACTCCACCAAAAATGGCTTAGAAATCGAGTATCCCGGTCAGAAACAATGGTCTCAGGTAGCCCATGTAGTCGATACACCTCTTTAAAGAATAATTGAGCGACACAGACTGCATCAGCGGTCTTTTTACAAGCTATGAAATGCGCCATCTTCGAAAATCTATCCACCACCACATATATAGAGTCGTTTCCTCATTAAGTTCTTGGCAAACCCAAAACAAAGTCCATGCTAATATCAACCCATGGTCTAGTAGGCACAGACAATGGCATATACAATTCTGCATTCGTAGCTGTTTCCTTTGGAAACTTGACATATGTGACATCTCTCCACAAATCTCTCAACTTCTTTCCTCATGGAAGGCCAAAAATATGATTGAGAAATCAACTGCAAAGTACGATCTCTTTCCACATGACCTTCTTCATGCAATTCTTTCAAAATCTTTATTCGCAAACTGCAATCTAGTATACATAATTGATTTCCCTTGAAAAGAAAACCATCCACCAACACAAATTCATCCGTCTTTCCCTTATTGACTTCATCTACAACCTTAGTAAAGTAAGGATCATCAACAAATAATTCTGGCAATACATCAAACCCTGTCACTTCAACCCTCATTGTACTCAACAAATGATTCCTTCTACTCATTGCATCTGCCACACGGTTTGTAATTCCTGATTTGTGTTTCACAACAAATGTAAACTGTTGTAAGTATACAATCCACGAGGCATGCCTAGCTGCAATCTTGTCCTGCCCTTGCAAATGCTTCAACGCTTCATGATCAGTATATAAAACAAATTCTTTATGGAACAAATAGTGTCTCCCATGCTTCACAGCTTGCACAACAGCGTAAAATTCTACATCATAAGTATTATATCTCATCTTGGCTCCTGAAAGCTTCTCACTAAAATAAGCAATAGGTCGGCCCCTCTGACTTAACACCCCTCCAATTCCAACCTTAGATGCATCAGTATGTAATTCAAATAGCAACTGAAAATCCGGCAAAACTAGAACTGGTCCTGACGTCAAAAGTTCCTTGATTCGCTCAAAAGCAAATCCTGTTTCATTTGACCATGAAAACTGCTTGCCCTTCATATAATCAGTAACAGGAGCCATCACGCTACTGAAATGTGGAAAAAACCTTCGATAGAACGACGCTAAACCATGAAAACTTCTCACTTCAGTTATAGTTATGGGTTGTGGCCAATTTCTAATTGCTTCAACTTTACTTTGATCCACCCGAATACCTTCCTTGGACAATACATACCCCAAAAACAAAACACGATGTGTCATGAACACGCATTTCTTTGTTGCAGCATAGAATTGCTCTTGTCGAAGTATCATCAACACTTCTCTCAAATGATGCAAGTGTTCTTCTGGGCTTCCGCTGTATATCAGTATATCATCAAAATACACCACCACGAACTTCCCAATAAATGGTCTAAAGATCTGATTCATCACCCGCATAAACGTACTAGGTGCATTCGAAAGACCAAACGGCATAACTAGCCATTCATACAACCCTTCTCTAGTCTTGAATGCTGTCTTCCATTCATCCCCTGGTCGAATTCGAATTTGATGATATCCGTTCTTCAGATCAATCTTGGAAAAAATAGCAACTCCATTCAACTGGTCTAACAAATCATCCAATCTAGGCATTGGAAATCTGTACCTCACAGTAATCTTGTTCAGTGCCCGACTATCAGTACACATTCTCCAAGTTCCATCCTTCTTCGGTACTAACAAAGCTGGTACTACACAAGGACTTAATCTCTCTTGTATGCGTCCTTGTTCAAGCAACTCTTCCACCTGCCTTCTCAACTCCTCGTGCTCCTTTGGGCTCATTCTGTAATGTGGTCTATGTGGTAACACAGCTTTTGGAACAAGATCTATTTGGTGTTGTATGTCCCTCAACGGTGGTAACTCCTTTGGCAATTCTTCAGGAAATACATCTTCAAATTCTTCCAATACTGGTTTGACTTCCTATGAAATTTCAACCTCCTCACTACTTTCACGTCTGATCAACAAAAACACTTCAGGCTCGTCCTCCACTTCTTTGAAAAACTACTTCAAAGGTAACAAAGTCTTCAGTTCTTCAATCTCCTCCAACTTGCTTTCCTCTTGTTGTCGTTTCTTAGGAACCAAAGTGATTTTAGTGCCATCGAACATGAAACTGTAGCTGTTGGTATGACCATCATGTTGCACAGCTCTATCATATTGCCATGGTCTTCCCAACAATAAATGACATACATCCATATCAACCACATCACACCAAATTTCATCTTTGTATTTCTTCCCAATTGAAAAGGTTACACAAGCTCTTCTACCAACCTTCACTTCTCCACCTTTCCTCAACCAAGCTAACTTATAAGGTTTAGGATGCTTCTCAGTCTTTAATTCCAACTTCTCTACAGCCTCTGTAGAAATGATATTGTCACAACTTCCCGCATCAATAACAAACTTGCAAACCCTTCCCAAAATAGTGCACGTTGACTGGAAAATATTGCTCCTCAACCACCTAGATTCATCCTCTTACTTTGGTGTCAAACAAGATCTCCTCATCATCAAATTACGTCCTTCGTCTCCTGACACTAATTCTACTTTCTCCTCAACTTGTGGTGAATTGGAATATTCTAATTCTTCATCCTCATCCTCAATCTCAGCAACCATCACTCGTTTCTTAGCCTTCGGACATTCATTACTCTTGTGACCAAACTCCTGACAATTATAGCACTTGAAATTGTTGTTGACCTTGGTCTTAGCAACTTCATTAACAACTGGTTTATTTACAGCCTTGGAAACATCCACATTGCTACTAGCCCCTTTCACTTGATCGTTGGAATTCGTAAACACACCACCACCTCTTCTGCCTTGCTTCTCCCAAGCTAACGTCTTTTGGTGTGCTTCAGCCATGGATCTTGGATCAAACATGTTCACCATATCCTGAATTTGCATTCTCAGTCCTCCAACAAATCTAGCTGTCAATTGTTCCTCTATCTCCATGATATCATTTCTCGCAATCAATTGATAAAATTCATCCGCATAATCATTCACCGACTTTGTTCCCTGTCTCAAATTATGCAATCTCTGATACATAAGAGATTGATAATTATAAGGCAAGAAAGTCGCCTTCATCAACTTCTTCATCTTCTCCCATGAGACAATCTTCGATTTGCCCATTCTCTCCCATGTAAGTTTTGTTTGCTGCCACCATGCCATAGCTTTTCCTCTTAAACGTGTAGCAATCAACTTAACTCTACGATGCTCAGGAACTTCCTTGAAGTCAAAAATTTCTTCAACATTTGATAACCAATCCAAGAATTCTTCAGCGATCATTCCACCTTTGAATTCTGGAATTTCAGTCTTCATCCCCGACTCCCATTTACGATCATCTTCTACCTCTCGATATGGATTTCACACTTGGTCTCGATCTCGATAATGAACACTACCTCTATCACCATCTTCATCATAATCAAATGTACTTTGCTATCGATCTCGACCATTAACATCTCTATGATCACGCATATCTCTTCTACTATGTCTTTCAACATCACGATATGGCTCATTTTCAAATCCATGATAAGTTCTTCTCTCTTCACCTCGATACTCATGATGTTCTTGCCTCATAGAAACTGATGATTCTCTTCGATCTCGATGAGATTGCGGCGACACCCTCCTCGCTTCTGTAACCGATGGCGAAACTTTGTTTCCTCCATGGTTCGAGACTGGCGACCTTCTCCTTTGACCTTGATTCATATCAATCATCAATTTCTCTAACTTCCCAATTCCTTTATCAAACTTTTCATTGATGCGTTGTTCCATTTGCTCAGCTTCTTCTCTTCTATACAACGCTTCAACATTTTGATGACGATTAGCTCTTCTCGACGGCATGATTATCTTTAACAACAATCTTCAACAAACTCGCCTTTAACTTCTTAAACTAAACTGACTTTCGGCCTTGATCAACTTAGCTCGGATCAGAACTTCCACTCTCGGCTTGAACAAATCTCCCACAACCCTGAACAAGCTCGGCTTCAACTTCAACTAGCTCTCGGCCTTGACTCTTCTAACTCTTCTCCTTGGCTCCAAAGACTTAGCTTAGCTATGATTGGCAAAGTCTAGCTCTGATACCAAACTGACGCAGCGGATTATGACGAATGACCACGAAATGAGGATTTCGTGTCAAACTAATCGATGAAACGATTAGATGAAACAAGTTAAGTCGATGGATTGAAAAATACCAAATGTCCAAATTCGTTGATCTCGAGAGATACCGAATTCTAGCTATCTCCAACACGTTGATCGCGCACGATACCGTGTTAAAAGATCTACGACTCTTCTACGTTGATCTCGCGCATGAGATTCCGTGAACCGACTTCAAATCCATTGATTCGAGCGCACTCGAATAACCGAAAATGGAGAAAGGAGACAACGCTCAACTTCCAATTTCAAATAGGCACAAAGCACTCAAACAAAGTTTATTCAAAAATCAACAACCACTCGTACAAATGACACTACCCCTATATTTATAGGCAGTTTTCAACTCATCAGACCGACTTAAACAAGTACAAACGACTCAACACAGGCTGCCACGACCTAACAGTGGCGACCTAACATCAACATATGAGTTATAATACAGCACGAGTTACATGACACACGACTTAACAGGAAACGACATACGATATAGCATATTTACACAACAACACATATTTACAACAACCACAACACCCTACGCGACTTAACGACTTAAGCCTCAGCGACATAAGATATAACAGCATCAGTGACCCTTCAGGAACGACCTAAGAATGTGGTAGTTGGAGCGACTTATAGCTTCTGCGACCTAGCCCTTCACACGAGTCAACTTTGATAGGTCGTCGAGCTTCGGTCTGTTGCGTTGTTGTTTGGTAGAGTTAGCTCGTTAGGTCGGTTATCCCGACTCGTTAGGTCGCTTGGACGACCTACCAACATACTTGGTCACGGCCGACCAAAATCCAATGCAGATTGCGCCGCATCATTGTTTTCCCGACTCGTTAGGTCGCTTGAACGACCTACCAATATGCTAGGTCGCTTGAATGCCTTGATGCTTAACGTGTTACCTCTCGAGCGACCATCACTAGGTCGTGAGCGACCTAAGGCCCTTGAACGTCTCAAATCCGTTGAGTTGGTAGATTGCGCTGCATCAGCACAACTACAACACAACAAGCAAATCACTACAACTCTTTGAGAAATATTGTTTAAGCAGCTCAAATTGCTTTCCATTTATGATGCCGTTTTTGTTAAGCTTCAAATGATTCCTTTTTATCCTTAGGGCTATATGATTGATCAGAAGATTAGGTTAGCTCGACATGAGTGTTAAGCTTGGGGTGGAAAGATGCACAAGAGAGAGAAAATCAACCATATACCATAAACAAGTAGCAAGTAGGTGATGGAAAGAAAAGAAAAAAATGCAAGTGTAAGAGGGGAGAGAAGCATACATGCACAAACCATGTGCAGAGATGTGTAACTAAAGTACTAAATGGGTAGTACACATATATCCATAGTTTTCATAACCCGACCCTGCCGCGGTTGAACCGTGAATAACCTCGAGCCGTTGGGGTCAAAGGCCGGGAACTCAATCAAACCTCCTTCATGCAAGAACCTTGGTTCGACCTTTGAATTGGCGGTTTAACTCTTTATTTGAACCCGGTTGAACCCTCTAATATGCACAATTTCTTCGTTCAAAATATGTTTTCAAATGTCCGTCCGTTTTATGTTTGTAATTAGTGCAGCTAGTATAATAAATTTTGTTTACTTTTTCATATTTGAATTAATGTGTGGATTATGAATTAATATCGTATATATTTATTGAAGATGTTGATTTATTGTGTACTTATGGTTGATACGTTGCATCTAAATGTATTAATTTTCAATAAAGAGTATGTGCGGTTCTTGACGGTTCGACCGGTCGTACCCTCGAAACCTCGAACCTTGAGTCCTCACGGTTTGATTCACGGTCCGGTTATGAAAACATTGCATATATCCCTTTTCCATGATGTATACAGCAATTTATTATATTAAACACAAGTTATAAATTTAAGTATATGTTCCCTTATCAGATTGCTTTTTGAAAGCCATAATATTATTATTTTTGTACCTATTCTAAATAGTACTTCGAATTTTACATTTTTCTCTCTAAAGGTTTAACCTGTTAATTTACTCCTCTCATCATATCTGATCGATCAAAAGAAACCAATTGGTTGATTTATTAATACCTGAAGTAACTATGGAAATTAATTACATTTGTCTTTTACTCAAACAATTAAAAAAAATGTTAACTGACAGATTTATTAAGGGGGGCGCTATTTAAACACAAAATTAGACACAAATTGAAGACACAAAAAATCACAACCGTTGGATATTTTTATCCTTATATGAAAGGTGAAAATCAGAGGACAATCTAATGGTGCAAATCCACTGTGTCACCAATTGTGTCTACAATTTGTGTCTAAATAGACTCTCTTTATTAATACATTAATTGCATAATTAATTATAGAAATGAATTTGTCTATTATTCAATTCTAAAATGATTTTACCAAGCTAGTTTATAAAATGGCCTTACCAACTTTTGAACTATTTCAAATGAACTTTAAGTTTACCTCAAAACTTGTGGTAAGATTTAAACGTGTAGTTTCGTTGTCGGCCTCGAACTCGGATAAAGGAAAAGAGAAAAGATTGATTAAAAATATAGTATGTTGCCATATCTTAATTAAGATATACATCTACTTATATATAATGGAAATGTCTCAAAATGAAGTTTATGATACTATAAAATGACCTTGCATCTTCAACCATCAATAATTAAACAAATTGGGCTGTAATTGCACTTTACGCAATCTCACAACATCATGTTTCCACTGTATTAGCACATCTCACTTCCTTCTCAAATTCATTGTCTTTCATGTATATTTTTTAATGATTTTTGAAATAATAAATCAATAATTAATGAAAAAAGATTTCAATGGTCAACTAACAAATAAAGCCGAAACCCATCGCAACCCTTAGTTTAGATTTCTGTATTGGCAATTCTATTCTTAGACAAAATATATTGAAATTTCTTCACTATGGACACAAATAATAGTCTTCGCTACTGACATACGATAGTAAATATGAGAAGGCCTTGATCCAATTTTTTGGACATGGAAGTTGTACTTTTATGGAATACAGATACCTTGATCAGCAACTCCTATTTGACACATTCCTTGTGGAAAAATGATGTGAAAACGGACATGGCATATTTTTCAAATTAAATAGTTACAATGAAACAAAGAAACCAAATATATGCTTGAAAATATAGCAATAATATAAAGAAGTTAGACCAAATATTTATTTGTGTCAAGTTTTATCTATGCATATAACCATTATTCCACGATAAATAAACCTGCTCTAATTTTTTGTAAACGTCCAATGAACGTGAATAACATACAGGTAATAATTATTAACCCAAAGAATGGATTGACATGCAAAATCAAGATGAAAGCACCAGTTCGGATTAAATAAGCAGAAAAAACAGTAAAGAAGACATATCTTTTATAGTGGTTCAGCATAATCTTCGGCCTACGTCCAGTTTAATCTTTTATTAGTTGTTCACTTTTTGAATTACAACTAGTTGTACCATATCTGACCACAATCTAGTAGATCTTAGATTTACTATACAGTTTCTAGAGTGTTTGTGAGTCACTAGTATTAAGAATTGACTGATCTAAATCCTAGAACAGCAAATAGTTATTTCCTAGGTGAAAATAGTAGAGGAGAGATTAGAGGTGACGAAATGGTATAGTCTCTATGGTCAAATAATTCGGATCCCACTTTGGTTGCTCTATGGCTTGTATTATAGGGGAAACGGTTGTGTTGGGCAAAAAATAAACCTGAGGTGGAGTCCAAATATCGGCTTGAAGTAGTGATCAAAGTTGCAGGATCTCCGGAGTTAACCATGGAGGTCGATGCTGACCTCTCAAGACGGTGATGATTTCTCTCTGTAGTTCGAATCACTTCGAACCTCCTTGCATCCTTCTCCTTACTTAATTTTAAAATGTCTCATGTTGTTTCCGTTGATTGTCGGTTGTTCAAAACAAGTTGGTACCTACCTCTCTCCAAAACGGCTCAATATTAGCCTTTTTTCCTAAGAGGTCGGTAGTGACATTTTTCCTTTGCTCAAAATGACTTGTAACCTTTTGTAGTATTCTTCTAATTTCATATGGAGGTGTCACAAAATGGTCGCAACATCTATGGAGTTAACAAGAGAGATCAGTACCTACTTGAGAAGTCAGTGTTGACCTCTCTCCTTACTATATTTTTCATCCAAATTTCTTGAGCTCAGTTCTCTGGTCATTTTAAGTGTGCCTTCAAGTTTTCAAGTCGTTTTGTCCTCGTTTTAATCTTCTAAGTCCAGTAGAAATCTGTTTTGCTAAAAAGCAGATTAACACTTGCCCTCCTAAAGTATGCCTTTTGAATTTAAGGTGTGCTTTGCTTAAGAACAAGTTCTAGTAATCGGTCTCCGATAGATGAGCTCTCCAGCTACTTCAATATTAGTGAATCGTGCAGTTTCTTCGAATTCTTTTGTCAATCATGGGTCGTTCCAAACCTTACGGCCTAAGACTTTAGACACTGCCTAAGTGTAGTTTATACATCACAATCATTCTGATTTCATTCTGATTTATTATGTTACATATCTCTTATGACATCACACATCCGATTACATTCTAAGTTATTGCATCACATATCATAAATTGTCCCGTGTTCATTAGGGATTTATCTGTTTTATTCTAATTACAAGGCTTTCAAATCCTTTTATCAAGCATGTTCCCATTCTAAGATTCGATCTCTCTGGATCATTTTTCATTTAAGTTAACGTGAGATCTCTCCAGATCTTTTATCGTTTAATTTAATAGGATGATCTCTCTGGATCATTTAATGTTTAATTTAAAGGGGAAGACCACTCCGGATAGTTTATCATTTAGGTTAACGGGACGATCTCTTTGGATATTTTAGTGTTCAATTTAGGGTTTCAATATCTATGTATCCTTGTTGAGTATGCTTGCACTCTGACAATGGAACTCAATGACCAAGCAAGTCCATCCACTCACTCTCTACTGAGGGGATGTACTTTTTATACAAGCCCATCACTTGCTCTTCGACAAGGGGCTTGCACGTTGCAATTTGGTCCCTTCTCTCCAGACGGGACATAAAGCGATCAATATCAGTTATCACATCCAATGTGAATTTTTCAAAATTCAAACATTCAAATCAAATTAAGGCAAACAAGCAGAAATCCTAAGTATTTATCCTAGATATCCAACTTAGAGCGTGTCTAGAGACAAATCTAGATCTTGTACACGTGTAAACGGTCCGAGATTATTATTATCCTAAGCAATCACACCAGACATCCAATTTAGAGCATGACTAGGGACCAAACTAGGTTTTGTGCACAACTAAATAGTCTGGGTTATTATTGTCTTTATTGCTATATACAAAAATAAAATGCAAGAAAAGAAACGAAAAAGCAGAGTGGACGAATCAGATTTGGTTCCAGTTTATCTCGATCATGGGATTTTAAGTCTCGAACCAGATCCCTGGTTGTTCCTTGATGAATTCATTGTAGGTGATGGTTGCTTCGGCCACACCTTTGTTGTAAGATTCCTCACATACTTTTTCTACGAACCACTTCTTCTATCATATCACGAAGATGTCGGCACTCGTTCGATTCATGTCCATCCAACTCATGAAAGATGCAGAACTTTCTAGATTATTTCTCCCAATCGCTAGGTTCTCTTCTTGCAGGCATTGATAGGTGATTTGCTCCTCAGGTTCTCGAACAAATCAGTGTAGGAAGAGAATTTCCGCTCCCTTCTTTGTCATTTTGGTTCCCCAAAGTCATTATCAACTGTTCTTTTCCCTTTGTCCTTTCTTCCTGATCCGGATAATCTCCTATCATCCATGGCATTAATTTTAGCATCTTCAGCTTCATCCTCAGCTTCATTGTCTTCCTCACACAAATATCTCTCATCTTCATAGTAGAATTCAATATGATCATAAGTGGATCTCTTTCCAGTGCACCTTTAAAATGTGTCTTACTTGCAATTTCTACTAGCGCCATTTGGATTAATGATGGATCTAGCATGTCTGCTGTAGCTGCTGTCGTATTGAATCTTGCTAAATAGCTTCGTAGGGTCTCTTCGGGCCATTATTTCATGCTTGACAGCATCAGAACATTCTTTGGTCCTGAGACGTGAACTCTGAACTGTCTTAGGAATCTGCTCACTAAATAGGTCCTTGTGCTTATGGACCAACTCTCCAGCTGTTTGAACTACATCACCGCCTAGTCCATTAAGTATAATGGGAAACACTTACCTCCTCAAAAGCAACCAACACCTCCATATGTTGGATGAATCTCATAAGATGGATTTTAGGCACTTTCTTTTCGTCATACATTTCCAGCATGGGAAGCATGAAATCGGGATGATTCCTTGTGTTTTGAATATTAGAAGTGAATGGGTTTCTGTTCACATCCTCCAGACCCTGATCGTAGGGTCCTCCTCTAACTATTCTTCTTACCAAATCAGGAAATAGGTTTTCACCATCTAATGAAGGTCTTCATCCAAAAGAAATATTCTACCCCTGCTCTTGTAGGGGAACTATGGCACATATTCTACATGCCTTATATTAGCATTTTGCCCTGCTCTTTTAGTTTCATTCAATCCTCCATTCCTACGAGATAATTCTGGCATATATTCCTCCGGTTGTTGTGCATTCACATTCTGGTTTGCATTTCCAACTCTAGCATTATCCATTCCCGCCGTTCCAACTATAGTGTAGTTCTCTCGGTACCAAGCGGATTTAGGTTTATACCGAGTTGTTCTGTTTGTGGGGGCATTGTTCCAGTTAGCTCCATTCTAATCCTAAATGTTACTGCATTAGCTCCTTATCTTTGGCATCAAATTTTAGCAACTCTAGTTATTCCTTATTGTCCCATCCTATGGAAGAATCCTTCAAGGATTTCATGTTGACTAGTTATCACTATATCCTGTATCTACTTCTTCATTCTCTCCATCACTTCTCTGGTCATGTAATTAGATAGATGAGAATTTGAGACACCTCTTGGCAGCCCCTAAGCTCTAGTTAACTTACATCGGTTTTAGGTCTAATATTAAGCCTCTTCATCTTCTCCAAATCTAAGATTCAAACTTTAAATTTTCAGATCTAACTTTGTTCTTAGTGAAAGCTCCAAAATGTTAACTTAAAATATAGGTCAACATGAAGAATCAAGATGAAAGCATTAGTCCAGATTAAAAACACAGAAAAAATAGTAAAGAAGACATAGTTTTTATAGCGGTTCAATGTAATATCAGGCATACATCAGTTTAATCTTTTATTAATTGTTCTCTCTTTTGATTACAATTAGCTATATCAAATCCGACTGCAATCTAGTGGATCTTAAATTTACTATGGAGGTTTTAGAGTGTTTGAGAGTCAATAGTACTGAGAATTTGCTGAACTAAGCCCTAGAATAGAAAATAGTTATTTCCTAGCTGAATCTAATAGTAGAGAATCAGAGGTGAAGAAATGGTAGAGTCTCCACGATTAAAGAATTCAAATCCTATTTTGGTTGCTCTATATGTTGTATTTATCGGGAAAACAATCATGTTGGGTCAGAAATCCACTTGGGTAGAGTCCAAATATCAGCCCCAAGTAGTGTGTAAAGTACCATGATCTTCTGAATAAACCACAAAGGTCGGTGCTGACCTCCCAAGTCGGTGATGGCTTATCTCTTTAGTTCGAATCACTTCGAACCTTCTTACATCCTTTTTCTTACTACATTTTAAGGTGTCCCATGTTGTTTCCGTCGATCGTTGCTCGTCCAAAATAAGTCGACCTACCTCTCTCCAAAACAACTCAATATTAGCCTTTTTGCCTAAGAGATCGGTAACGACTTTTTTCCTTAGCATGAAATCACTTGTACTCTTTTTTAACACTCTTCTAATTCAGTATGGAGATGTCCAAAGTGGTAGCAACATTTACGGGGTTAACAAGAGAGGTCAGTACCTACTTGAGAGGTTGGTGGTGACCTCTTTCCTTAATGTATTTTTTGTTAAAATTTCTTTAGCTCAATTCTCTAGTCATTTTAAGTGTGCCTTCAAGTATTCAATTCATTTCGTTCTCGTTTGGAACTTCTAAATCCATTCGAAATCTGCTTTACTATAAAGCGGGTTAACACTTGCCCCCTAAAAGTACACCTTGAATATAAGGTATATTTTTCTCAAGAACAAGTTCCATTGGCTGCATAATAGCATTGTACCCTGCTCTTATTGTTTCATTCTATCCTCTATCCTACAGGGTATCTCTGACACAAATTCCTCCCGTTATCGTGCTTAAAATTTTTGTTTACATTTCCAACTCTAGTGTCATCCATTCCCGCCGTTCCAACAGTGACACCAACTTTGCGCCTCCCCCCCCCCCCAAGTGTAGTTCTTTCGGTATTGAGTTGATTTAGGTTGGTGTCGAGTTGTTCTGTTTGTGGAGGCATTGTTCTATTTTACTCTCTTCTAATCCCATATGCTCCTGCATTAGCTCCTTGTCATGGGTTCTGAATTTTAGCAACTCTATTTATTCGTTGTTGTTCCATCCTTTGGAAGAATCCTTCAAGCATTTCCTGTTGTCCAGTTATCTCTTCATCCTGCATCTACTTCATCATTTTCTCCATCTCTTCTTTTATCAAGTAGTTAGGACGATGAGAATTTTATGACACCTCATAGCTGTCTCTGACTTCTGGTTGACTAGCTCCAGTTTTAGATCTAGTATTAGGCAACTTCATATTCTTCAAATCTCAGATTCAAGCTTCAAGTTTCAAGATCTAGCTTTGTTCTAAGTGAAAGCACCAAATGTTAACGCAAAACATGGATCAACACCCATAATCAAAAAGAAAGCACCAGTTCATATTAAATAAAGAAAATAAATAGTAAAGAAAACACGGTTTTATAGTTGTTTGGCATAATCTCCGGCCTATGTCCAGTTTAATCATTTATTAGTTGTTCTCTCTTTGGATTACAACTAGCTATATCGGATTTGACTATAATCTAGTAGATCTTAGATTTGCTGTTAAGTTTCAAGAGTGTTTGAGAGTTACTAATACTAAGAATTTGCTGATCTAAGTCCTAGAATAGCAAAT